>JALPQD010000082.1:4855000-6055000 GCA_023101885.1 Typhlomys cinereus
TTTGTCCATTGTCTTTTACCTATAAGCATGGAAAACTAGCAGAATTGGTGTTTGGAATAATTTTTCCCATTTTTATATACCCACAAGTAACTCCACTGAGTTTTCAGCCTATTTTGAACTGTGGTATGAAGCTGATGAGGGCATAGAAGGATAAATTGTGCAGCAAAACAGTCGACCTGTGCCTAATGACCTCTGTGATAAACTGTCTTGCTGACCACACCTCTGTGCCACATCACAGCCCTGTCTTCTTCAAACACTGAACATAACTTTCCTATTCAATTCCAAATATATTGGAGGGAGCGCATCCCCTCACTGTTACTGTTAATGTGCTGTTGTATTAATTCCTTCCCAAGGAAGAAGTGAAAGTCAATTGCCCTCCTCAGTAGTAGCTGGAAAGATGTGAACTAAAGTCATGGCACAGGGCCTATTGTCTTTTGTGTGTTTCCTGGTTAATGGCCCCTTGGGCATAATCTTGGAATTGACTGATTTGTAAGAATGCCATAGAAAACGAGATCAGACCCAAAGCTCCCAATAATGCCCATGTCTCCTGCAAAGAGCATTTTCCCTTGTCATCCTGGACTCCTTGGGCTACTGTTATTGGTTCCACTTGGGTCATGTGCAGGTGGACTTGGTGCGGAGGTACTAGTTTCTTGATTAGAGGGTCATGTGTGTTAATGTTACTCTCCCAGATCTTACAATCTTTTCGTCCCTTCCTCCATAGTGTACCCTGAACTTTGACTTGGGGAAACAGCGGAGCTTCAGAGTCTACTTTACAGTCAAATGAATACTCCTTAGTCACTTGTGTTCTAACCTTAGAAGAATTTTGATTTCTGTAGTGACCAAATTCCATTGAGAATAGTCTCCTTAGTGCAAAGTGAGCGTCGTGTTGCTCTTACCAGCTTGTGTAAGTGTTAGAAGGTGGGATGGTGTCGTGTTTGCTTATCAAGACTGCAATTTGGGGTCTATTCTAAGGTCTGAACTCATCCCTCTGAGGACAATTTGCTGTTTTTACAATTGCCAGGCACGTGTTTCCTGCTAATGAACAGGACTTTCACCCAATCAGAGAGAGCAGCTGATGTCCCCATACCACTCATGGCACTATTATATCAAGACGAACCTGTCATCAGATGAAGTCATGTTGAACCTCACAGAGTTCCTTGCTGGGGAGCTGACATTGGAGATGACTGGTGTGAGTGGGGAAGTATAAAATAAATTTCTGTGGCTCCACGATTCTGCTCCATATCCATTCAAGGGCACAGGAGTCGCCATTTTGATCCACAGAATGTGACATTTAATAAATAAACAACAACAAAGAAAAACTAGGTCAGTGAGTTAGAACAGTCTGAAGAGGCTTTATTCTTTCTGCCTATCAATTTAGGAACAGCCAGGCCGGGCCGTGCAGCGCGAGGCATGCTTCACCTACCCCATTGTCACTGCCAGGGAGCACGCGTCCTCCGCTGCAGGTGACATGGGGCTGCTGAGGTTGCTCAGGGTGAGGAGACGTCCCGACACCAGAGGTCTAAGTGTTGGACTTCAATGGCTTCCCCGGGCACAGATGGAAATTAGCAGAACAGGTGCATGTCAAAGTGGGTATTAAAGCAGCTTAGCCCTTTTATTTAATGAGTCGGTGACCTCATTTTGTATGGCCTCATTAATCCCTTCAGATTTGAGCACAGTTCCACTTGGAATGTGGTGGAGCCTACAGCCAGCTCTGCCTTCTTCTGTGGGATTCCTTCTGTTATCTGGTCAGTCTCTCTGCTGCTGAAAACTGGAAGCCCAGAAGCAAGATGGGAGGGGAAATCTCAGGGTGTGTGTGTGGCAGGAGGGGGGGCACCTCTGGTCTGAACCATAGGAGAAGGTCTGCCCTGGAAGTTTTCCCCTCTGGCTCTGTTTGCCTAGGAAACACACAGAATTGGCTTTTGTTCTGTCTGACCCCCCTGAGGGCACTTGAGAACCTTTGTTACCCCCCAAGCCATTTTAACTTTCCTCTGAAGCCTTCCTTCCCTCAGGGGACTAGTCCCACACAGTTGGAAGTCCCCTGGATCCCCTCCAAATGACTCCAGATGACTGCAGTAGGACTTCTCCAAGGTGCCCAGGAACCTGTCTCGGTGGGAGGAAAAGAACCAGGGGCAACTGCTAGCAGAGGCAAGCAGCCAGCCATCTGTCAATTAGGCCACTGTCCTGGTGAGGCACTGAGCCCTGGTGACATTCCCTTTGGCTTGACTTAGCTCTCATGATGCCTGGGGTTTTAGCCAGAGCCCTACGGGTGTGCAAAAGCAAAGCCTGCTTCAGTCCTCTGAGGTGCCATTAAGTCATTTTGCCTATTGCCTTTCAGAACAGCTTTGAACTATAAATAAACCAAGAGCTCGGTAGTCAGGAGTGGCCATGATGCTTGCTGTAAGGTTACTTGCCTCCCAACCTCCATCTGAATTCCCCTCGGCCCGCTCTCCCTTTTAGAAACCCCATAGGTTAGCAGGTCCACCTCTTCTGCTGTTAGAGCCTGTGCATTAGCACTTAGCTTAAGTGAAACCCATCGCTGAGGCCGCTTGTGGCCTCCTCCACCCCGTGGCTCAGAGAAACACGCTGATAAAGAATGACAGACTAACATGTTGCATATGCTTATTGTCTCAATCCTATTTTACAGGGCTGGTCCTTGAAAATGGCAACTGCATTAGTAAAGATTTTGGGGAGTGACTTGTGTAGGCAGACAGCTATGTTGGCGTAATAGATAGGAATAGCAACTCTGGGCTCATTGAGTTCTTCCTGTAGCTTGTTAGCTATTGGTCAGGCACATTTTTTGAACTCTGTGTTATTTTCTAGCCTTCACAATTATGAGATTTTCTAATCTTTCATTGAAGAAAGAGTAGAGAGTTGAGGCAGTAAAATTATTTGTTCAAAGGAACTTGGCAGGCAAGGAGGTCCCGCCTCTTACTCCCATGTCAAGATTCTTTCTTCTCTTCCCAAGGTGTCTCTATATTTAATTTCATGTTGCAAAAGAAGTCAGGAGGTCTTAAACTTTAAAATTCTTTCTAAACATTTAAAGCAGTCTCACTTGTCTTAAAGTTCATGAGAAAGCCAGAAACCAATAAATGTCAAAATGTAAATGATGTGCTGAAAGTAAGACTACTTTGTAGGGGAGTTAAGGTAAGCTTCTCCAAAATCATAATCTACTAATAGTAGAATATGTAGCACTCTGGCTTTTGCATTGTCAAGGATATTTATTATCCAATCCCTTTTTTTGTGAACTCTGCAGGTGTCAATGGTGTGACAGCAAAGACAGCGCTTTTGGGACTTTCGTGAGTTTAGATTGCCATTTTCTTTTCGCCTCACGACGTTTTTTTCACTGCTGAAATAATTGGCTTAGTTTCTTTGACTTCATTTGAAAAGTTGAGGAGGTAAATGAAACAGAACAGGAAGGATGAGAGATCCGTGTAAAACTGAAAAAAATTATCACTCACATTTTTTGCCAGACTGTAACAAGAACAAATTATTAGCCCAGATACTTGTTGAGGATTTTTTAATCATTACACTGTCTGATGACTGTGTAGGTTAGAATGACCAACGTCCAAGTCTTGGTGGTATACTCAGTTTCCAGAGAAGTCACAACCTCAAATACATTAATATCTAAAGAGGAAAATACATCGAGCAAAAGAGATTTTCTAAACTTTATCTGGAAAGAATAAGAATGCTAACCATGAGATCACTAATCTGCTTGTGTCATGATGATTTCAGTGTTAACTAAAACCAGTTTTGAAAATAGCTAGAACATGCCAAACACTGTTGTCAGTTACATGTGGATTATATGCCAGGCATTCTTCTGTGTTCGTTTCCATTAAATCCTATCCAGAATGCTAGGAGTCGTTACTTCATGACCTCTACTAGACTTGCATACACAACCATGCAATACTTAACAAAGGGGACAGATTCTGAGAATTATATAAACAGACGTTATCACTGTGTAGACATCACATGATGTCTTTCACACTATTCTGTGATATAGACCCATTTCTAGGTAGCCTGTTGCAATCAGAAGACACAACATACATAAGGTCAATGTGACTATTAATAGTAAACTAAGTACACTGTTTTACAAATGTTGTAAGTAATCAGAAACAGTAATCTCTTGTAAGTAATCAGAAACAGTGAGACTAAAGTACAGCCTTAAACCAGCTGTGTAGTCATCTATTAACATTATCAAGCATTATACTTTATGAATGATTACATGTGTCATACTTTAAGCGCACTGAGTGTGCAGTAGACTTGTTCATACTAGTCTCACCATATACTTGGCTGACGTGGAGTGCTATGCTGCTGTAGTGGCTCAGATGTCCTTAGGTGATGGGAATTCTTTCAGCTCCATGATAATCTTATGAGATCATTGTTATAGACATTTTCCATTATTGATTGAAATATGAGTCTGTGACTCTTGACTATGCATGAATGAACTGTTTCCCACAGTTCATTCACTTGTCAAAAGGGTTCAGATTCAAGAAGACTGAATCACAACTTAAGTTCTAGATGTTTTGCCTGCTAATGCTCCTGTGTTTGAGGTACCCATGGAGTAAGTAGTGCATGAGTCTAGGTCATCTACTAGAGAGATTGCAAGTCTGTTACAGGTAAGTGGTAAACCAGCTCCTGTCTACTTCCTTGGATGACACTAGCAAGACTGCACCAATCTGAGGTCCCTCAACCCTCAAAATCCTGATTGTTGACATTTTGATAATTCTTTCTTTAATTCTAACGTGTTGCTTTGTGTCCTTTAAGCAATTCTCGGAGGTGACTCCATCTCCCCATGGCGTGAGAAGTAACTGAGGTCTGCACACGTTCATGAGTCCTAGACAGCAAATCATTTGTGATCCTCTCCGTTTGCCCAGTTCCTTGTAGCATTTTACAGATGAAGAAGCCTATCTCCAATTCTGTTTGCTAGTGGGTCATGTTGTACCTTGTCACATCAAGTCATGTTTGATGCGACTTGACATGGGTGCTCTGTAACTCAAGCCAGTCGCTAGGAGCACCCAGAACTGCCCTGGTGGGTCTTTGATAAGGAATGGGGGAGCAGCAAGGCAGGCTGCTTTTTAATAAAGTTCCCAGCTGTTTCTGTAACCAGCTCAACACAAGGGTGGAATCATCCTCAGAAAACATGAGAATGCTATGTTAACTGTTTTAATTTACTGACTTTAGATTACCTGGTCAGGAAACTATGGATGCAATACCTTTCAATTGCAGACATTTTAGGTATTTACATTTTAGATGGAAAAGAATAGCAAAGTCTAGAGAAGATGCCGTCCACAGTCTCCTGTTCACAATTATAAGGAATGTTTAACTTCAAGTTGCCAACACCGTAGCACTTGACGAAGCATGGGGTTTTCCTAAGAGTGGTCCCTGTGTGACTGCACAGGTCATATGCTTATGAGACTGGACCCCCCACACCGCACACACACATCACACACACACACACACACACCACACACACACCACACACACACCACACACACACACACCACACACACACAACACACACACATACCACTACCACAACACACACCCACACACACACACCAACACACCAACACACACACCACACCACACACACACTCACACACACACCAGACCACAACCACACCACACACACACACCACACAAATCATCACACACACAACACACACACACACACACAATCCACACACACACACCACACACACACACACACACACACACACACACATACCACACACACACAACACACACACACCACAACACACACACACCATCACACACACCACACACAACACACACCACACAGGCACACAACCACACATCACACACCACACCACACACACACACCACACAGCACACACCACTACACACACACCACCACACACAACCACACACATCACACACCACCACACACCACACCACCTCACACACACACCACACACACACCACACACACACACACCACACACACACACACCACACACACACACCACACACACACCACACACACACACACCACACACACACACACACCACACACACCACACACCACACACACCACACACCAACACACACACCACACACACACCACACACACACCACACACACACAACCACCAACACACCACACACACCACCACACACACACCACACACACCACACACACACACCACACACACACACACCACACACAACACACACCACACACACACCACACACACACCAAACACACACCACACACCACACACACACACACCACACACCACACACACACACACCACACACCACACACCACACCACACACCACACACACACACACCACACACACACACCACACACACACACACACCACACACACACCACACACACACTTCACACACACACCACACACACACCACACACACACACACCACACACACACACCACACACACACCACACACACCACACACCACAACACACACACACACCACACACACACACACCACACACACACACCACACACACACACACACACACACACACCACACACACACCACACACACACCACACACACACACACACACCACACACACACCACACACACACCACACACACACACCACACACACCACACACACACACACCACACACCACACACACACACCACACACACACACACACACACCACACCACACACACACCACACCACACACCACACACACACCACACACCACACAACACACACACCACAACAACACACAAACACACACCACACACACCACACACACCACAACACACACACCACACAACACCAACACAACACACCACACACACACCACACACACACACACACCACACACACCACACACACACACACAACACCACACACACACCACACACACACCACACCCACACACCACACACACACCACACCCAACACACCACCACCAACACACACACACACACACACCAACACCCACAACACACCACACACACACACACCAACACACACACACACCACACACACACACCCACACACACACACCACAACACACACCACACACACACACCACACACACACACACCACACACACAAACACACACCACACACACACACAACCACACACACACCACCACACACAAACAAACCACACACACCACACACACGCACACACACACACACACCCACACACCACTTCACACACACACCACAACACCACACACACCACACACACACCACACACACCACACACCACACAACACACACACACACACACACCACACACACACCACCACACACACACACACCACACACACCACACATACCACCACACACCACACACACACACACCACACACACACACCACACACACCACACACACACCACACCACACACCACACACACACACACACACACACCAACCACAACACACACACACACACACCACACACACACACACACCACACACACACACACACACACACACACACACACACACACACACAGAGCTCTCAGTCTCAGGATCATACACAGGGGTATTTCAGTCTTCCAAAAATGCACCCTGCTTGACGGTGCAGATTTCTGCTGATGGCCTGTCGTGCCAGACACAAGAGGGAGAAGAGGAATGTCATTACAACTGCATTCAGGGACATTTCAATCGCTGCTGATTGCTCCTTTTCCTTGAAGCACAGCAATTTGCCCCAGATTCCGCCGTGGTGAGAACAGTGCCATTGCTACTTCCTACCTCTGTCTATATCCCTCTCCTCCCTACCACAGATTCTTTACCCCTTTACCTCAGTTCCAGATTGATGCATAATGCTTTGGTCAAAAGATTGTTTCATTCCTGCTCTTATTCTGAAACAAGTCTCCTTGTTTCATTTTCTTTTATTGGTCTTCTGTAAAATGACAGCAGCAGTGTGCTGCTCAATTAATTGGTAGAATGTATGGATTCAAAGAACTAACCCCTGTGCTATAAGGTGTGTACGTGTGTGTGTGTGTATTTATTGTGTGCATGCACTAGCATGTACTTTCTATCAAAACACATTTTGTAAACTGCAAATGAACTGGAACAAATTCATTTGCTATATAAACACATGGCTCTGCTATTGTTGAAATTTCCAAAAATATAGTGTGCATAAAACAGGAAAAAAATAAATAGGCACAAAAATGGAAACAAAAGAGACCTTGCAGACCAAATATCTTCTTCAACCAAGTTGGCAAGTAGATTCAAATGTCATGTTTTAAAACAAGTGGTTTTAAATTCCAAAACAGTTTGTCCATGTATTCTCATCCAAGGACTCTGGGTCCTCTTGGACTTGCCAATATTTTATCACTGACTGGCACCAGACCTCCTGCACTGAGGTTCATTTGATGGGAGAACCTACTTTTGGAACCTGAAAAGGAAATTATGGTGCTGTAATGGCTTTCCAACCTTCCCAGGCGGGGAATAAGAGAATCCATAAGGGCAATGCACCGTAATTTCATCCAGTCTCACCCAATGGTCAAAGCTGTCAGGAGACCCAGATGTTCATGCACAGTTGAGGGCAGTAAGGACAACGGTCTATCGGGAAATGTTCCCTGGACGGGGTGGAGTGGTGATATGGAGATTTTACCAAAGCTGGTAATCACCTGTTCCCTAATGAGACTGCTGATGATGGCAAGGCATTTGTAAGAAGCATTGAAGCTCTGCCTAGTTTGTAGCATAACCACTTCACTTATATTTTAGAACAGGGGAACAAAAGAAGAGGTGGATACACAACATCAGAGGGAGCTGCAAGAACACATGAGTGCTCATGTGTATATGTGTTATATGCATGCAGGTGTACATGCATACACATATGTAAATGTTCATGTGTTCACATGTGTGCATGTATGCACCTCTTCATGCTTGTCATGCATGAGTGATTGTGGGCATATGCACATGTGTTTTGGATATATGTGTCACTTATATTTAGAACAAGGGAACAAGAGAAGAGATGGGTACACAACATCAGAGGGAGCTACAAGAACACATGCTGGAGGATTTTTGACTTTCCTGTAAAACTGTGTTTTACACTTGAATACTGAAGTTAACATTTATTGAACCTCCACTGTCCAATTAGTAGGAATATCACCCACATGTGACTGTCAGTATAAAATACACAATAAAATATTCACTCCTTTTGATAAGCTTAGTTTACAAAAAGAGACAGCAAGAGATTTATGTAGATTATACATTGACATCCTCATATTTATAAGCTTTGTGCTGAGGAAAATCAAATTATAGGATAAATTATACCTGTTTTTAAGATATTTTGAAGAAGTTATAAGGAATTGAAGTTATAAGGAATTGAAGAAGTTATAAGGAATTGAAGTTATAAGGAACTGAAGGCTTGTATTGTTTTCTGCTGGGCTGTATGTACTTCTCTGAATATGTTAGTTCCCGATGGGTGTCAAGATGAGGATTACAAGGAGGACTGGGGATTCTTACCTCTGAGTATAATCTTTTGATCTTACTATTACCCCAAACTTTCCACTCCATCATCCCTCGCCCACAAGGAGAGGACACAGTCTAAAAAGGACTGTCTAGGTTGTCAGTTTTTCCATGTCCTGTGATCCTACAAAGGAAATATATTTGCAAGGCACTTACATCTGGCAGCTCTCTCATCTTTCTTAAAATATGGGCAAGGGACCGATTCTGTGATTGAGCTCGAAATGAGAGCTGCTTTTTATGCCATCTTCCAAGCAGGTGGTATCTTGTGCTAGGCTTTTTGATGCAGCCCAGAGCAGAAACATGAAAAAGGAGACTCAAGGAAAGAAAGAAAGAGAGAAAGAAAGAGAGAAAGAGAGAGAGAAAGAGAGAGAGAAAGAGAGAGAGAAAGAGAGAGAGAAATAGAGAAAGAAAGAGAGAAAGAGAGAAAGAAAGAGAGAAAGAAAGAGAAAGAAAGAGAGAAAGAAAGAGAGAAAGAAAGAGAGAAAGAGAGAGAGAAAGAGAGAGAGAAAGAGAGAGAGAAAGAGAGAGAGAAAGAGAGAGAGAAAGAGAGAGAGAGAGGAAACAAGAAAGAGAGAGAGAAAAGAAACGCCAAAAAACGATCGGCCCCTAGCTCAGCTGGAGAGCTGAGCAAGAGAGCCTGAGCGCCTTCGAGAGAATCGAAAGGAGAATCCTAAAGCGCTCCTGAGAAAGAGAGAATGAGAAAGAAAGAAAAGAAAAACTTCTTTACTAAAAATCTGTTTTCTTTAGGAACATCCAGAGACAGAGGTTGCTCATTTTTTAAATCCTTTACAGAGTTGTCTTAAAAGTAACCAGTGGTGTTCTTGGTATCATCTTCTTGTAAAATAACATTAAATGTTATTTAACGTGATTAAAAGAGCATGGACAAGCATGTCCTCAGCTAGATGTATTGTGATGATTCTCTGACTTGAATGGATTTATTTCCACTTGCAAATGAGGAGA
Organism: Typhlomys cinereus; assembly: GCA_023101885.1. Lineage (NCBI taxonomy): Eukaryota > Metazoa > Chordata > Mammalia > Rodentia > Platacanthomyidae > Typhlomys > Typhlomys cinereus. The sequence continues at coordinate 4,865,408 of JALPQD010000082.1, forward strand.
CAAACTTTCACAAACTGCCACAAAACAGACATTAGTGGCAAGGAGTGACTTCTCGCTCGGAACCATGATCAGGCAGAAGTTCTTTCTGCTCACTCATGCTGAAGGCTTGGTGGCTTTTAGAGAGTTATTCTCCCAAACTCCAGAAGGGACCTAAGAACCTGCTGTCTTTGGGGAGATGGCACTCACCACAGGTTCCATTAGAATCATAGCTACATCATTTGAAATCACTTGGACTGACTTATGACTATGGATGGGTGGGTTAGATCATCAGGTTGTATTCTGCACAACTGAGGGCCCAGAACAGTGGTCCTCAAATGTAACAAGCGTAAGAACTGGCCTGTCAAACAGACCTCTGGACTGTTTCTGTTTAGTCTATAATTCTAGGGTGGGCTAATTTTCATTTCCCATTCATCCTTGGTAAACCCTATGACTTCTGACCCAGGAGTTACAATACTGCTTTAGGGTGTTAATTGTCTGGTCCAGGGTAACAGAAATGGATCACATGTAAATGAAGCTACGAGAAGAATGCAAAAAACAACTCATGTTCAGAAGCTGAATTGAGTTTTTATCTAAGGAACTTAGAGGATAAAGAACTGTGTGTTAATTAGTTTCTGAGATGCAGAGAATTAAAAAGAAAACAGAATCAGGAAATATTGGAAAATGTAAGTCACTAAGGAAGAGAGGGAGAACAAAGATTGATTTAAAACAAAGAACCTTTGATAGCCAACTTACCAGAGAAGAATGAAAGAGTAAATCAATAACGAGTTTCCTGTTGTACACATATTAAGAATCATCAAACAATAAAACGGTCATTAGTTGGCTATTTAAATGTTTGCAGTATTTCCCCTACCAAAGGCAATGATCGTTTATCATCATGGTTGAAGTCATTTAAAAATGTCTAAATATACTAATTATCCAAATTGGCAGTGCAGGCAAAAGCTCTTACTGCTCCAAACTATGACCAAGCAGTAGGAATTCGAAACAGCCTTTACACAAAATCCTGAAAGGGAGTTGCTGCTCAGGAAAAACATTAACCAGGGAGATGTGTTCCCACAACATAAATTCTAATGAATTCAAATGGATTCCCAACTGCTCCACCCCCATCCCAGGGCAGAAGCTGGCCCAGTATCCCATTCTTTGAAAATATCTACTCATATATTTTTTCTTTGAAAATATCTACTCATATATTTTTTTCTTCCTGTTCTTTCTCGTTTTTCCTTCTCTATGTGATTCTAATTTTTTAAAATGTAATAGAATAACAACTATTATTTGCAATGGTCAAAAATTAAATTATCTTAAACACACGAGAGGACACCCTTGCTTCAATAGAATCGCTCCCCTGTTTCAAAGTGAAAGGGGTGTAAATGAAATTTTCAAACAAATGGTGTTCCGGGCATTAAGTTGTTGGGGATGACACGGTGAAACAGCTCGCTGATTATGAAGCACCGTGTCTCTTGGGAGAATAGTTTTTCAATAAAGAGAGATCAAGAAATCAGTGTCAGAGACAAGGCCTGGCGAGGCAGGTGTGATCAAGGAAAAGACTCTCCATAGTGCAGTTTCCTAGACGTGTTGCGTGCTGGCTGCCCACGCCAGCTCTTCCATGGGCTCAGCACAATTTTGGAATAGACCTCCTTTTTGCCCTGCTCAGTGAAAAGTTAGAACGAGGGCAGCTGCAGAAAGCTACGACCAGCACATTTTTTTATGAGCAAAATTTATAGAGTAATGTATCTACTTTTAGCATGACTATTGTTAAACCTGGAGATCAAGCAAAGTGACACCGAGTATATTGCTTTATCAATTGGATTCGTTGGAGTGAAAAATGCTGATCGGGCCATGTCTCTCCCTTGGGTGCTGAAACCCTACTTCAACTCTTGAATGGTCGATACATAAAAGTCAAATTCATTATAATTTGTAGCTTTTTTTTTCTTGAAGAAGCACACAGTTCTCAGTACATCAATATCAACTCTTAAATCCACATCGAATGGAGAGGGTACAGCGAAGTAATTCAATCTCTTTACACTTAATATGGTCAGGAAGGGAGAATGAAAACAGCCTCTTGTAAAATGATGGAAGAAACAGGATGCAATCGCTCTGATAGAGCACGGCAAAGGAGTCATTTTACACCATCCGTTACCAGGGCAACAAAATACAGTGAGCTGTATACGTCTAACAGGTGACATTTTAGCTAAGAAATTGCTTCTTTGGTATTTTTTTCTGTCTATGAAAAACAATGTTACCAGCGTTTTCACTTGTCACGTACTATAGGGCAACATGCTCCTGCCGACAGACACCCTAATGGAAAAATAGAGCAGTTAAATAGTATTACAGTCTACCTTTCTGGATACATGCTAATATGCTCTTTCCTGGGATTTCAGAGACTTTAAAACATACTAGAAACTCAAGGATATAAATCTGTCCATACATGTCCATGCATGTAACTTGGGTTTTAGATCAGAAGGAATACTTATCTCTGCTTTCCAAATAGGGTGTGAAGTCTTAGCTACATTTTGAAGAAAAAAAAAAATTAATGCAGCTGTCCCTGGTCATAAGACTTACTTGCTTGGTGAATATAATATGTTATAGCCCTATAAGACCTTTCTTAAGAAATATAAAAAGTAGCTGTGACAGTTCACACTTGTAATACCAGCCCAAGAGATCTGAAGGTGGGAAAATTGCTGGGGTTAAGGCTGGAATTGGCCACACAATGAGCTCTAGACCAGCATAGGTTACAGAACGAGATCCTAGTTCAGAAAAAAAGGCTAACAAAAGCAACAAGAGGAATGAGATTTTCATAGCCAAATAATATTTTATATTTTGCTTACTTCTATAGCAACCTGACATTGAAGTGGAAAAAAATGGGTAAAACTTTCTCAAGTAACATTTTCACTAGTTCATTGAGACAATGGCCTTTGTAACGCTCGCTATGGTTTGAATGTGGATTGCCAACCGCAAGCTCCTGCTCTTGAATACTTGGTCCCCAGCTGGTAGCACGCTTGGGAAAGGCTGCAGCCCCTTCAGGAAGTAGACACCTTGCTGAAGGAAGCACATCACTGGGTCTTTAGCCTTGGTAATCGGCTCCACTTTCCATTCTTTCTTTTTGTTTCCTCAGTATGGCTGCAATATAAATGCACATTATTCTGCTGCTATGGACTGTTTCCTCTGTTATACCAAGCAATAAACCCTTACTCCTTTGAGCTGCTTGGCACCGAGTGTTTTACCCCAGCAACAGAAGAGACGTACAGCACCTCCTCTTCCAAAAGCCATGCAGTGTAATGAGAAGGCATTGTGCTAATGGATTTTGCTTTATTTAGCCAAGGATTGTCCCTGACTCAAAGCTACTCTCTCTTCTCTAAGTGCAGATTCAAAAGAGGTTTCCAGTTTGCACAGGGCTCATCATTTGCCCTTTTCGGGTTTTCCTTTTAGAGTCACTGGTGCACAGAGTACATTCTGGAAACTGAGAGAGACTTCAGACACTAATTAGTCTGAACTTTTCTCTTTACTGATCAATAAACAAAAAAAAGTCAGTGAGAGATAGGTACAGGACCAGAACCCAGATCCCCAAATGCTGCGGCCAGTGTCCTTTCAACTTCAGTTACATGAATAACATTCAAATGTCTCTTGAACACATGCTATATGCTCAGATTTATGGGATATTAAATGGAATAAGATCGCAGCCTCCAGGGAACCCCAGTCAGGTGGGGTGAATGTTGAATACAGAGCTGAAGGGCTCTGATGAAGATGGAATCACAATACTGTAGGGACGCACTCTTGTGAATCCAAGGCTATGCAGTGCCTTGCAGCTGTCAAAACCAAGCATCCAAACTACTACATTCAAAGGAGAAGTGACATATCTACCACCACTTTTGTATTAAATGCCAGTTATTTTACTTTCTTTCTTTTTTTTTTTTTTTTTTTTTTGAGATGAGAAATCATGCTTCCACTTCCCAAGGGCCAGGATTACAGATGTGTGTCACGTCCAGGGGCCCAAAATAGCTTTTTAGAAGCCATGACAGAAATCGCATAACATGAAATTTATTACCTTAACCATTTTCTGTGTGCAATTCAATAGTTTTAAACACATTCACCTTGCTGCTAACAGATCCCAGAACTTTGTGTGTGTGTGTGTGTGTGTGTGTGTGTGTGTGTGTGTGTGTGTGTCCCCGTGAAATACCAAAGATGACTTTGGGAATCATTATGGATTGATTGCTTCTACCTCCTTTTTGCTTTGCTCTGGGATTTTCCAGGTTCCACCCACGAAGGTCAGAAGTGCAGACCACTAGTATTTCTGCCTGGCAATTTCACTTGGGACCTGGGATCTGAACTCAGGATCTTCTACTTATGAGGTAGAATTGTAGACCACTAGTATTTCTGCCTGGCGATTTCATTTGGGACCTGGGATCTGAACTCAGGATCTTCTACTTATGAGGCAGAATCTTAACCCTGGAGCCATCTCTCCAATCCATAACTTCATGTGTTTTGAAAACCTGAAACTCTACCTTTTACAAGTCCTCTTCACTTTGCACTCGCTCCGACCACACCATTCTGCTTTCTGCTTCTGCGAATTTGACTGTTTCAAATATTTCATTGAAGTGGATCATACAGTGTATATCATTGTAAGACTGGCTTACTCCTCTGTATATTGTAGCACAAGACACAGTCTCCTTTTTAAGCCCAGAAAGCACCATACTGTATGTCTGTACTGCACTTGGCTCATGCGTCCGTGCTCCTTGAGCACTCGGGTGCTTTCACTTTTTACCTCTGCAGAATATGAGACATGCTGTGTACAAAGGTGTGCACAGAGTTCAGAAATATAAAAACCAGGAAAGAGACCACACATCAAAGGAAAAGCGCACGGAAAGAAGATGAGGAAGTATATATGAACACCTGCATGTGCATGTTTATTTACACATAGATGGGGAAATAAAATGTTAAGTACTTTTAGAAATTTAAGATAAATCACATTATCTGAACTTCACCACTTGTGGACCCATTGAAATGTATGTATTGATAGGAATACAAGATAGGAATGTTTATCATGTTAATATACAGCGGTTGGGAAAAGAAAAAATGTTTTATCTGATACATTGGTGAAAAGCTAAAAATGACCAAATGGATGAAGAAGTAGCAAAATGCCTGAAAAAAAGCAAGAATCCAGGAACTTATGATGTAATGGAGCAATCAAAAAAAAAGAAGTGTTCACTTCCAAATAATCATTTTGATAAAGAGCATGAATATTCATTGCATATCTCTATGTATGAGACACAGTACAAAAAGAAGTCAATGTATTCAGTACTGTATTATAAAGCTGGAATTACAAACATAGGAGGAAGAGGATGAAGAGAAAAAGGAGGAGGAAGGGGAGGAGAAAATAAAGGAGGAGAAGGAAGAGGAGGTACAAAGAGGATCCCGATGAAAGTAATAAAAATCAAAGCAGAAACAATAAGGCTCAATTGGACAAAAATACAAATTTCCTTTAAATGAGCAATAGCTGCATAGGAAAGTAAGAAGGAGTCCTATGATTGTGTGACGTTTTACCAGAGCATGTTTCTATTGTTTTGTGTTTTGTGTCCTTTCTTGCTCCTTCATGCATCTGGGCTTTGTGCCTAACCTCGCCTGGAAAGTCTTCCTTATGTATTCAAAAGCTCCATGCCCTCAGAAGAGGCAGCATGCCCTGATCTGACATTCACAGGTTAGGATGACTCTAGAGTCAGTTTCTACCATAACAGTGCATTTAGATCCACAGTACCATGGAAGATAAATAGAAAATAGATAGATTTTAATGAGAGGTCATTCCCTAAGCAGGACTTGAAATACAGATGCAAATACTAAAGCCATTGCAGTCATGTAATGATAATATTTTACATCTTTAAATTAAAAATATGGAGAACAGGGCTGGAGAGATGTCTTAGCTGTTAAGACTTTGCCTCACAAGTAGAAGTTCCTGAGTTCAGATTCCAGGTCCCATGTAAAAATGCCAGGTGGAAATGGTGGTAGTCTGAACTTCTGGCCCTAGTGGATAAAGGCTGGGAAATCCCAGAAGAAGCAAGAAGAAGGTAGAAGCAATCCACGACGATTCCTGAAGTCATCCTTGGTCCTCCACAGGGACACACAGTCACTTCTAAGACACACACACTCACACACACACACACACACACACACACACACACACAAACACACACGCAAATGAACATTTAGAAATTAAAAATATGGAGATCAGAGCTGGTGAAATTGCTCAGTTCTTAAAGTGCTTGCTGGAAAACAAAAGGATAAAGTCGGGATATTCAGATTCCACATAAAATGCCAGGCAGGTATGAAGCACACCTACAGTTCTAGCCTAGGACCTCCAGGCCAGACTAGCCCTAAAAACAAACTCTGGATTTAATCAGATACCTGATTTCTAAAGAGTAAGGTGGAAGAGTGATCTAGGGTGATTCCTGATATCATTCTCAGGTGTCCATACACATACATACGTGTGAATACGTATAAACACACTTCATACAGATATACTCAAGAAAATGAAAAAAGTTACTCTAAATAAATTTTCATGTTGGCATACATACGTGCTGTTACACAACTTTTTTCCAACTTTTTTCATATTAAGACAGACTCTGTGTGACATTGTGAGTTTCTTAAAAACAGCAATACCATGTGTATGATATTTCATTAACTAATAGATTATTTTAATACTACTGACACTTTCAGATTACTTTTTTACATCTTTACTGCTAAGAATAAAGCTCTGACTGCTGCAAACTTTATTAATTCCCTTTGGTTGCTTACAGTAAACAGCAGCTATCTAGCACAGCCCGGGTGCTTCCCTCGGGACCACTTCCTGAGTTCTGAACTGCGGCGTCCTCTGCTTTTCTGGGAGTGTGCTGACTCACTACTCTTTCACTTCTGTTTTGCCAACACTTATTGCAGTGCACCTTCATGTTGCTGATGAATAACATAAGCCAAGGAAGGTAGGGAAACAAAGGATTTTTGTTTTTGCAGATGACTCTGGTGAGTGTTCACAGTCCAGCTGGGAGGAGAGTTCATACCAACAGCAGGATCCCAGAGAACGGCCGTAGCCTGTGCTCAGAGAGAGCCGAGAGAGTCCCACACTTCCTCTTTTTGCCAGAACGTCTGCTCGCCAACATGCCAATGTACCACAGTACTGAACCAGCTCTCCCCTTATATCCCCTGCCCACTCACGATAACCTGGGTCCTCCCACATCAGTTAGATCATCTCGCACAGGCTGAAAGCCTCAACCTTCATGAGCCAGGTTGACAACTGTACCTGACTAGCACAATACTTGAGGTTATTATTTTTCTGTGAAATCTGTCCAAAGTTTTGTGTATTCTGTTAAATATATTGCCTATTTACAAAATGCTATTTCCCCCTAGTAGGTAACTTGTTTATATTGTATCTTTTCTTTGTTTTTTATTTTCTTATTTGCTTGTTTGGTTTGAAAATTCAGTCTCCCTGTGTCAGCCTGGCTGGTTTAAAGCTCTTTTTGCTTCTGCATCCATGTGACAAGCACCAGGAATGTGTGAATCATCACACTAAGTGTAACAATAGATTTTATGATAACTGATTTATTGAAGAATTTTTTCCCATATCAATATTCAAATATTGAATTCTAGCACAAGCTAAGGTTTTTTGTTTGAACAAAATCAGCTATACTTAAAACAGTCACCAATTGATTAAAAGCATCAGTAAAGGACGAATTTGAGGAGACAGTATGGTTTCCTTCACATGTTCAGCTGAAAGCCTGTTAAATGAGGAGCATAATGATCATTCAACTAGGTTTGCCTTTTTAAAAAACATTTTCCTGAGTGAACATTACTTACAGAACCTTCGGTTTGTGTTTGTAAACTCTGGTGATAGTGCCAGCTTGCCTCTCAGATTTTTTTTTATTCATTTGATTTCTTGAGATGTATTTCATTCATAGTCTTTTCAGGTTTCACATCAGTAATTATAGATAAAATATTGCTCACATGTTCAGAATATAAATTATGTTATAGAAAGCACAGTCTGTAAAAGAACCACAGCAAATTCTGTGATGAGATTTAAATGCATATGACCATTGCTAATTTAGATGAATCACCAAGACTGCCAAAGCAGGCCAAGAAGGCACCATTTAATCCACTGTTCCTGAGTTGAATGTGTTTTAAGGTTCTCATGTGAAACGTGTGAGGAGGAGAAAGTGTTTCGTTTGGGAGTAAGATTCAAGGAGAAGGAAAGTCAGAGAACATTCAGTTCCTTAGAACTCTCTTACTCTGTACAAATTTTATAAGGGATTTACTGAATTTTGTGTATGTGTGTGTTTGTGTGTGTGTGTGTGTGTGTGTGTGTGTGTGTGTGTGTGTGTACCTGTGAAGGTCCAAGGGTGACAGGTGATTTCAGGGATCATCCTGGATTGCTCCACGTCTTGCTATTTTGTTCTGCAGTTTCCCAGGTTCTGCCTTCCAGGGTTGGAAGTGTAGGCTGCCACTATAACCACCAGGCATTTTCCTGTGAAATCTGGGAGTCTGAAACTCAGGACCTTTTGTTTTCAAGGCAAAGGCTTTAATTCCTCAGTCACCTCCCCTACTCCTGACTTCTCCATTTTGTGGGAGGAAAAGAAGTAACATTGAGGAGAGGGGAAGGAAAGCCAAAGTCTGAAACTATAATCCAGAAACTAGCATATATGATGAGGCCCATATCTGTAAGGTCATTCAACTAAGGATCTCGTTAAGAAAAATCCAGAAAATTCCAAACTGTAAACCTTGCTTTTCCCTATCTGAAACAGTTTTCTGTATTTTGAATGAAGTGTTGGATGTGTGTCACCTACTGAAATCTCACACCATCTTGCAGACCTCAGTTTCCTCCTAACATTTGCTGTCTCAGAATTGCCCATCTTGTGTGTGTCTTCTTGTTAATACCGAGTTGTTGGGCCTGCCATGAGTCGTCCCTAGTGAGCAGACAGACGCTTTCATCTTGCTGTTGTCCCCTATATGATATAGTGACCCACTACTTACATAGTGGTTCCATTGTTTCAGATATTTTAAGTAATCTAAGGATAATCTAAAGTACACAAAAAGATGAAAGTCATATACAAATACTGTGCCATTTTTATAAGAGAGTTGAGTGTGCGCTGACTTTAGCCTCCACAGGAACCTTGGAGCCCATCCCCCACAAGCAAAATGAGGGACCGCCAGAGAAACACAGTGTGTGCCAATAGGAGTTGTATTTATGGTGATATTTTAATTCCAGCAAAATAGATTTTCAATTTTACAAAACGTATAGTTAGTCATATCAATTAACAAAAAACAGGTAATGACTATTTTTAAAAAAAATTAATCAAATTCCATATGCCCTTTTCTTGCCTGTCCAGTTTCAATTCCTTCAACTAATTCCTACACATGAGATTCTAAGAAGAGATGGGTTGATCTCTAGCATCTATGTCGGACGCTGTTGCTGTAGGTCTCTTCCAACCATGCTCTGTCATGCTAATGAATTGATCTTGTGGTGTGCAGATCAGTCAGGACTGAGTTATTCTACTGGATGCACTGTAACTCCCTTGGCTGTGTGGGCAATCTGACAAAGCCCTGTTGGGAAAAGTTTCCCAGTGCCTGAGCCTTGATTATATTTCTTCCTAGCCTGCTATTCAGAAAACTTCTACTCCTATAGAATTGCTGATGGGATATAAGATTTTTTTTTACATCTAATGACGCATTAAAAATAGGTATGAGCAAAGAAGAATCAACATTGTTCCCAATACGCTGAACCTAAGTCACAAAGAAGACAAGTCACTGCGGCTTCTACCCACATTTGCAAGGTTGGCAAGATGGTCTGCAGCTGGCTGAGAGGAAGCCACCTACTGAAGATAGGCAAGTCTTGCAAACAAGGAGGATAGTCAGCTGCCAAATAAGGTTTCTGAAACACCAAAGTCCCTCTCTCCCTTTTTTTCCAATGACAGAAAAGTATGATGAACTCATTGGCTTATAGCTCAAAATGTGTGATGTCTTAATTCTGAATGAGGAATGATTAGGGAACAAAATGCAACTAAAAGAACAAGTAAAATGAGGAATACATGAATAGTAGGTTGTTTTGTAGTTTCAGTAGCTAAATCCAAGAATTATCTTGATGATTCACCACCTTTATATTCTCCTTTTTTTGGCCCATCTCAAATTGGTGCACACAATGTATCATATAGCTACCCAGTTGCTCTGTCCTGTGCTCTTTACAAAAAAAGATGTTGATAGATCAAGAAGGCAAATGATCGTTCTTCTGGACTCAGAAATTGCACTGATTTCTCAGCTCACCTGTGTCTGTAATGGTTGGATCCACCCAGCAAGGTGGACTACTTCTCGTTTTATGTAGTTCCGAACACACCAGGGCAAGTGCAGATGTATACCCAGGGTCAGAGCAACAGCCCAAGGGCAGAAAATTACTCTTGAGGGGCTCGATATTAAGGAGATGTCTTCTTTCCTATGTATATATTATAGGGTGCATGCATGTGTGTTATGTGTGTTCACATGTGGGTGTGGTATTCCCAGGGTGATGTGGAGGTCTATCATTCAAAAGGATTGTGTTGAGACTAGATCTGTAGTTAAACACAGAGGCCATCAGGGCTACTCTGACAAGCTAGTTTGATCTGAGGATTCACAGATTCCTTCTTCTGGGATTGGAATTACAGGTGGGCCTGGCACCTGCCTGATTGGCTTTATGCCTCATTAGCCAGGCTGCCTTCTGTAAGAATTCTGTCTGGTGTTCTATCAAGCATTTCCCTTATGTGGGTTGAAAAAATGGCTCCTCTGTAAAAGTGCTTGTCACAGAAGCCAAAGGACTAACATTTGACTCATGACTCACTTTTAGCCTCTACTCATTTTCTAGGGTAAGCTTGAAGATCTTTTTCTTTCTGGACTATTCAAATTTGTAATTGACTTCTCTACAATTTTTTTTCTTATATTCATGCCTATTACTTTATCTAAACTCATACCATATTTTAAACTGTATACTAAACTCTGAATTTAGTAAGGTTGGGAGTCTAGTGCTCTATCTTTTCTTATTCTAGTGCCTTAAATATGGTCGAATTTTTTTTTAATTTATTCGAGTGTGTGTGTGTGTGTGTGTGTGTGTGTGTGTGTGTGTGTGTGTAGAACCACGGACGAATTCGGGAACCACCATGGACGCCTCCACCTCCTCCTTGTTTACTCTGCCCAGGGATTCACAGGCTCCGCCCTACCAGGACCAGAAACGCAGGCTGCCCCCGCTTCCGCCCAACATCTATAGGTGGGGTCTAGGATCCGAACTCAGGACCTTCTGCCTGCAAGGCAGAGGCTTAACCCCTGAGCCAGCTCTCCAGCTCCAAATGTGATTGAATTTTAAATTTGCATAAAATAGGTTACAAGAGATGAAGGACATTGAATACTAATAAAACATCTGTGTAAGGATGATGAATATATATAGCAAGAGAACCCCGAAGCACAGGGGAGAAACAGATCAATAGTGGGTGGAGACTTCAACATCCCCCTCTCGATAATGGAGAAAGTAAGCAAGATCAAGGAGGCCACAGGCGATTACCGCCCACTCCAGCACAAGAATTGCGAAGGTGTGCTCAGGTGCAAGTCATAGGGCTATTGATCATGAATTCACTAGTGATGAATCAGCAATATGTTCAAAATGTCATCTTTAAGTGGAAGCTCACATAAATAAGGTTGTACATTGATCAGGAAATGAAACTTTAAGAACTAGGGGCCCATAGGAACCTAAACTTGCATTTCCCCTAAGAGCAATGAATGACTCAGAGTTTGCTATTTCAGCATTTATACTGATTCTAGAATATAATCATGGCAAATGACAAGAACCCATTATATCTGTGTGCATGCATTTTCAGTTTTCATGGTCAATACTGACGCAATGTAGACACTGAGAGTCAAAAATTAAGATATGTTGTAAGAATTTGATTTAGTTTATCAGGATTACATCCTGGATTCATTGTTTTGGGCTATGAATATAGATATACCATATTCTCTATACATATAAACCTTAATATCATTTGGCTATGTGAATAATATCTACCTCACAGGTAATTATATCTCATTTAAAACTCAAAAATGAAAATGGTGTTTTAATGAAAATTATTTCTTAGCTGTTTAGTGGTTTTCCAACATTTTTATATCACTATAAGCAAGTTTTATAAGTAAATTTCTAATTGTAAAGCACAAAATAATGAATATCATGGCATTAATGTTTTCTATTAGTAGGAAAGAACTTCAAGCCAGATTCTGGGGAAGATTTCTCTGAATATGATTCAAGGGAGCAATAGAGAAAATATACTTTATACACTCCTTGCTTGGAAAACATAAACGACATTGTCTCCTAAGAAAATAGACAAAATTGTCTATTCTTTTGTTTTGCCCCTAACACAGGACTCCAGGAATCTCAGGCTATTCAGTTGGGCTAATCTTGTCTTCTTTCCTCTGCATGACTTTTATGTGGATCGAAAAGTGATAACACCTGAGTCCAACATGCAAACCAAAGAGGGGAAGGCAGAAGAGGCTGATATGTTTAGCTACCTAGAAAAGTATTATAATCAGCCTAGTGATAGAAAATACTCCTGCATAATGATGCTCATTTATTTCAAATATCTAAAATAAAATAATGTTTTTGAACAAATTACATTAAATTAATTCAAATCATTCAAATTATATATATTACTGAAAAGCCATATAGAAACAGTGTATGTTAAATTATAAAATGATTAAGTCATGATGCTAACTGCATTGGGGAGGGAGAGAGGAAGAGAATTGAATGGTAGACTTTCAAATGTAAAATATTTCATGCATTCTGTCCATTGTTCTGGGAAGGGGGCTTAGCAGTAAAAGCGCTTGCCATACTAGCCAAAAGACTGGAGTTTGGCTCTCTAGAGCCCACATAAAAAAGTCCAGGCAGGTGCCCACCTATAAATCCGACACCAAAAGAGGGAACCTGGGAATCCTCAGAACAAGCCAACTAGGCAGAGGAGCCCTAATGACCTCTGCGTTTAGCTACAGACCTAGTCTCAACACAATCCGGTTGAATGGCGGTCTTCCATGTCACCCTGAGGTCACCATGCCTGCTTGCAAACACACATAACACACGTGCCCCACTATGTATAAATATGAAAGAAAAAAAAATCTCAATCTCTAGGCCTCTCAAAGGCAGTTTTTTGTGCTGCCTCCTTGGGTGTTGTTCTGGTCCTGGGGATTCATCTGCGCCTGCCCTGGTGTGCCCGGAACTGCATTCACTTGCTCTCTACCTTCCAAGGACCCATCAGAGTGGCCCCCGTGTTTATTTCCCTTCTCATGGTTCAGCATGCATCGTGATGCATTTTCTTTCATACTGCTAACATTTGTAGATCCAGTTCATTAATTGTAATGGAAGTATTACCCTGAACAGTCCATCCGTTCAGTGACCCGTCCCCTTACTGTGCACAATTGGAATTGAGGGTGTATTTTCTCTTTCTTTTTTTAATACATTGTATTTTTGTTCCTTTTAAATTAATTAATTAACTAATTAATTAATTAGAATGCACAAGAAAGAGAGAGAGAGGGTGTACCTATACATGCCATGGCATATGGATAAAGATCAGAGAGACAACATTCTTTCCATCATATGGGATTTGGGGCTCAAGCTGAGGCTGTGCAGGTTTGAGCAGTCACCTTATCCACTGAGATCTGTTGCTGGCATTAAAGCTGAATTTTCATGTTAACAGTCAATAAATATCTGGAAACACTTTCATCTTATATATGTACTGGTATTTCTCATAGTCTAGGACTCCTCTACAAATAAAATAGGTCAGGAGCCCAAAAGGGGTGGGTCATATTTACCAATATTTACTTTTAGAAGTTAAGCAAGTTAACTCAGAAATTTTTTAAAAAGTGTTTAACTATCTTAAAAATAATTAGCCCATTTTCTGAACATATGCAGCATATTTTATAATTGAGATTACTTTCAAGAATGTCAGAAAATATTTTACATTTTTGCAAATCTCTTTAACTAATGTCTAGTGCAACAGGATATAGCTGGATCCTTTTTGCTCTTTTCATTCATCCTGCAGCAAGATGTAGCTTTACTCAAGAAAATCCTATCCCCATCCCCACATATATTACGGGAACAGGAACTCTACTTCTCCCAACTCTTTCTTTTAATATATTTTTTATTATTATTTCAGCTCATGCAAACTTAATAGGTACACCGTTCCCTCCCTCCCTCCTCCTCCCCCCCAAACCCCCTGCTCTCCCTCCCCTCACCCCTCCCGCCCCGTCCGCCCCCCAAACCCCCTGCTCTCCCTCCCCTCACCCCTCCCGCCCCGTCCCCCCCCCGTGCCTCCCGCCCCAATTCCCAGAGTCCTTTCTTTTTTTTAAAGTTTTTTTTTAATTTTTTTAATTTTTTAAATTATTATTTATTCAACTGTGTGTATATGCGTGTGTATGTGTGTGCGCGCGCGTGTGTGCGTGTGTGTGTGTGTCTGTCTGTATCTGTGTATGTGTAGAACCACGGACGAATTCGAGAACCACCATGGACGCCTTCACCTCCTTCTGCCCCGGGATTCACAGGCTCCGCCCTACCAGGACCAGAAGCGCAGGCCGCCCCCGCTTCTGCCTGGCGTCTATACGTGGGATCTGGGATCCGAACTCAGGACCTTCCGCCTGCAAGGCGGAGGCTTAACCCCTGAGCCACCTCTCCAGCCCCCAGAGTCCTTTCTTGTGCATGCCTGACTCTCCTCTGGGCCTCCTCTCCGATGACCTACAAGGACCCAGTGGCATTTCCCTAAACCCTTTCCTGTGTTCCCCTTAAGCATAGGAACACTACTGTGGCTGTCCATCCCTTGCCTCCAAGGTTCTTGGTGCCTTTAGCAGATGCTAGACTTTGTGAGGTCAATAGTGTGTTGGACATTGCGCTGGGCATGCAATGTCCAATTATGATTGCTTCGGCCCTAACTTGTGTGGAGTATCTTGCAAATCATTGCTCCTCCCATCCTTTTGCTCTTACACTCTTACCGCCCCCTCTTCCGCAAATGTCCCTGAGCTTCAGGATGGGGAGAGATTAGTCTGGCCTAGTTCTAGGTGGTTGATATAGAGTCTCTGAAGTTCTGGATAATGGTTCGTTGATTTTCTTTTGCAGTTTTGTTGCTCCTGCAATGCCCTTCACTCCATCGTGATGGGCACTGTATGTCACCCCCTGGCCAGAGACAGAAAGCTGTTAAACTGGAGACTTATTATAAGAGCACATTCAAGGATAGATGTAATACTTATACCCAAAAGTGGAATCACAGGGTCATATGGCATTTGGCAATGGGAGGGGTCAATCACCCATTTGCAAAATGGTTACTTTTTAATCTGCCGGACTATATGTCCTCCCCTTCTGGTGAGTTCATACCCCAGTTGTAAATGATCAGGAACGAATTGTGAACTTAACTAGGTGTCACATTACTTTCTTGCAGTCCTTGATGGAGGCCTATTTTCTCTACTGTAACATGGTCACTTCTCTCCTTGTTTCTGGTGTGGCCCTCCAGCCCCATCCCTCCTGTTCATAATCCTTGCAATTACTGTAGGCAATTCATAGATTTTGTAGTTGTTTTGAACTCAGACTGCTGTGTTTACCCAACAGAAAGGTGCTGCCTCCCTCTTCCTGCCATTGCCTGCCCTAAGTGTCTCACATGTTGTTTTGTACAATATCACATTACAACCAGTGGTAATTTCTGAAATACTTGGACATTATGCAATTTGAGCCTATATCAGGGAACTTGTCATATTTGGCATTGTCATGGTCCCATGCATGTTAAGTGGCTTCTTTTCCCATGACTTGACTTTTAGCCTCTTTGCATGAGTCATTTTAAAAATAGTTCCTCACTGAGTCTGCAGATCTTACTCATGATAGCACATTTTGTTTATATGATATAAAATCACAGCTGATAATATGATACTCCTCTCACTTGAAAAGGATTTACCTATCGGAAAGGAATCACATTCCTAGTAGCATGAACACTCCAAAATTCTTATTTTCGTCCTGAGGTTTGAATTTTATCACTGGCCCAAATATTATCAATTGTTTTCCTTAAAATAGCAAAATCACTTTACTCATTTTCAAGAAAAGTGTATGACAGATCTTTCCTGAATAAATTTAGTGTTGTCGATGTTCCTTCAAGTAAAAATGGTGTTTCTTTATCAATGTAAATTTGGCTCTTCAGCAAATCACACAAGTGCCTCTTTGCTTTTAACAACAGAGCTTCTTCATGCTTACTTGTATTTTTGCCATTTTGAGATTTAAGAAATTTAGCCTTTTTCACTGATTTCTTAAGGAAATTTTTAAGTAAAAGTAACTCCTTTTAATTGTCTCAACTGCGAATGTCCAGTAGAGAAGCTACGAAAGCAGCAGGCAGTTTGATGCATGAGGGCTAGCATCGCTAAGCACCAGCACTTTCCTCCTCCATACACTAATACCATGGCACACATGTGGGCACGGGGAGAAGATAACGAGCCTTTCATATGGACAGCAATTTTGACTTGAAGACATATGCAAAGGGTCTCACTGTCTCTTGGGGTGGACAGTCTACACTTAGAAAACCACTGCTAGAAGAGAGAGATTGAGATGGCTGGGTACATGGTGGAGAATTGGATCAGCTTTAAGAGATCTGCTGTTTCTAGCAGCTGTGTTTGATTTTTTCTTTCTTTTATTTTAACCTGTCTGTTTGTCATAGTTAGGCATAGGTGTCATCTTGACAGTTGAGGATTTGAACTCTGGGCACATTTGTAGAGAATTAGTGGTTGAGTTAGACCCAGAGCAAACCTGCAGGAGATTGTCTAGCTGATGGGGAAGGCTCAGCGCATGGTGGTGGGATTAGGCCCTGAACAGATGAAAGCCGGTTGAAGAAGTTGGCATCCTTGTGTACACTTGGCCAGACATGCTGGTCTGGCAAGTAAGGATCCTCCCTCTCTCAGCCATTACATAGAGATGATGTGGCCCGTGTTGGCGCATGCTCTGGCCTGGTGCTGATGGTTGATGCATGCTCTCCCGTCAAGCTGTAGGAGGAATTGTAACCAGTCTATCTTAAGAGAATACACCCCTTGTTCCCGTAAGCCATTTGGTGGTGATTTATCAGCAACCATGCAGGCAAACTGTTCTCGAAAATTGCTACTGTTATAACTTAACTAGTCAACAGAGCTACATGAATGGCAGGCCTATTTTAGTTTCACTTGTATAATTAATAGCCTTTTTGATAATTTTTATGTGTGTGTTGTCTATTTATACATCTTCTCCAAACTGCTGTATATGGGTTTGGGTTTTAGTTTTTCTCTTTTTACCCATCATTAGTGTTAGTACGTGTCTTTGTTACCTTGATCATTTACATGTTTTACATTTCTTTTCACTATAGCATGACTTCATCTATTTTATAGAGGTTTGGAATGATGCATTGATAAATTTGTCACTTTTCTTATATAATTTCTATATTACAGGACTCATATAAAAACCCTCTATGAACCCAAGTTCGCACACACAAAAAAATCTCTGCTGTCTTTTTTCCTGTTAAAATTTTATTTTGTCATTTTGTTCTTCTCCGGATGAAGCCTGGAGGAGGGTGACTGGAGGGCGACCACTTCCATCCAGTGAGACTCCTTGCATAGAGGGCGAAGGGGGAGGTGTGAAGCCTGGGCGTCAACCTAGGGTAGTGGTGCAGCTGCCTCAGGAGGGCAGTGGGAAGCCCAGGGAGGAGGTTATCGATAAATTCAACATTGACAGGGGTCCAAGCTAGGTAAGCCTATCCAGCTACAGGAGAACGAAATCTGAGGACTGTGACTAAGATTGAAAAAAATCTTCCTGAGCCAGCCTATCCTGGTAGAACTTGAAGCACTACTCAAGACATGTGGTGATATCCATGGGCAATTGGCTTCCCGCCAGAGAGCAACTGTCTTTCCTAGGAACTATGTGGACAGGAGGAAACAGTGGCTGGAGACTATCTGCCTCTTACTGACCTACAAAATCAAGTATCCTGAGAACCATGAGTTACCGCCAGCATCCACAGGATTTGTGGATTTTATGATGAGTGTAAAAGAAGATACGACATTAAACCCTGGAAAACATTCCCAGACTGTATTAAGTGCTTGCTGATAGCAGCCTATGGAGGTTTATCACCAGATCTTCAATCTATGGGGCAGATTCTGAGAATTATGCTGACAACTGATGTATCACCTGTGGACTGCTTTGTCTTCTTTTGTGGTCTGACCCTGATAAAGATGTCTTAGGGGTGAAAATGACAGAGGCATGCCCTTCACATTTGGTGCAGAAGTGGTTGCCAAATTTCTCCATAAACATGATTTGGATCTTATATGTAGAGCATATCAGGTGACTGAAGATGGATATGAATGTTTTTGCAAAATGACAGTTGGTTACTCTGTTTTCTGCATTCAGTTACTGTGGTGATTTGAAAACCCAGAGACTATGATGAGTGCAGAGGAGAGAGAACATGTTCTCATTCCTGATTTTAAAGCCGGCAGAGAAAAAGAAGCCAAATGCCATGATGCCTGTCACACCACCAAGAAGTATGATCACAAAGCAAACAAAGAAATAGATGTCACTTGACACTGCCTAGTTGGGACTTGTAACATAGGGTATATAACCTTCATTTTAAAAATGTGATGTGTGCTGGTCAGCTTGCTCAGATAGACCTATATTCTGCAGGCCTCTCCCTCCACTTTGAGTTAATGAATGAATGGCATTTGGTAGTATAGCAGCAAGTGAAAGATGTTTCATTCCCAAGAAAGAGTGTTTTGATTTTTAATTTCTCTTTCCCATTTGCAAATGACTTAATGGTGGTGTTAAAGCTATATGCCCCAGACAGTTCATTCGGTCTGAGGGAACTTGTACGACTGACCTTTCTTTAATTTAGTATAAACCACGAATAACATAAAGGCTTGTTTTCTTTAGGCTATAAAGAGAGCTTTACGGTGCTCTGGTTCTGTGTATGTTGTCATACATGCATACTGTTGATCAAACCACTGCGAATATTTTTTCATTTTATGAAGGGATTGCTTTTCCTCATTGTCTTGTCATGTATAAGCCAGTTTTTGTAGCTCTGCCAGCATCACTGCTAGAAGTGCAGTCAAAACACATGGCTCTTACCACACATGGAAAGTCATTTATACATGTTGGGACTCTTGTAAAGCCAAAGTTTCCATTGGACTCTGTATTGACAGTCCCTGATTCGTGTGGCCTGGCGGTATATGCAGCCCTCCTTGGGGATTCAGAAACATGCTTTTAATTTTGAATAGTGGTTAGTGGTCAGTGCAGTTTGCCTACATGGTTGCTGATGAATGACCATCAAATAGCTGAAGGGAACAACGAGTTTACTTTCTTACAATAGTTTGGTTAGAATCTGTAGTCCAGCTGGATGGGAGAGCATACACCAATATACTAGGGATGAGGGAACTGGCCACACCATCTCCACGTAATGGCTGAGAGAGGGACGCTCTTTACTTGCCAGACCAGCATATCTGGCCAAGTGTACACAAGGATGCCAACTTCCTCAATGGGCTCTCAGTATTTTATTCATCTGTTCAAGGGACTAGTCCTACCCACCATAGGCTGGGCCTTCCCCATCAACTAGACCATCTCCTGCAGGTTTGCTCTGGGCTTAACCCAACCACTAATTCTCTACAAATGTGCCCAGAGCTCAAACCCTCAACTGTCGAGTTGACACCTGTGCCTGACTGTGACAGTGATGTAGTGCTATTCAAGCTGCTGATGAACGTTAAGAGCAATTACATAGTTCCCATGTGTTCTGTTCATTAAGCAGCCTTTTTAAAGTTGGATCAGTCCTGGACCCATCCATTTAGACAGCTTTAAATTACAGAAACAATACTATTGTATACAAATGACTGATTGTGCTTTCTTTGGCCTATATTCTGTGGTGAAGTTGGGGCTTGCAAATCAAACAGAGGAACTAACTTGCTGGCCACTGGTTTATACAGAACTCATTGTATCTATGACTTTTTAAAACTAAAATCTGTTATAAAGAAATCTGTTTCAACAGATTACCATGTACAATACCATGTTGCAAAAATGAATTCAGACTTATTAAATGGTGAGTTTACATCTTCTCAATGTCTCAACAGTGGCAGACACAGGAACTGTTGACAGCACACCCAATGGATTGTATGAATAAACTGCTCTAGAAATGAAAAATAATTATTTTATATATTTTTTCTTTAAATCCGATATTACTTAATGCAACCATATATTGCATATATGTCTTGTTGTAAGGTATACATTACTTAAGGAATTGTACTTACTCCTATGGGACTTCTTTGTTTCTTGCATTTATTTGGAAAGCACTATTGTCTGATACACCCTCCTTTAGGTGATATTTACTTGCTGACTTCTGTATCTTTGCTTTCATTCTGTCTTGCGATTTATTTTAATGTGTGCATATGCATGTTTTAATGAAGAACTCTTTGCTAATTATTCTTCAGAAGCTGTCCTACAAGCTTCACAAATAAGTTCCCATTCTTACAATAATTTAAAAATATATTTTCAAAATAATTTTAAAATATATACTTCATGAGTGAAATGTTGGTGTATAGTATTTTATTCAGAACAATACTCTAAGTCTTACAATAAATAAGTGAGATTATTTCTTTCAGGTGCCGTGATTTTCTCACTATAGGGCACTTGTAACTAACATCACTTGGTAGGTTGTGTATGCTCTTCCTTGGAAATTTTATTTATCTTTTGTTATTTTATTGTTGCTGACATCTACTGGATCAATAAAATTGTTTTGTTCTCTTCTACCACATGTATTTAGACTGGCCTATGATATTTTAGTACTTCACTTATACTTAATGGAATGAATGAAATATCACGTAGGACACTCTACTTGCACTGTGAGCTTTCTATTCTGAAGCTGACTCTTGGTCTCTCTCTGGCGCCTCCTTGCAACACTGACGCGCTCCTGGCACTCGGGGCTTCACTAGCCACATCTGTCTTTGCAAATCTTCCAGTCAGTGCACAAAACTGGTCTGGCTGGCAAAGCTTCTGAAAAACTGCTCAGTAATATTATGATCGGCTCATGGATTCAAGTGACAGGGGCATGGAGGCCAGAGCAGAACAGCAATTGTCCCCGCTTGATAAAGGCACACCCCCAGAGCGTCACCCTTTCATCCTTGCCCTCAGAGAGTGACTTAATGATTTTAGGAATATTTTTCCCAGTCAGGTTGCCTGAAGAGGATTTGTTCCTCACAAGAGTCTTGATAAATACATTTATAAAATATTAGCATAGCTATTTGGCTATATTTCAGTAAAATCAGTTTTGCATCTGTTTGCACACAACAGTCTACCATTCTCCTGATAAGTGCAGCATCTTTTGACAAACTTTTGCAAATGAGGCAAAGAAGACCTTCTTGGGATACTTTTCCTTTGCTATATGTGCAATATATTTTCTTTTTAAAAAAAGTAATCCAACTAGAAGAAGAATTATGAGTTACCAGTTACGTGTACATTTGAACTTACTAAATAATTCCAAAGAATTTTATATTATATATAGCAAAGTTTTTAATTATATCCTTGTCAACAAAGAATGATTTTCCACAGAGCATGTAAGAAAGTAGGAGGGAGATAGATAGGGAAGAACATTGTTTGTTTCAGGAAAAGGAAGGGAATAAAGTTGAGTAATAAATGGTGAAAATAGCCTCAACTCACGGTATTCGTGAATGAAACTAACTTATGGTGATAATTTGTATTCTTTTTTCGAAATTAGGCTAAAAGCATCTTTTCATGTGCCTAATTGCCATTTGATTTTATACTTGAATATATTTATTTTACACATATTTAAAACTAAGTTTTGTCATGACTTGTATAGATATCATGACTTATATGGATATGGATGGAAGATGCTAACTTTTTGTTGGCTTATCTAGGTTACATCAATTTGAGAGGGGGGGTGTTAACCATGTCTCTTTTAGTTTTCCTTAGGTATTTTTAAAGGAAAATTCATAATTTGAATGTCAGTAGACATGTGAGTTAATTTTCTCCAAATTGTTGGTGTTATATTACAAGTTTTTACTTGCCGTAATAAATAATATTCTTTCTGCCCTTAAAATTGTCTTCATTTTCACTATAGGTATTTGGTAATATACATACAATTTTACATGTTTTTAATGTTGATTTTAACTTGATTGGTTTTACTCTTGATTATCAATTGTATCAATACTAATTGCTGATTGATACAGATTCATTCCTACTAATTTTAAAATACTATGTCACACATCAGTAGCTTCTAGATGCATGAGACTACTTTTACTTACTTGGCTACCATTAGAATATTTATCAATGTATCTGCCAAATACCCCGAACTTCTGATCCTCTTGCTTCCACTGCCAAAGTGCTGCAATTAAGGGGGTGCACCAAAGTGCCTGGTCTCTCACTAATAACTTTAAAAAATAACGGAAGGCTCTTATCATTTAAAAATAACAAAGGCACTTATCACTACACTTAAACTAGCAAAGCTCTCAGCACACAATCAAGAAGTACACTTTCACAATGGAAGATGTGCAAAGCAGAGAACCTCCACTGACCAAACTGCAGAGTATAAGCAATTGTGGAGTGTTCAGTCCTAAATAGGATATCAAAAACAGCCTTGCCACACTTCCAAAGATCAGGGAATCTTGCTGAAGAGGAGGCAGTAAAAGCCCAAGTGTGGAGAGCACTGCCAGAGAGTAGCATCCGTTCATGGCAGGACTAAGAACGCACTGCAGCAACGTCTACTTGCCCAAGATCTGCACAATAGTTTGAATGTCAACATTTACCGCGGAGTAAGTAGATCAGCAGATACTATGACCCCCTGTAAGATGGTGTGGCACCAGCACTGGAAGGAGAAGGAGAGCTTCTTCACTTGATGGCTTCCCCCCGCCCCCCTTGGGTCATCTGTTCCTCAATGGGTGCCTGGACACTGGCCAATACTGGTGTCCTCCATGAGGCCCAGGAGCTCATACAACACATGTAAAGGAATGCGGGACAGAGACCGGCTGGAAAGGAGAAATTGTGGGGTGGGAAGGAAGAGTGGGTTGAGGAGGGTAAAAGATGGTGAGGGCACATATTCATTGCATTTGTGCATGAAATTTTCAAGAATAAAAACGTAACAAAAAACGGATCAAGCATCTTGCCTACTACTCACTTAAGATGAAGTTACTCAAGTTTGGCCATATAATAAATTTTCAATAAGTTTAATATTTAATCTTCCACAGATTAAAAATTATTTTATTTCTACTTTTCCTAGGAAATATTTTAGAATATTATAAAAGAATGTTATATTTTACCAACTGCTTTTTCTGTGTCATATTAAACAAATAGATGACTTGTCTCCTTTATTTATTTTTTTTATTTATTCAACTGTGTGCATGTGCGCGTGTAAATGCACGCGCGTGTGTGTGTATCTGTGTGTGTGTGTGTGTGTGTGTGTGTGTGTGTGTGTGTAGAACCATGGACGAATTCGCGAACCACCATGGACGCCTCCACCTCCTTCTGCCCCGGGATTCACAGGCTCCGCCCTACCAGGACCAGAAGCGCAGGCCGCCCCCGCTTCCGCCTGGCGTCTATACGTGGGATCTGGGATCCGAACTCAGGACCTTCCGCCTGCAAGGCGGAGGCTTAACCCCTGAGCCACCTCTCCAGCCCCTTGTTTCCTTTATTTTGATAATGTAGTTAATTCTATTAATATTTCCAATGACAAGTTATGTGCACAAGGAATCCAAGGTTGATATCAGGAATCCTCTGTTGTTTTTCCATGGTATTCTTTATTTAAAAAATATTTTATTTCAGAGAAGGAGGAGAAGACGAGATAGAAAAATGGAGAGACTGAGAGAGAAAGGACAACATTTAGAAGCTGTTTTCATGGAGCTTGAACTCAGGGCTTCAGATTTGTGCACAAACTTTATCCACCGAACCATCTCACTGGCCCCACCTTGCTGTTTTTGAGACAGGGTCTCTACTCAGGCCCCGATACTGTAGGCCTAGTCTTGCTAGCCAGTTTGCTTTGAGGATTTTTGGTCTCCACATTCTGAGGTTGGAATTATAGGCAGAACACAACTCCCAACATGACTATACAATGTGGTACCTGATGAATGTGTGTACCTGGCATTTCCACTTGTGGTCCATTCAGGTCCTTTTGCTTGGGTTTTACAAGAATTTTAACTGTTGAGTCATCTTTTCATCAGTGGTCTTTTACCATTTACACTCGTAGGTGAGATTGTCATTTAATTTGTCTTTTTCTTTATTCTTGTTGGCTACCCAAGTTTTCAATCCTACTTTATAAATTAAAACTGGGAAATGCTTTCTTTTTTAAGATGGGATCCATCATTTTAGTGTGATTCCTTCTTCAAATACTTGATAGAACATTTCAGGATTAGGGGCTGGTGTAAGAGCTACTCTTAACTGTTGCTATGAGAGAACACCCAAAGTCAAACAACTTAGGGGAGAAAGGAAGATTTCAGCTTATGGTTACACAGAGGAGAAATAGTCATGGTGGAAGCGACATGGCTGGTGGCTGAAGCTGGTAGCAGGCTAAATCACTGCAAACATCCTGTAGTCTCTCTTCTAAGTCTTCTGTTCTATGCTTCCTTTTATCTGGTCTGCTACTGGGAGGCTCCAATCAGATCTAGGGCTGGTCTTTGTGTTGTAAATGCATTGATCCAGATAATCTCTTCAGTGTTCTCAGCTGATCTTAGTTAATGCTAGGTATAGTCAAGTTGACACCCAAGATTAACGATCTCAGAGGGCATTGATGCTAATGTGAGTTGTTTAATGACTCTAAGTCTCTCTGTGAGTCTGTTCCAGGAGTCATGCTTAGGGGAAGGTACTGCCCATTTTTCTCCTGTGTGCAAGTAGAGAGTCAGCCTGTTCATAAACTCATTATATGTTGGAATTCAACAATATTGTTCCTGTACATACTTCTGTGCATTCTGCTTTCTTATATCCTGTGCTAATTTCTGTTTTCTGTCTGAGACAGGAGGATCAAGAGTCTGAAGACAACTTAGACCCATTGTGGAACTCTGTCTGAAATTCTATTTTCTACTTTCATTTATGTTGGACTAAAATGTCTCTGACTGTCTATCATTGTTAAGTTTTCAAAATATTCCCAACTTTCACATCTATTGTTGGCATGTATTTATAACCATTATGTAGCATTTTCTGCTTTGTACTATTCTTGATATTAATTAACAAAATCAGTCTTACATTTATAAATCATTTGTATGGGACATGTTTTTTGTCCTTTTCTTTTACTATTCCATGTTTTGTACATCTCTTACAAATATCACATATCAACATTCTCATCTATTACCTATCCATCATCTAACATCTATCTGTCCATCTATCTATTAAATGACATGTAATATATATGTCTGTATACATATGCTTTGTAAATCTCAAGCAGTATGTAACAAAAATTTACTATCTGTTTATCTGTTTATCTATCTACTCTATTGATCATTTATTTGGCTATTGGAATTTTAGCATTTTAATAAATTGGAATGAACTAATTTGTAAACTGATGTTTTTTATGTTATTATTTTATGTCATGTATTTCTCTTAGTTTTTCATTCTAATTTCAATTGTATGTTATAAATGTGTAAAACATGTCTGGTCCTTTGAAAACATCCTTAGACATTTTGACATACACAGGTTAGTCAAAAAGCTTCACTACAAGATTTTAAGATTACTTTCACTACTCTGGTCTTCGTGATGTATTCCCAATCTTAGCTCCATCTCAGCATCTCTGCTCAAACTTGCTACTTGTGCAGTCAGTGTTCAAGTTTATTTAACATTGTTTTCCCCTCAAATCTCAATTCCTACATATTTAATCACTTTGTTCCTGAAATATGTGTTTTTGTAATTCCTTTGTAACATCTGTTGTTAGTAGTTTCTCTCAGTATGTGTTGTCTGAAAATGATTCAATTTGGCTTTGTTTTTCTTTTGGAAATTTAGCTGGATGTGGGGCGTGAATTATAGGCTCTTGGCCTCTGATCTCTTCTTTGATTAAGAACAGAGAGCTGTTTGTCCTTGTCTGGCAGTTCTTCGAGGTGTAACCTTTAGGACTTTTTCTCTGCCTATCATAGAAAGACTTTTAAGCTAGGGGCACACATGATTTTATGATAGTCAGTAGTAACAGCATGTCTAAATTTGCTTATTCATGACTAATTTTATCCCTGAAAAAAATCACCTAGTAACTTTTCTTTCCATCTTGCCTGCTGAGTTGACACTGGGTTTCTCTGTGTCTTTCTTATCTTTTTTTTTTCTTCTCTGGCTTTTGAGTAATTTCCTTAGATCTGTATTCCTATTCACAAAGTCTTTGTCCAGTTGTGTTTACTGGTGTGAAAACTTCATGTTAAGAGACCTTGCATGAATTATGATTTTTCTTTCTAAAAAAATTTGTATTTTGACCATAGCATTCTTTTAACTTTCTGTTTTTCCTCTTCCCGTGACATTAATCTTTTTTATATATGTTTTCTTTGTTGCCTCCATTATGTGTTGCTGTTAGGCATTGAATGTTTCTGTTTGTTTTACCTTTTTGTTTGAGGTGAATTGTTTTATTTTTTGTTATATTTAGTAACAAGCACAACTCCAGTAGTGTTTTGTCAAGTAAGAACTCATGAAATATGTTAGGGTTTAGGATTTCAGGGTAGTTTTATATCAAATGTTTCCAGATGACCTACTATTGCCAACTTAGAATAATTTTAGCCTTTGAATTGAACATTATCATTTAAATATATAACCAAGTGAAGATGGCCCTTGGGTGTAAAATCTTATTGGAGACATGCATGTCCCTTATGTGAAACTCTGGCATGGCAGACCCAACCATTTCTCCTTCTCTCCTAGGAGCATATTCATTCAAAGATCAGCATGTGTTCACGGTTTGAATTTTCCCTCCTTAGGACCAAGTCTCCACCTCTTTTTTTTGCTGTGCACATCAGTCGAGTCTGTAGCAGTAGTTCTAGCCTCAGCTTCCTGCTGCCATTCTTTTTGCCTTTGCTCCCTGGAGATATTTCTCCTTGAGAGTTTATGTGTTTTAAGACATGCTTGCTATGTCTATCTGCTATGTATAGATGTTTCACAACTGTGGCATTTCAGATTATAATTATAATTAAAACTTTTAAATATATATTGCTATGCTAGTAAAAAAATAATTATATTTAATAAATATCTCCTAAAGTCATGCTTATTATTGTTTGTTATATTGCTCCTTCTATCATTTATTGCTTGCAAAGCATATATAGTTTTAGGAAGGTTCAAGGTTTTTAAGAGATCTAATTTTTCATATTACCTTTGTTCTGGGACATAGGTGCAACTTCATAATTAACTTCACATCTTCCTATCCTTCAATACATTGTTTGAAAACATTGCTTATATCATTAATAAATATCTATTGTCAATGTGACTGTCACTTTACTATAAAATTGTAAAAGAAAAATTAAGGCATAAAAATGTATCCATAGTGAATCTCAAATTTACAAAAAAATCTATGTGCAAGACTTCTAATTCCTATATTCTGACAGTAAGAGTGCAGAAACCAAAGGAACAGCCTTATTGAATTCACTCTGTTCCTAGATTTCAGATTGCGAGTAATGCATACTTGCATAAGTTTGGGGAATTTAATTTAAAGGTGTGTTGACGGCATATGATATACACTAGTGATTTCACTTTTAAGACAGAGAGACTTTATTTATAAAGTTAGTCATCTTTAGGCTTCATGTTAAAAATGAAAACAGACAAATTTAAGATTCAACGCATTTCAGTAACTTTCATTGAATTTATTCTTGACCATTGCTGGGATCGCCTCCCTCTCTGATCCCCCTCCCTCAGTTCTCCTGCCATTTCCTTGGCAACACCTTATTTTTTCCCTCTGAAATCCACCTTGTTTAACTAGGGTTATCTGTGTGATCATGGATTGGGAGCTCTCCATTAGAGCCTAGTAAGTTCATTGCAACTCAACACAATGACTGCCTTTCCTGAAAATCCATCAGTAGCATAGAGGGCTAGTTGACCAGGGAAGGAAAAGACCAGGTGAGGATTCCCCCACCCAAGCTTCACTGTTCACAGATCTGGTCGTGAGAAGCCCAGTGTAAGTAGCTTTAGCTGCCGTGAGATCAAGATCTCATCGCTGTGTTGTACTCAAAGAACAACATTTCACAGCCCTTCTCCCTATTTTCCATCTTTTATATTCTTCCTACCCCAGTTCTGCAATGTCCCAGAGTCTTAGAGATGATTTAAAGTCTATGTTTCTGAAGAATTACTAATACAGCTCAAGTCATAATTTTTGCCATTTATTGAAAGTGCCAAGCAACTTATTTCAATCACATAAAGTTAAAAAAATAAACTTGTTTGCTTTTTGTATGTATTTCTGCACTTTGTTGAGCATATCTTACCTGAATGTTACAGTTTGGCTACTGTGTGCATATGTGTGTGTGTGTGTGTGTGTGTGCAAGAGGGCACCTGAGCATGCGTGCCTGTGGAGGCCCAAGAGTGAAAATGGGAATCATCCTCATTGTGCTTTCATATTACTGCTTTTCTTTGGGGTTTCTCAGAATCCACCTTCCAGGGCAAGAATTAGATTGTCCGTCACCGTATCAGCTTGACATTTCTTAACTCAGGTCCTATTACTTGTGAGGCAAAGACTGAACCATCTCCTAATCTCATTTCTTTTTTTTTTAACTCTAAATTCTAGAAAATAGATATTACTTTTGTAATTAAAAATATTATACATGCAATATTGCTATAATGTTGAGAGAGGGAGAGATGTCTGAGCGCTTAAAGCCCTTGCCGTACAAGAGAATGGACCAGA
This sequence comes from Typhlomys cinereus, assembly GCA_023101885.1. Classification (NCBI taxonomy): domain Eukaryota; kingdom Metazoa; phylum Chordata; class Mammalia; order Rodentia; family Platacanthomyidae; genus Typhlomys; species Typhlomys cinereus. The sequence continues at coordinate 4,894,249 of JALPQD010000082.1, forward strand.
GTTCAGATCCCTAGACCTCATGTAAAGTCCCAGGTGCATGTGGTGGTCTGGCTGGAATTCCACTTTTGGAAGGCAGGGATTTTGATGCCTATAGCAGGGTATGTTCAACCAGACTGGCCTTATCTTTGAGCTCTGAGTTTTATTAGAGACCCTGTTCCAAAGGAATAAGCTGGAAGGTTGATATAGGATAATTTTCAATATCAACCTCAAGGTTACATGCATGCATATTTATACACACACATATATTCACCTGCATATACATGTGTGTTCACAAAAATGCAAATGAACCTTTACACATGAATGCACGCTCCCTCACATACACATGTAAAAACAGAACAAAGGGAAAAGAAGAATGCGATGGCAAGGCGGTTTCACTGTGCATTTCCTTCTCTCGTCACAGCAATGCAGGCTCGCCTAGTGTGTCCACAGAGCTTCTGCCAGTTAGAAGTCCACGGTCCACTTATGAGCTCCCTGTCTGCAAATAGTTTCTCCAGTGTCACACTCCTGTGTTCTATGACATTTTGTTTGTTCTTGTGTGCGTGCACATGTGTGTGTGTGTGTGAGAGAGAGAGAGAGAGACAGAGAAAGAGAGAGAGAGAGAGAGAGAGACAGAGAGAGAGAGCGCACATATGAAGCCGAAGGTGAATGTCAGGCATCGTCCTCAGTCACTCTTCATTCTATTTGTTCGAGACAGGATCTCCCTGAACTTGGAGTTCATTAATTCAATTAAGCTGGCTGGTGGGAAAGATGTCAGCAATCCTCCTGTCTCTGCTTTTCCAAAACTAGGATTGTAGGTATTCACTGCTGTACCCAGCATTTTTATGTGCATACTAGGGATCCAAACTCAGGTCCTCATGGTTGTGTGACAACTGAGCCATCTCCCCAGGCCTTGATCTGTTCTTCATTCTACACTTTACATAGCGGACATACTACCTTCTACTATGATTAGTTACTGTCTGTTCAAACTCTCTTCCTTCTTGACTAAAGGTATACATCTCTACTTGATCTGACTTTACATAGACAGCTGATTCTTCTCCATAAATCTCCTAAGGCAATCCCACCTTCACTGCTTAAGAACCAACCTGTCTACATCATCTGGGTTACTTCTAGTATCTATTTTCATCCCCCTTTTTACATATCTGTCTTTAAATTTCTATCATTACATGATGGTGCATTGGGCATGAAACATAATTACAAACCAATTCTTATTCAGATGTTTTTAACAATTAAACCAAAGACAAAATTGCTTCAAATTTCTATATTTAAAACTTTATATCATCTTAACTTTCGAAAGTGCTTTATCTTCAGCAAAGAATATCACATAAGTGTGATGAAAGATCTCATTTCTGTTAACATGATCAAACTCCCCATTTTCTTTTTGCCAAGGTGAATTGATGTGATCCAGGATTTTGTTCTTTTCAAAAGAAGATGAGCAACTTTACAAGAAACCTGAAGGGAATGGGGGAGAAGTCTCATATAACAAGTACAGCTTGAGGAACTGATATTTTTACATGAGGATTTTTGGCTCAATGTAAGGAAGAATATTTTACAGCCCCAAAGAGCAATCTGAAATCCTTCCAACTGATGTGAATGCTTTTAAATATTAGGAAATTCATGTGATTTCCTTTAAAAACTAGGTAAAATTGAATTTTGATCTCAGTTTTGAAATCTCAATTGTCCTGAGATAATATCAAGCATTTATAGCCAATGCATAGAAACCCATGAAGGCTGAGTCTCCTATGCATATTAGAGAGCACTGTTGGTGAGGAAGTTATTGATGCAGATTCTGGATCTGTGTGGGGCTTTGAATTTAATTGCTGCGTGTCCTTGATTTTTCAAGGTGCTTTCTCAGAAGGAAGTCAAGCATCAATTTTGTCTTCTTCATAGTGTGATTTTGAGGAGAAGCAGTTGGATACTATGCATGTAAACTTTCTTTTCTTTTCCTTTTGTATGTGTAGGTGTGGGTGTCTATGGGGATTGGTGTGTTTGTGGGTATTTGTAGAAGAGGGTACCTGTGGAGGCCCAAGAGTGACAATGAAAGTCATCCTGGATTGTTATACCTCCATATTCTTTTCCTCTGAGTTTTTTCATGTTCTGCCTTGCAGGGCCAAAAGTGCAAATCGCTTCCATTGCTGGCTAGCATTTTTGTGTGGGATCTGGGATAGGATCTCAGATTCTTTTGCTGGTGAGGCAAAGATTTTAAACTCCTGAGCCATCTTTCCAGTCCTGACTCTGGGAGCTTTCAAGAGCCTTGTTGAACTATGATTATTAACTATATAAGCCAACATTGCTTATGAAATTTCACAATATATATTCTCTTAATTTCTCAACTACTTTTCCATTACCAATAAGGTTTTCATGATTAGTAGGTACCTTGTTGACCAGTGTAGTTTATTCATTTATTTTGCATGAATGGTATTTGTATACATATGGGCATGTGTGTGTGTGTGCATGTTTTGCATGTGAGCAAGTGTATATGTATATGCAGGCCTGTGTATAAAAGAGTAGGTGCCTATAGGTGACATTGGGAATCATTCTGGATTGTTCTACCTCCTTATTGCTTTGCTCTAGGGTTTCTCAGGCTCTACCTTCCAGGCTTTGAATTAAAAGCTGCCACCATTTCCACCCAAAATTTTTGTGTGGATTATAGAGATCTGAATTCAAGTCTTTTAGTTTAAAAGACAATAATTTTAACTCCTGAACCATCTCCCAACTCAAACACAAAACTGTTTAATCACTATGGTGACTTCTGTTGGACAATGCTATGCTAGAATATTCTAAGAATCCAGACCTGGTGTTTCAGGCCCGAAATTCTATACAGCCAGGAGTCTGAGGCAGGAGAATGGAGGGTTCAAGACCTCCTTGGGCTGCAGAGTAGGTTTAATGGAAGCTAAGTACCTTTGTGAGACCCCCTCTCCACATAAAGAAGGGAACAGAATAAGCCAAAAAAATTGGCTGTGAAAATAGAGTGCCGGGTTCAGGGCTCATAGTGTGTATTCATGACGATTTATTCATATACAATCAGCCCACTGAATGAAAATTCCAAATACTCTGAGTAAAGAAAGCCAAATCAAAACAAAAAACTAAAATGAAGTCAGTGTAATTGGACGGAGAGTTCTTATGACTCACAAGAGTAATTGACAATTAAATTTATTATTCAGAGATGTAAAAATTATATTATATGGAAGCAAGTAGAATTATTTGTTTGCAAATGACTCTGAAAACATATGTAGTCTGTGTCAGATGTTTCCATCCTGAAATTTTAGATTTTGCCACCAAATGTACAACATGCTACTGTGTACTGTCATAAGTCAGCTAAAACACTTGTAAACATATGTCATGTCAGTCATTAAGAAAAAGGGTATAATTACACTTTTAAATGTGGTGAAGCATTTTGAAAGAAGCGCATAATTTCCCAGAGCAGAGACCTTCATGAATGTATCTTTTTCTGAGTGTTTATGCAGCCTTACATCTTCAGGTTTATTCAAATCAAGAGTCCCACTGTGAACATGCCAGCTACTGACAAAGGAAGCTATTTGTTCGTTAGGTGCTATTTCATTGAGAAAGTCATGCAGAAAGGGTGTCACGGACAGAAAGTCATAGACAGACAGAAAAACCAAGACTGCAGCAGATTTTATCAGACTAGAGCATGCAGCCTTAGTTTCGTAAAAGCTCAAGAAACATATTTTTAGTAATGGATTGTGATCAAGAAGATGCATGTGCAAATGTGACTTTATTCTATGAGAATCAATGACATTCAAGTCATTCTAGCACCCTGTGATGTGACACACATGTTTACTCCTTTCTGATTTACCTCAGCTCTGTGAGGACATCAGCCTATTTCTGTGGCTTGTTCGAACCTGAAGAACCGCAGCACCATGAAACACCTCCATGTACAAGCAGACAAGGGCCATCCACGATGCCACCACACCCTGGACACCCTCTGGCACTTAGTTGGTGCATAATGAATACGTTTCACTGAGTAAAATAAAGTGAGGCTGAATTGATTTCTTTTCCTCCCTTGGATTGTCATTTCTAGGATTTGTGATTTGTTCTAGTGTTTGTGACACAGATTTTTTTGAAAATTCATGTATATGTATGCTTTAATGTTCAAAAAAAATTTGTTGAATCAAGTAGACAGAGTAAAGTCATACAGGAATGGTGTGAAATGTGTTTCTATCATGTGTTCCTATCATGATAACTCAAGATATGAGAAGCTATTGACATGACAATCTAACAAAGTTCTGGTCTGTTTGCTGACCTAATTATTCAGAGCAGAATAATGTGTTTACTTTTTACTCAGTTACCTGAAGTACTGGCCAATGCTGATCATTCAAAAACAGATGAGTAATGATTTTAGGTTTTTTTTTTTAATTTTAGGTGTAAGGAAATCACTAAATGCTAGGACTATTCTAACCACTAGAAAACAAACAAAAATAAAGGTCCTATTTACACTTATTGTTGGGATTTGTGATATTATGTGAGTATACAGTCAAATATTTGAGTGTCACTTTAGGGCTGTTGGTTGATCAACCTTTTCCTTTCCCTTGCTCTTTCCTGGCCCATCATATTTTACTTGCAGGTCTTCTTACTGGAATCTTTGCCTTCACTTACTTTTTATTTTTCATTTATTCTATCAGATTCTATCAGCTCTGAATAAGAGTGTTTAACTTGTTCATATTGATTGTGAGGCCATCAAATATTATAATCAATTCTACTTCCCTTCACCCACCTCAAAAGCCTTTGATCCAATCATCATATTTAAAACTGTACATGTAGTCTCCCCTCTTCTCCTTAAAATTAAAATCTCCCTAATCTTGTATTAGTTTATCCATAGAGTTACATTCCTCTAGAGTTATTAATCAGCTACTGGAATACTTATATTCTTCTAATATTTTTTTATTTTGTTTTATTATTTTGTTTCCTGTGAGCTTTAGCATTGATACTAAACCATCTCCATGATGCATTCACTCACAGCTTTATTCTGCAGTTTTATCAAAGACTTTGTTTCTACATGTGTTCTCCAAAAGATAATTTTCTAGAAAGTCAGAATCTGTCTCCCGAAAACAGTGTTTTTGTATTCCTCTGGGATTCTAATTATGCTTTTTCTGAATTTTCTTCAGATTGCATTGTTTATTCTGTTTCTGTATAATATTGGGAAATTTTTCCATTATTTTCTGTTCACATGTTGGCTTTCTAAACCTTGACTTGTACCATATAATGATGCTGTTGCAAAGTGATAACACTGAATCTATTCCTACCAGCATATCTTTTGTTGGCTCTCAACAATTTTGGCTATCATTAGCAAGAAATTCATAAAGAGAACAAGTGCTATGTCAATGAAATTCTTGTTCTAGTTTAGTTGACCAGTTGCCTGACCAGTCTTTCAATATTAGCATTAGGTAAAACCATAAATGACAATTACAGGAAAGTGTGTTTCCAAGCTATGTTCATGGAAAAAGCTTAAACCTTGGAAGATTTTCACAGTATGTAAAAATTGCTCTTGCTGGATCACTGTTACTCAAAGAAGAGTCTGTGAAAATAAGCATGCCGGAGACATTCTGCTGACAGGGAAAAAGGAAACCTTCAAAGTAAACCTTGAAGAAATGATTTTTAAAGTCAGCGGCGCTGAGAGTTGACTCAGTAATAGATTGTGAAAGGGTGTTTGGTATCTCTATGGTAAGTCAGGCTGCCCCACAAACAAGTTCCCAACCTGTGCACAACCAGGCTAGAGGTGTCTTAATAGCAATATTGATTGTCTATAAACAAAGGCAGACATGAGTAACCAGGAGAGCAGAGAAAATGTATTTGATGTGTGTGGGGGGGGCTTATTATTCTCCTTTGGCATGATTGATATCACTGCCATAGAAATTAGTTACAAGCCAAATAAATATTGTTTGAGGTTCTATCATGTACCAATGCTGGCTAAAAGACACATGTCTAATCCTGCAAGCATTTGCAGACCGCTTTATGTGTTTCAGGGTGGTGGTGGAAGGAGGGAGCTATCCATGGCTTACAAGAACTCAAACCTGTCACTTTCACATCAGCAACAGCCCCACACCATTGAAATGCTCAGGAGAAAGAGCTAGGCTGGCTCTCATCTTGTTTCTGTTATAAGACATCTCCATAGCTCACGGAAATCCCTTTTTATTTTTTTTTAAACTTTAATTTTCTCTTGGTTACAATTGGGACAGAATAAGATTAATGAGGAAGCGGGAGGAAGATACTAATCGGGATAAGTTCCGCAACTGGTACATGCTTGGGAATCAGTGCACAGCACAGCACTCCAATACTTCTCCAGATCTGTGCCAGCGGAATTTTTGCAAGAATCTGCATCGACCCTATTAGGAGCTCTTCGCGACAGGTGTGAGTTTGCAAGAGTGGCATTCTCTTGTCATCTGCACACTTACCTCTGGTTTCACAGTCGTTGCCACCAAGACAGGCAGTGTTCAGACACGACAAGTATGACAAAAATTTTGTCTACTGGTGCATTCTTCATGCTACAGCAGTATACTGCCTAGGAGACTGGACAGTGCTGGCAAGAGGGAAACTCTTCAGACATATGTATGGGCACAAAACATAGTGGAACTTAAGTGTTTCATACTTAAAAGTCCACAGGAACATGTCTGCCTCACTCCACTTGCATGTATGTTTGAACATACAAGGCTGATTTTGCAATTCCCCATCAAGGTCTAGAGTGCTGCCTTATGACACGTCCTGGCCTCCCTCTTTCTGCTCTTGCCATGGCCCAGGACACGCTTTACTGCATTATAACATGAGAATTTCATCAAGTCATTCAAAACTTTGAGAGAGGCTCACTGGTGACATGTTGATGAAGTTGAGTCTCCATTCCTCTTCTGCTGCCCCCAGCTGGATTTCTGAGGTCCTTCATGATGTGGCCCATGCATTCCTCCCCCCATCTGCCATCTTCTCTGTCACGGTTAGGCACAGGTATTAACTTGATGGTTGAGGGTTTGAACTCTGGGCACATTTGTGGAGAATTAGTGCTTGGGTTAGGCCCAGAGCAAACCTGCAGGAGATTGTCTAGCTGATAGGGAAGGTTCAGCCTATGGTGGGTGGGACTAGCCCCTGAACAGGTGAATAAAATACTGAGAGCTGGTTGAGGAAGTTGGCATCTTTCTGTTCACTTGGCCAGACATGCTGGTCTGACAAGTAAGGATCGTCCCTCTCTCAGCCATTATGCAGTGATGGTGTGTCCAGTTCCCTCGGCCCTGGTGTTGGTGCATGCTCTCCTGTCAAGCTGGACTGAGAACTGTAACCAGGAATCAAAAGAGAGAATAAATCCTTGTTCCCTTAAACCGTTTGATGGTCATTTATCAGCAACCATGCAGACAAACTGCAACATTCTCCTTTACATTTCTCACCTAGCCCTCACCAGTTTCCCTTCATCAACCTTTAGCTTTCCATGTTGTCTTAATTCATGGGATCAGTCTGAGTCTTCAACAGGCTCTAAGAAGAATAATTCTGTCTTCGTCTGGATTTGGCCAAGCCAAATGTGTGTGTGTGTGTGTGTGTGTGTGTGTGTGTACAAGTGAACACTTAAGTGCATGTACCTTTGGAGGCCAAATGGTGACAGCAGGAATCATCCTGGTTTGCTCTACCTTCTTATTGCTTTGCTCTGGGACTGCCCAGCCTCTGCTTTCCAAGACCATAATTGAAAATCCCACCAGCTCCACCCATTTCTTCATTTCCATTTACATGGAATCAGGGATCCCAGCTCAGGTCCTTTTGCTTGTAGGCAAAGACTTTAACCTACAAGCCATTTCTCTAGCCTTCCTGCTACTTCTTAATTGTTCTCGATCATGGATCATTGCTCATTGCTTTTCCTTTGCTTTTGTTTCTTGATTTGGTTTTCGTCTGCAAGAAAAACACATACAGCAGGTGACTTCACCAGTAAAATCTGCAACATGAAAGACCCTGAAAGTCTACTACTCTTTAAGCTTGCTTTGGATTCCTCAAATGTACAAACAAAAACTGCTTCTAAATGGATTTCATTTACTTCTGAGTATTCTATTCACCCTCAATAAATGCATAGGCTTTTTCCCCATCTTAAATTTCACATGCTACTGCTAACCTTCCTTTAAAACACTTGCATGCTGACCAGAGTCTGTCCCTCTCTCCCACAGGACCCTACTTCCATAGCAGCTGGGGAGGTGGAGAGAACACCACACTGGCAGGTGTGATTGACGATACAAACTTTTTCCAAATAAGGAACAATCCCTCATCTGTGATAATCAGCTTTTGGAAAGTGCCTAGAAATCTGTCCACAGTTCCAACCGCTAAGCATGTAATATACACACACCATCAGTTTCTTCTGTTGCCATCCAAATTGCAGAATACCATTGGCTCCTAGTTTTTACCATGTATTCTCACATGACAAGGTAGAAGTATTTTAAACTTTAAAGTTTTTTAGCTGCTTTGCATTTTGTCACAAAAAGTACATTTGTGTTAACACCTTTAAGTGAAGACCATAACGTCCGGTGTAGATGCAGACAGTGTGCAGCAATGGGTGAGTGCTTTCATTTAGGGAACTCTCCTGAAAGTTAGCATTTTGGTTCATGCCAATTCAGTTTCTCACTGCAACAGTCATCAGCCCCTGTATCATCCAATGGGGGCTTTTTTGCCACACAACTAATCAGTCTTGTGGATGCTGCAAATGTGAATGCTGAAGGACTGCTGCATCCATGTGGCTTTCTAGAATTTGAAGTGACAAAGGTAGTTAAGTTTAGTGAGCCGAGTAATGTTGCCCTATTAGAACCAGCTAGAAAAGAGGTTTGAATTCAAATTTTATTATGTAAGATCATTATAAATGCAGGGGATAGCTATGATATAAAGAGAACTTGGTTTTTGGAGAAACTAAAATGTAGTTTTATCTAGCATATAGTGGTATTGGGTATAGCCTACTGAAAAGGAAATCTCATTTTTTTGATAAAATAAAAGAATGGAAAGCTGAGAGGAATTGAAATAATGAGTTTTCAATGGAAAATCAAAGTACACAAAACACTAGTATCTAAACCACTGGTGATCTCTGAACCATTCTGGTTCTAATAGAACTGTTTCATGAATTAGATTGTCTCTCTCTGGCCTCTAGTGAACTGAGTAACAGGTCCCACCATTTAAATGTTTTACCACCTCCCACAGGGCTTTAATCCCTGAGTCTTTGGTAGAGACTTAACATTCAAACTCTTTTTTTCATTCTTTTACTGTTTCATGCATGACCGTAGTGAATATATGATATTTTCATACCTTAATCCTATCCCCCTCCTCTTCCCATGACAGCCCTTCTTTTCCCTGCCACTCTCCTTATTTTCATGTCTTTTCGTATGTGTGGCCCAATGAGTTTCTTCTGTGTTGCCTTTGATGACATGTTTCTGAGCACTGATATATATCAGTGGATATACCATTGACAAAAGCATTTTCCCTTGCTAGCCCATCTGACATTAATCCTCATCAGTCTCTTAGGGAGTTGTGGGACCCCTTCCAAGGTTAAATATTGATAGAACAAATCCCATGTAGCAAATGTGTATAACTACAGAGAATTCTTGGCTGCAACAGCCCTGTTATGTCCAGAAGAAAATGCCTGGCTACATCCCTAACCCCCCTCATGCTTTCACAATATTATCGGTCCCTCTTCCCCAATGTTTCCTGAACTTTAAAGTTTTTGGGGTGGTGACTTGTTGTCTTGTTTAGGGTCAAGCAGTCCAAAATTACTTATTTTCCTCATTTTTGCCCATTGTGGCTTTATGTAAGAAAGACTTTCCATTTCAAAAGAAAGCTTCTAGATTGAGTGTGGAGAGCTCCTCCAGTCTGTAGTATAATGACAGAACATCCAAATCTTTAACAAACAATATTCCTACAAAGAAATAATCAGCAGGGTGGGCAGACACTCAGTAGCATCATCTGGAGTATTCAATAACCAGAGAAGCCTAAAGATGATCAATTAGACTCTATTTACATGGACAGTAGGCTACTTTCTAAGTCCTGTATATTATGGAAAGACATATGCCAAACTTTCAAATCATCTTGTATTTTATCCTATACGAACAACAATCTCAGTCAGTCTTCACCATGATCTCATTATCTTTAATCGTGTTATAACATGAAAAACCAAATGAAGAAATTGTGCGCAATCTCGAGAGAGACCAATGGCTGTGAGCTCTTATCCATCTGCTACACAGCATCCAGTTGCACTGCAGGGAGCCTCACTGCTGGGGGAGAAATTATAACATCCACAGGGGCATTTGACGTGGACAGTCACATCACTGACGACGTAGATGGCTGCAATTTTTAGACTTCTCACCTCCAAGACTGCTGTGTGACCTGGGTTATCTCTGTGTGACCAGCAGGAACACTATTTCCTTGATTCTCAGTGCTCCCCACGAACGTGCTCGTTACGGGCACAGCTGTACAGAGAGATCTTTCTTCTTAGACTCTCGAAGGCAACAACTGTGGAGTTGACACATAAACAAGTAATTTGGTTTGAGGGAGAAAAATAATTTTAAAAGTTATGGTCATTTTGAACCTTAGTTACCCTAGTGAAATTGTTAGCAAGACAAAGTGAAAGTTTACAAAAACATTCATGGCTTACATAAGTATATATAAAGGAATAGCCTCGCCTACAAAGGTCGTAGATATATAATATCAAAATGATTTTAGACATATATGCCTTTGTATATAATGTTTACATGCATGTTTACATATTTGCATTTATGCGTATTACACGCATGTTTACATATTTGCATTTATGTACATAACTAATATAAAAGTGATGAAGAAAAAGTGTAGATGTTAACAATGGTTCAGTCCAAGTAGGGTTATATGAGAATTGAATGTCTAATTTTTCACTTTTTGAATGCTTAGCCTCATAATTAAAAAATTTTAAGTACCAATAACTGCATTACAAATTTCATGCACATAAAATTTGCATGAGGATTTTCCTCCTTGCATGAGAGTCTGGGTGGCAGAACTAAAGCTATACACTAAATACTTGGAAAACAGAAACTAAACCAGCTGGCAGTGTGAAAGACACCACGGCATGCCGTGGTGGTAGTCAGGATCTGAAACAGCGGTCAAGTCCGCATCCTTCCCTTCCTGCCGCCATGCTTCCTGATTCCGTCTGCTGCCTGCTTTTCTGCAGTCATAGCCAATACCATGCTCCGATCGAGTCAGAACTCTTTTCAACTGGAGTCTCCCATATGTTCATTATAGAAAATGTGTTTGCATTTTCACCGCAACACACCGCATACACTGACACCGCGTGCTGTGAATCTATAGCTGGAGAGATGAGGGACTGGCAGATGAAGTGAGACAAAGTTGGTGAGAAGGTGGATTCCAGCCCAAGAGAGTTTCAGAGTTGCTTGGGACTTTGGAAGCTCTTATGTTTGGCACAGTTCTCATTACACAATGCCCACGTTATTGTTTTTTTTCTCCCCTCAAGCTCTTTCACAGAGACACATCTATAAATTTCATCAGCTATCACAACACATGAACTTTCTCAGTATGGCACCACATGTGAGACAAATGTATCTAATTTCCAGATGCTTGAAGTCTGCTTTAAACTGATTTTCTCTTTTGCAAGCCACTGATTCTATTAATTCCAAGTGCATGGACACTTAGAGATTCAGTGTCACCACCATGCTCTGATTTAACTATTCCGTAGTTGAATGGATGGATAGAAGGAAGAATGGATGGACGGATGGATGATGGATGGATGGAGGGATAGATAAATAGATGGATATCAGTAGAGAGAGAGGAAAAGAGATGTAACCACATTTTTTCTTAGTTTTGGCTAATCATCGAGCCTGCTGTTAGAGAATAAATGAGGAAAGTACACCATACAAAAATAGAGGTTTTGTTTTCATTTAAATTGTTTTAAGTTGCCGTGAATTTTTATTGCTTTCTCCCATGTTACTATGCCTCATCCCCAAATTCCCACTAGAATCTCCTTTCCAATAAGCTTCTCTCCTACGAATGTCTTGTGTGTGTGTGTGTCTGTGTGTGTGTGTGTCTGTGTGTGTGTGTGTGTGTGTGTGTGAGTGTGTGTGTGTCCCACTGAATCCAATAAGGGCTGCCAGCTCCTGCAGAGGTCATATTCAGTGGCAGTACCATTGATCCACATGGGAACCTCTGGAGTTTCACCAAATGTATCTTTCTGTGCTGCTTCCAACAGACAGTTGCCAGAGCAGTTTCCTTCTAATCTGGAAGGTTCTATTAATCTGAAATTAAATTGCCATGCTATGATTGAGTCTATTTTGGCATTGACTATCTGAGATTTTCAGTTTCCTACCATGTGAGTTCACTTAAGTTACCAAAACACAATGTATGGAGTTGAGGTAAGGGATGGGGAAGAAGCTTAAAACAACAGAGATGCTTATTTTTGAAATAAAGTTCTTAAAAATATTTTTTTCCTTGCCTCTTCCTGGTCCCTGGTGTTTACTAGAAAGCCGTTCTGTTCCTTGTGTACTGTTGTGTCATGCTAAACTTGGTCTTCACAAAGCTATCGTCTTCCTGTGGGCACTCCATCTTCACATGGTCATCTTTATACGGTCACTGCCTCCATCTTTTCAAGGCCTTCTTATCAAAGTACCAGTCCTCGGACTTACGCTTGCCTCATCCTAACTAATTATGATGAAAGATGACATTAACAAATAAATTTACATCTTGAAGTCTTGGGTGGGCTTGGATTTTTAGAAAGACATTATTAAACCTCTATACCCACCCTGAAATACATGTATCTTTTTGGAATGTGGGATTCTATTTTGAGACTTTCAGAAGAAATTCACTGAAATATACTTAAGATTATATTTATATAGTTTTCTAGCTAAGAACTTTATTCATCTTGTCCTTCCACAGATTGAATTTTTATGTTTTATGTCAGGCATGAAAGAAACCTCTACAGTCTTTCCAAGGATATTCTCATTAATTCTACTTGTTTCAAAATTTGTCATAGGCCTTTGCATGCCCTGCACAATGTCCCACACACTATTGACTCCATAAAGTCTAGCATTTGCTAAAGGCACCAAGATCCTTGGAGGCAAGGAATTGACAGCCATAGTAGTGTTCCTGTGCTTAAGTGGAACACAGGAAAGGATTCAGGGAAAAGCCACTGGGTCCTTGTACGTCATCGTAGAGGAGGGCCCAGAGGAGAGTCTGGCATGCACATTAAAGGATTCTCCAGGGATTGGGGGTAGAGGCTCTGGGGGATGGGGAGGGAGGGGTGAGGGGAGGGGGAATAGAGGGTAGGGGGGAGAAGGAGGGAGGGAGGGAACCGGTACACCTATTAAATTTGTATGAGCGGAAATAATAATAAAAAATGTTAAAAAAAATTTGTCATAGGCATGGACCCCAGTGACAACTCAGAATTCACACGTCCCTTCCTGATCCTGTGTTGTCCTTTCTGCACTCTGGAAATAACCAGGCCAGACTCTGGATAGAACCAGAGTGACACATCTGGCTCCATCCCACTGTGCCTCTGTATGCTTTTCATGGCTTTAGCAAAACATCACTTCCAAATCAAACGCCCACCGATTCTTCAGTGACAGAACTTAAAGACTTTTCCTCCCCCCTTCAAGTTTCTCTTCCCTCTTCAGTCTCTCATGATTGAATTAGTTTCTCTTTCCTCTACTGACCTATAATACAGGGTAAGTCACTGACTTCAGTGTCTTTGGGTTTAGTTTGAATCCCGCTGTTCTTACACGTATGACTAGAGAGCTGTGCAGCTTGCCCTCCATTTTGGTAAACTTGGAATAATAATTTGTACCTACAGGTAATTGTTTTTTCTTATAAAGCTGAGCTGAAAGCATTTCTATTTGTTTCATAAACATTTCCTCTTTGTGGTTACTGTGAATCATCATGCACGCTTCACTTCTCTGGGAACTCCTGGGACCTGGAGTGGGGTCTATATCTCATTGCATGGCACAGAACATCAAATGCATGCTTCAAAGAGATGTGCTTAATACACCTTTGTAGATTTTGTAAAGAAAATGATTCTTTTCAAATTATGACTTACCACTTACCTAATATAACACATGTTCTCTTGTTCATCATAGAAATTATGGGAGAAAACTGTTCAATCCTCACAGATTTCACATTAGATATATTCATCAAAATGTTGTATTTTCTTTCTGCTTCCATGTGGTATGTATGTGATGCTTGTGTGTATATACACTAAGCATGTTCCATATGTAGATGCATGTGTGTGGGTGCAGGTACACGTGTACACATGTGTAGACCGGTATCAGCAGTCTTCCTCTAACCATTGCCACCTTAATCATTAAGTCAAAGACTCAGTTGAGGCCAAAGCTCACTGACTGAAGCTATCCAGGTTGCCAGCTTGCTCTGGGAATCTACTCACTGTCTTTGCCTTCTATGTACTAGAATCACAGGGGTAACGCCATCTGTCATTTACCTGGGTTCTGGGGATATGAACTCCAGTTTTTATGCCTACATGGCAAGCACTTTTATCACTGAGCCATTTTTCTGGTTATTTTTTACTTTTTAATGCATGTGTAGTAAAGATTTTAACACTAATTATAATGTTATTTCAGTTTCTCATCTTCATTAGAGCCATGCTTTTTTTTAGCTACGGAAAACCAGGTACACACAAGGAAGAGCAAATTTAAACTGACTCTAAAACCCTTTAATCCTGGTTTTCCGTTGTATTGTCTTCTTTCTTTTGTTAATATAATATTACAAAAAGTGAAGATCAGGGAGCCTATTCTAGCCTCACTCGAACCTCTCATGTAATCGCCATGTTCATGTTGTGCATTGTCTCCTAGCCATCTGCATTACACTGTCTGCTCCGGATCAGTGATCACTCAGCACACACCAGTTTTTTTACTTACTATGTATTTTCCACTATGTACTAAACCTGTCATTACTGGTTTGTCTCTCTGATCTTCCCTAAGTTCTCTTGCCCTCATGTTCTCTATCAAATTAATTCAGATAAGATATAGAATGTAGCGCAGCAGATAGTTTGTTGCAGAATACGCAAGGTGTTGTCAAGGGTGAGAGTGACCAAAGGGGCCATTGTGGAGGAAAATGCTCTCATAGTATGTGGGGTACGTGAGAGGGATGAAGGAAGGACAGCACGGGCGGGCAACTCAAACTGCTGCATCAGCAGTGGGGACTGAGTTAAGCTAAACACTTGAGAAAGGTGAGGTGTTCTCTACAACACTGGGATGTTCTTTGCTTACTGGCCTCTTGATGAGCATGCCAAGTGGTCAGATGAGAGGTAGGCAGGGCTTCACCATTACAGATCTAAATGTCTGCCTCTTTATAAGGCCCAGGTGGGGTGTCACACCTTACTGTGTTCTGGTGCTTTCAATAAATTCTTGGGCCTGGTTTTACTGATAGGGTTTTAATACCCCCAGGGGCTCATATATTCCCACTCCATCTTGATAAGTTTGTAGGTGATATTTTTTGCACTTTTTACACGTGTCTTATGAATGAAATCGATACGTGCATAGTGAAATGCAGCCATTCTGTCTCTACATGGGTCAAATGTTGCTTGTAAAAAAAGGTCATATCAGCATAGCAGGACCTGAAAAGCACTGCTTTACCCAGGGTGGCATAACTTTGAATGGGCACAGTCTGATCTCCACATGTGAAGACATAGTTCTCAGCAATGAATGAGAAGGATGCCCTGTAAGCATCAATAGACATAGAAGTATATACAGGTTTTTATTTCCTCTGTCATCTTGACTGAAAGTTACTGTTACTCTCCTCTCCAACTTTACCTTGCTTTTGAAACTATAGCTTTTAGTAAACCAGTGTATTACTTCTGTCTGTCAGTGCTCATGCTTTCTTGGAAGTGGCAGTGCTACTTGGTTTCATCCTAGAACCATGAGTTTTCCCTACATCCTGCTGAAGTTCTTTAGTTTCTCCTCTGTTCTCACAGTGCTGCAAGGTTGGTTGACTTTCTCTCCTTTTAAAACTACTTTTCTTTCATTATTTCGCTCAAACTCCCAGTAAAGGATTTGTTGACCAGAAGATAATTATTTCATTTCCCCAGGTGTTTTCAATAGTTGAATTATATTTGAATTTATTGCTTATTACAGAGAGAGAATGTAAAAAGAAAAGAAGTCTTTTTGAATGTTAGAAATGACCTCAACATACGATCTAAATCACACATTTTACACATCAAATTTAGAAATTATATTAAACATTATAAAATAATTAAATGGATAATAATGTAATAATTTTAATAATATATAAAAGTAATATTTCAATATAAACTTAATGATGTAGCTTTTACCTTTTTGTATTATCTTCAATATTGCATGACTGCAGAATGTTTTAATTTTTTAGCGTATGTGCTTATGTGTGTATAGGAGCGCACTTGAGTGTGGAGGCCCAAGGGTGACATCAGGAACCATCCTGGGTTGCTTCTACTCCCTGACTACTTTGCTCTGGAGTTCCCCAGGCTCTTCCTTCTATTCCAAATGCCGCTGCCATTTCTTCCCAGCATTTTTAAGTGAGATCGGGAGTCTGAACTCAAGCAAAGGCTTTAAGGCTCATGCATCCTGAATGTTTTAAATTTACGGAGAATATTGAATCACTCTGGGCACTTTCTAACAGCCATATGAGGCTTCTAGCTATTGCTTTATATAACACAGCCTCATGAACTAGAAAATTTCTCTTTTGTAATAAAGACTGCTAAGTTTTCCTGTTAAACATCCTTTATCTACTTGTTTGAAATTACAAATCATTATAGTAGGGGAGAAGCAAACCCCACTTTTCCAGTTTCCCTGTCAACAGGGCTGCTGGTGGGACAGACTGGTTGGCCAACAGTCACCAGCTAAGGGGATGCTGAGTACTACTTCCCCAAATAATACCTCGATGTTTGTTTTCTGTTGCTTCCTTCTCCTGCGTGCTGGGGATGTAGACATGAAACAGGAGCTAAGGTGATGGCTTCACATTTGGATGACTGCAAAGAAAGCCATGCTAGGGGTGGGGAGCAAGAAAGACAGAAGGACGACATGGACAGTGAGCGGGGACTACATACCAGCCAGGAGCCACAGAGATTTCACTGTGTGAGCAGGATAAGCTCTGGTGTGACAAACCCACAGCAGTTATGGGTGCCAGGATCGATCATTCCATTTCAAGCATTATCATTTCATTTCAAATGAATAGACTTTTTCTTACTGTGCTTGGTTAAATTAAAAAAAATAAACACTGAAAGTGCTCAATTGGCTAGTATTTATTAGCACGCATACTGGATATTAAACAAAAATAGTAAAAATCTGAAGTGTGATTTTTGTCCTTGGCATGTCTGAACATTGTACATTGTGAGATGAATGCGTCTGAGTCATGACGATGCTGCTATGTTCTGCACACAGGCACCACAGAGCTGAGTTCTGTGCTGGGGATGGATTATGGTCTTCTAATGGCTTTATTATCAGTCACCTGTCTTCAGCCATCCGGGTAGCTTCTCTCCAACTCAGTTTCCTCATCTGTGAAGCAGAAAGGTAAGGAAATTCTGAGTTTCTTTGCAGCTTTAGCACCCTTCAAATCTCTGGAAGAATATCTTCAAGGAGGCAGGATTCACAGTCTGATTCTGTTGGAGGCTTGGCCTTTGGGGCTGTGCTAGTTAAATTTGTTCAACTACACGTTTGGCAGCAATAACTCTTGAACATCCACTGCTCACAGCTCTGACAACATTCCTTCTGCCGCAGAACCTACCCTTTTAGAACACCCAACTTACTCGGTATTGCATAAAGCACCTTCATGAAAATTTCAAGTGAGAAGCATTTCTAGGAAGTCAGATTTAGTACCTAGGTTCTTTTTAGAAGGTTATGGAAAGTTATTGTCAGTAAGCTAAGAAAACAACTATTAATGCAATTGAACATTTTTATGTGTGAGTCTTATAATTCTTGTCTTATTTCTTTAGTTATATTTACTACTAAGCATTATTGGAAATTGTACCTCATTGCATCTGCTCTTTCAAAACTCTGAATGTTGCTTTCCAATTCTGAAAACTCTTGGCTAAATATTGGTGCTATTTTCAACTTAGACTAACTGGCAAAATTCACATTTTGCAAAGTTCAAAAGGAGAAGAAACAACTTTCAAATACACCACTCTGTCAGCAGGCTGGACCGAGTCAGAGGGAGCAAGTGGAAGTTGGGAACCGAAGTCCTACCCATTAGGAAGCCTGCTCAGGAACCCTGGTTTCCCACCTCATCTTCAGGTAGATGTTAATGTTCCTGCCTCTTCCATTCACAGGAAAAAGAGGTAGGCTAAACTTTCATTTCAAGACAAATCATTTTTAATGTTGCTACCATCAAAATACATGGATTCTACTTAGCAAAATGCCTGCAAATTCAAGGAGGCAGTATTGCCTAAAGGTGACGAAGGGAGATTTGTCATATTATTAAAACATTCCTCAGGGCCGGAGAGATGGCTCAGAGGTTAAGCCTTTGCCTCAAAAGCAAAAGGACCAGACTTTGCACCCCAGCTCTCATGTAAAAATGCTGGGGAGAAATGGTGATGGCCTTCACTTTCGACTGAAATGTAGAGTCTGAGAAACACCAGAACTAAAGCGATAGGGACATATAGCAATCTAGGATGATTCCACCAAGTCACTCTTGAGTATCCTGAGGCACACCTCTTTACACATACACACACTTACACAATAAATAATAACAACAACACAATAATAGTAATAATAAAACAAACTAAGAAAGCATTCCTGTTTACTCAGCCTTATTTTTCACATTATAAAATGGAACAAACATCTGTACTCAATAGGTTATTAGTAATGACACTCTAGAACTATATACATATAGAGAGAGCCCTTACTTAACATTGGTCCAGAGTTGGCATTTATAAATTAAATTGTAATTACCATTAACATTATTGTTTACAGTAGTAACAGTATTCACAGTGATGCTTTAGAAAACATTTCTCATAGTGCCAATACTAAATATCTCCACACTACTGTTACATAAACTATCTAGCTTGTTCTGTTTGTTTGAATGTATGCTGAAGATTGAACCCAGAGCTTCACATACGCTCAGAAGTCCTCTACCAGTAAGGTACTGCCCCAACAGAACATATTAAACTTAAATTTGATATTTTATTGATCTCCTAGAATAGTCTAACCAGGATTTTTGAGGATAAAGATATCATTTAACATTACATATATTCATTATATTCTTAACATGTGTTATGTGTTATACAGTACCTAAAGAATAAATACTCATTTTAAATAATAAGTAAAATCATCTCATAAGAATGGATGATAGTTTAAAATGACACATTGGTGTTTCTATGTTCAGGTATCAGACTATTGAGGCAATGGATCCCAAGAAACTGAAGTTTTCCTAGAAATCTCATGCTGGGAGAACAAAGTAGCTAAAGCCTGATACCAACCAAAAGGAAGTTTGTCTTTAGGAAGATATTTCACAATTACAACAACTTGTCAGACCACCTTACATGAGAGGCTAGAGCCAAGAGGACAATGATGGGCTAGACGAAGCCTGACTCAGACTGCTCAGTCACACATCACACCCTTGATGTAAAGCTAAACCTCATGTTAGGACTGTGAAGATGGACTTGGGGTGTTTAATGTATATTTATCTTGTTGCAACAAAACTCCTGACAAGAAACAACTAAAGGAAGGAAGGATTTCTTTTGGCTCAAGTCTGAGGTATGTCCATGAAGACAGGTGAGCTTGAGGCATCTGGTTGCATCATGTCCACAGTCCAGAACACGCGTTCTCAACTGTCATCACTTTTGTGTTCAGTCCAGGACTCCAGATCATGGAATGGAAGCGCTCATGTTTAGGGTGGGTCTTTCTAAGGCAGGTTTAGAGTAGTCATGATGAGCCGGTCTGGTCTTTGAAAGTCTTTGAAGTCCCCAAAGACCATCCCCCACTGCTGAGATTACCCCAAGATACACTTCATACTAACTCCAGTCCTCCAGAGAGATAAGATGGCAAACATCCCTATGAAAGATGTGGAGATGAGTTCTCCATAACAAACAAGCTAAGCCCACCAGAGAAACAACTTGATCTCCACCCCCATGTGGGCAAAATATCAACAGGATTGGACTCCAATGTGAGCTAAACAATGAGGAAAAAAATTTTCCCAGCCTTGCCTAACGAATGGGGAAAAGCTATTTTTTCCCAGGCTTATCTAAATGTCTAAATATGCCTGATCTTGGCAGTCATCTTTGACGCCTGCCTCTCAGGAGTCCGTGAATTCTTTTCTAGCTCAGTGCCCTTCATGGATTCCATGCTTGGAGTCCATGAGTGATCCGGCGTGCCTGGCCCTCGTGGCACTCCACGTCTGGAGCCTGTGAGTTCCATTCTTTCTCTCCTCTAATAAACTCTACCTTAATCCTCTACACATGTTCAGGGTTCAGTCTTCCACTTCGTATACAAGAACCTTTCAACAAAGGGACAATCAATCCCTCAACATTAACTGCCCAACATGGGGCATTTGGTGAGCAGAATAAAGACTGTTCCCCACATTTTCACTTCAATTAATATAATCAAGACATTCTGGTACAGGCGTACCCAAAGACTTGGGTCTTCAGTGATTCTAGAGTCTATCAAGTCTATAGTCATTACCAACCATTACCAACGGGGAGTCACTAGACCTCTGCATTCATGCTTCCAAATATGATATCATTAAATTAATCTCCTTTCTCTGGTAATTGAGGACAGGTGGCTGATCCTGCTGAGGCCCAGGCACTGACCACAACTCACACAAATAGAAATATTTTCTGGTGGTAATTATTTGTATTTTTACAATGCTACATATTAAAAAAATTAAAAACCCCACCCTATGCTAAGCTATACAAAATATTCAACATTTTGCCTAACAGAGCATTTGATCTACTAACTCCTTGGAAGCATATTTTTTCTTGATAAATCCTCTCAGCTTCTTGCTTGCTGACATCTATGTGTCACAGTCGAACTTTTTGTTTGGGATATGAGAAATTAGAACTTCTCCAGAGCTGCCCTCCAAACCCTGATGGTGATGGAAAGACCAATTTGAATAAGGGAAGCTGCCCTGGGAGAAGCTGGGGACACTATGCAAAGTGCATGAGTGCAGAGACTGGCTTCTTGCTTAAATTCAACATTTCAAATCCTCATTTCAGAGAGATTGACAGAAAAAACGGAAAGATATGGAGCAGGCAAAGTTGGAAAACCCCAAAATGACTTTTCTAACAGTAAGAGGTACATGTTGTGAGTCACATGTGCAGGACACAGAGCCAGCGAAGAGGTGACACAAAGCGGGCAGTCTTATCTGTGGCTGTGCTCTTGCCTCTGCATGCTGCCTCCCATAAATAGGGCTTCCATTTACATTGCTGTTTAAATTAACAAAGCCCTTCAGTGAGCCACTGCCTTGCCAAGAATGTTTAGTTGGAAGAAAATTCTGTTTAACGAGGTGTCAAAACAACCATTAGCAATGTTTCTAAGAGCATTATCTTAACACTGCAGGGAGGCGGCTCAGTTCAGAGCAAATGCAGGATTGGGAATCTGAGACTTATGTTGTGGTCATAGTTCAACTAGGAGCTTTGTGATGGGAACATGGCATTTGGCTTCAGATTCATATTCAAATTATGCCTCTGTGTTCAGCAGCTGTGTGACCTAAGGCCCGATCCTTAACCTCTTTAATCCTCAATTTCCCCTGCACAAAATGGGAAAATGCCACCTACTTCCTAGGCTGAGAGGAATAATGAGATCATATGAAGGCCTGAGAATGTGTTTGGAGCCCAGTGGGGACCAGATTTGATGGGTTTTATCAAATCACCCATCAGTTCCTGTCTGCCTCTGCAGACCACTGAGAAAGCTATCCCTATAAAATTCAGAATATTTCATAAAAATTCTCTCAAAAAAAGTCACTTTATTTTTTATCTTTTTTTCAGTTTTACAAACTTATTGAGTAATAATCCCTTTTTCCTTCCTTCCTCCCTCTCTCCCATCCCCCCTCTCTTCTCCTCATTAATAATTCATTTTCTTGTTCTTTTCACCACTCTTCGAACTGTGGAGGCAAAGTGGGAAAGTAAGATGTGGAAATTATTCTTGACTTTGGAAACACATTCTAATCCTCTGAGTCAATTTGCTCTTCAGTTCCTAGGTATTTGTTACTTGTATTAGCATTTTATAGATATTTATTAGTATTTATAGATATAGCTATATATCTATTATGTATACAAAATGTATGTAGATATTGTAGATAATATGAATACTTCAAAGTAAATCCTTTTGTTTTTTTTCTAGATTAAAAAATATCTTGAAAAATCAGAATCAGGAATTTTGTATATACTTTTATGTCTTGCATAATAGAAATTTTTATTAATCCTTGGGAATTTAGTTGAGTATCCGAGTTATTAGAAATTCAAAAGAAAATCTGTAACTCATTAATAATAAAATGAGAGTGGTATAGAGGTAGGGTGGGTGGGGAATTACTTGTGCGTAAAGCTGATTTTTCACAAACCTGGACAACTGGGTTAGATCACTGGTTAGATCACATGTGTGGAAGGAGAGGACGCCCTTCTGAAAGCTGTCCACAGGCATCCACATGCTCACTGTGGCATGTGTACATTCTCTCTCTCTCTCTGAACTATACCATGGCTACAGTAGACACAGTAGACAATGCAACAAAGTTTGTATATTATTAACAGATGCATAGGAAATTGAATACCTGCGTACCCTTACACAGATTTTAAAAGAAAACATTTCTAGTTCTTTAGAAGCCCTCCTGGAATTTTTACCTTTATCACCTCATTTTTCTTCAACAATGAAACATGTAATCTCTGTCATCAAGCAAGATACTTACTACAAATGCTTAATTATGGAAGTGACACACCATTTGACTATACCAAGGGTTCCAGAGGCCAGTAGTCAGAGATTTGTCCCCTTACAACATCTCCTGTCTGTATTTTCATTCTGGTTGATGAATTCTTTCACCTGTTACTGAATTTAGCAATCTTTTCTCTTATTGTCTCTGTTTTTTTATTTGTTCATTAGTTACAACTAGAAAAGATTTCTCAATATCTACATTACAAAGAAATCCATTGGTACTTCTTGCAAATGCTTCTGTGATTCAGTTTCGTACAGCTAAACCTTTGATAGTTGGCAGTTCATTCTGGTATATAATGTGAGGTATGGGGTTAATTTTAACATTTTCCTCTGTAGACTGAACTGACATATTCATCAGCACCAAATACAGAAATGAACTTCTGTATCGTCTTTCAAGTTAATTGCTATCTTTCCATTCACATATAAACAGTACCCTTCCTGTGGAGCCTTCCAGAATGCATTATGTCTTAGTGTAGTTCCTTTTTATCATTGCTGTCTCATCCGTTAATATTCTTCTAGCAGATTTTTTCAAGTTTATTTCCTTTGTGAATTTCATAACCGACTTGCTTGTCTCAAAAATTAAGTGAAGTAATTACCTGAGATTGTATTAAGTGTATATAGTAAAGAGAGATACCAAAAAACAAACCAAGTCTGTATTCATCAGGGGTTGGTTCCTGTGTCTTTCAAGGACATATGGAAGTTTGTTTCTTATAGTTTCTGTTTTGTGTTAACTGTATTTATCTGTTTTTAAAAATTTCCAAAATTATATCACTGTAAGATTTTTTCTCATTTCATCTCCTAAATTGCTTATAGCTTATATATTTGGCACTATTGATTTAGTAAATTTCACAGTATAACAAACTCTGATTTGTTTATTGTTTGACTTTATTTGTGTTGACTTTGTATTTACTCTCAAGGATTTTTTTTCTGGTACTCTGTCAAATAATGTCTGAAAATAGATATTTTTAAAAAATATCTCATACATTTAATATTTTATGTAGTAGGAATGGTAGCTAGTGTCCTTGTCTTTTTCTTGATTTATAAGGAAAAAAGAATTTCTTTCTAATGTTTCCCCACTAAATTAAATGCTGGCTTTAGAACTGAAGAAATTGGCATACACACACACAATCTGTAGACCAATCTTAGATGTATATAAATGCAAAAATTTAAAATGAAATACTATCAAATAGAATCCAATAGCACATTGAAAAATAATGCACTGTGAACCAGTAGGTTTGTGACTTTTTTTTTAGAAATGCAGACATGGTTCAGATACAGAAATTCCTTTGCTATATTTACACTTACCTCTAAAAAAGAAATCACGT
Source organism: Typhlomys cinereus (assembly GCA_023101885.1). Classification (NCBI taxonomy): domain Eukaryota; kingdom Metazoa; phylum Chordata; class Mammalia; order Rodentia; family Platacanthomyidae; genus Typhlomys; species Typhlomys cinereus. The sequence continues at coordinate 4,918,409 of JALPQD010000082.1, forward strand.
ATTATCTCTATAGATCCTGATAGACTGTCCAACAAAATTTGGTCAAAAAAATTTTAAATCAAACAGGGATTGTTCAAGTAATACTATAAAATGAGTAACATATCTATACCTGTAATTATATTACTTTTGTGCACAACAAAAGAAAATACCTAGATAAGTAAAACTACTTATAAAGTGTAAAATATTAGTCCTCAGTGGAGAAATCTTATGTATATCTTCCTGATGTGAGGCACGGCGTGTATGGGCTAATGCTGCGTACACAGCCATCCACTCAGGCATGAGGACTCTGGTGTTGGGAATGCCTGATTTCTAGTAACAGAGATCTATGCGCATTTTCCTCATTTAATCTCGCAGATAAAGTGGTGGGTACATTCATGTCACTCTAAACCAGTTTTGCGCACCCCTCTTGGGGGAGAAATGGAAAATGCCCGAGAGGACCAGAAGGAGAAGCAGCCCTCATTCTGGCCATTGTAGCGCCACCATGGCAGTGTTGCTTTCCAGGAGAGAACCGAAGGACTAATCTCCAGTGGGGAATTAAGTGTAATTTACATGGGCAAAAGTGTAATTTCCTGGACTATAATGTTGGACCAACTTGATGGAATTAATACCTCATTCTTTCAGAATTTGCCACGACCTCTCACTTCATACAGGAGAACCTGATCTCGCCGGCTGCTTAGGAGTGGCGTCCCCGGAGGGAGTTGTCTAAAGGGGATGAGCGACACCCGCCACTTGCGGGTTTACCTGATTCCAGGGCTCCCAGCAGCACTTTCGTGTTTGTATAAAGAAAATTTGTGTCTGAAGATCTCCAAGAGTTGCTGTGTCCGAGCCAATAGGATCAGACCAACTGACACTGGATGAGCTCTGCAGTCCCGGAACAAGCAAAATGGGTCAAGACCCTCTTGCTTCTGTGAAGCTGGAAAGCTTATCAGTATGACTTTTGTGAGTTGTCAAGGGGACGAACACTGAACTGAGGATCCTGGACTGGCCTCTCCTCTCTAACATCACTAAGCCATGTAAAAATCTAGCAACTGTGGCAATGGAATCTAAACAATCCACCCATCCTAAAAAGATCACCACCTCACTTAGCAACTGTGGTCCTGTAGCTTTAGAACTTTCGAACTCGTCCCTGTTCTCTCCATGACCTCAGCCACACAGACTTCCTTCTGCCCTGAAACAATCCAAACTTGCCTGGAATCCACTCCACTGTTCCCAGATCTCTGCATGGAAGGTGTCTACACTCTAGCGGCTCCACCTCTTCACCGCATACAGCATGGCCCTGGATGTCACTCAGTTTTCTGTTTCTCTTTCATTAACCCCATGGCATTTAGGATTTTCTCAAATGATCACTTTATGTAACACCTTACTTATTTAATATCCGTTTCTGATCCTTCACTGTCACAGGATGTGATTTTTAGAAGCAAAGTATCTTCCTACTGACGTATTTGTAATACAGCAACAACTACATGGTTGGTTGTTTGCTTGCTTGTTTCAGACATGTTTTCATGTTTCCCAGGCTACCTTTGACCTCATTAGGAAGCTGAAGATGGCCTTGAACTCCTCATCCTCCCGTCTCCACTCGCAAGTGCTAATACAACAGTGAGCACTGCTGCATACACAGGACAGTGAAGAGCAGACCCTTCATTAATGCACGACGAATGAAGCGTGGTCCCCTCAATTAACCTGAGTCATCCCAGTCCTGAGAGTCTCTGGGGCCATATCCCTAGCTAAAATTCTCAGCTAAAGGCATACCATGAGCTAGGAAAGCTTTTTTTAGTCTTACCCCATCTGTCTCCACCTCCTACCTCTTAAAGATAAAAAATCTTCCTTCTAGGAACTCTGTTCTTGGTGACAGTAAGTCAAGTGTAGAAGATTATGAGACAATGATTATGAGGTCAGATGAATGAATCACACAAAATGGCACTTTGCCCCTGGTGAATAATACCGGGCATTCTCTACCTCTTTTCTCCACTTAGTCATGTTGACACTTTCAAATAAGCATTAGGTCAAATGGAAGCCATTTTTGAAAATTTTCATATATTTAGTAAAGTAAGACTGAAGATGTGATTTTGAAAGTTTTCAAATTTTACGATGTTTTCTGTCAATAGGTTTTCAAATGCCACACATTCCCCAGGATAGGATAGGAAAGACAAAGACTGGCAAAAAGTAAATGGAGTTAAGGTTGCTCAGAATGTAAAGGTTGGTGGAGTAGATAGTAACAGGATAAAGGAGAGGACCCACCCAGCTGTGAAGTCCAAGGTTAACAATTTAACAATCACAAGGATGAGAAGAGTAACAGGGAAGAGTGGGGCAGGGGGGACCAAAACTCTGCTCTGTACAACTCATATTAAAAATGAAGCTGAGGGGTTGGTGAGCTAGCTTGCTGTTGAGACGCTTGCTCTCCAATCTGGAGATCTGAGTTCTGGAAGTCACATTGTAGAGGAGAGAATTGACTTCCAAAAGGTGTCCTCTGACCTCCACCCTAGCACCATAACATGAAAGAGATGCTTTTCTGTCTCTCTTCTCCTTCTCAATAAATAATAAATTAAAAATTATAAACAAACTACCAAAAAAAGCAGAATGCCTCTAGTCAAGACATTCATGTTATTTTATCAAATTGACTTCTACAGCTTTGTCATCAACATGTCAGGCTCTGGAGTCATTTCTAATCATCAGGGCAAGGGTTAGGAGAGGTGCTATAACAAATACACAAGAGACAAGTCTTGGACTCAGGATCTCTGAGAGTGGCAAGGCATGGTGAAGTTGGTCAAAATGTAGCAGCTATTACTGCACTACCTAGATCATTGAGTCATGCCTGACCTGCCTCTATTCCATTCTTTAAAAGGTTAAAAGGTCAATTGAGCATTAAGAGACTTAAGGGAAAGTCACAGGAGACATTGGCAGGAAACAGGGAAGAGGGCAGCCCATCTCCTCGGACAATCTTTAGAAAATAGCACGTCCATGTGCCAGTTTTATTCCTCAGAGAACCTCAGTAAACATCCAAGAAACAAAATTCACCATACTAAGGGATTCTAGTGGAGTGATTCATCATGGAAGACACGTGGGTAGGAGCTAGAAGAACTGAAGATTGACAATGAGACAGGTCATGTAGATCAGTAATCATAGGAAGAGGTTAGCATCCTGACAGCTGGAGAGATGAAACATGGGGCCCAGGTGGGTGGAGAGACTGGAATGTGGGACAATGGTATGAGGCGACGGAGTTATCAGTAGCCACGTCCCCGAAGCATGTGAGGAAAGAGAAGACATCTTGCCTTTTGGCCTCCAACTGACACCTCCCTTCTGTTTAAAGGATCCAGAAACTGATTGGTAACTGAGAGTCACAGTTTTCAGGGGTCAGAATCCTGTGTAAGACCCCTGTGTAAGAATTCCAGAGTAAGATCCGGAAGTGAATCTGAGCCACAACAATAGGAAAGAACTGAAACATCAGCTCAGTTCACCGAAGGTGCTCCGTCTTGTTTACTTGTTTTGATTTGTAAGATGCTCTTTGCAGGTACAATGTCAGCATGATATTACCATCTCACTTTAAAAGGTTCCTTCTCCCATGAGCGAAACCACTTGAGACCATTCTATCCAGATAGGTGGTTTCTTTCAATGCCAATTTAAAATCATTTTCATAAATATATATGTATTTGAAACCAGGGAAGAAAAGAGAAGGGAAGTGAGTGGAGTGCTAACACAAACCAGAAATCCATTACAATACACTTTGAAAATACTGTAGGTAATTAAAGACTTTTAGAGGCAACTATGGTATTATTTACTTGACAGTGGAACTCTTACAGGCTCTTATGTAAATATGCATTGAGTGCATTTTAAAAGTGCATGCTATTTACTATTCATAAGTGTTGTTAATATGTGTTTCATTTAACCCTAAGGAGCCATTTCAGTCTCTTGTGTGAATTTACATTTATGAATGTTTTTATAAAACGCATATTATTTACCCAATAGGCAGCTCTGCCATAGGAAATGCTAGAGTGATGCCAATTTAACTTCACGTGAGTCTCTGTGCAATTGTTCCTTAGGTCTGCTTGCGAGGCTTAGCATCCAAAAATAGGCCTTCCTTTTACAATCCAGCAACTAGAGACCTAAGAAGTTGTTCATTCAAATGAAGGAATTCTCCAGGCCGTTTTGTTCGTTCTAGATACTTTAGCATCACATACAGAGGCCAGGATATGTCTCATCTTAGAAGAACAAATCAAGATTTTGGCACTTAAAGGTGCATATAAAATTTGTGTGTAAATTACCTTGTTCACTGTGTGATCTGAATTTAACATCTGAAAAATAAAGATGATCAAGGTCTCAAACAAGATGCTTAAAGAGTGAACCTTCCTGCCTTCCTTCCTTCTTTCCTGCCTTCTTTCCTTTTTTCCTTCCTTACTTCTTTCCTTCCTTCTTTTCTTCTTTCCTTCCTGCCTTCTTTCCTTCCTTTCTTCATTATTTCCTTCTTCTTCACTCCCTTTCTCCTTCCTTTCTTTTATCCTTATCAGGAAAAAATATTTTCCATTCCAGTTATTTCCATTGACATAAACATATCCCACACACACACATTTGATATATAGAGTTTACAAAGGGGATAAAGATTCTTTGCCAACCCCCACACCATATGCAGGATTACAAATGTAATCTGTTCTGTGATGTCTGTCTTCCTCAGCCGGATCATAAGCATGGATGAGGGAAAAAAATTAAAGAGACTAAACTAGTAAAAAAAATTCCTTTAGAGTTTCTTTAGGCTGAAAATCTTTTTTTTTCCCTTTGAATTGAATTGCTACTTTCTAACCTGAAGCTTAGAGGGATGCACTAAAAGTTTGAGAATTGTTATAGTAGAGTCAGGGGATTGGTGCTGGTGTTATAAGTAAAGCAATTACTCTCTCTGCTGCTGTCAGACAACACTCAAGCATTGCTTAAATGGAGAAAAGGAGATCTATTTGGTTTGTGTTCCAGAGAGGAGATACAGTCCATTATGGTGGGAAAAAGCATGGCCGGAGGCAGAAGCTGGAGGGGGCTCAAGTCACAGCTGTCATTATGGAGGCAGAGAGAAAAACAGCGAACTCCAAGATCAAACTGCAAAAGCAGACTGTTAGAGAAAGCAGGGTGGGGCTACCTCCTGTGACACTCCTTCCTTTGCAAAGCTCCACTTCCTAAAGGTGCCATGACCTTCTAAAACATTAATAACTGCCAAGATTCAAACATTTGAGCCTTGGAGGGGGGCAATTTGCATTCAAACCATGACACACAGTATTTGGGAATGGTGTATCCCACAGCCTGAGGGAGCATTCTGTAGAGATAGAGCAGCTGTCAGATGATGTTAGTTCTAACTGAGAATCTGGAAGAAGTATGCATTGGATGTGCCAAGGTGATAAATATAAGGAACTATCCATTCCGTAGATGCATCTATGCAAGGTCAAGGCCGAGCAAGATATTTAGTAAAGAGAATTCTGGAGGCTATCACAACTATTTCCTACACAGGAATCAGTTTGAGACGTTTGGGGGTACACTCAACTAGCAGCTGCTGAGCTGAATTCAAAACTACTTCTCTCTTCTTTCTCATATTTTGAATATGTCACAGAATAAATGATTACAAGAGAAGGAAGCAGAAAGGCAAAACATTGAGCCAAATTTTAAATTCTTCATATGGTATTTTATAAAACTTTTCATTTATCTTAACATAAGCCTTATCACAAACAATGGCATCAAAAGGTACAGCTCATTTCTCTAGATTGATTTATTGGCTTGCTTTGGCCAAGTCTAGAGAAAGTGTAAAGCATTTTTCCATTTCAAGCTTTACTTCTGTTGCTATAAAATCCTGTAATCACCACCCATGAAATGAACTGGAGTCAAACTGTTGGATGATTAGAAATTTATATCTAAGTGTCCTAGACCATAGCCTCTCAATGACCAGATGTGAGTCCTCCCAGTTACAGTAGATCTATGAGGCCATTGAACCTAGCTCAAATGGCTGATTCATAGAATTATGAGCAAATAATAATTATTGGAAGCTCCTGTTTGGGTCAATTTATTATGAAAGAGAAAGTAACCAGTGGGTCTTCTCTCTTTCTCTGTTAAACTTTCTGGGCAAAGCAGAGATGACTGAGAAAAAGGGGCTTTTAAAATGCTTGCAGGGAAAATGTTTGGATTTCTGAATTGAACCCAAACCTCTATTTGTTTCTTTTTATTACTGAGAATTTTTAATATACAAACCAAATAAGTTTATGCCATTGCCCTGACGCTCTCTACCACCTCATCCTCTTGGTCCCTCTCTTCTCCTCACCAGTCCAGCCACGTCCCTCCTGCCTGTCTGTTCCTCTGCACGTATGGGGTGACAGGACTCCCTTTGGGGTGTCTGTGCTAGTACATCAAGGCTCTGTGGTAGTAGCTTTTCAGTGGGCAAACTCACAAGTTGGGAGGCTCTTCTCTTGTTCAGCATCTTCCCCAAAGACTCTTCACGAGTGCAGTTGTTTCCTCTAAAAATCTTCACTAGTCCTTTTGGGAATGGATGTCAGCCATTGTGTAGATCTGACGGGAGCAGATCTCACTGCAGGGAGCTCCGGGGTGCAGCAGAACTGTCATAACTGAAGTGTCTCGGCCTGCGGAACATGCACCTTCCCACCTTTAGGCTCCTGCAATCTTAAGATTCCCTGAATGTTGAATGGAGAAAGGCTGTGATAGCCTGATTAAAGCTGAGCTTTCCAGAGTCACCAATATTCTGCATTCTGGTCAGTTGTGATCTTTCTGCCTTACTCATCTTCCATTATAATATAATGCATCTTGGTTGAATGCTGAGAGCTTTTCTTAACCTCAGGATATAATAAGAAGTGTTTAGGGGGCTGGAGAGGTGGCTCAGGGGTTAAGCCTCTGCCTTGAGGGCGGAAGGTCCTGAGTTCGGATCCTAGACCCCATGTATAGACACCGGTTGGAAGCCGGTGCGGCCTGTGTTTCTGGTCCTGGTGGGCGGAGCTTGTGAATCCCGGGGCAAAGTAAACAAGGGGGAGGTGGAGGCGTCCATGATGGTTCCCAAATTCGTCTGTGGTTCTACACACACACATACATATACACACACGCACAATTGAATAAATAATAAATAAAAAAGAGAAGTGTTTAGATGGTAGTTTACGATCTGGTTTTTATAGTCAACACCAAGACATCTGTTCCTGTCTGGAGTCTCTTTTCTTCACTTGTACTGTTATTTGGACAAGTTTACAATATCAGCTATGTTTCCTGGCTATGAGAAGAAGGGGTTAAAACTCATTAAGAAAGCAATTGCGTATCCATAGATCTTATGTTATCGAACCTGAATTTGTAATGAATGCAACCATATACTTCTAATTGCTAGACACATTGGTTTGTGTGCTCTTCCTTTATGTGCAGGGAGGAATCATCATGTTATCCTAAGGGATAACATTTAAGCAGATAGCAAACCGTTGACCAAAAGCTTCATTTTTACCAAAATTTATGTGTGAACTAGTTTAGCATATTGGTTGCACTTTGTAAATCTTTGTTACAAATACAACCTGACTTCACACCCAAAATACTCAACCTGAGAGTCAGGGTTAAAGCAGGACCAAAACATCTCATTTTTTGTAGTAGGGACACAGCCAATTGAAGGGATGCCTTAGTCAATGCATAACACACATTTTCACTAGTAGAAAGACAAAGGCGAGTCCATGTCTAGAAAACTGGTTTCAGCAAGAGATATTTGGTCACCCCTGGTTCCCGCTGGCAATAAACAGAAGAATTTATGGGGCATAGTCGGTTAGAACGAAGGAAGAACTGGCAAAATGCATGTATGAAACAGTTCTCATTGTGTATGTGAACTATGTGAATGCCTAAGATAGTGCTAAACTAGTTCATTTCTCCTGTGACAGAAGGTCTCTGGGGAGCTGAGTAAGGGCGACTTCCCTTTCAGAACCATGTCCCGCCCATTGTGTCTTGTTCTAATGGCATCTTGCCTATTACTGCAATGCAGAATGTCAATTCTGATACTCTTAATTCTTAGGAAACTCTGGTAGTGAGTCTGCTTTAATGACTTGGTCTTTCTGTGTTTTGACTTCTCTTTGGAGACTTCTGAAAATGCAAGAGATGCAGAAGACGGAAGTTCAGTTCAGAAGAAGGCATCATGGACAAAACCTTAAAGCTTCCACATTTCTGTAGCAACTCTAATAGTCTGAAGTAGATGCATAGATCAGAAAAGCCCACTGAAATAACATGAGCTCTAAGTAAGTAAAAAGAAAGAAATTCATTTGAACACTGTGAAGTGAAATACAAATGCAGGTGACTGGGGCTGCTGCAGCTTGTAGTTGATCAAGCGTCAAGTCATTGTCATTGCCTGGTACATGTGTCAAGTTTAGTCTCCTTGGGATTACTCAGCACAGTATCTTGTCTTAACTCATTTGTGTGACATTTCACAGCTTCTTTTCCATTGCTATTCTTTGACATTTTGGTATACAAATATAATGAATCTATGTGTTTTTACCCCTTATTACTCAGTCCCATACCCCTTCTGTCCAACTTCATACATTCTTTTGTTCAGAAAGACTCCCTCCTATTTTCACATCTTTAGCAAATCAGTTCACTGTTCATTTACTTTTTGCCCACAGAAATCCAAATTTGGACACTTTAAAAACGAACATTAAATTAAAATGGAATATATGCTATGTTACATTAAATTTTTGTTATTGTTTTGACAGTGTATGGACTCATTAAAGCTATATTTACATTACTGTTGATTTTTTATTGATTGATTAACAAGAGAGACAATGTTATCAGTAAGCATAAGATGAAGTCATAACCAAATATTAAACTGAAACATATGAATGTGTTGCTTCAACAAATTGGCAATAAACAAAATTTAGAAATTTTGCATGTTTTATTCTAGGATAATAGTCACAATAAAGAGGTTGGACAAGTGAGGAAAAATAGAAAAAAAAAGAGAAGTAGCATTTGGAAAATCCTTTGGTAACCCTGTACTGTGCCAGTTTGCCCTCATCTTCCTTCATTCAACTTCTAAAAGCTTAGAAAAGAAACGTAGTTTCTCAGCCGTGGTCATTTTCAGCCATCTTCCCGAGGAGAGGGCAGTTGACTCACAGAGAAACGTGTTCGGTGACGAAAGAGCAAGGAGGGTGGTGGTCCTCCGCTGTCCCTCCTACCCCTGTTGTCCTGGGTGAGGGGTTGCAGGTGCCAACTTGCTAGACTCTTAAACATGCTGAGAAGCAGAGGAGGTTGCTGCGGCCTCAGGACATCACAAAGCCATGACATTAGCCCTGATTTTCTACTTCAGGATTTTGTTATGTGAGTTAAAACCAACTTAACAGTTACTTCAGCCACAAGTATGAGGGATATCTGTGATTTCTGGAAGGAATAAAAATGAATTTTTGCAATAGTAAACATGGAAAATCAAAAACATGTCATCCATAGAAAAATATTAGTACCTTAAGAAATCAGATGTTGTTGGATAACTCTGACCTTTAGGAGCACTACTTTTACGAACAGAAAACATTCATTAAAAAGACCATATTTCTCTGCTTGCATGGCTATAGAAAGCATCATTTGACTTTTCATGCAGACAATAGTTCACTCAGAATGTAACACTACTTGCTCATCTTTCAGAATGCCATGAATTATGTAATAATTGTTCTGATTTTATCAATACTCAGGTCAGTATCCACATGGCTACAAGATGTTTCTGAGACCTGGCAGAGACCTTGTATATCCCAAGAAATACTCTGAAAATGACATTTTTTAAAGGATTGTTTATTGTTATAAGAAAGTAGAATTTTAATGAGCTCATTTTCCTAAAATTTTCCTATGATATATAATAGCTTGGCAAAACATCAGTGTGCCTCAGAACCCCAAAACAGTGAGTACCAATGTGATACATAGACATACTCACATCTCGTCAATATATCACTAACTAGAAATGGATAATTGGAGATAAACTAGACATACCTGCTCATACACATACATGCAGTCACACTTTATAGACATCTTAGATGACACTCACGTCTGGGCCATGCTAAAATTTCTTGAAACTAAGAATCTAAAAATTAAATCTTCTAAACCTACTAAATGCCAGCAACAGTGACATCATCATAGATGAGACATTTGATAGCCTTCAGTGTCTATTAATTTTTATTAAAATATAATAAATATTATCAAAGTGCTTCTGAAAAGCACATTCTGTTTAAAAGCTGTCAGAAATGTCAAAAATAATATATTTTTCTTCATTTTTGTATAATTTTTCATTGAACTCAAACTTTTAAATAAATCTTCAATATCTAATGTATCATATTATCAAAGCACAAAACCATTATATGATTATAAGAACCTCAGAATTCACTGTCTTCACATTTAATGGACTCCCAATGCCTTTTTCCCCCTGCACAGACTGTTTTTAAGACATTTCACAGTATTTTATACATTATAAATGGATTCCATTCTTGGCTTAGTAATTCACCTAATGGACAATGGATACAAAAAAGCTGTAACTCCAGGGACATTAAATTGGTTCTAAACTCTGAAAATTACAGCTTTTACAAAAAGAAGAAAATACTAAAAACATGTCTAATGCAACACTACATCTAATTTTCCACTACCTCCAGATTGTGTCTAAAAGCTCCTACACTTCTTAATGACACAATATGTTAAAATTGCATTCCTTTATATTTAGATCTGAGAAAGATCTCACCCATTTCATAACCCCAAGGAGGGCTTACCAGCAAGGAGGTTTTGTATGCCTGTGTTGCAAACAGGGGGAGCAATAAGAAGCCTGAGAGATTGGGTCCTCATACTGAGGTGGGCACTGGCGTTCTTGGATGGCAAACTTTTTCACTCATCAAAGAAATTGCAAATTAAAATTCCATTTAAATCTCTCACTAATCTATGGCATTCCATTGAAGAGCCAAAAGAAACAGCTTTTCTAGACATACCTAGTCATCAATTAAGTTCTAAGACCAGCCATGAATTTGGTAGACCTATATCAGTTCTGAAAATGCAAATAATTGTCTCTGACACTAAACATCAAGAAAGCAAAAGATAATTCAATTGATCTGTCCATGCAAAATTCTTCACATTTCCCTAATTTGAATATACATACAAAAAATGTCCAGTATTTGAATGTGAAGAGATTGATTGGAACATATCTAATAACATTTATTATGCAGGTAATTGGCTAATTTCTAGTTTCCTAAAGGGACTATTCCTCACTCCTCTTCACTTTTACTGTTCCTTTAAGAAATAACTGGTTTAGAACTATCACTAGTATAAACCCTTTGATGAATCCCCTCATCTATTTCTCTACATTATTGTGATATTCTTTCTCTAAGTAATTTTTATAGATTTTGCCATGTCTTTGCAAATGCTCCACAGGAGCATGATCTAGAGAGCATTTGCCTTACATATGTCTCTTACAGGGAGAAAATGTATCCCTACCCTGATTATTTCTATTTAGGAAAAAGCACTATACCTTATTCTCAATTTTAATCATGTCTTTTAATCTGCTTATAGTATTTTGAAGGAATCTCTGTTCCTTTTTAAATTTTATTTATGTGTGTGTGTGTGTGTGTGTGTGTGTGTGTGTGTGTGCATGTGTGTGTGTGTGTTCTGTTCATCCCTGTGGAGGCCCAAGAATGATTTTGGGAATCATCCTGGATTGCTTCTACCTCCTTCTTCCTTTGCTCTGGGGTTTCCCAGGCTCCACCAGGGCTGGAAGTGCAGGCTGCCGCTGTTTCCACCTCGCATTTTTACCTGGGACACAGGATCTGAGCTCAGGACCTTCTGCTTGCAAGACAGAGTCTTAACCCCTGAGTCATCTCTCTAGCCCATTTCTGTTCCTTTTAAGTTAGCATCTTTCAACTATCTAGACAAATAAAAAATCCAAATAATAATGTTATTCCAAATCTGACTTCTTATAGAAGAAATTTAGATGTATTTTTTGAATGTCTTGGCTTCAACATTTTATCCTTCCTATGATGTATTGACAGTTGTCATTTTTAATGCTAAAGGCAAAAAAACTTGCTTAATTACAACTCTCAGATTCTTTCTTAATTTGAAAGTTCTGTGTTGCCCTCAGATCTCAAGGACAGCACTCAATTTTAATTACATGTTTTTGTTATAGATTTAGCTATCTTTTGCTTCTCTTGATTTGGCTTATGAGCTTTAATGCAAATGACTTATTTCATTTTGTCTGCTAAAGCTTCTTGGGTATATTCTGTCACCTGTCATATACACCCCATCATCACATTCTGTGATGTAGCTGTGATAGGCATCCCACCATTTTTATAAAAAAAGAAATTGTGTGAAAACAAATCTTAGCTTCTCCGTGTTCTTGGTGTGCCCTTTCTCCCCTCACTTTATTACTTGTCTTACATTCCTCTGGATTCTCTGGAGTCCAAACATTTAAAATGATGCCAGCATTTCCACAAAATGTCTTGTAAATTCTAGTCTAAGGGGAGCTCTAGATTCTGTGCTTAAGTTCTCTTCTTCCAAATATTAATCTATATTGTAGATTGCAAAGATGTGATGTATCAGTGTTGTCTTATTTTACTCTCTTTAATCAAAAATTTTTATGATTCTGTCACTACTTTCTAACTCTGCAGGTGAGAACATTAAAGCACATAAATCGGTTACATAGTTATGTGAATTCCTTAAGCCAAGGAAGAAATTAAGATTTGAATCTAGGAAAACTTATTTTGAATCCTATGCAGTGCAACTTTTCCTTTCTTAAAGTCTGTGGCAAGATATGCTGAAATGCTCCTCCTAACTCCAGTTTTATCCTCATTCCTTTTGCCTTCACAGACCTGCTGAGCTGACTTCCAAAAGCAATCCTGAATAAGTCATTCTCCTGTTAAAATGCATCTTCAGTTGCAGTGGGAAAATAAGACACTCAGATCTGACCGCTCCCACCCCCACATGGTACATCTTTCTACAGAGTCACCTTCTGTCTCTGATGCTGTTCTCTAAATCAACTGCCTTGCACATTTCTGCCTGCAATGCACATTCTTTGTGCACACCTGGTCATAAATGTCACCTCTGGTGTAGAAACTTCATCAAACGGCTTGGCAGAAGATAACTTTCTTCTTTCTGAATTGTCTGTGAAGTTTCTTCAGAGCTCTCTTGGAGTCTGGCGCTGTGATCTCTTTCTCTTGATTATGAGCAAACATACTAGGGCCAGCACCTCGCCCTCAGATTCCTCTTTTATCCAGCACCTCACACTTAATGTTGGTAACTAACTGTCTGTCAAATCCTTCTTCACCTCCCCTCACTTTCCAAATGACATTTTATTCCTTAAATTAAAATCATATGTCTGAAGATATGATCCAGGGATCTCTAAGAGAAATATTAATCTTCAGTCAGACAGATTTCACCCTGAGAGGAATGCTACTGCATACATTTTCCTAAGTCACTCATGGTCCTCTCACTGAAATATCTGATTATCCTCTAGTTACCACAGTTACCACAGCATAGAGATTTTGGGGCCACCTCCTTGACTGCTGACCGCTCCCAAGGCCTGAGGATCAAGGATCTTTAATATGCTTTATTGACTCATGAGCATCCAAAAGACTCACTGGGTCTTCAACAGGCTACTTGATGCAGGATGCTATTAGTGATTAACTGTCAGACTATGCATTTTGCTTTACAAGTATTTTTAGTTTTGAAGTTTGTGGCAGTTACTCTGAATACTTCTAATGAATTGAAGACCAAATGATTTATGGGATCAAAGGGTTTTATTTTATCTGTTGATTATCCAGTTAGTCTCAGTCCAGAAAAACCCATACCAACACCAGGAGCCAAGGGAACTTACCACATCATATTCACAGTATTCCTGAGAGAGGGGCAAACCTCATTTGCCAGATAGTGTGTCCTCTAAGTTCACCAAAGAATGATAACTCTCCAAATCAACTTCTTCCATCTCATCCACTATCCCAAGGAAAGGTTCTACTCACCATGTCCTAGGTCTCTCCTCATCAATTTGACCATCTACGGGCTTGCTTAGGGCTTAACTCAACAACCAATTATATGTGTACCCAGACCTTGAGTCTTCAACTGTCAAGATGATATCTGTATCTAACACAATTTTTAGTACAATAAATATTAAATATTATGCATGAAGGGTTCCTGAAATCTTAAAGTCTTTTTAAGAATATAAAAGTCACTTAGAAGTACATGTTTTGAGTTCTGAAACTCTCTACCTCTCCCCTTCAATAGGTTTAGGATTAGCTGCTATTCTAGGGTACACTGTTTTTGTTCATCCTCTTATTTTAAATATAAGTCTTCTGTGAGATCAGCCCTCAAGTTCCTAAAGAACTTGATATAAAGAAATACAGTATTTTAAAGAATTCTTTTCCAGGTGGGAACCAGATTCTCAACTGCCATTGACTCTTGAATGCTGTTGATATTTATACCTAAAATACAAAATACATCATCTATTTATCTTATGCTATTTACCTGTTGCATTGATAATGTAAAAACTTATGTAAAGAAGCATTGCTGTCTTCTAAAGAATCTTGTAGTAAACGCTAACACCTTTCACTCTAATTCTCATTATTCTTTGTTTTTGCAGAGGAAAATGGAAGAAAATTAAAGCAGGTTTTTAAAAGCATTTTAATTATTAACAAATGATTTGTAAAATTTATTGGCTGACAGGTTAATGGGATGATCCTTTTTAACCAACAGATTGCAAATGAAAACATGGAATTAATCCCATTGTAATGTTGTGTCTGGGACCCTAATTTGAATATGAGTTTGTTACTTACTGGATAAGTACGTAACAACTTACTTCCAGGCTTTGTTCTTATAGATTGTTTTCCTTTTGAACTTTGCTTTGTTTACCTTCTATTTGATTCACATGTCACTGTGCTTCCCTGGATATAAACAACCTTTGATTTCACATATTAAATTGTTGCCTAGTAGCCACTTGGAAAACACATAAACACAAAATCATATTGTCTAAGATATGTATTACTACAGATACATTAATGTGACTGTCAAAATCTATGATAATCTCAAGTTTTGCCATTTGATACAAACTACAGCTAGTGAAAAAACAATGTATTCACCAGTGCCTATTGAACTATGGCATTCAATAAAAACTTGTTGAATCTATTATTTAAAAAAAAGAATACGAAAGGATCTATAGCAACATATTGTGTCCTACTCCAGCAGCGGACAGCATGAGCCCTGGTGGGCTGCGGAGGCAGGGAGGGAGAAAAAGTTCTAAGAGGATGCCCCTGTTGTAGACTTCCAGTTTTTATCATGCTTCACTTCTTTCAAAGAAATGTTGATTTGTAAGCCACAAATATGTGGATTTAGAGAAAACCATGAACTCTCTTATGATTAATTATAGTATCTTTCTAGTATCAAAGCTAAATGGATTTCTCTGCAGGTATAAAACTCATCTTTCACGAAAATAAGAGTACACATATGTTTCTCTTCAAAAACTCATTGTGTATAGTACCTACTTTGAAAAAATTATAATTAATTATTATGGTATTATCTAAAATAAAAAGTTCCCATTTCTAAAACTTTCTTTTATTTATCTAAATGGATAAACATTTCTCTGAGTAATACACATTTCAGCCAGCTGTCTTGAATGATACAGCTATGCACATTTAGAAATGAATTATCTTGTCCTTGTGCTCTTCTATTTTCTTCAATGTAGTAACAAGAATATGTGAGAAAAATCCATTTTAGGATGAACCGCCCTGCCTTCTAGCTAATAATCCAGATTTAACATTTATGAGTTTCTTATGTAATTTCTTTCTTCACTAACACATATACAGAAAAAAGTGCTAAGAGATTTCTACTTATTTCTGCTTTCTAAAAATACCATGCATACATTTATCTTGGCTAATCTTTCTCTGTATGGTTTCAAAGAGATTTGTTATAACATTCTCTCTGGTATAAAAATCCTTCTTGAGTTTTTACACAGATATCAAACTCATGTGGGAATGCAAACGCTTTTTAAGGAAGACTTGTTTCTTTTTAAAGTGATGTTCTCGGAAACTCAGTCTACATCTAGAGATGATGCGAAGAAACTCAACAAATTTAAAGAGAATTAGAGAATTTGTGTATGATTGGGACTTCAGAGGAAATTCAAAAGCAATGCATTGATTTTAGCAGGAAGGTAAGAAAGTACATTTCCTCCCATCATTATTGTTCTCCTGGAACTATCTAACTTGTGAAGATGAATAGATAAGGCAGGAAAATAAAGCTTAAACCCTTGCAATCAAGTCACATTGCGGGGGGATCAGTTTTGTCAAGTCCCACTTTCCAGGATTGCACCTAATTCTCCAGAGCATTGCTGTGGAGCACTCTCTCACACGCCACTGCCCTTCAGGGCTCTGCCTGACCTCATGTAGACACCCTGTTGTTTCTCACATTCTCTTGTAATTTGAAGAGATAAATGATGCCAGCTGGTGCCAGGTTTACTCAAGGAAAGATGATATTCAGCTCTTTGAGAAGGTGGTACTCACCTTGGAAATCTTTCCAGGGAAAATGAAGTGTGAAGATCTGTGTGTGTGTGTGTGTGTGTGTGTGTGTGTGTGTGTGTGTGTGTGTGTAGCTTGGGTAGAGACACAGAGGAAGAAATACTTAATCAAGTTGCAGAAACAACACTCTTTGGATATTTCATTGGCACATAAGCAGGAAAGAATGCATGTAAAATTACAAAGTAAGTATGCAGAATAGCCTAAAGTTCAACACAGAAATATGAAAACCCCACAAATATCTAATATAGTAGAGGAAATTTTCTCATCGTTACTCAGCTGGGTAAATGAGGGGGGAAAAGAGGATTTGAGAAAGCTACAATCAGAGCACATCTTTGAATGGCTTTTCATATGGAAAAGTTGTGCTGAAATCGATGGTGGTATGCAGTATCCAAAAATAAAATATTGACATCAACTATTCAGTGTGTGTTGAGCATGGTTTTCAGACTAGCCAATAGGAAGCTATCATGGGATGACTAATTTGAAGTGCAGAATTTGAAATAGAGTCTTGATCTGTTTCCAGCAATTGCAGATAGCAGAAGCAATGATAGGGGTCAAACCCTCAAAATCTTGCTCCACAGAGTGCACCCATATTATCCTATTGCTGCAAGACAAAATTAATTTTTTTAACTTCTGAAAATCTTTTCTGTCCTATGCTTTATATTTGTTAAACATTCACTACTCTTAAGCACTCACTGGTTTCTTCATCATCACTCTGATCCACATCCTCACTGTCATGAGCAAATCCAATTGGAGGAAAAAGCCCTGAAGATAAGGCGACCATTTAGTCCAGTCTATGGATAACCTCTGACAGTGTATGTTCAGGAGTAGTGCCTCAAACTGCAATGTGTTGAGTCCCAAATTGTAATGTTTGCCCATTTTCGAATAATGCAAATGGATGCTTAGAGTATTAGGAAACAACCACAGTAAATAATGGACATTAGTCAGTCAGTCTACTTCTGCTGCTGGCCACCAGAACTATAGAAGAATATATTTGTGAAGTTAGAAGCCAATAAGTATGTGCTATTTTTCAACAGCATTTGAAAATTAATGTAATGTCTCTTCTTATGAGGCAGATGCAAAAATCCCTTCAAAGAGCTTATTTTTTTCTATGGTCTTTCAGCCTGCTCTACAAAGTTAACTTGTACCACATGCTTTCTCATTCTTTGTGCTATGTTTGTACTGATTTTCTTTCAATCTACTATTTTTCTGCTCTTTGATTGCATAGAGCCTTGTCTTTAACTGTCATTTCTCGACTATTCTTTCTTCTTTTTTTTGTTGTTAATTCCTGATTGTATGACAGAACATATTTTTTACTCCTTTTCAATGACATTTCTACTGAATAGTACATATTCTATCTTACAAATGATAGATAGACATAAAGAGAAGAATTTCTCTTTTCTTCACTTTTTCTCCTAGTGATTGCTTTTCTCCTAGTGGTACTTTTCTCCTGGAATACAAGATACACTTAAGTAATCATTCAGTATATGACTTAGCAGTCCCCAACCCATTTTTTAATTGTGCTAAGTATACACTTTGTTCTAAACATAAATTCTACCAGGATTTACCAAATTTCAATTTGACTTAAATTAAAAAATCTGCACATTCAATTGAATCCTTGTGTAATAATGACAACAATGATAACAAGGAGGAGGAGGAGGAGAAAAAGGAGAGGAAGGATAAAAAAGAGAAATATCTAGTGTTACATAATGATTCAAGAGAGAATTTTCAAGGCCAGTCTGGGCTACATAGTGAGATCCTGTCTCTAAAATAAATAAATAGCAATAAATAAAATAAATAATAGCAAAGGCATAGTAATAACAGTAATCTGCATTGGGAATTTATAATGCAGCAAAGATCATGGCAAATGCTTTAAGTATACAGGCTTATTTGATACTTGAAAGGTGAGACTATTCCAATTATAGCTTCACATAAGGACAAATAGTTCTTCATCCATTTGTAAAAGTGTTAATAGATTATGTGGCCAGATTATATTTAGAATATAGACCTACATTTAAAACCTATATTTTTAGCATAATGTTATCATTAGTGTTCTCAGGATCTATTTCTATTTGCAGTACTCCTTGCTTATTTAGATTTGCTTGATAATATTCTATCAGTCTAGTCTTAGTCTTTGTTCCTCTTAGTCATCTGGTTTTGAGAACTATCCATGGTGCTGGAGCATCAATTGTGTTGTTTCATTTAATTCAACAATATATATTTGTCAAAATTTTAACCACAGTGTCTTGGAGGCGTATTTTATGGTACCCATTCCTTTTCTTCCATTAGTGTTAGTTAACAGATGGGCACTTAGCTGTTTAGGTAGAAGCCACATTATTCAGAGTCCTTTGAAGCTAGTTATGTCATAAGACAATTACTAGTTATAAGCAATGGGATTTGGGTGTGGAAAGTGTATGTGTGGTATTGCCTCCACATTTTCTGAGACCTCTTTCTATTCTCTTCAGGAAGAAGGATGACTTTGAACTTCAATATGGAAATATGTGGTAAGGTGGTAACTAATCCATACAGAAGGAGCATTAGATACAAGTCCATGGAACAGCCAAAAGACTTTAAATTACTGAAATTCAGCTGTATGACCTTGAAGAGACAGACTTTTTATCTTGATCAAGACTTTTCTTTAGTTGCACAGGTTGGAAAATCAGTATATTTATGACTGTCCATTGGTGAAAAGCACAAAGTTTCTTCTACTTGCTCTGTTGGCGTCAGCAATGTTGCATTCACAACTTCCCGAAATCCATTCCCCTCCCATACAAAGGGATTCTCAGAAGACTTTCTCTAAAGTAGGTGACCACTAGTAGGAGTTAGGGGTCAGGCAAGTGAGAATACTTCACTAAAATCTTCAGGCTGTTCTACAGACTGCAAGTTTGTTCACAATATGAATGTACCTTTCCCTGAAGTTTTCTTCCAGCTCAACTCTTTCATTGTATTTTAATCTACAATTTAATGATGAAAAGCCCTTCTCAATTTTAGTGCAAGTTCTTCCAAGGATCAGCAAAAGAAGATAAAGGGGCACATGGAAGTTCATGCTCATTGGTCAGCTGGGAAATATTCCACAGCAACTTAAATTTCAAGCATATATCTTATAAAGGAAGAACATAGAAAGTGCTGCTTACAGAGCTGGAGAGGTGGCTCAGGGGTTAAGCCTCTGCCTTGCAGGCGGAAGGTCCCGAGTTCTGATCCTAGGCCCACGTATAGACGCCAGGCGGAAGCAGGGGCGACCTGCGCTTCTGG
Source organism: Typhlomys cinereus (assembly GCA_023101885.1). NCBI lineage: Eukaryota > Metazoa > Chordata > Mammalia > Rodentia > Platacanthomyidae > Typhlomys > Typhlomys cinereus. Next base: position 4,938,154 of record JALPQD010000082.1, read on the forward strand.
TCCTGGTAGGGCGGAGCCTGTGAATCCCGGGGCAGAGTGAACAAGGAGGTGGAGGCATCCATGGTGGTTCGCGAATTCGTCCGTGGTTCTACCTGCACACACACATACATATACACATGCACACACATGCATACACACACAATTGAATAAATAATAAATAATTTAAAAAAATTTAAAAAAGAAAGTGCTGCTTACCGTTAACAGATTGATGACCCTTTATAAGTTATAACTGACTCTTATTCTCAGAGACCTCAGTATAGCTTTTTAGTTAAAATCCAGGATTAATCTCCAGAAAGATTTAAGTGGAGGAGCTGTCATGACACAATGGAGGTTGGTGGCTTTGGGGTCAGATGGGTGAACCACCCTTGCCTTTGCTAGCGGGCAGATGGAGGAACTTAGACAAGGCCCATGCCATCATTAGTCTTTATATTCTCCTTTATCCATAAGAAAGGCAGGCCAAAACAATATCTGCAACATTCGTGTGCATGCTTCATTGACCACCCAAACACTGAACCAAGTTCTGGACAGACAAATATTAATCCATTATAGTGGCTTCCCTAAATGGCCTTATTATCTAGGAATTAGTGACGCAACACAAACACATAATTTACTACATCATTTCATGAGTTGCCTCAAGTGCCTTCTTTAAATTTCTTTCAATCTTACTCTGTTTTCTAGCAGGCAAAGAGCTCTACGTGAGCACATCGGTGAAGCTATAGAATAATTAGACCATTGTGCCACAAGTTACCACAAGCCATCATTCACACACCGCAGAGGATCCATGAAATAATCAGGTGGCCAGGGTTCCAGAGTCACCATATATAATATCACTGCCATTCTAGAGTTGCCATATATAATATTACTGCAAAGTAAAGGAGGTATTTTATTACAAAGATGGTGAGAACGATATATCTGATTGCCTTAGTCTTTGTGAGTACTGTATCATTAAAAAGAGAAAATCTATTATAAAGCAAATACTAAGGTGTCAGATAGCCAGACTAAGGAAAGTAGCATGTACTGTTGGTTATGTCTTCCAGATGCCGCATGCAAACACCAGGCAATTCTGTATTGCTCTTCTGTAACTAAAGTATATGAATCTAGGAATTAACTAAAGCACACCTACACCCCACCATTGCTTTCAATGGCTCACTGAAAGGATAGTATTCCCTGCCCCCAAACATGATCTTTTAATTAATCATTGTATTTCCCAAGGTAGGAATACTTCCATAGGAAAGTATAATAAGGTTTTCCTTGAGCATGTTATAGCAACTGTATAAGTAATGTCAAGCAATTCATGGTGGTAGAAGAACCTAAAATAAAAAATAGCCAATACAATGAAAGAACACAAAATATTGTGAAGAACTTTCAGAAATTTAATCCTGTTAGCTCTTTTCCTCTATGACTGACAGAAGCAATGAAGGAAATACAGGTCAAAGTTTCAGCAAAGCTGGAAGATATCAACTCTTAGGAAAGAAGCCCTGGGTTATACCCTAGCCCTCTGGACTTGGGAAGTGAAGGTAGCTAAGTAGATACTTAAGGGGAGACCACAAATGTTTTGTCGACCGTTTGAAATCTGTGAAAACATTGACATGCGTCAATGCTTCATTACCTCAAGCTAAATATTTGTAGGGTTGGATCGAGCTGTGAACTCACATATTTGTTGTGCTGTAAACGTGAAAGGGTAAGGGAAGTGCTAAAGAAAGACCCGTTCCTCTGGCCTCTTCACCTTGATCTCACTTTGGCCTTAACTTCCAGCTATGATTTCTTGAAAGTGTTGTAACTCACAATACAATGATCATATCCAGCATTTGTAACCCAGAGAAAAATCCAACCTGCAGGTAGTTTCAACTGCCTAGGTTCAGCCACACATTTCCCCAATTTGCTAGCTGAAGGCATAAGTAATAGTGGAAAGCAACACATCAGGAAGAGGTTCAGATAAAAGGGTCCAGTGACCACCAGTCTATCTTTAAGAATTTATGTAACTAAGTAAAAATGAGATGGTCTGACCAGCATGTCAAGTCAGCTTGTTGAGAAGACCCTCATTGTTTTGGGAGTCCTATTTTCCATGAAGCTATTATTTCTGCTTCAGGGCACAGCTTCACTGTTATGGACAATGACACCATGTGGGGGTGATGTCTTGCCAGATTTTGTTGTTCTTGGACTCCAAGGTGACTGAAGATTTACAACTATGATGAGACACTGAAGCACATTCTGGAGGTTTGAAACAGGGTAAAGTAAAAGTTGAGGATATGATGCCTCCATAAATCTTACCTTTGTAATTTCAGCTTGAAGGGGGTGACCTAGGTGAAATGCCACATTTTCAGATCACTCCTGGAGTGATCAATATGTATGCATGCAAAAGTAGGCTAGGGCGGACTGACCCAAAATACAGGCGACAAATTAAAAAATGAAGTTATTTTTACTCAGTCTTTATTGTATCTGAATGAAGAATCAGTACTTTTACTCAAAAACAGTTTCTAAGAGCTTGTTACAAGCTTGTAGAGCAAATGATTAATCTCATTACCTGACCTTTTACAGAGGATTTCAAATTTGTTAGTGTTTAGAAATGAAAACTGTGTTTTCTGGTCAGTTTGCCCAGAAAGCTAACTGCTTCATACTTTAATCTCCCCAAGGGATCTTTCCTCTTTTAAGACTCACATCTTCAAGTTATCATTAGAAGTGTTAATGCCAGAAGCTAGAGAGAGGAGGATACATTCCTAGCTAAGTCTTGAGAGAGGACTCTGTATTACATACCTGTGCAGACACAGGACGCTGTACTTGTGAATGAATTCTGATCACATGGCCATAGACTGGCTGCTTCTAACTGAGTCTTGCTGCAAGAACAATATCACGCTGAGAGAATTTTCATGTATTAGAGGCCTGGGTTAACTCAGATGGAGATATCATAAATCTCTTTTTGGGCTCTAACATTTATCCTCCTTGGTTAGCAGGCATACACAACAATAAAAGTGACTGGACTCATTTCAGTATTTCCCTAAAGCATTCAGTGTTGATGGAAACTTCTTGTAGTAATAAGCCGTATGGCTGGTGAGATCGCTCAGTGAGTGAGGCATCTGCTCACAAACCGGGAGAGTTGTTTGATTCCCCCGAAGACAGTATGCTGGAAGGAAAGAAGTAGCCTCTCTCTATATATATATTCTGATTTATCAATGAGAGAATTGTTGACATTGCTTCCCACAAAAAAGTTTTTCTCTTAAGGACCCTATCAGGGTCTTAAGTGACCTTCCACTTTTCTCTGCATTAAAACAAACTTTGGCCATGTAGCTCTAAAGTCTCTCATCACTGCTATCCTGGAATAAAATGAACATTTTCTCTCATTAGTAACTTGTTATGCCCAGCGTCCCTGTGGTCTCATCTCTGCTGACTCTCCCCACTGTGTTCCATCTTTCCACATCTGACCTTGCTGCCTTACCTGAGGCAGCCTGGCCTTGCCATATTTTGGTTCTCTTTCTGGGTCATTCAGCAAACTGCACTCTCTTCTTGGAATATATAATTAAGAAATGTCTCCATTACAGTCACTCTGCATGCTGCCAACAAATGTGTGACCAAATGGCTTATGGGGGAACAAAGAAACTTATTTTACCTAACAGTTGTCCAACTACAGTTCTTGCTCCAACTTATCATACTAACACCAGAGAAAAAGGGAACTGGCCACACTGCTTGAGAGATAAACAGTCCTCACTTACCAGACCAGAATGTCTCACCAAGCATACCAAAGAATGCCACCTTACTGAATTAACTCTTCCACTTTATCCATCTGCTCATGGAATACCCACCCACCATGGGCTGGATCTCGCCCCATCAATTAGACAATGCCCTGCAAGCTTGCTTAGGGCTTAACTCAACTACTACTTCTTTACAAAGTGCCAAGAGCTCCGGCCTTCAATTGTCAAGTTGACACCAGCAGTTATCTACCACAGTCTTTTAGCTCCCAATAGAGCTTCGAATAAACAACTTGTAAATTCAGATCATTATTGTGTCAGACGGTATGTGATACATCTCTCAACAAGAGTGTCATTTTTTTGCCTCAAACAAAGAATGTCTTATTTCTAATTATTTAAAGACAAATGCAGTTTTGTTAACCAAGGATGAATTTACAGGCTAAAAAGCAGCAACCTGGAATAAACTCATTTGAAACATTCTAAATGTTGAGTGACTATTTCCCTTTCTGCTAGGTCCTAAATAAAGTCATTAGAAGGGTTGATATTCATCAGATTCACACTAGCTGGTAATCACCTGCCAAAGTGTTCTGACAGTCTCCCCAACAATTGCCTTCAATTTCTGTAGCTTATACGTTAAACCTGCTAGTCAGGGGCTTCTAGAACCCAAACCCTAAACTTCTGGACATATTCAGTCTCCCTGCTGGTATTGCACTGTTGCCAATTGTCCAATATCACTGCTCTAGATATTAACCTCACCCAAGTTCTTAAAGAGTGTTGACAGGGGTGTGTGACTGAAAATCAAATGTGCATATATGTAGAGAAGCATTCGATACAGCACCAGCCCCTGAACCAACCAAGTGTTGGTTCAACATGTCAATGCTGCCAAAGAAAGGCAACTCAGAGCACAAACATAAAGGTTTGAAATTCAATAAGGAAACAGTTTAGTTGATATAACCAGGAGTTCCCTTGTGTAAAGCCCATGGTGCAGTGTTTCATAACTTGTTGAATGTGTGTTGTTTATGTAAACTTATAAACAGGAGAAAATAATTACAGTGAATTTATAGCAGGATCATTTTCTTTTTTAATTAATTAATTAATTTATTATTTATTCAATTGTGCGTGTATGCATGTGTGCACGTGTGTATGTGTGTGTGTGTGTGTGTAGAACCACAGACGAATTCGGGAATCACCATGGACCGCCTCCACCTCCTCCTTGTTTACTCTGCCCCGGGATTCACAGGCTCCGCCCTACCAGGACCGGAAATGCAGGCTGCCCCTGCTTCCGCCTGGCGTCTATACGTGGGGTCTAGGATCCAAACTCAGGACCTTCTGCCTGCAAGGCAGAGGCTTAACCCCTGAGCCACCTCTCCAGCCCCCATTTTCTTTTTTTTATTATTATTTCTGCTCATACAAATTTAACAGGTACACCGGTCCCCTCCCTCCCTTCACCTCCCCCCCGACCGTCGTGCTCCCCCTCCCGGCCCTCCTCCCTCCCCATCCCCCAGTGCCTCCCCCTCCCCAATCCCCGGAGCATCCTTTACTGTGCATGCCAAACTCTCCTCTGGGTCCTCCCCTCCAGTGAGGTGCAAGGACCCAGGGGCATTTCCCAGAACTTTTTTCTGTGTTCCCCTTAAGCTTAGAAACACTACTGTGCCTGTCAGTCCCTAGCCTTCAAGGATCCTAGTGCCTACAAGTTAGGGCCGAAGCAATCATAATAGGTCTTTATATGACCTGTGCTATGTTCAACACATTATTGACCCACAAAGTCGGATCATTTTCATCGTGGGAGTTACTGGCATATTTAAGGCTACTGATGAAGGAGACAAGGTGGATTCAAAAGGAAAGACAAGAGGATGAAGTAGATGATGCTGAGGTTGACAGCTGTGACCTGACTGTTGGAGATTGTTCATCAGATACTTCTGGAAAGCAAACAATGCCATAAACACACAAAGATATCTATAAGCAAATGTCTAGGATCCACATTTGTTTAAATGGCAGTGCTCTCTGGCCTCCTGGTAGGAGGACAGTCGGGGTAGTGCATGATCAGAATGATTATCTAGACAACATTACCTGAGAGTGAGTCTCAGGAGAAGGAAGGCGTAATGATAAAGCATAACTTTCACAGAAAATTGGCTACAAATTCTATCAATGGCCATTGAGGTCCTACTATTTGCAGGGCATTCTGTAAGTAACAAGGATACAGAGACTGTTATCTAGTCATAGACAGCTATGAAGACGCAAAAATGTTCAATAATTCTCACCAAGAAACGCTAAACCCAAGGCATATTCTGAAATTAAATAGTAACTGATGATAGGGGGCATTGCTAATCAGAGAAGACAATATAAGATTCAGATATATAAATTTACTTATTTGGATTCATAGAAAAACAACCATTTACATATAAAACCTAAACAAAGTTTTGGGAAAGCTTAAAGAATATGTTTTGTCACTAAAAAAAAGTGAAGGCGAGTTTCAAGTGTTTTTACAATGTTTTAAAATAAATGGCATCCAGAGATAAAGTTGTATCTGTGACCATAGTCCTTATTCCAGCAGCAGCCTAACAATCAACACTTTTGATGTACTCATTTCTGGAACATCCTTTACCTGTATGCAGGTCCCTGGGGACCAGAATGATGACACAGGGCAGGGCAGGAGTGGAGTGGGGTAAGAATGAACACTGTGGAACTACTGCCTCTTCCAAGATAAACAAAGAAACCCTCTTGTATCCCACTTTCATAAGCTCCCATTATCCACACAACCCAGAACTTACAGCCATCAACCTATAGTCTTAAGTAACACTGTACTTTCAAGGAAGATGATTTTTATAACTCTTGGAAACAGATCATTTATATGTCTTCTCTTCCCAATCATTTAAATTTTTAGAGTTCCCTAGTTTCTGATGGTATTAAAATAAAAAAGACTGAACAGTAAAATGAATAAAAATGTCAAAACATTTTCAAAGATAAAATTTCAGGCCTTTCCATATTCATAAATGACTCAAAGTATAACTTTGAAATTTGCCATGAATTTTGAATAAAAACAAATGTTTCTTTTTTAATGTGACAAAAGGAAAAGATAAAAAAAATTCTTAATTGTTATTCTCAGTTCTTTCAATCACCTAAATACAAGCCACTTAAGACAACATTAGGCCTTAGAGCATTTGTGTTTAATTCAGAAGATAACCTGAGACATACAGTACAAATTTTTTTCAAGAAGTCAATGCTAGTTATTTTTTCCTTTAGCAAGTGCATATGCTTTATATGCAGATGGAAGTACATTTGCCACAATGAAGGTAAATATGATCACTATGTTATTCTGTGCTTACCATGACTGACAACAGAGACCAGGCAGAGAAGTAAGGAAAACCCTGAGAGAAGCCATGTACTTGGAATGAGCCACCAGCATTCTTAGTGCAAGGCTAAGTCATGGTGTTTATTATTGGATCAAGTGATTTCCTAGGCAGAACTTTCATTTGAAATCTACCCTTGCAGTCTAATTTGATGACTTATTGTATGTATCAAAACCTGGGCCCTCGAGACTCAGTTACAGTTTTAACTCAGTTTTAACTCTCTAGCTTCTAAAGCCAAGCAAGTATTGCCACATCGAAGTGAGTCTGAAAAATTGATGTCTGGGTTGCATAGCCACTGAGTGGCAGGTCCAGTGAACCTACAAGGGATGAGAAGGGAAGGGTGGGTTCCAATGGCTTTTAGAACTGGGAAGCCAGTTAAGTGAGCTCAGTGACACCCATCTCTCCAGAATCTTGCAATGGGAGAAACGCACTAAGAACTGTGCATCCCCTCAGGAAGGACACACCATGTATGGATTTTAGAGTCTGCAGACATTGTGTATGGATGAAGCCATCAAGCATAAGCTACCAAGAATACACCTTAATTCTTTCCGAACATAACAAAAGCCTTATGGTGGACAGAAGTGACACATTCAATGACAGTGTGCCTACTGTTCGCCCTGTCCTTTCTGTCTTCTTCCTCACACTGCTCCCATACACTCACGCGTATGTTCCGTTCACTCCACAGACCCTATTCTAATGCACTGAACTCTGGGACATAAACACCTTTCCATGACACTGTCCTTCTTATTTCCTGATCCCTTGTCTGTGTCTCTTACGTGTTGAGCAAGTGGCACCCAGAACTTGGCGGGAGGATTCCAGGATGGGGCAGTACTCCACCTCCGACCACTCCTGCACTCTTTTCCCCCTTCAGTTGGTATACTTTGTGACACGCTTCTGCAAATAGAATCAAGCAAATTTGAAAAGTTATTGTTGATGATATTAGATTACAAAAGACCAAGACTTTCCTCTTGCCCAGTCCTCCTCTCTCCAGCGTGCTGTTTGGAGATGAGCCTGTCACCATATTGTGATAGCCCCGCAGAGAAGGCGACCAACGCAGCTGAGTTCAGTAACCCATTAGGATATTGGTCCTGCCCAGATCCACCCTAGGTTTCAGAGAGGTTCAGAGCCTACAAAATGTGTGAGGTAATACAAAGTTAGTCATTTGTGCTGCCGTATTTTGGGATGTGTTGTTACAGAGATAACTAAAAGATAAAGCTAAGCACATGTTAATAATCACATCTATCCTAGTATTGCCATTTTTCAGATTTTTTTATTTTATTATTTATTCAATTGTGAGTGTGTGTGCGTGTATGTATGTATGTGTGTGTAGAACCACGGATGAATTCCAGAACCACCATGGACGCTTCCACCTCCTCCTTGTTTACTCTGCCCCGAGATTCACAGGCTCCGCCCTACCAGGACCAGAAGCGCAGGCCGCCCCCCCCCCGCTTCCGCCTGGAGTCTATACGTGGGATCTGGGATCCGAACTCAGGACCTTCCGCCTGCAAGGCAGAGGCTTAACCCCTGAGCCACCTCTCCAGCCCCCTGCCATTTTTATTTGTATCTGTTTAATTCCATGTTATGTCTTAGGCATCTTGAAGACAGGATACTTCTTTCATAAAATAAAATTATGTAAACATAATGTCTTCATCTAGCCAATCAGAACAAAGTGAGATTAGTCTTTCTTCATTTCATCTGCTCTTCCTATCACCACTTCTCCATTTGCCATGGCACAAAGAGACTGTACAATGCCACACCTAGGAAAGACATGCTCTGACGTCTTAAGAAGATGGAGGAAGAAGTGAAACTCAGCCATGATGTGAAAGCTGCTGGGAGAAGAAAGGATCCCAAGTTATTATCTCAACTAGCTGAGGGAGAGAGGGAGAGTTTTCTTGGTATTCTGACAGCACATTTAGAAACGATGTCCTGAGCAAAAGGATAATAAGATAACATATGAATATAATAAGGGAGCAATAATAAAACTTTCTTATTTAGACTATTTCTCTTTAGTGGAAAAACATCTTATACTCCAAACAATAGCCTTGTTCAATAGCCTCACTCATTCATCCATTCCAAAGAGATTTGCTTCAGCTTGCTCCACCTTCATGGAGTTTGCCTTCAGCTGAAGAAGGCCAAAAATAGGTCAACAAAATATTAATTTATGATAAAATCATGTAGACTATCTAACTATTCCTTTTGTAGCTGTTGTGGCAACCAACATGCATGATAAACAGTAATGTGTTGAATGAATGAGCGATTAAATGAGAACTTATTTTTTAATATTATTTGTTTAATAAAATTAGTTAGGAAGCATGCTGTTTAAGTTGGATTTCTAATAATAATAACAAAGCACAATATACTGGGGTGTTCACAAGAAAGAAAGTTCTCTTAGTTCTGGATGCTGGAGCATGTACCCAGTATTTTGGCTGGATTGGCTTCTTCTCTCCTTGGCTTGTAGATGGTCAGATTCTGCCTGTGTTTTCACTCTGTATATGTCTGTGTGCTAATGTCCTCTGAAGAATTTGCCAGTCATCATAAACATCTTAATGGTGACATATTTAACTGTCTCCAAAAACTGTCACATCTTGAGGTATTGAGGGCTAAAATTCAACATGAATTTTGAGTGTGTAAAACACAGTTACCCCCCACCATAAGATACAGTTATTAATCTTTGCAGTGTAGACAATGATGATTCAATTCAGATCATGAATCTAGACAGCTTGCATGCTGTATAATCTTGGACAAAAAAGTTAAGCTCCTTTCTCCCCTGAATTTCTCAGCTGTAAAATGGAGTAAGGACAGAGGTTTTATGAAGATTAAATTAAATATTTCACTAAAACTTGTTAGAAGACTCACTGGAACTATAAGAATTCAGTAAGAGTTTGCTCTTTATTGCATGATTCTACCAGTGGGGAATTCAAAGTAAAATGAGCTGTCTAAATGCAGAATTACATTATTGCAATTAGTGACATGTAAAAAGCAAAGAGAAGTGTCAGTGTCCTAACCCTAAGAACAATGTCTTAAAATGTTTTTATTATCATCATTATTTTACTATAGACCATTACTCATGAGTTCCCTGGAAGGAAACAAGGTGACTTTGACACCCCACCTAATAAGAGGTTGCTTCATAAAGACAAGTGTTGTGGACCTATATTCTGATTTGAAATTGAAGGATGGCAGTCATCTAGAATAACATTTCTCAAACTTTACAGAGCCGCTGCCTCTGGGGATTTTCGCTCAATCGAAGATTTAGATCCCATATGTATAAGTTGTGGTGAAAGATGCTGAATATCTAAAAGCGCTTGAGTGATGCTTTACAGTCTAGGGGTCTAGAGAACCATTGTCCCCGAGGCTAGAGCCAGCAGTCATATGATGGGACCTCACTTCCAAACAAAATCAAATTCAAAACTTCCTTGCCTCTGTTGTACTAGTCGCATTTCAAGTGCTATGTAGGCGCATCCTGGTATTCACTATCTTATTACTCAATGCAGATGTGGGTTGCTTCTGTAGCTGCAGAGTTCATTTGGAAATAGTTGTTCTGGAAGCTGATGGGATTCCAGACAGAGAAAAAGGGCAGGGAGAGTCCAAGTGGGGAAGGCCACAAGACTGAAGGTCAAAGCTAACAGTAGGCTTTTCTTTGTCATAAAGTATCATGGCCTTAAAATGGTTCAAACTAAATTGAATCATTTTGATTCAGTCTATTTCTCTACTTTCTGTACTCTCTCTACTTTCTCTATTAGTTGGAATGTTAACAAAGACCTATTTTGTCTTACTGCCACAGGCTGAGTATACTTTTTAAAAAATTATTAAGACTGCAAGTACTTTGGACTTGACATATTTTCAGATTTGGATTGTTTACAAAATTTAAATAAGAGGGAACTCATATCTAAATAAGTTCATTTTATTACATATATCCATTTCAGACATAGCTTGAAAATGTTTTATACAACATTTGAAATAATTTCATGTATGAAATGATTATATGCATAAAATGATGTTTCATAGTGTGCATCTTTCCATTTGTGGCATCATGCCAATTCTTATTCCAAATTTTGAAGCATTTTGGATTAGGGAGTTCAGCTTGTAATAAACATTCAACATCCAAATTAAATCATTCTCACTTGTGCTGTTGGGTACCCAGTTAATTGACATTAACCAGATGAACCCATCGGATTAAAGGGTTTTTTAAAATAATAGAATTTGAGGCAGAAATACACGAAGTCCATGGTGAACTGTGTATGCAGGTGTATGATGTGGGGAAAGTGTACAAGACCAAAGCACATATTCATTCTTTGAACTCTGTTTCAGCAAAATTAAATGTATCCTCTGAGGGAAATAAAATGAATGGTCCCTGTCACCAGCCTGCAAATTCTCACGCTTGTTGCTCGCATGTGCTCCACAGATGTGCCACGCTGATGAAGTACTTTTCACATGGTGACTCATTTGTTTACTTGCAACCCTGCTCTTTTCAAGTTCATAAAGTAAATCAGACTAATGAGAAGAGTACGTAACTTCTAACCAGCGTGCATAGCATATAACCTGGGTGTTCGTGCTTCTGAATGCTCATATTCGCATTTTATGTCTGAAGTGGAAACCTAACCATGCAGAATTCACTGCCCACTGGGAAGCACAGAGAACAATCTAACCAACCCTTAAAAGTTGAGGCTGGACATCTCATGGTGTTACTAATTCTCTTTGTGCTAAACATCACCACAATGCCGATATGTTACTTTCTTTTTTCTTCATATAGCTCATTAAATCTAGCATAAAGAATAAAACTCAAAGGCCTTATTCTTTGTGTTCTGTTAAGAGAACAAGAGAACCTGATGACCTCACAACGCATAGCTTTTCTTTTTTAAATTAAGGTTGGTCTTGATGGGAGAAAAAAAAATTAAAAAGCTCCGAAGGCGTCTGGTCCCACACTCTGGCTTCAGCACACGTGTGAACATAAAGAACGCACTTGTTTTCCACCCTAAAGAGCATCTGGCTGGGAACTTCTGCTTCAGCCTTTCCAATTTTTCACAAATATACCTATGAAGAAGCAGTATAAGATGAAAATTCACACCTCCTAGAAATGAAGATTGATAGAAAACCTATTACTTAAGTCTGAAAGTTCCAATGGCTACTCATCTCTGGGTGCTATATTAAGAAAGGTCTACTTGCACCATCACATGCCATGTTTTATAAAACAAAAAATAAATAGTATAGAAAACTACTGCACCCTTCTCACTGCTTCCCATTAAACAGAAACCAAGTATACATGCCTCACTTTTGAAGACAGCGACAGTGTTGCTAAGCCCACCACATACACACACACACCCCCCCACACACACCAATCTTTCTATTTGCATCCCAGGGCTAAGACTATGCAAAGAATTAGAGAGGAAAAGTTGGCATACATACATGAATTTGTACATTTGGGTTGCATGACCCTTGCAACTAAGAAATTATATCAGCATATATTTTATTCCCAAATATTACTTATTGATCATGTAAAAAATCTGTGTATTTCCCCACACTTATCAGTTTGAAGGGTTATAAGAAGGCATGAGAGTAAGTGAAAAATTCTTCTGCATCTAAATTATATTTCTTACTGGAAATCCCTATGTACCATTGAAGGGACAAGATTTCTCTAATTAAATTTGTTTTAGCTAACATACATAAGATGTGTCCTAGCCCAAGCTGGACAATAAAGAGAGAAAAAGGTGAAACTTTCTTCTCAATACTATAATTTAGCTAAATATCTCCTTTTTTGTTACTTCAAAAGACAAAAGAATTAAAATGTTTCAGAAGTAAGGAATGAGCCATAGAACAATAAATTCATGGAAATCATTTACAGTAGAAATGAGAAGACAATTCAGGATACAAATTGATAATCTTCAGAAGGGATAAAAATGTAATGGCCTTTCTTTATAAAGAAGTTATGCAAAAGCCCATGATTCAATGTAATGATGGGAAAATGAAGTGTACAAGAATTAAAGTGTGGATTAAAAGTAGAATTGAAATCAATGCTGAGAATATTGGAAAGGAGAATTTAATATTGAGCAGATAAAGCTCAACTTATTGAAAAGTAAGTTAAAGTCCTTGTAATTCATTGATATATTAGTAAAGTATGTAATAAATTCCAAGTACTGTTCTAGGTATTAAGATATATTAATTCTAGTATCTTATATGATAAGGTATTTATACACTAAAGAAGATTCAAGATTCAAGATCAAAATTCAACAAGAAGTAAATGGAAATTATATTAAAAACTTATAGAATCTCAAAGAAAATAAAAGTGTCATTGATGAAGATTACCATTAGAGGGGATATTTTGGATTGGCTCTAAACAGAGATTCCTCAAAGTGACATTTGAGTTAATTTTCAAAGTAAGAGATGGAGAATTTTACTGTAGAGTAGAGCAGGAATAAGTGTGGTACGTGTAGTAACCATAAAAGAAAACACACTTGATTATATTCATTCAAAAATAAGAATGAGTAAGGACAGATAGCCAACTAAAAGTCTGTGTATATTTGTTTACAGTATGGCTTATTTATGTGTCAATTATCCTGGAAGCATGGGTATGGGTCCAAATTATAATACATATTAATTAAACTATGACTAAGAAAAACAAAAAGGAATTGATAATTCCTGATGCTATCATGTTGATCTGTGGTATAACTGTGTCTGAAGTTTTACTCATCCTGGATCTTCCTAGTCAAAAGAGCCAATATGACTTCATTATTGCCTCTTTTCGTTAGTTTATCATGCCCAATCTTGTCGACGTTTAGTGCGTCGGGGACCCTGGGTAATGGTCGCGCAGAAATCAGGATACAGGAGATGCAGAAGAACAGCAAATGCAATTGCAACTGCATGCTGAGTTTATTTTTCCAGCTCTTAATATAGTAATCAGCAATAGCAAGCAGCAATAGAAACCAGTAATAGTAACCAGCAATAGTAACCAGCAACAGAACAAGATTTTAAAACAAAAATCTCCTAAGAACCTTAAGTACACAAGTGAGATGATGTCTCTATCATGAGCTATATTTGTGTATAGAAACAGCAAATACTTCCCTAAAGCACAGGGCACAATGTAGCCAGGCAATAGAACTTCCTTCATATAATTAATCAATAAGCACAATGTACTTGTCCCAATGGCTACTTCCTTGTGTAAAGTCAATTCTCAAGAGACCAAGTACCGAGAATGTTGTTTATGCTGAAAGTTTTCTTTCAGCTGCACAGGGCTTTCCCAGGTGCACACTCTCATACTTGTCTCCGAATGACCCAGACAGAGTCTGCACATCAGGCAAGTCCCGTGCTCCCACACAATCTAAAGTCCATTCATTAGTATTGCTATTTTATATTTTATAGTTGAGAGACAAGGATGCATCCCGTCAAATATTAAAGATTTAGTGCCATTTTTTTCATACTCTTCTAAAAAATAAGAAAGGGGAAATAATTTCTCATTCATTCTCTAAGTTATTATTATCCTTTCAACTCTCTTGTTATTCTAGTTAGGAAAAGAAATCACAAAAAAATAAAAGTATAGGCTAATATTTTGTATGATTACACATACAAAATTATTATGGAGATATAGCATATAAATATTACAAAATATTAAAATAAATGTCATGATCAAGTGAGACTTTTCAAGAACTGCGAGGATGACACAACGCAAAGGATCTCACACAATATCCCATATTAACAGAAGAAAGGAACTCCTTATTCAGTCATCTCAATAGATGCAGAAAAATTGCTTATCAAAATGTAATTCTTTCCTAACTGAAAAAGTGGACAAGCTGGGAACTGAAGACCATGTCCTCAACTTAACAAAAAGTGAATTTGAATGTCCTATAGTTAAAACAGCATTATGACTTCTTTTTTCCTTTAGGATGAGGGAAAGAAAGGACAGCCATTCCATTTAGATCTATTCAACATTATACTAGAAATCCAAGCCAAGGAAGGTAAGGCATTAAATCAAATAGGGAAAAGTAAAGATACTGCTATTCAGAGATGGTACCATCATTGTAAAAGTTAAAGAACACACTTTAAATAGCATTATAATTAATTCACAAGTGCATCAAAGCTACAACATAAAGAATAAATGTATACAACTCACTTTATATTCTATATATATTCAATGTATCAAAAGTGAAATTAAGGCAACGTCAAAATATTAAAATATTTATAAATAAATTTAGTCAAAGAAGAGAAAGAGTTACATGGTGCAAATTATAAATTTATTTATTTATTTATTCATTCATTTATTATTTGGCATTTTCACCCAGAAATACAACAAATTTAGGTTTTTCACCTCTTGTTACTGAATCCCATGCCCCTCCTGCCACTCTTCATATTTAACATGGTTCATTTGGTAATAGTCCCCAGTTGACCTATAGATTTAGTGTTATATTTGACAAAATTTCAAGTGCCTTTTCTTCTAAAATAAATAAACTTATCTTTAAATGCATGTGGAATTTAAAGGACTTAAGGGATTTAAGGATGAAGTGATTTAAATATATGTGTATATATGAAAATTTTCATTTTCCTAATTTAAAACTTGCCATTAATCAAATCATTGTAGAATATAAATAAGAATGGACATATAGATCATTGGTTCCTCTTTTGAGTCACAAAAATATTTAGTGGTGATGGTTGCATCACACTGAATGAGAGCCAACCATTATTTGTTAGAAAAAGACAAGGCAGAAGTCCCTGACAAGGAGTCTTTGTTTAGAATAGAGAACTGTGGGGGCTAAGGTAAGTCTTTACATGTGAGAGCATTCAGACTCTAAACTCCTATTCCTATAGGAGTTTAAAGTAGGAAGAGCAGATGGCCTCCCGTGGACCAAGATCTATGTGCTCACAATGTGGATGGAATCATTGGGCTGGCACTCCACGTGTCCACAACCTGGATGATTTCCTTTGACAAGCTCATGGACTGACAGTGCGCGTGGCCTCCGGGCAAGGATTTCACGTGCTCACACTGAGAACAGCTTCCTTTGTGGGCCGCGCTCCATGTGCTCACATCATAAACGTAGTCTCCAAGGAGATTGACAAACTGCTATTCTTTAGCTTTGTCATTGGTTCTTAATGTGTTCTCATGTGGTGCTGGAAGGTCAGTTAGTAAAATTATCTACATCCTAAATGTATTTTCTCATATTGCTCATATTAATTTATTATAGCCCAGTCTTTTCTTTAAAAAAAAAAGGACATAAAGGCAGAGATGGACATTCTAGGAGAATGTCAGGAAGAGTGAGAAGGAAGAGTGGGTAGCTGTGATCAAAATTCATTGCATATATGTTTGAGACTATCAAAAAATAAAAATATTTTTAAGAAGATGCAAGTTAGGGTTAGAAAGAAGGCTTAGGGGTTAAGACTCTGCCTCATAAACGGAAGGACCTGAGTTCAGATCCCAGGTCCAACAAAGAAAAAAAAACAAAACTGTGGCCTCAGTGGAACTTGGAAAATCCCAGAGTTAAGCAAAAAAGAGGTAGAAGCAATATAGGATGATTCCCAAAGTCACCTTTGGTTCTGTACAGGACATACAGTACCCTTTGATACACACACACACACACACACACACACACACACACACACACACAAATAAATAGAAATAAAATGGGTGCAGGCTGACAAAGCACCTGCCATGAACTGTTCCTTATTACCTAAATGGTCACTGCCCCTTCCTCTGTCACACTAATAAAACATGAAATTCTTGTTTCAGGAAATACTTAGAAAGTGTCCACAGAAGCTCCTCCAGCCCCGAGGCAACTACTCAACTAATATTGGAGAGAACAGAATACGTGGTAGAACTTCAGCTCTGAAGGTCTTTGTCATATTTTGAACATGAGTTCTCTCCCACAGGCTCAAGTGTTTGTATCCTTAGCTGCTGATGTTTAAAACAGTTGTGGTGCCTTTAGAAGGTGGAGCCTGGTTGGAGGAAGGCACGTCATAGGGGACAGGCCTGGAGAGGTGACAGCCCAATCCTTCTTCCTCTCAGTCAGTTCTTGCTGTCTCTGTCTCCACAGTGAAGCAGTGACCTGTACGGCCTCTAGCTTCCGCTCCAGCCATATACAATTCTGGAGTCATAAGTTAAATAAATCTCCCTTTGTTCCCTCAAATTGTGATGGAGTATTGCTAGGGATGGAGCAGAAATGATAAAAGAAACTGAACAAAAATTCTTGGGTGTTGTTTCTTACTTTCCAATGCCATCAAGTATTGTATCACAGCAAAAAAAAAAAAAATGAGTAATTGCAACAGTAATTCCTGCAGTATATGACATGTCAGACCCTTGAGAACAGTGAGAATACAATTCAGGAACATAATAAACTTGGGAGTTTTTCCAGGCAGCTGAAACAGCACTGGCGTAGTGGTGGCCGTGGTGACATCCTCTCCACAGGGGCAAAATGTGCTGCTGCCCAGTAATGATCCTGCTTCTGCCCCTGGTCCCAGATTTTCTCTTACAGTCGTTATCAAATGTATATTCTTCAGAGGTAAGCCTAATTTAATATCTGCAAATGATCACCGAGAATAGTCTTTCTGCTACCAAACCTCCTTAAACGCCATTTTTCTATAATGGTAATTGTATGTTTTTGTGGGTAAAAGTTGCTGGATACAGAAATCCTGCTGTTCCATTGACTTCAAGCAGCACCTCTCCATAACTAACAACCAGGATAGCTTTGTTTTTTTTTTTAATCAATAAAATGTAGTTTTAGAAACTTATTTATTTGGTCCAGTTGGATCCTGTCTGCAAGGAATGATCTCCATTCATGAACCAGTGTTTATTAGATATATCTATTTGTACGTTTCATAAAGTCTAAGTGATAAGAAGTTCTATCCTGTGATGTTAAGACAACAGAGGATATTCCAGTAGACAGAAAACTTTACTTGTGTTTAGAAAACAACAAATGGGAAAAACTCTGGAGGGAGAGTAACAGCCCAAAAAAGACATGAAAGTAACCACTTGCCACTGGTGATATGTTTTTGATTGTCATATGTGAGATGTAAATAACGGAAGGAACTGTAGAGTGTAATAGAAAGAACTGTAGAGTGTAATAGGTTATAAAGTGTTTCCAAGTAGAGTATCTATTTAATCACCACTCTTTCTCCAAGTGAAAAATGTAGAGCTTAGGAAATGTATATAATTTACCCAACATCATACACTCAGAAAGTGACAGAGTGGAATTTAACTCTGCTCTTTTTACAGTAAGTTTAGCATTCTATAAAAAATGGATTCCTTTATATGGAAAATGTTATTTCATATATTCCAGTAATTCAAATCCAAGCTATCCTTGTGTAGATAGATATTGCATGTCTTGTATTTGTATTTCCCTGTACGAAATGCATACAACAAACATATCAAATTTGCAGAAATAGCACAGTACATATGAGTTATTCAGCTTGTTACAACTGTTACTTCTAAATCTCATGGGCTACATACTAACCTTTAATGCTTTTTGCAAGTTAAAATAATGGAGAGAAAGAGAGGGGGAGAGAGAGAGAAAGAGAGAGAGAGAGAACATGTCATATGCGGTAATCAGAAGACATTAGGAAATCAGTTCTCCCCTACTATGTGAGGATTCAGAGGAAAAGCTCAGTTTCCAGGTTTATAAGTAAGAATCTACCTGCTGAACCATCTCATAGACCCTCAATATGCTATTCTTTATTTATTTCTTCCATCTGTGCAAATGGAACTAATCACTAAGAACTTGTCCCTGCTTTATCAGTGATGAATCTATTTAAAAATAAAATGCAATTTTTATAAAACTTAATTACTACAGATTATATTTCAACAAATGAAATCAGACTATACATTAAGTAATAGCTCAGGGCAGTAGTTGAGGAAAGCAAATGAAATAACGGTAGCATTGCATTTGTTCAATATGTAAGCATGCATGGAGAACCACAAGAAGATATATCTTTTGTCAAAATCGAAAGGAGATGATTTCACTATCACATTTTAAGGACAATTGCCTGCCATCAGAATACCAAAAAAAATTCAACTGTAGTGATTTCAATCCTATGGTATTTATAGTAGCTTTGTAAATAATATAAAAATGTATTTAACAAGTGAGACTATGAGTGCTTGAAATCAGATAATAAAAAGCCTAAAAAAGTGCAGAAGCAGTTATCACAATCAGATTGAAAAGAATATAATATATATCTAAGCATTTTGTACCTTGAATTTTTCTTTTCAAATCTTAGCTTCGTTTAGCACTATGAATAAAATATATTTTTCAAAGTACATGTACTTATCTATACTTTTCTACATAAATATTCATTGTAAAGTCCTGGCATTTTATTTCCCTGTGATAGTTGGCTTTCAAGGCACATTCATTCAGCAAATTCATTCAATGAAAGTTTTTTAACATATCACATGTATATAAAATACTTTGTTAAACATTAAAATATTTATGAAACTATAAAGTCCTATTTTTAATTACATTTCCTAAAAGCGAAAATGAAACATATTCCCAAGAATATTCTCAGTACATAATTTTGCAAGAACCAGTGCAAGGGTTATACAAGATAATAAGGAAAAAAATAAGTTTAGCCTGGTGGTCACAGAACCCACTGAAAAAATAATTTTGAGCGAGGTGTTAATACATATCTGGGGTAGTAAGATGACAAGTTCAGGACTTGCCTGACCCACAGTGAATTCAAGGGTTGACTCGACCACTTAGCAAATATCTGTCTCAAAATTTTAAAGAAAAGGAGTTATGATGTGTTTTAGCCTCATTCTGTATTGTTACGATGAAATACTTGGCTCAAGCAACTTGGAGGAAAGCGCTTATTTGGTCACAGTTCCAAGGAACAGACCACCATGACAAGTGAGTGTCAGCTACAAGAGCCACTTCTCATCCATTACAGGAACAGAGAACAGGAACTAATGCTGGATGCTTGCTTGTGGAAGCTCGGCAGGCCTCTTTCTCTTTACCCAGTCCCAGACGCCTCCCTCGGGAAAGATCTGCCCCCAAGACAATAGTCTGTACCCACCAATTATTCAGTCAAGACAATCCCAGAAGCTAACTTTGGTCTAGAGAATATCTCTCCTCTTGGGGTCTTGGAGACCTTCCTCCTTAGTGTAAAATTGACGATTAATGCTGATCATCTCAGATTATAGCCTAATTGTAGAGTGCTTATGTAGCACGTATCAGGCCCTGAGTTCATTCCACAGTGCCACTCTTAGTAAATAATTATGCAAATAAAAAACAACAAATATATATTTGGGTTAACTGAAGGAAAAAATACTTTATAGTAAGACTAGCGGGATTGAAATGAGAAGGAAGGGACAAGAATGAGCAAGGTGACATTCCAGGAAGCAAGTACAGAGGAAGCACACAGCTCCTATCCTGGGGATTCCTATTTCAGCAGTCAACTTCCAACCACAAACACCTGATCTATTTTGTTGAAGTTTCCTGAAGTACTTGAATGCACTCTTCTCATAGGTGGCCAAAGAGTTGAAAATTTGGTATCTAGGTGCCCACCTCTTTTGCCTCTGATTCCCTATTCTGCATCTTAATTTCCCTGTAGTTCAGCTTCAGGGACTTGTCATGACGAAAATAATCTTCCACTGTCTGCCTTTCCCTCCTTAACTCACTCCTCCATTCTCCTATAGATGTTGCCTCATCTCCCAAATAAACCAGAATCTTGAACACCAAGGCTATTTTAGAGTAATTTAAACTATGAAAAAGTGTTGTTCATGATCGTTTAACAGCAAAGGAGCCCAGAAATGTATAGAAGCATTGTCTGTATTTACTGAGTATCTCAGATGTCAGAATGTGAAAGATAGATTGTACCTATTGCTCAAGGATTCAGGAATTGTTCTTACTGAATTAGTAGACAAAGGATTATGCATGAACCAAAAATGGTATCTAGACATAAGTGCAAAGTCATCAGAAGGAAATATTGAATATTCCTTTTCTTTTGCATATGAGCAACTGAGAAGCATAGCTTTCTAGATGCACCAGTTAGTTGGCATTTGTCACTTCAATGTAGTTGAGAAATGGAAGAGGACTGAGAGTAGAAACACCTTGAACCTGTTAGTTACAAGAAATTAACTTTCATTATGTAATAGGAAAATGTTTTATCAAATGTCATAATGTTAAAAGAAGCACAACATATATTTTGCATCACTTTTCTGAAAATGGTTCATTGTTATTTCAAATCCATCACAATACATTTTAATTTCTCTGGATTATTGTTAATTACTATGGTATTTCCTAACTTCATGCAATGTAAACATTTCCTCCTATAGTTACCATTGTGAATTGAATGTGCAACACAACTGGCTCATGTGTTTGAACACTAGATCCCCAGGGAAAGTGATCCATCCACATTTCTGGTGGAAGTATGTTTTTGGGGAATGGAGGAAGATGAGCTTTTCTATTTGATACCCCAGACTTTTTTTTTCACCCTCTCTGTCATGGTTGAATGTGAGTTGTCTCCCCATCTCCTTCACACTCACACACAGGCTCATGTGTTTGAATCCTTAGCTGATGATAATGCTTAGGAAGTTATTGACACATTTAGAAGGTGGAGTTTTGTTGGAGAAAGCACATCGCAGCACAGGGGCGGTCTTGAGCTTTGGTAGCGCAGCTCTGCATGCACTGTTGGCTTTTACTCCTTCTGTCCCATGATGGCATAGACAACCTGAACCGTCTTCCCAGCTTTTGCCTCTAGCCATCTACTCCACTTCTACTCTGTGATTCCCACCTGAATGATTTAAACTACATAAGCCAAATAAATCTCCTTCCTCCCCCCAGATGTGTTTGAGTGTTGTCTCATGGCCGCAGAAAAGAGTGACTGCGCACTCTCCCATCCCCACCTCCTTCTCTCTTTCCTTCCCCATGGACAATGCCTGTGAGTCAGTCATCATGCCTCTCTGCCTGCTACAATGCTTTTCTCGGCTTCATGAATTCTGTCCTCTCTCAAACAACATGCCAAAGTAAAAAATCCTTTTCCCTCAACTTGTTTGTCCTTAAACCAGTGTCTTCCCATTTTGTTGGTTTTGTTTATATCAATTATGCTTTTCACCATATGCTAACAAATAACTTACCATTGCTCTTTTAGTGATCAAAGAGACCATAGAGGAAATCTCTGTCCTCAGTGGAGATCAGCTCCTTCACAAATAATTTTTCCTATCTTCAACTTCAAACAATTCTGAAATTTTTCTCTCAGAGCTTTCAATTCTAGGAAAGAAACGGAAATAGTACGAAATGTAATTCATCATATTCCCTTAAAACTCTGTAAGAGGACAGCAAAACTCAAACTTCTCCCTCATCATGCTAGAAGCTGCAGGTGTCCAAATAGCTAAAGAAATGTCTAAAAAGAAATTTAAAATTTTTCTAAAAGCATCACACTTGGGGATAAGAAAACCTTAAGTCATTTTAAAAAATCAAAATATGAAAGTCAAGTATATAGCAAAGATACCTCTGAAGAAAAGTCAGGCCATTAGTTAAAAAACAATTAGTAATGTTGCTTCTTTCTATTTTAGAAATCTACTCCTTTGTTCTATTCTAGACCAATCTGTGTTTGTTTGGTGTTTGTTTGTTTGTTTGTTTGTTTTATAGACAAGTTCTGGCCATCAGCTTGAAATTCTCTTGCTTCAGCCTCCAGAGTCCTGGGATTACAGATGTATGCAGGACATAATCTGCTCTTTATGTGTATAGAAGAATGGGTAATTAAACTGTGGTATAGTATGTATACACAATGAAATACTATTCAACTCTCAAGAAAGATGGGATTAAAATTTTTCTGGTAAATGGATGGAACTATAAGCAAGGTATCACAAACTCAGAAAGACAAGCACCACAGGTTGACTCTTATATGTAAATAACCTTTAACTCTTTAATGAAGTATTTGACTTGGAATGCTATATGATTTTGGTACTTGCTGTACATTGCAACTTCTTTTAGGCTTGACTAGTTGAGCCAACTGACAAATTCTATGGCATAAAATTCATAAATAAGGTTAGGTAGGCATATTGATGTAGTCACAGTAGAGATGGCCAAAGATTTAGTAGAAAAAATGATATTATGCATAGTTAATTAAAAAATACTGCCTACTATGCTGAAAGATTTGCAAGATAGCATGGTCCTCACAACCAGGAACTGTAAATTTTGTTACTGTTTTGGCCAGTATACAATCTCTTATATTTTCTCTTTTTGTATGATATAGACTACTGTATAATGTTATATTTCTATTTATAGTTTAGAAACTTTATTTCCTACACGGTATTTTGAAAATATCCTCCTATTTTAAATCTTTTCAAGCAGTAAGGTCTTGAGGGGAAAATGATTGCCTCTGTAGAGATGAACCATACACAGAGGCATAGTGGTTTTAGGCTATGTGTCCCTTTTCTGTCTTGCAGGATTTTTAAAGAATATCTGATTGCATTTTGTTTTTCCACCTGGATTTCACTTTCTTCATTTCAATAAAGGGCTTCAGAGTTAATTACAAAACTAACAGGAGATAACGGCAATCCATTTCCTTCTATCAAGATTTGTGGGCATCATTAACAAATGAGCATATTAGCAAAGATCTCCACTTCGCTCTGTTCACCATTCTAAAACAAGTCTGATGATCAAAGCTACAGCTGCCAATAATAAACAGATGTGTTCCCTCAGAGCCTGACTCTGACATTGCAAGCTCGACTTACCAGGAGTCTGTTCTTCTGGCATAACAGGAATAAATTGCTACATTTACTATAATTTGTTCCCAGAAGGGAAATGATTTTGAATGAACTGAGTAGAAAATTCACCCTCAGGGACGGACAGAACATCGACAGCGTCAGACATCAGAGTCAGCCCTGAGAAAAGGAAAAGCTTTTCTTGAACTTAAAAATGATAGATAATGGGCCCAGGTTCAGTAAACACCCATCCCAACCTCTTTTCTAATGCAGAGAAAGGTAAAAGTTAACATTTCCCACTGAGCCAGTGTTAAATTTCTTGGGTATGTTAATAGTATTGTGGTTATGTAAGAAAATGTCGCTCTCAGGATATGCATGTTGAATTATTTAAGGATGAAGTGTCATGATGTCTGCATCTTACTTTCAAATAACTCTGGAGAAATGAAGGCACAGTCATGTGTAGAAGGAACAAGAGAATAAATCAGAGAGGGAGAGAGAGCAGAGCGAGAGGAGAGCAAATGTGACAACTGGGCGAATGCTCATCAGACAATCAGACAGTATTCTTTCCTAATGCTTTGTTTTCTTTTTATTTTGAAGCTCTAAGGGAAAAAGTTATATTTTAAAGAAAATAAATGGGAGAACAACAGTGTATTTAACCTCTTGTCAGCATCTAGTTAGCATGTTCTTCTTGTAACTGACTTCAAAACACAACTAATTTTTTGAATGATCTCTCTTAGGGGAGAATGTCCTTCTATTCCTGAGACTCTAACAATGCTACTTACATACTTCAAAAAAATTCAAAGACAAAATGTAGCTACCGTGATCTCATAGCAGAGATATAAATACCAATTTCCAAAGCACTGACCCTACGCTGGGGCCTAAAGAGTCTGAGGAGTAACTAAAATCAAGCAATGGCTTGACTTCTGCCTGTACATTGCATCTGTCTCCATTTGCTAGACTCCTGTCCCTCTCTGTATACAGCTATATCACCATTCAAGGACTATCCAGCTAGACACTTGTAAAAAAAAAAAAAAAAAGATGGTTAGTCTGTTTATGTAACTCTTCCCTCTTAAGGCTGAAAACACTAAGAACAGAGGAACTAAAAGGTCTGGGACAAGTGGCACAGGCCTATAATCCAAATCCTCAGGAGACTGAGGCAGGAGGATAAGAAGTTCAAAGGCTTCTGGGAGAACCATCTAAAGAAAGAAGACACAGACAATTTAAATAACAGAGAAAAACATAACAAAACACCTAGTACTAAATGTGTGATAGTGCCCAATGAGTTGTTTGGTCAAACCCCCTCCTCAAAAAAAAAATAGGTTTCTGCCACTGCTCTTGACTACTCACCAGGACATGTGGGTAAGACCCTGTTGGTAAAGATATCACATGCATAATATCAGAACATGGACAAAACATGCTGGAACTTATCTGGAAGTAACATCCTTGCAAGCCAGCCCTCGAGTACCAAGGATATACTACAAGCTTCTGGGTGTGAAAAACCTTAGCAGGCTCCTGCAGCTGTGAACTGCGCAGGCTACAGCAGCAACCTCCTTAAGAAGGTACCCACCAGTAGAACAGTAACATGGATACTATGGGGACAACCAACTGGCTTTTGGTTGGATTCAAGGCCTGATTTTCAGCGCCTGTTCCTATAAATCAGCATAAGAATCAGTAAACAGGAAGGAATGGGCCTAAGCTGGGAGAAAATATTGTTTTATTACATGACTTCAAACTGCCTTCTAAACAGTTTCCATTCTACCCATAGATCAGTGCAACTCTCAGCCGTTCATCAAGAGGCTTCCTTTCACAATGAAAAGCATTTAAAATACACTGACCAAAGTGTAGATAATAAGTGACTATGGAATACTTGATCCTACCAAGAATTCTGTATCACCCAACAAATGAATATCATGGAGAAGGGAGTTAAGAATGTTAGAGTAGAGGTGGAGAGGGATGTGTCCAAATATTGTCTTCTAGATATGACAAGGCTCTGAACTTGGAAGATGGGGTTACAACTCAGTTCTTTTGCACCTGTTTAGCCTATATGAGGCCTTCCACAAGTTCCACACAAGATTTGACGAGTCAATATTTCATTGTGAAAGGGAGAAGATCTCATAAAATACCATCCATTTCCAAGAGGAGAGCAAGGTTTAAGGCTGGCTAAGGGAAACGGAACTACATTCTTCAGAGGTATATCCACTGATACATAATCTATACTCCAGTAATTATCCAAGCCAATGATGCAGGCAAACCTGACAAAACTCAATGGACCATATATGAAAAAAGAAGTAGGAATTGAACTTTCAGTGAAACAAGGAAGAGAATGAATTTGGGTAATATGAAACTGTCAAAGAATCATCTATCTACCTATCTACCTATCTACCTATCTATCTATCTATCTATCTATCTATCTATCTATCTATCTATCTGTTTCTGTATATCATCTATCTTTCTATATTTGTCTATATCTATCTACATATCTATCATCATCAATACATGTATAAATTTAAAATAAGAAAGTTCAAAGCAAGTCTGCACTTCATAGTAGGTCTGCACTTCACAGTGGGTTGGAGACCAGCCTGGGTAACTTAACAAGACCCTTTCTCAAAATAAAAGCATTGTTGTTTGTTGTTTAGTGGTTGGTTTGTTTAGTTAAAAAAAAGTAAAGAAAGGATGTGTTTTTGCACATGTTTAACTCATATGAAGCCCTGGGTTTAATCTCCAACATCAAAAGAACTAAGATATTTTCAAGATTAACAGGAATAGCGAGGTTTGTAGGCAGATCATTGCACAATGTTAACCAAGCAGGAGCAATCCTCTCATAATGAGAACTAAAGTGACTATGGAATAGTGACTAACTTTCAGCCATGGTCCAGCCCAGATCTGAATTAATAACCAATCAGACCTTGATTTAATCATAACTGCTTGAGTATGCACACTTTCTGCCATCCTAATTCTTCCT
The DNA here is from genome assembly GCA_023101885.1 of Typhlomys cinereus. Lineage (NCBI taxonomy): Eukaryota > Metazoa > Chordata > Mammalia > Rodentia > Platacanthomyidae > Typhlomys > Typhlomys cinereus. The sequence continues at coordinate 4,964,764 of JALPQD010000082.1, forward strand.
CCATCCAATCCTAAAGCTCTTACAAATAATCCAAAGATGGAATTTAGAATTCTGATTCTCCTCTTTTGTCCTAGTGTAGCCATGAAGAATAAATTCCTATCTTACTTCACTATCACTCATGTATTATTAGATTTTACTACTGAGGTGGTACAACACACAGCTTGGTCTGTCAAGAATCAAGAGTCTGATCTCTAGCTTTGAGAATCTAGTACCAATATCAAATATCTAATGAAGTTTAGTTTGTAAGTTAATGATCAATATATGCCAAAATAACACTCTCTATATATAACTGAAGGATTCTAAGTCAGTATGCCACAGAGATTATGAATATTGTTTTTTTGTTTGCTTGTTGTTTAACTAGTTGCAACACCCAAAATATGGAAAAAGCTTATATTTCTGTGCTAGTTGCTCTTCTCTGCTGCTGTGAAATACCATTCATTCTCAAACAACTTAAGGGAAGAACAGAAGATTTATTCACTTATGGTCCAAAAAGGGAGTTGCAGTCCTTCATTATGGTAAAGGCATGGCTGCTGGCAGAAGTGGGAGATAGCCTAAGTCACTGCAGATATCATGGAAGTCAAGAGTTGCTAAGCTTCAAGAGCAGATTCACTAGCCGAAGCAGGTACTAACCAAAGCCATGGTCCAGCCCATGTGACTGCCTTCCTCCAAGAAATGCTCTATCTCCTAAATGTGCCATGACTTCCCCAGATACTGAAGATTCAAACACATTAGACTGTGGGAAACAACTCACATTTTCAAACAATGCCCTCAACAGGTGAGTGAATACAGAAAGAATGGCACATAAACAAAATGGAATTTTATATAATAGAGAATTAAATTGGATATATGTGGGATACTGGATGGAGCCAAAGATCATTATGGTGAGTGAAATAAATCAGATTCAAAAAGTTAACATCACATGTTTTAGATGTGTGGAATCTTGATTTAAGTTTCTATATGTATGTGTAGATAGATAGAAAATGTGTAAGACATAAAAGCAGAAAGGAGGGGCTGGAGAGGTGGCTCAGGGGTTAAGCCTCTGCCTTGCAGGTGGAAGGTCCTGAGTTCGGATCCCAGATCCCACGTATAGATGCCAGGTGGAGGCTGGGGCGGGCTGAGCTTCTGGTCCTGGTAGGGCTGAGCCTGTGAATCCCGGGGCGGAGTAAACAAGAAGGAGGTGGAGGTGGTCCATGGTGGTTCCCGAATTCGTCCGTGGTTCTACACACACACAGACACACACACACACACACACACACACACACACACGCATGCACGCACGCACGCATGCTCACATACATATGCAAACATGCACAATTGAATAAATAATAATAAAAAATTTTTAAAAAAGCAGAAAGGAGATTTGATGGGGGAGGAAAAAGTCTGACAGGCAAACAAGGGAAGGTAATGAGACACATGTATATAAAGCCAAAGGAGCGACCAAGAGATGAGGATGGACAAGGGAGGAGTTAGGGGGATAGAGACAGAGTGTATAAGAACAAAATGTAATGATGTACATGTATGAAAATGTCACTGTGAAACTCATTGATTTCTCTGCTAAGTAAAAAAGTATGCTGTGAACAAATGACTTAATTATTGTAAAGATTAAGTAATGCCTTTCTATTTTGAAATGCACATATTCCCTAGTAGCATTTATTCAGTGTCATTTATATTCTATCAGTGACCTCATGAGGACTTTGATTCAAAATGTCCAGTAAGAAGACAATCTATTGATGATATGTTCTGGCTACAGATAGCAGAGCAACACCTGTAGCCTCCAAAATGGATGAATTATTTCCACTAATAGCAGAGGAATTATCTATGGTCAGAAGTGGATTGTCAGTTTTCACTAAGGCAAAAGTCAAAGTTAAAATTATGTCACCAGTGGATTAGTACTAAGTCTAGGTATCATTCCTCCAATATTGTTGAAATAGTCAATTCTTATTTGTTACTATAAATGCTCCCTTTCTGTCCACTGAAATATGTTATTTGTTGTTCACCTCTGATCAAGTCGTAGCTTTGGTCACAAGAGGGACATACTATTTAAAACATCTAAATCTTTATCAATTTTTGGAAAGTGTAATTTCTTTTAATTTTGGCTTCTAAAATAATCATTTAAACTATGCTAGATATCAACTTGGTTAGATATCAGCTTCTGTGTTCATTCACATCGGTCTGCTGTCCGCTTTGGTGTGTGAACAGAGCAGCTCTACATCTGAGTAGACTCCCCAAAAGCTGCTAACCCACCACTTTGCTCCAGCAGCGACAGTGTTTTTCATATGAGGCACCCGCAGTTGACCCACAAGTCAGATAGAAAAGAAAGGATGTTAATATCGACTTTTTTGCATGTGTATATAAGAAATGGGAATGTATGTATGCATGTGTACAAGAGTGCACTTGAGTATGTGTCCACCAGTGGAGGCCCAAGGATGACATCAGGAATAATCCTGGATAGCTCCTCCACCTTATTGGTTGATCTGAGGTTTTTTCAGGCTCTGTCTTCCCGGGCAACAATTACAACCCACTGTAACATCTACCTGGCATTTTTACATGGGATTCGGGGATCCAAATTCAGGTCCTTCTGCTTGTAAGGCAAAAGCCTTAACCCCCTAACCATCTCCCTAGCCCAAATATTGTTTTTAAGAACTATTTTGATATTTTTTGAAGAAAAACTACCATATCACTATATTTGTTTTCTATCTTATTTTTTACCTAGATATACAAGCTCAATGAATAGATACCTTCATCCCCTCCTCCCTCCCTTTCTCCCTTTTATCTTCCCATCCTGCTTTCTCTCCCACACCTTTCTTTCTCCCTACCCCTTTCTTCTTTCCCTCCCCTTTCTTGGTGTTTCCTACCTTCTCCCTCCCACCCCCAGAGCTGAGTCATCTGCACGAGTGAAGGCTCAGGACGCTATGGCACATCTTGAGGCCCCTTCTTGGGCTACCCACTAATCTAGAAACTCCATTATATCTATTTAACCTCTGGGGATGCTACTGCCTGAAGCCATCTTCCCCTGAGACCTGAGCTAGTCTATGGGGGTTTGTTGACATGTCATTTATTGCCATATCACTTTATTTGCATTTACACTCAGTTATTCCTGCCTTCTCATTTCTAAAACTTTTCCAAGCACAATTTTAAAAGTTTAATCTAGATCTTATTATCAATCCTCATTTTCCAACATAATTAGGAATTAACTAAAGGCATAATCTGAGTTGTTTATTTATTCGTTGGTTTGTTTTCATTGCTGGGGGATCAAACTCAGGCCCCACACATGCTAAGCATGTCTTCTATCTAGTATTATACACAAGGACCAAGGTATTTGGCTTTGAAAAATGATACATACAGTGAAAATAAACTATTTAAATTATTGTTATTTCAATGAATTCATCTGCTAAATGTTTTCATGATCTTTTAAAAATGTTCATAACCTGATATTTGATAGATGATAACCTGATAGATGATACATTCATATGTTCCATGAAGAAGGGAAAAGTTAATCTCCTACGACAAGACAATGGGATGGATAGCAGGATCAAATGACCTCAAAGGGGATGCGTGTCTCTGAAATTGATTTTCTTATAAAAGTTTTCATGCGTGCTCAGTTCAGTCTTAAATGATGAATGAAAGCAGATTTGCTAGTGAAATATAAGATGTAAACAGGAAACAGTAGGGTGGCAAGGTATCTCAGTGGGTAGAAGTACTAAATATAAAACCCAGTTATTGGAATTCAAGTGTTTATCAAGTTGTGGTTATTGTTAGGACTCTTCTTGTTTCTTCACATCTTATATCTCCTTCTCTCTTGGAAAGAAGATGTCTCAAGTGCTATAACATTGCAGATATGAGATTCATATTCTAATTCAACAAATATTCTACTGCTACTAAAATGCATAAAATAATAGGAAGTATATTTTGATCTCAGAGAAAGGAATGGCTATTCTCAAAAAGTATTAATGAAAAATAATTTAAAAAACTTAATCAACAAATAAATAAGAGCCAAAATAATTTGGTGGAAAGAGATAAAGACTTTTGGATCTGTTGTGATGTCTTCCTTTAAGTCTCTAATGATTTTATTTGTAGTTTTTTTCTCTGTCTCTTGGTTAATTTGGTTAAGGATTTGTCAGTCTTATTTATTTTTCAAAGAACCACCTCTTTATTTCATTGATTCTTTGTATTTTCTTAAATTTCCTTTCATTTTTTCTATCCTGAGCTCCACATCTACTTCCTTGAAGGAATGGTTTGCTGTTGTTTATTCAGTCTCTTTTAAGATTTCATCATCACATTATTTGTTAAAGATCTCTTTTATCATTCAATATAGATACTAGGAGCTATAACTTACTTCTGAGGATGGTCATCATTTTATCCAATAAGTTTCATATATTGTGTTTTCATTTTCATTCATTTCTAAGATTCTTTTTACATCTTCCTTGATTTCTTCAATGATACAGTGATCAGTCAATAGTGTTTTATTTAATTTCCTTGAATTTATATATTTCCTGCAATTTTGCTTGCTGCTGATTTATAGCATTCTTCCATTGTGGTTTAAAAGGCTACATGATCATAAAGACTAATAAGATAATGATACGATCACAATGGTTGTTATAGAATTATGGCAGATAATGGCGTAAAACATGGGAAGATAATCCGCGCGAAAGTCAGACTCCTGCTTCTAAGATATCTTCCCTAAAACTTCCTGAACAATGCCTATCTTCTGTTTTCACCAATAGTTATCAAATTTCCCTAGAAATAGTACTCAAGTAAACCACCAAAAAACCTTACCTTCCAGTAATCTAATAGTTTACTCTCTGCACTTTGCAATAGTGTTTCATATCCAGAGGTAAATCAATCTTTTGTAGAAGTGATATCAACTTGTGTTTCAGAGAACAGCATTACAAAGCAAGGAACAAACTGTTTATTCTTCTTTGATGTTTTATGGTCATAAGTATTAAAAGCTGAAATAAAAGTACAAAAAGCAGGCTTAATGACAAATAGATACTCATTTCTTCATACATGATGGAAAATCATAGATATAAATATAATCTAAGATGTCTCCAAGAGAATATTAATGTTGAAACAATCTAAAGCTTAAAATAGTAGTTTCATAATAACTATTCTTAGAGTGGTTCAGTTTTCCTTTCTCTTAATTAAATAATAATTATTAGCAATAAAAATGCACAAACATCAATAGTACAGCTGCTGACATCTAACCCAGAATGAGCTGCTTTGCTCAGCGCTGCCAGAACAACTAGAGCCTAGTAAGTGCTACCCTAATAATAAATTAACATTGTATTTTTGAATATGCACAAAAATTTGTCCAGAGCAAGCAGAAAATTTTCCACTTTCCCCATGGAATATTTTTCTGGCAGTAAAATAAATGATACCATCATCTGATTCTCCTCACTTGGCACCAGGGTTAGCCCTGAGTAGCTTGCGGCTACCTACAAGCCTGTGTCTCACTGCCTCTTAAAGCAGCATCCACTTTAGACTGGCACCTGTTAGAAATGCAGACTCGGGCCCTGTCCAGTTGCCTGCCTCAATCTGCATCTCACTGAGATGCTGCCGGAAGTTGGCTTACACATTAAAGTTTGAGAAGCCCTGTTCCAGTTCAGCTCACTGGTTGACTTTCTCTTTTGATCTACTTCCCTCCAGGGTGTTTTTGCTGGATAAATCATTCTTTGCACAGGGCAAGTAGGCAAGTGGTTATTTCACAGACAGAACAATATGTTCATAACCTACGCGTGCTGTTACTTTCTTCTTCTAACGGGGTACCCATCAATGCCTTCTGTGAGTCATCAAGCATGCTGGCCTGATTCAGGGCAAACCAAAAAGATTTTCATCTCTCTATGATGTTTCAACCTCTTTTCACTGAAACACAGACAAAAGAGAAGTCAGCCTTGGCTGCTTCTACTCTTCCTTGCCAACTTCCTTCTCCCCTGCTGCCTTCAGAAATAAGGGCAATTAACACCCTGAGTGAGTTCAGAGAAAACGCACTAGTTTTCCCGTCCATTTACAAAATTGCCACAGACCCTCCCCACTTCTCAGAGAAGTGGTCATGGCTTGCTTAAAGCCCTCTGCTATGCAGAGCTGTGAAACCATATTGCCACAAATGGCAATTCCCAGAGCAAGGGACAAGGAAAATATTCTGGAAGTTTAAATAAGAGTGTCTATAAGCTGAAAGTACCCCAAACAATACAGCGCTTAATTTTCCATGATTCATTTTAATACATTTGTAAAAAAAAAATTCCAAAGCAAACCTTCATGGTTCTGGTGTGGAACTTCAGCTCCTATCAAAGCAATCCTCCTGCAAATAACAGTGAACTCTTGCTAAATCCCAAAAACAACTAAATGGAATATTTGGAGTGATTTGGAGATGATTTGGGCAATTTGAGGCATAAAATGCAGACATATTTTATTGAACAAGCCACACAGTTGCACAAATGAGAGATTTGTGTCTTTTCACATTTATTCGATATCTAAAACTCCAGGTTAAAAGAGAATAAAGCTTTTTTTTTTCTTCTGAGGAACCAAAGAAAGTAGCGTTAGTACAATCAAATACAAACAAATAAGAAAGTACTGTAGGAAATGGGGAGATCCCAGAATCGAGGGAGGGAGAGAAGTCTCTAGTTGACCCTGGAATCCTCTGGGGACAGGGGATTTCCACCTATGAAGAAATGTCCTACAGGACTTCCCAACCTCTTACCATATGTTCATGTAGAAAGATCATCTTTTGAAGTTATCTGAACAATTTCATACTGTTTTCATTGTTGGTTGATTCTCTAGGAATGAAAAAAAATGAAAATCAGGGATGATTATATTTTTTGCTTGATCTTTTTTCTTTTTTTTTTTAACTATGTTCATGATTATGTCTAGACTTTTAAGTATTTGAATTCCTGGAAACAGCTGTTATGTTTTGTATGTTATCTTTTTAAAAAAATTATTTATTTATTTATTTTTAGTTTTTAATTTATTTTTCTGCTCATGCAAATGTAATAGGTACCCCTGTCCCCTCCCTCTATCTACTCTTCCCTGGACCTCCCTGCTTCCTCCTCCCTTTTCCCTTTCCTTTACCCCCTCTCTCCCTTTCTCCCAGTGCCCCCTCCCCCATCTATGAAGCATCCTTTAATGTGTATATCAAATTTTCCTCTGGTCTTCCTCTTTGATGAGGTGTAAGGACTCAGTGGCATTTCCTAGAATTCTTTCTTGTGTTCCCCTTAACTATAGGAACACTATTGTGACTGTTAATGCCTTGCTTCTGAGGATCCTGGTGTCTTTAGTCCACGCTAGACTTTGAGGGGTCAATGATGTTTGGTCATTGTGCAGATCATGCAGAGTCCTATTATAATTGCTTGCTTGATCTTTTTTCAAAAATTTGCAATAGTTCTTCTGATTTCTTCAGCAAATATCGTGTACAGCAATGCCTCTTGGGGATTTGAATTATTAATGAATCATATACATATATATTATATATATCTATGACACCCATGATGATTCTATTTATACAAACTAGTATATGACTTACTTATCTTGACATATAATCATGCCCAAAACTTACACATAGAAATAAACATCAATTTACTTGAAATTATTTTCCTTTCTTTACCTCACGTAGTACTGGTAAAACACTTTCAAGTCCAATTTTTCAAATTAAGAGTGTTGATACATTTCATTTCCGGAGAGTGACAGGAACTTTGAATGGCAGGGTACTGAATTTGATATAGTAGCTGCTGATGCACTCATTCAATGGAAACGCAAGCACACAGATAATCAGAAAATCATGAGAAGTGTGATGGATTAGGAGGATACTGTAAAATGAAACAGAAAGGATATACACGTTTCCTGTTTTTATTGTAGTAAACTACTCCAAATTTATTGTTCTAAAACAACAGAAGTATGTTCTTTGGTAGTTACAGAGACCCAGAATTCTGAAGTAGATTTGACTGTGTCCTAATCAAAATGTTGGCAGGGTTTCCGACCCTTTGAGTCTCTGAGGGAGCATTCGGTTCCTTGACCCTTCCAGCATTTGGCAGAGAGTTGCCTGTATTCTTTGGCATGTATGCAGTCCTTTTTGCATCATCAGAGTATGACCATCCTGGAAGAAATGAAGATGTTCAAGTGACATATTTGTGTGCTTCCTTTTGGCTATTACTAATTGGAACAACAGATCCTAAGAAATCGGAATTTCCCCTGGAATCTTGTTTTAGGAGAAGGGAAAGTATGCCATTTGGTGAGAGGAAAGTTATCTGTCATGAAAAGATTTCACAGAGGTCTGACAACCTGTCAGCAGCCCAGCTTACAGGAGAAGCTGAAACCATGACAATGGTGATGGGCAGGACCACATTTTGACCAGGACCGATTGGTTATATGTACCTCATGCTTTGACCAAGACTAGTTGGTTATCTGTACCTCATGATTTGACCAACCAGGATTGCTTAGTAATGTACAATTCTTCGGGCCTCACCTCACCACGACCCAGGTAAGCTCGGTCCCCGCCCGCCCCCAGAGCCCCAGGCTGCCCGAGTGGACCCAGCTCCTCCCGCCATCCAGCCTGAGCCGCGCACAGGGCCTGGGAGGAGGAGAGGGCACCCCCTCTGCACCCGGCCCGCCCTCAGGTGGCCCGGGTTTAAATAGCGCCCCGCCGATGCCCCATCCTCCCATCCCCTCCACTCCACAGCCCAGGACACGCTCGCAGTCCAGCCCGGCCTCACCGCGCCATGACCCAGGTAAGATCGGTCTCCGCCCACCCCCAGAGCCCCAGGCCAAATAATTCAGTTTAGTGAAAAACACACAGAAATTAAAAGATCTTAAGAGTTAAACCAACAATGCCAAAGTCTAAGTGCAAATCCATGAGACACAACACACAAGTAAACAAATTTCCCACTGAAGGAATTAATCCCATAATGTTAAACTCCAACCAGAACAAACCCATGGAAAATGGCCAAGAAAGCCTGACCCAGGATAACGACCTACAAAACATGATCATTACCATGTTCAATACTATGAAAGAGGAAATCAGGGAGGAATTAAATAATCGAATCAATCGCTTTGAGGAGGAACACAACAGACACATGGAGGAGTTGAGAAAAACAGTGCAAGAATCAAAAACTGGCACAGAGCAGTTAAAGCAGACTCAAGCAGAGTTTAAAACTGAGCTAAAAGACAAGTTATCTTCAACCCAGAACGCCACAGAGAGTCTTATCAACAGAACTAAGAAGCAGAAAACAGAATTTCAGATCTTGAAGATAAAGTGGGAGTATTAACCAGCTCAAAGGAAGAGATTGTTAAAGCCAAAAAGATGCTTGAAAGAAATATCCAGGAGATCTGGGACACCCTGAAGAAGCCCAACATGCCTATTCATGGAACACCAGAGCAAGAATCTCAAAATACCACCCCTGAGGAAATTTTCCAAACAATCATCAAGGAAAACTTTCCTCATCTAAAAAAAGAGAGGCCCATCCACATACAACAGGCATTCTGCACCCCAAACAGATATGACCAAAACAGAAGCTCGCCACGGTAAATAATAGTCAAAACACTCCACATTCAAGATAAAGAACTGGTGCTGAAAGCTTCAAGGGAGAAAAGACAAGTCACTTTTAAAGGTAAACCTATTAAAATAACAAATGACTTCTCAATGGAAACACTAAAAGCAAGAAGAGCTTGGAGAGACATACTTCAAGTATTGAATGAGCAAAAATGTCAACCTAGGCTGATTTACCCTGCAAAACTATCAGTCATGATCAAGGGAGAAAGAAAAATCTTCCAGCACAAAGACAACTTGAAGGGATACATGTCCACCAAACCAGGCCTTCAAAAAATGCTAGAAATGATACTCAAGCATGAAGAAAAAAACAGGGATATCCAAGAGAACAGAAGGCAAGTATAATACCATTAAAAGCGAAGCAATATACTTATAAAAACTACTAAACATAATAAATGTCTGGAATCAAGAATAAATGTTAATGGAATTAATTCACCGATCAAGAGACACAGATTACAAATTTGGATTAAAAATCACAATCATCAATCTGCTGCCTGCAGGAAACCCATCTCACCACAAAAGATAGGCACGCTCTAAAAATAAAAGGCTGGTCAACAATTCTACAAGCTAACGGAAGCAGAAAACAGGTAGGGGTAGCCATTATGCTATCAGACAAAGTGGACTTCAAACCAAAGAAAATTATAAGAGACATGGATGGATACTACATTTTAGTCACAGGTACAATTCACCAGGAAGACTTCACAATACTGAACATATATGCACCCAATACGGGCACCTCCACATTCATTAAGAAAACCCTACAGCGTCTAAAGCAAGAAATCAACCCCCAAACGATAATTCTTGGGAACTTCATCACTGCCCTCTCAACATGGGATAGATCAACAGGTCAAAAGCTTAACAGAGACACTTTGGACCTTAATCAAACCCTGAAAGAAATGGACCTTACAGATCTCTATCGAACTTTTCACCCACGTACCAAAGAATACACATTTTTCTCAGCAGCACACAGAACTTTCTCCAAAATAGATCACATACTGGGCCACAAAACGAATCTACACATATACAAGACAGTTGAAATTCTAACCTGTGCCTTATCAGACCACCACGGCCTAAAGCTGGACATCCACAACACATCAAACAAGAGAAAATACACTAACTCCTGGAAACTTAACAATATGATGCTGAATGAGAACTGGATTCAGGAAGAAATTAAAAAGGAAATTCAAGATTTCCTGAAAGTGAACGATAACGAAAATACAACTTACCAAAATCTCTGGGACAAAATGAAAGCTGTTCTAAGAGGTAAGTTCATAGCTCTTAATGCCTATATCAAAAAAATGGAAACATCAGAAATAAACAACTTAACAATGCAGCTTAAAGCTTTAGAGAAACTAGAGCAATCTGATCCCAAAAGTAGTAGAAGAGAGGAGATTAGCAAACTAAGGGGAGAAATATCTGAAATCGATATTAAGAAAACGATACAAAAAATCAACCAGTCAAAAAGCTGGTTCTTTGCAAAAATCAATAAGATTGATACACCCCTAGCTAAATTAACCAAAAGCAGGAGAGAGAAAACCCAAATTAACAAAATCAGAAATGAACATGGAGTTATCACTACTGATACCCAAGAAATCCAGAGAATTATAACATCATATTTCAAAAACTTATACTCTGTGAAGTTTGACAACACAAAAGAGATGGATGAATTCCTAAGTAAACACAACTTACCTAAATTGAATCAGGAAGTTGTGAATTATTTAAATAGTCCTATAACATATAAGGAAATTGAAGAAGTAATCTCAAATCTTCCCACCAAAAAATGTCCTGGACCAGATGGATTCAGCAAAGAATTCTACCAGACATTTAAGGAGTTAATAAAACCAATACTCCCTAAACTGTTCCATCAAATAGCAAAGGAAGGAACACTACCAAATTCCTTCTATGAAGCTAATATTGTTTTATCCCAAAACCTAATAAAGATTCACTTAAAAAAGAAAACTATAGGCCGATCTCTCTGATGAACACATACGCAAAGATTCTCAACAAAGTCTTAGGGAATCGGATACAAAAACATATTAAAAAGATCATTCACTGGGACCAAGTAGGCTTCATCCCTGGCACACAAGGTTGGTTCAACATACGCAAATCAATAAATGTGATTCATCATGTAAACCAGTCCAAAGTCCAAGACCACATGATACTCTCAATAGATGCAGAAAAAGCTTTTGACAAGCTCCAACAGCCTTTTATGATCAAAATGCTGGAGACAGTAGGAATGGAAGGAACCTTCTTCAATATAATAAAAGCTGTATACAACAAGCCCACAGCAAGGATTATGCTCAATGGGGAACAATTGGAAGCATTCCCACTTCGATCAGGAACTAGACAAGGCTGTCCACTCTCACCACTTCTATTCAATATTGTACTTGAAGTCTTAGCTGAAGCCATAAGACAAGAAAGGGATATAAGACGGATTCAAATCGGCAAGGAAGAAGGCAAGCTATCCCTATTTGCAGATGATATGATCTTATACCTGAGTGATCCCAAAAACTCCACCAGGAAGCTCCTGGAACTAATTGAGAAGTTCAGCAGGGTGGCAGGATACAAAATAAATGTGCAAAAATCAGAGGCCTTCCTATATGCCCAAAATGAAAGAAGTGAAAAAGCCTTGAGAGAAACAATCCCATTTACTATAGCCCCTAAAAAAATGAAATACCTTGGTATAAACCTAACCAAGGAGGTAAAAGACCTTTACAATGAAAACTTTTAAAACCCTAAAGAAAGAAATAGCAGAAGACACCAGAAGTTGGAAAGACCTCCCTTGATCCTGGATTGGCAGAATCAACATCGTAAAAATGACCATCCTACCAAAGGCAATATACAGATTCAATGCTATACCAATCAAAATCCCAAAGCAATTCTTTAAAGAAGTTGACCAAACAATCTCAAAGTTCATGCGGAGGCACAAAAGACCCAGGATAGCAAAGACAATGCTGAGTAACAAAAACACTGCTGGAGGTATTACCATACCGAACCTTAGTCTATATTACAAATCCATAGTTATAAAAACAGCCTGGTACTGCCTCCAAAATAGACACACAGATAAATGGATAAGGATTGAAGACCCAGATATAAACCCACAAAATTACAGCCATCTGGTCTTTGACAAAGGGGCCCAAAGAATCCAATGGAAAAAGAACAGTATCTTCAACAAATGGTGCTGGCAAAACTGGATCTCCACATGCAGAAGATTAAAGCTGGACCCGTACTTGTCACCATGTACAAGACTTAATTAACTCCAAATGGATCAAGGACCTTGATATCAGGCCAGAGACTTTAAAAACCATAGTTGAAAGGATAGGGAACTCCCTCGAGCTGATTGGGCTAGGCCAACATTTCCTAAACAGATATCCAATGGCACAGTCACTGCTACCAACTCTCAACAGTTGGGATCTTGTGAAATTAAAGAGCTTCTGTTCAGATAAAGAGATTGTCACAGGAGCTCAAAGGCAACCCACAGAATGGGAGAAAACACACATCTGTATTAGATCTGTCCCACACATCTGATAGAACTCTGCTGTCCAGAGTGCACAAAGAACTTAGAAAACTAAACACCAAGGAAACCAATTGCCCAATTAAAAAATGGGCCCTGGAACTTCAAAGAAACTTTACCAGGGATGAAATTAAAATGTCTAACAAATATCTTAAAAAATGCTCCACTTCCTTAGCCATCAGGGAAATGCAAATCAAAACTTCCCTGAGATATCATCTCACCTGGTCAGGATGGCAAAAATCCACAATACAAACAACAACAAATGCTGGAGAGGATGTGGAGAGAGGGGAACTCTCCTACATTGCTGGTGGGAATGCAGGCTCATACAGCCACTCTGGCTAGCCGTCTGGAGATTCTTAAAGAAATTAAAGATTGAAATGCCATATGACCCTGCTATTCCACTTTTGGGTATAACCCCCCATACAGCAGAGGTTCACCTCGATAGCACAAGCATGACCATGTTCATAGCAGCACTGTTTACAATAGCAAAGTCATTGGATCAACCCAAATGTCCAACAGTTGACGAGTGGTACATCTATACAATGGAGTACTAATGTACAATTCTTGCCCTCTGGTCTAGCATAAACCTGTGTCAGGATCCTGAAGAGGATTTGGGAGATCATTGTACCTTTTTTCTTTTCCAGGTGGGGCCAAATTGAACAAATCTTTCTTTATTTGCTACCATTACTCATCTGTTTAGTTGGCTTACTAAAGACCAGTGGCCAAGTCTGGCTACTTAGGGAGGCCAGGGCTAAGTCTCTGAACTTAGCAACAATGGGAACGAAGAGATGACGTTGCTGAAATTCTGGCTTCTGTCATCATAGTCTTCTCCCCTGAAGTCCCCTTGCGTCTCCCTCCCTTTCTTGAGGATCTTCTGCTTATACTGTAGACAGAATAACCCATGGGCTTAGTCATATTAGCAAAGTCATTTCTTTTAGATAGGGAAAGATTTTCAGTTCCTGGGGACCAAGACTTACATGTCTTCCAGAGAGTGCTAGGAGAAAAGTGTATGAGAAGAATCTGAGTCAATGTGGCCAGTTAAGTTCATGATGGAGTTCATTTATGAATGGCCTTGCAAGCATTTATCAAGCAAAAGGCTGATAATGACAACAAAATGAAAAGGGGAATGGAATAATTTTTCCAAAATGAGGAAAGTAGAGGCAAATTGGGAGGAAGTCACATAGTGGAGGGCAAGGAGTTGGGGAACACTGCATTTCAAACAGCAAAGTGGGCAACTTAGGCAGATTAGTAGATCACTTCCCCACACAGCACTACAATCTCAGCAGGGGAGTAATACAGCTACATGATAATAGAGTGTTTATCACACTTGGATAGAAGTGGATCCAACTGGAGGTTCACTAAGGCTAGACACGGGTACATACTTGAGAGAATGAGGACCTGGATAACAATGTTTAAGACTGTCAGTTTATTTATCTATTTCCAAATAGTCATCTTGTCCATTTCCTGTACTTTTAATAGGAGTGAATGAATTTTGATATTTAAAAGAACTATCTCAGGTTTTAATTTGTTGAAGGTCACATGCCAGGTTACAATCAAAAGGGCAGAAACCACTTGAATACAAATAAACGTAGGCAAAATTTATGCTGCTGAATCTGTGTTCTATGTGATGGGAAATCACATTTGAAAAAATGGAATTTCATTCCCATAAGTTGAACAGAAAGGCGGTTTCCTTATCATTTTATTTTTACATGTGACACTATTCTCAAATAATTATGTCTAAGTTTTAAACTCAGATTGTAACACAAACCCTCTGAACTTTCTTTTCCTATTCTCTCTATGAAAAAAATTAAAATGAAAACTCAGAAAACTTGGTCCTGGCAGAAAAAACATTTGTATTAATTCAGCACAATATAAAATGGTATAATCTTGGGTCTAAATATAATTTGGTCCTTGAATTCTTTCCTTCCTTCCTTCCTTCCTTCCTTCCTTCCTTCCTTCCTTCCTTCCTTCCTCCCTCCTTCTCTCCCTTCCTCTTTGTTTCCTCCCTCCTTCCCTCCCTGTTTCCTCCCTGCCTCCTTGTTTCCTTCCTTCCTACCTCCCTCCCTCCCTTTTTCCCTCCCTCCCTCCATTCACCCCTTCCTCCCTCGTATCTTTCCTTCCCTCCCTCCTTCTCTCCCTTCCTCTCTCTGCTTTCCTTCCCTTCCTTTTACTTCTCCCACCTTTGTAAATTTTCCCTCTTAGTGGTACAAATACATAAAATCACCCAAAGATTCCTCATGTGTAGCATTGCTAGAATAGTGGATGGATTCACAGAAGTACCTGCCTGAAGCTTCTTGGCTGGGCCTGCTGTACGTGGCTATGTCTCTGTTCTCTATTGCATCCCTTTGTTTAATATTCTGCAACTGTAAGCCTCTCCAAGTTCTTTTAGCCCCACAGGGAAATTATTAAAATTAAAAGTATGTGACCTCCCAAATTCCAATGTATATTTCCAATTTTGCTTTGGTAGAACCAAGTAATGCAGTTATTCTCTAAAAAGTACTGACCATAACCTACACAAGCATAGATTTAAAGATTTAAAAGTCAACCTGTAGGGATGTTGATTGACCTGCACAATAGCTGACATGTCAACAATCCTTCAAAGCCTAGCATCCATCTCAGGGGAGAAGGCGTCAGACAGTAGGATCCTTAGAGGAAAGGGGTTAGACAGATATAAGTGATTTCCCATATTAGCTGGCAGTCCAAGAAGGGGTCCCAAGGTATGCCACTGAGTCCTGAATCCTCACCAGTGTAGATGACTCAAAGGGAAATTCAGCACCCATATAAACAGATGTGATGGAGGATGGGAGGGAGAAGGCAGATAACATCAAGAGAGGAGGAGGGTGAAAAGGTGGAAGAGAGAAAGAGGGAAGAGTTGGGACAAAGCTACCCATTGAGATTATATAACTAGGTAAAATACAATAAAAAAATTTAAAAAGTACTTAAAAGCTATATATAGACTTAAAACCAGAATTGGTAATAATGATCTAGTCTATAAAATTCCTAACTTCCTGTTGCAGTTTGCCTGCATGGTTGATGATAAATCATCATCAAATGGCTTATGGGAACAAGGGGTTTATTTTCTTATGATAGTCCAATTATAGTTCGTAGTCCTGCTTGACGGGAGAACAAGTACCAATACCACGTAACTGGCCATACCACCTCTACATAATGGCTGAGACAGGGACAATCCTTACTTGCCAGAGCAGCATGTCTGGCTGAGTGTATACAAGGATGCCCACTCTCTCAACCAGTTCTCTGTATTTTATTCCAGGGCTTAGTCCCACTCACCGTGGGCTAGGCCTTCCCCATTAGCTACACAATCTCCTGTAGGTTTGCTCTGGGCTTCAGTCGACCATCAATTCTCCACAAATATGCCCAGAGCTCAAACCCTCAACTATCAAGTTGACACCTGTGCCTAACTATGACCCCTCCCAACCTCCAATTTAGTTTAAATTTGACTTGAGTTGGTGATTGTCATGAGAGTCCTAATATAACCAAACAAAAACAAAACTCTATGGTAGGATACTCTTAATACCCGGCCTCAAGTAATTTGCACAGAAGTAAATATTAAGACAATAACATCATGGGGTAAACACAGTATGTAAAAAAAATACAAATTCTTGCCCTGAAGAATGGCAGACATGAGAACAGTCAAATATGTACTGTAAAATTAACACTGACCTGAATAAAGACATTTTCATAGTGGCTTGTGTGAACATTGCAGAGAAGCCAGGCAAGCTGTGTGAAGACTCATGACCCTCAAAATCTAAAATTATTAATGTGAGCAGTTAAAATTAGAAAGTTTGTGTCAATATAGAGCAGATATATAATTTTGATTAAGTTTAGGGTTCATTATTGAAAAATTACAATATTGAAAATTTCTGGATTATCTTTTATTACATCAGTGTATGTGTATAAATATATCATATAAATATAAAAATCTTTTGTAATAATAAGTGTGTATATATACATATATATGTGTGTGTATATATATATATATATATATATATATAAATTTCAAATTTGGGGGGAGGAAAGCAGAAACTGAAAGGAAAGTAACAATTGATTAAGAAGAAATTCATATTAAAAATAAGTATATAAATAAACAGATAAGTGCACTCTAAGTAAAGCAGGCATTATTACCTTAATTTATTATTCCAGGATAATAAAACCAAATGTACTGGCAATCAAAATTAATTTAAGTGCCATGAATATTGCATCAATAAGTATAAGAAGCAAATTACAAGTATTTCTGTTTAGGATTTTGAACTTAAAACAAAAGGATAATGACATTTTGAAAATTTGAAATAGCAAAAATTAAAGTTAAAGACAAAATTTACAGCTTATATTTGTAGCACAAAACCAAAAGAAGGTAATTATATCACAAAAAAATTAAGTGAAATCATTAAAACATAATCAAAGATTACAGCCTCTTAATAAAAAAGTTGCAATTCACAAAGAAGATAAAGAATTCTAACTTGATACGCATATAACAATCTCAATGGATATAAGGCAATTTGCAAAATTACAGTTAAAAGATGACAAATATATCATTATACTTAGTACACCTCACTGAGAAATTGATTTACTGAACTGCAACTAAAAATCAGCAAAGATAAGAATGATTAGATGAGCTTAATTAGAGAGTTATAAATAGATTCTAGTTCCAATTAGTGAAGGATAGACAGTTATTTTGAGCACACAATATATCTGTGTAAGATTTGTCTTTCCATAAAGTCAATTTGATTACTTCAAAGAACTATTACTGTGAAGTCTGCATTTCTTCCTAAAGTGGTATGTAGGTGTGAATCAATGACAAAGAGAAAACTGAAATATCCTCATAATTAAATAACATAAACTTATGCTTCAGAATAACCCAGAAAAATATTAGTGAAGATCTGATAACTTCATTAAATACAGATGATGCTATTTGGGGGGATTCATTATAGTTAAAACTCATTTTTTATAAGACCTGTTGTTCAAAATAACAAAGTATTGGAACTATCCCAAATGACTCTTGTTCCACTTGTTACTGGAAATGTCCTTTATCATGACTCAATAATACCTCAGACCCAGCTACAGTTTTGGGAAATTAAATAGGATAAAACAGTATTAGGGGCTCCCAAACTTGGTTATTTTATTGTAGTTTATTGCTATTTTTGATAGTATGGTAATAAATCACTTTAGAGAAAAGAGGATCCTGAAATCAAGCATATGTTGTACATTACAGTGAGTTTTTCTGTGCACTCCATCCTTGGATAAATGAAGGTAGAATAAACACTAAAACAACCCTGAGGCCATGACCATGGGAGATCAATGGTAAAGTCATTTGACTGTGATCTTAGCACAAGACAAAGGTTCAATAAAAATCAAACCTGAAATCTCTTCAAAGGAGACAAGCTCAAGTCAATTATGAGTCAAGAACGGACATGAGAGTTATCGTAGATATTTACTCAGGATGAAGAATTGGGAGAAAAAAAGGCAGAAAGCAAACACCTAAGTCTCTATTAGTGCTAATAATACCAAGAAGCAAAGAAGTATCGCCGTGCTCTGCAATATGCTGGCAGTATCCATGATGCTGCTGGCTCTCTGGTAGCTTCAGCCTCATGAAAGATCAAGGATGACAAAGATAAGCAATTGATGTGTACAAGTAGCCAAATTCTTTCTGTTGCTTTGGTTGCTTCACCTCTGTTTAGAATATTATTTTTTCTTTCTTTTCAGTCCATGCAGTCATAGGAAAATGAACTAGAATTAGTCTTGTGCCATTTAGAGTGTGTCCAGTTGTTTATAGCCTGATTTTATGGAATGAGGGTTCAGAGCTGCGGCTACTGGTCTTATGATGGACAGTAAGTCAGTTGACTAACTTATGCTGATGCCCTCGGTAAGAAGTTTTTGTCTGTAACTGTTAGTCCTTGCTTAATGTTTCCAACATCACGTGTGTGTCCCATGACCAACAATAAAAATAAAAACAGACAAAGCAGCAAACAAACATTCTGTACTGAGTGCCGAAAAGATGAGTTTTCTGTTAACATCTCTTAGACTCTTGAACTCTGCCCTGAATTGAATATTACAAGTATTGATCAGTTTCCATTATCTACAGTAATATGTTACTTGAAACTCAGGATGTTTTTGCTTTTCGCAACATAAAACCAGAAAATCTCCCTTTCCCCACACCGCTCCGCCGGTCGGGATGCGCGCGTGTGGTCCAGCTGGGCCTCAACCCGCGACCTAGACTCCAACCAGAACAAACCCACGGAAAAAGGCCAAGAAAGGCTGACCCAAATGATCATTAACATGTTCAATACTATGAAAGAGGAAATCCGGGAGGAATTACATAATCGAATCAATCGCTTTGAAGAGGAACACAACAGACACATGGAGGAGTTGAGAAAAACAGTGCAAGAAACAAAAACTGGCATAGAGCGGTTAAAACAGACTCAAGCAGAGTTTAAAACTGAGCTATAAGACAAGTTATCTTCAACCCAGAACTCCACAGAGATTCTTATCAACAGAACTAACGAAGCAGAAAACAGAATTTCAGACCTTGAAGATAAAGTGGGAGTACTAACCAACTCAATGGAAGAGGTTGTTAAAGCCAAAAAGATACTTCAGAGAAATACCCAAAGGATATGGGACACCCTGAAGAAGCCTAACATG
The DNA here is from genome assembly GCA_023101885.1 of Typhlomys cinereus. Taxonomy (NCBI): domain Eukaryota; kingdom Metazoa; phylum Chordata; class Mammalia; order Rodentia; family Platacanthomyidae; genus Typhlomys; species Typhlomys cinereus. The sequence goes on from JALPQD010000082.1 coordinate 4,984,470, forward strand.
CGTATTCATGGAATACCAGAGCAAGAATCTCAAAATACCACCCCTGAGGAACTTTTTCAAACGATCATCAAGGAAAACTTTCCTCATCTAAAAAAAGAGAGGCCCATCCATATACAAGAGGCATTCCGCACCCCAAACAGATACGACCAAAACAGAAGCACCCCACGGCAAATAATAGTTAAAACACTCCACATTCAAGATAAAGAACTGGTGCTGAGAGCTTCAAGGGAGAAAAAACAAGTCACTTTTAAAGGTAAACCTATTAAAAAAACAAATGACTTCTCAGTCGAAACAGTAAAAGCAAGAAGAGCTTGGAGAGACATATTTCAAGTATTGAATGAACAAAAATGTCAACCCAGCCTGATTTACCCTGCAAAACTATCAGTCACGATCGAGGGAGAAAGAAAAACCTTCCAGCACAAAGACAACTTGAAGGGATACATGTCCACCAAACCAGGCATTCAAAAAATGCTAGAAATGATACTCAAGCGTGAAGAAAAAAACAGGGATATCCAGGAGAACAGAAGTCAAGTATAATACCATTAAAAGCGAAGCAATATACTTATAAAAACTACTAAACATAATAAATCTCTGGAATTAAAAATAGTTCCTTCATTATAACACTAAATGTTAATGGAATTAATTCACCGATCAAGAGACACAGATTACAAACTTGGATTAAAAATCACCATCCATCAATCTGCTGCCTGCAGGAAACCCATCTCACCACAAAAGATAGGCATGCTCTAAAAATAAAAGGCTGGTCAACAATTCTACAAGCTAACGGAAGCAGAAAACAGGTAGGGGCAGCCATTATGCTGTCAGACAAAGTGGACTTCAAACCAAAGAAAATTATAAGAGACACGGATGGATACTACATTTTAGTCACAGGTACAATTCACCAGGAAGACTTCACAATACTGAACATATATGCACCCAATATGGGCCCCTCCACATTCATTAAGAAAACCCTACAGCGTCTAAAGCAAGAAATCAACCCCCAAACGATAATTCTTGGGAACTTCATCACTGCCCTCTCAACATGGGATAGATCAACAGGTCAAAAGCTTAACAGAGACACTTTGGACCTTAATCAAACCCTGAAAGAAATGGACCTTACAGATCTCTATCGAACTTTTCACCCACGTACCAAAGAATACACATTTTTCTCAGCAGCACACGGAACTTTCTCCAAAATAGATCACATATTGGGCCACAAAACGAATCTACACATATACAAGACAGTTGAAATTCTAACCTGTGCCTTATCAGACCACCACGGCCTAAAGCTGGACATCCACAACACATCAAACAAGAGAAAATACACTAACTCCTGGAAACTTAACAATATGATGCTGAATGAGAACTGGATTCAGGAAGAAATTAAAAAGGAAATTCAAGATTTCCTGAAAGTGAACGATAACGAAAATACAACTTACCAAAATCTCTGGGACACAATGAAAGCTGTTCTAAGAGGTAAGTTCATAGCTCTTAAAGCCTACATCAAAAAAATGGAAATATCAGAAATAAACAACTAAACAATGCAGCTGAAAGCTTTAGAGAAACTAGAGCAATCTGATCCCAAAAGTAGTAGAAGAGAGGAGATTAGCAAACTGAGGGGAGAAATATCTGAAATCGAGATTAAGAAACGATACAAAAAGTCAACCAGTAAAAAAGCTGGTTCTTTGCAAAAATCAATAAGATTGATACACCCCTAGCTAAATTAACCAAAAGCAGGAGAGAGAAAACCCAAATTAACAAAATCAGAAATGACCGTGGAGTTATCACTACTGATATCCAAGAAATCCAGAGAATTATAACATCATATTTCAAAAACTTATACTCTGTGAAGTTTGACAACACACAAGAGATGGATGAATTTCTAAGTAAACACAACCTACTTAAATTGAATCAGGAAGTTGTAAATTATTTAAATAGTCCTATAACATATAAGGAAATTGAGGAAGTAATCTTGAATCTTCCCACCAAAAAATATCCTGGACCAGATGGATTCAGCACAGAGTTCTACCAGATATTTAAGGAGTTAATAATACCAATACTCCTTAAAATGTTCCATCAAATAGCAAAGGAAGGAACACTACCAAATTCCTTCTATGAAGCTAATATTGTTTTAATCCCAAAACCTAATAAAGACTCACTTAAAAAAGAAAACTATAGGCCGATCTCTCTGATGAACACAGATGCAAAGATTCTCAACAAAGTTTTAGCATATCAAATTCAAAAACATATTAAAAAGATTATTCACGGGGACCAAGTAGGCTTCATCCCCGGCACACAAGGTTGGTTCAACATACGCAAATCAATAAATGTAATTCATCATGTAAACCAGTCCAAAGTCCAAGACCACATGATACTCTCGATAGATGCAGAAAAAGTTTTGACAAGATCCAACAGCCTTTTATGATCAAAACGCTGGAGACAGTAGGAATGGAAGGAACCTTCTTCAATATAATAAAAGCTGTATACAACAAGCCCACAGCAAGGATTATGCTCAATGGAGAACAACTGGAAGCATTCCCACTTCGATCAGGAACTAGACAAGGCTGTCCACTCTCACCACTTCTATTCAATATTGTACTTGAAGTCTTAGCTGAAGCCATAAGACAAGAAAGGGAAATAAGACGGATTCAAATTAGCAAGGAAGAAGTCAAGCTATCCCTATTTGCAGATGACATGATCTTATACCTGAGTGATCCCAAAAACTTCACCAGGAAGCTCCTGGAACTAATTGAGAAGTTCAGCAGAGTGGCAGGATACAAAATAAATGTGCAAAAATCAGAGGCCTTCTTATATGCCCAGAATGAAAGAAGTGAAAAAGCCTTGAGAGAAACCATCCCATTTACTATAGCCCCTAAAAAAATGAAATACCTTGGTATAAACCTAACCAAGGAGGTGAAAGACCTTTACAATGAAAACTTTAAAACCCTAAAGAAAGAAATTGCAGAAGACACCAGAAGGTGGAAAGACTTCCCGTGTTCCTGGATTGGCAGAATCAACATCGTAAAAATGACCATCCTACCAAAGGCAATATACAGATTCAATGCTATACCAATTAAAATCCCAAAGCAATTCTTCAAAGAAGTTGACCAAACAATCTCAAAATTCATATGGAGGCACAAAAGACCCAGGATAGCAAAGACAATCCTGAGTAACAAAAACACTGCTGGAGGTATTACCATACCGAACCTTAGTCTATATTACAAATCCATAGTTATAAAAACAGCCTGGTACTGCCTCCAAAATAGACACACAGATAAATGGATAAGGATTGAAGACCCAGATATAAACCCACAAAATTACAGCCATCTGGTCTTTGACAAAGGGGCCCAAAGAATCCAATGGAAAAAGAACAGCATTTTCAACAAATAGTGCTGGCAAAACTGGATCTCCACATGCAGAAGATTAAAGCTGGACCCATACTTGTCACCATGTACAAGACTTAATTCCAAATGGATCAAGGACCTTGATATAAGGCCAGAGACTATAAAAACCATCGTTGAAAGGATAGGGAACTCCCTCGAGCTGATTGGGCTAGGCCAACATTTCCTAAACAGATATCCAATGGCACAGTCACTGCTACCAACTCTCAACAGTTGGGATCTTGTGAAATTAAAGAGCTTCTGTTCAGATAAAGAGGTTGTCACAGGAGCTCAAAGGCAACCCTCAGAATGGGAGAAAACACACATCTGTATTAGATCTGTCCCACACATCTTATAGAACTCTGCTGTCCAGAGTGCACAAAGAACTTAGAAAACTAAACATCAAGGAAACCAATGGCCCAATTAAAAAATGGGCCCTGGAACTTCAAAGAAACTTTACTAGGGATGAAATTAAAATGTCTGACAAATATCTTTAAAAATGCTCCACTTCCTCAGCCATCAGGGAAATGCAAATCAAAACTTCCCTGAGATATCATCTCACCCGGTCAGGATGGCAAAAATCCACAACACAAACAACAACAAATGCTGGAGAGGATGTGGAGAGAGGGGAACTCTCCTACATTGCTGGTGGGAGTGCAGGCTCATACAGCCACTCTGGCGAGCCGTCTGGAGATTCTTAAAGAAATTAAAGATTGAAATGCCATATGACCCTGAGATTCTACTTTGGGGTATAAGTATTACAACTACCCTTGAATGTGCTCTTATAATAAGACTCCAGTTTAACAGCTTTCTGTCTCTGGCCAGGGGGTGACATACAGTGCCCATCACCATGGAGTGAAGGGCATTACAGGAGCAGCAAAACTGCAAAAGAAAATCAACGAACCACTATCCAGAACTTCAGAAACTCTATATCAACCACCTAGAACTAGGCCAGACTAATCTCTCCCCATCCTGAAGCTCAGGGACATTTGCAGAAGAGGGGGCAGTAAGAGTGTAAGAGCAAAAGGATGGGAGGAGCAATGATTTGCAAGATACTCCACACAAGTTAGGGCCGAAGCAATCATAATTGGACATTGCATACCCGGCGCAATGTCCAACACACTATTGACCTCACAAAGTCTAGCATCTTCTAAAGGCACCAAGATCCTTGGAGGCAAGGGATTGACAGCCACAGTAGTGTTCCTATGCTTAAGGGGAACACAGGAAAGGGTTCAGGGAAATGCCACTGGGTCCTTGTACGTCATCGGAGAGGAGGGCCCAGAGGAGAGTCAGGCATGCACAAGAAAGGACTCTGGGAATTGGGGCGGGAGGGGTGAGGGGAGGGAGAGTAGGGGGTTGGGGGGGGGAGAAGGGAGGGAGGGAACTGGTGTACCTATTAAGTTTGTATGAGCTGAAATAATAATAAAAAATGTATTAAAAAAACAGAAAATCTGGTAAAAACAGAAAACAGATATCTGGTGTAAACTGGACTGAGCTTATTCACATAGTTTTAGAAGTTAATGTTATCCTTTGAAGCTTTTTGAAAATTTTTTATTATTTTTTATTTATTTTTTCCACTCATGTAAACTTAATAGGTACCCCGGTCCTCTTCCTCTCTCTACCCCTCCCTGCATCCCCTTGCTCCCTCCCCCCTTTTTCCCGTCCTTTCCTCCCACTCCCTTTCTTTCTTCCAGTGTCCCTCTCCCCATCTCTGGAGCATCCTTTAGTGTGCATGTCAAACTTCCCTCTGGGTCCTCCTCTCTGATGAGGTGTAAGGACTCAATAGCTTTGGCTAGAGCTCTTTCTTGTGTTCCTCTTGAGTATGGAAACACTATTGTGGCTATTAATCCCTTGCTCTGAGGATCCTAGTGTCTGTGATCCATGCTAGACTATGGGGGGGGGGTTCAATGTTATGTTTTTAAATTTTAAAAAAAAAAGTTCTCAAATTTAAGAAGTCAACATTTACAAAGCAAGAGTAAGCACATGAATTTCATTATCCAAAAATGTATTGGATAATATATCATCTAACTATCTATCTATCTATCTGTCCGTCCGTCCATCCATCCATCTATCTCTGGTTTAAAATCTATAATTACATTTATGAGTACAATTTACATTATCTTAAGGTAAATGACTTATTTTTGCTTATTATTTTTTAAATGCTGAATTCATTGCCAGAGGTAGAATTCGATGCTGTCGGCTTATAGCAATTTTAGGTATTCACAAACACCTTGCTCAATAGAGGGAACAGGCTGTGTTGTGGTGCTCAGTAAGGACAGAGGAACACATTGCTTCCACAGGGTCCTTACATTGGAAAAACAGAAAGCCACATTTACGACAAAAATTATTAAGTACGAAGATCTGTGAGTGAATGCAAGAAATAGTTTTAGGACAAAAGCATGATTCTACTTAAGAAAGAGCCAGAAGTTATATTGGTCTTCCCAAGAACTGATAATGGCTTAGGATCTTGAGAACATGAGAGGTAGTTAGATGAACAAAGCCCCAGCACTCACTGTTGCCTTACTTGACCTTCATTTCCATGGCTTACCTAGAGGGATTACACTGATAAAGAAAAGAAGACTGGCAGTGTTTAACCCAAATTAGTAAGGACATTATTGAGACATTGACAGCTAATAAACAATTATGGAAATTATTTTCATATTGTTAATCAACACAACTCTAGCACAAATTAAGTCCTAAAATCGAAGTTTGGTGTGTCCTTTCTCACATCCCTAGCACCTTCCTCCTTACTAGTTTGAGGGCTCAAAGATTAATGAGCAGAAAGTGATTGTCCCCAATATTGGGGTAGATTTCCCCTTTAAAGTCTCTCTTTCTGTTTAGTGTGAAAGGGGCAGGGAATATTCCTGAGTCCTAACCTCCCTTCTTTTAACAGTTTTCACTGAGAAAATGAGGCCGAGTATTATAGATTGAAATGTGAATTTTCTTCCACAGGCTCATGTGTTTGAATCTTTAATTGCTAGGAACGCCTAAGAGATGGAGCCTTGACAGAGGAAGGCAGTCATAGTGGGGCTTTGAGGTTGATTAGGTCTCTCTTATGGCTAGTTTGCAGCTGTCAAGCTCCATAAAGGATGTGACTTAGGCTGCCTCCAGTTTCTGCCAGCCAGCCCTGCCTTTCCTGCCCCAATAGACTGTGTCCTGGAAACATAGGCTGAATAAATCTCCTTTTTCTCCCCTTAAGTTATTTGACCTTCAGTGGTGTCTCACAGAAGCACAAAGAGTAACTAATACACCGAGAGAGGTGTGAGGGGCAAAGACTCAATCAGTAGACTTTCTAAGACATTCCCGCTATCACTTACTTAGTCAGTGGTCAAGCCAGGACAGTTTCAGGAGGCCTTGGTGGAAGAGGACCTGGCAACAGGTAAGTGGCTTCTTCACTTCTCCCTTCTGCCACTGACTAAAAATAACTATAATGAGGGTGAGCTGAAAATTTCTCTTCATCATTTGACACAATATACTGATAGTTTCATGGAAACTATTACCTGGCCTCCATTCTCCTCCTCTGCCTCCTTTTTTTCCTCCTCCTCCTTCTTTTATTCCTGCTTCTTCCCTTTTCATCTTCCTTCTTTCCTTCTTCCTCTTCTTTTATTTCTTCCTCTTGCTCTTCTTTTCTTCTCCTTTTCCTTTTCCTTTCTTATTATTTTTCTGATTTCCTCCTCTGCTTTCGCTCATCTTATTCTTCCTCCTCCTCCTTCATCATTCTTCCTTCTACTTCTCTTCTCCTTTTCTTGTCCCAACTCCTTTTCATTTTTTCTTCTTTCCTTTTTTCTTAAAATTTTTTTATTTATTCAATTGTGTGTGCATATGTGTGTGTGTGTGTGTGTGTGTGTGTGTGTGTAGAACCACGGACGAATTCAGGAACCACCATGGAAGCCTCCACCTCCTTGTTTACTCTGCCCCGGGATTCACAGGCTCTGCCCTACCAGGACCAGAAATGCAGGCCACCCCCGCTTCTGCCTGGCATCTATACGTGGGGTCTAGGATCCGAACTCAGGACCTTCCGCCTGCAAGGCAGAGGGTTAACCCCTGAGCCACCTCTCCAGCCCTCTTCTTTCCTTTTTTGAGGTGCTTTCTTTCAGTTTTCTTCAGTCTTGTCAGCATAGATAACCAAAATAATGTACATATAACTTTACTTTTCTTTAGTTTTATCAGGTTTCCTTCTATATTAATAGTTTTGACTCTTCAGGTATTTATTATGTCACATAGAATAAAATTAAAAACTTTATTAGCATAAATCCATTTTTCCACATCAAATTGCCTAGTGATTTCAACACATTAAGGAAAGGCAAGCTCCCTTGCATGGCACAAAGGCAGGAGGAGAAGTAGCTTTATGCTGAGACACATGACCAAGGGCAAGTCATAAACCCTGCATGGAAATTAGCTTTCTATTCAATGTCAGTGGTCTATGGGGATCAGCTAGAATTATATGGCTACTGATAAAATGAATAGACAAAAAAGCACTGGATAAATGACATGGAAAATGTAAAGTTCTGGTCTACACAATACAGCAACAACCCCAGGAAGTTAATATGCTTTATTCCAGTTCAGGAAGTGAACTAGTTCAAGAAGTGAACCAGTTCAGGAAGTCAGTTTGAGTTCAATAGCCATCAGAATCAGTAGAAAGTCAATCCACTATTCATAGCAACTATTCAGAAAGTCAATGTAGAAACAAACCAAAACTTCAGCATATTACCCAAATCAACTAATTCAGAAAATCACTCTATTCTCTATACATGCAGCCCAAGAAATTTAGTCATTAGTCATAGAAGTAGGTCAACAGTCTATGGCAATAAAGGCAGAAAACAGTCTGCCTAATAACAACTATCAGAGTTAGTGAATCAACTTTTCATAACAACCATCTTAGGAAGTCTGATCTATATCTTTAGTAGTGTCAGTCAAGGAAGTCAATTTGCTTATGTCAGCAAATACCCCAGAAAATTAAGACACATCTACAGCCACCACTTTAGGAAGTCAGTCTGCTACTTATAGATACTAGTTCAAGAAGTCAGTTTATAGCAATCAGCCCAGAAATTCAATAAGGTAGATCTTGTAACCAATAGAGGAAGTCACCTTACTATCTGTAGCAACCACCCATGCAAATTAGTTATTATCCATAGCAACCAGAACAGGAAGTCAGTGTAGTATCTATAGCAATAAACCCTGAAGTCAGTAATTATCCATAGCAGCTAGCACAGAAAATCAGTTTACCATCTACAGCAAGCAACTTAGGACATCAGTCTACTAGTATAAGTAAAGAAGTCATTATTGTATCTATAGTAACCAATGAAGAAATTTGCTCTACTATTTAACTGGTCCTGGAATTCAGATATTACCCATAAAAATCAGATCAGGCAGCCAATCTGATGTCTATAGCAAAAAGCCTTGAAATTCAGCCTACACGCTACCCTTCCCAGAGGAGGAAGTCAGTGCACTCTCTATAGTAACCAGTAGAAGAAGTCACTCTGTTTTCCACAGCAACTACTTCTGGACATTACTTATCATTGTCAGCCCTGAAAGTCAGTTTCTTACCTATAAATACCTGAACCCAACATGCTAGATGTAATACTCAATCAGGGAAATCAGTGCACTTGTACCCAAACAGTGGAGGAAATCACTCTATATGATGGTACTGTAAGTTTGCAAAGTTAAGGCATGGTCAGAAGACTACAACCCTTCCACTTGCCTCACTCTACATGTCTCTTCCATTTGGCCTTCCATTTATATCTTTGTAAAATCCTGTTTAATAAATTTAATTAAAATGTTTCCCTGAGTTCTAAAAGTCATCCTAGTAAATCAATGCCAAAAGGAAACAATGGAAACACCACATCATAGGCAGTTGATCAGAAATATAGATTGCAACCTGTTACTTGGACTTGGTATTTAAAATGAGGGAAGTGTTGAAGGGCTGAGCTCCTAACCTATAGATCTGACTCCAATAGATGTGTCAGAATTGAACTGAAGTAGAGTCTGGAGAGCTGTTTGGTGTGTGGATCTGCACATCTCTGATCACACCGTGTAAGTGTGAGACTAAACTTTTACTTTTCTTTTACAAGCCAGAGTCTCTTTTTATTTTCGTAGATTACATATTTATACATTTGTGTATTCTCTGAAATATAATTGTAGCCCCAAAATCAATAATTGCAATATTTTCTTAGTAATTTATAAGCTCAGTGAGAAAATTTCAACTCTGTTACAGTTGAGTTAGCAATCTTAAAGCTGAATTACAGATCTTCTACCTGCTCTTCTCATTCTCATGATGTAACAAATGTCCCTTTGCACCCAGGAGTTTTGCCCCTAACTATCTTCTGACATTTCTAGACTTCTTTTGTATGATTTTACTATTTAAACCACCCCAACCTGCACAATGCTGAGGGTTCCTAGGCACAAGAAAATATGCTTTGTTTAGGAATCGAGTGTCCACAAATGTACATGGATCAACAATATCTATGAACTGTGTATCCTTATACGAAATTACACAAGAAACAGGTCATATCTTGATTGTAAATTTTCAATCAATTATGCTCACAGGAGCCTAAACCCAGTTTTACCTGACAGCAGTGGTTCAGTGATCAAGTTTGGTATTTTGGGAGACTGTATAATGTAACTGCTATGAATAATGAGAACTGACTATACTCACTATAGCTTGAAGCATAATTTTTACTATTTGGATTTATTTTTGCCATGAAAGGAGAGACTGTGTAAAGTAGAAAATGAATATGCCTAACTTCTCTCTCCTTACGCCGCCATAGAAGCATGCATGCAGGCGGGTCCCTCATGTCATTTGTTCTCATCCAAAATTCTCTCTTCCTTTCCCTTCAAAGTGAGTGCAATTGGACTGTGTTCCTGGACACTAGTAATTGGCTGAGATGATAGGAATGTTGGATTGGATTGTGCAGGATGATTCTCCAGGTGCTCTAAAGCGCTCTTTCCCTCTGCCAAGGTGAATTGAAGATTTGGGAGCTTTTCTCTGACCCTTCAGTTAACCTTCAATGAGCACGCATCAGGTCATGAAAGAAATCTTTATTTTTTAAGCCACTGATTTTCAGCAGTTTATTTGTGTCTAAGGTTATAAGTTAATCTCTCCTGATTGATAAAATGCTTAAACTAATTTTTACTTTCACAGTTTTTCTGGAAGTATCATCTAAATAATTGCTTTCATATCTTCCTTGCACTGGAATCATGTAGAGTCATTTCTATATGATTCCAGTGCATGTAAGGAACTAAAAATTCCAATTCCGGAGTGCTGTCCACATTGCTGCAACAAGAGGGCTTGGAGAAATATTACCTTAAGCAGACCTGCATCCTCAAGATCTTAAAGCTAGTGATCTGTGGACCAAATTTAAGAAGCTCAGATTTAGAGCTGGAGGGATGGCTCAGGAACTTTCCACAAAGCTTGAATTAAATCCTCAGAACCCACATGTGACAGAACCAACTTCTCCAGGTTGCCTTCTGAGCTCCATGTGCAGACCCACATTCACATACAACCATAGACACAAAGATAAAACAAATTAATCAATAGAAAAGAAGCAGCCCAGATCAATCAGTTTGGGCAATAATAAATCACTCATAGTTTGGATACTTTATAAAGGTTATTCTGCTATATTTTCTACTTTCATTGGGAAGATAAAACACTCTGCACTAGCAATCTCTGCTGTTTATATGTGGTGTGGAGATAGTTTCAAGGATAACAGAAGTAAAATGCAGCAGATGCAATTACAATCTAGACAGCCACTTAGCAAAACTGCAAAGGAGTGGTAAAGAAGAACCCCCTTAACCAATTGAAGTGACAGCAGGGTGAGCCTGGGATAATCAGGATGTAATTGCAAAGTCTGGAAGCGGGCCAGGAAGTGCAAGCCAACAACAAAGGAAGAGACCAAAAGCAAGTGGCTGAGGACTTCTGCATGAAATACACAAAGAGTTCTTTTTGTATCTTTCCTGAAAACATATCTTCATCTTTTTCCAAAATAGTGTCTCTGACTTAACACTTTTTGAAAAAACTTAATCAGATGCCAAAACCCCTTAAAACAGAACTAGACATATTTATTTCACCTGTATGGCAGAGAACCTCCAAACGTACTTCAGAAGAGAGATGTTTATATGGCTTTAGTTGTAATTGTTATTTTCTTTTACTGTTTCTGAAACAATCTAGTGCTCGAAACCATCTTTCTTCCGTTCCTTGGTGCTCTCACTCACATGTGCTCTGTTTGAAGGGCCTTCCTTCTCTTTCTTACTGAAAGGTTCCGTCTTGACTTACATGTCCTAGTAATTCTTGGCCAGCAATCGTCCCTTCTGGATCTGACAATAGTGCAGTACAAAAAAAAAAAAAAAAAAAGCCTGGAATGGGAAGAAAATAAAAACAACAGAGTTGGTTGGTGCAAAATCTTCACACCTGGAAACTGTGGTGAGAATGAGTCAACACTTCTTGGGTGGCTACCACAATAAGACAAGTCCAAAAGCCCTGTAAACACCACTGAAGAATCTTCACTAGCTGCTAGCACCTGGCCAAACAATGATCCTATTAGAGGGCTTTACATGGGTTTATTTCTGTAGTTCCAAGTTGGATCATGAATTTGTGGAGGACAGCAATAGTTTCCTGCTTGGCATTATTTGTAGTACTCTGTTCCAATGAGGACTGTTATGGTTTAAATGAATTGGTACCTATCAGAGTTAATAGAAGGAATCATTTAAAAATTCTAACTAATGGAGAAATTAAAAAGTAATCCTCATAAGAATCTATATTAAAGTTTTAAGAAAGACAGTGAGATAGAGCTGGGTCTCAATAATGAATAGACTTGAAAATGACCTGTTGGGAGCTGGGTACAGAGCTCGATGACCGAGTACTTGCCTAGCATGACCAGAAATGATCTGGATTTGATCCACAGCACCACAGTTTTATAACATTGGGATCACTCTTTCCATATTCCTGTGATCTCATTTCTTGTCCTGTTTCTCTGCTGTCTAAAGTTCAGCTCTATGCTTGCATTCTTGACCACATTTTTTAGTTATTCATATTACACATATCTTATTGATCTTAATCCAACAGGATCCCTTAAATGCTGATCCCTGACTTCTATGTATCATCCCACTATTAGCACACTAGATTCGTTTCCCTAACATCAGTTATAAGAGCATGGTGCATCTCTCACTGCCACATTAATGGAGATGATAATAATAAATTGACTTTCTCGTGAAAGAGGTGTCAGTTGCTTTAGTTGTCAACTTGACAACTGGGCACACCTATAAGGAACTATAAGGCCTCTGGGCCAGCCTGTAGGAGATAATCTTAATTGCTTTTATTGAAAGAGAAGACCCAGCCTACTGTGAGTTGGACTATTTCCTTGGCAGGTGATGTGGTCTCTATAAAGATAGCTTCTGCTTTTGATTTTGGTTATGGTACAACCAGCTTAATTAGCTCTCTCTGGTAATTATCCTGCCACAAAGCATGGAATCTTGAGCCAATCAAATTCCTGATACCACTAAGTTTTTGAGGTCAGGCATTATATCACAACAATGAAACATGAAACTAAAACAGAGATTGACACCCACAAAAAGTGTTGTTGTGAAACTAAATCAAGAGAGCAAAGACAAGCCCTTAATAGCTGCTACCTAAGGAATGGCACAATCATTTCTTAAATAAATAATCAGACCAGCCTGACAGATGTTATAGGTACTATGACAAGCAACCTCTTCTTCCTTTCTCTCTCTCCGAAATAACCCACCCAACATTCGGGTACTTAGAGAAGGTGGAGCAAACTCTGTGGCGGTGTTCTGAGATGGCTCTCTCTGGCTTGCAGGGAACAATTGTGCTCCAGCTAACCCAGTTCTGCTTCAGTGAAATCTCAAGTGTCCCGCGGCGAGTGTGTTTGCATCGTGGTAAACAGCCAGGGCTACAATTAGAATTAGGTTGTTTTATTCCCTGGAGTACACCCCTGGTACACAACTGGCCAAGCTCATGATTCTTGATTGGTCTGCCAACAATGGAAATCCCATGCTTCATTTATCAAAAACAGGATAGCCTTGCTAGGATTCTCTTCACAAAAAAAGGCATTTAATTTTCTTCCCTTGGAATGTTTTTATTTGAAACTTGGAGCTAATTTAAAATAGAATAAAGTTTTTTATATGACAGTTGGAACTAATTTAAAATGGAAATAATTAAGTTTTACAAATCAAAATCAATGAGTAAAAAGAAAAAAATTCTAGTACTTTGGCTCTTTGGGACTAGAATTAGTTCAGTGAAAGAGGGGCTGCCTATCATTCTCAAGGTTCCTGATTCTATCCTATAACCAAAACAAGGGGGAAAAAGTCTGCTTTTTTCAATATTTTATTTCAGTAACATTTTAGTGTCATTGCACTAAGCACAGAACTTCCCTGCCTGGGTTCTCTAGTTATGAGTCAACAAATTTGTATACTTAAGTAAAGTACTTTTATTTCTATACCAGTATACTATTATAATACATATCAGTAGTCAAAAGTTTTTAATATAGTGAGTAGATGCATGGATATATTAGGTTATTTAGCTAACAGAAAAAATATGTAGAATAATAACATTTATACAAATGTATAAGACAAATGTTCTTTGGATTTCTTTCCCATCCTTTAACATCCTTTCCCATCCTTTAACATTGTAATAACATAGTATACACATGTCTCTCTTTTTATATCATGGGCACAATCACACACTTTTAATGACTTATTAAGAATTAAGAATATTCTCATTAAAGGCACATTTTTTCTCTGTCACTCAATGTCCCCACTAAACAAAAGATATGAAATTTATGACACTAAACAAAAGATATGAAATTTAATTTCCTCCATCAGCATTTTAAACTGTAAGGGCAATTTATGCATGTGTGTACACTTGTACATATGTGTATACAAGTATTGAATCCCAAAGGCTGATTCATGGTAGAATTTTTTTATTATGACTTTGTCCTTTTTAGTTTTGAGTTTTGAAATGGACTGTGACAAACACAACTCTCGACTGCTGCAAACAAGATCACTTGTAATCATCAGGTCAAAAATCCAAAGTTCTCTCTAAAATTCAATGACTTGTGATTCCACAGAAGAGGAAAGGTATTTTGATTATACTAGACTACAATGCTGTCTTAGTTTGTTTCCTGTTTTACGACAGAATACCTGAAGATGAGTCATTTAAAAAGAAAAAAAGAGATTTATTCTGGATCTTCATTGTGTAAGTCCAGCTTCCAATAGGGATTCTGAAAAGCAGAAAAAAGTAAACTCACATAGAGCATATAGCACGGGCAAGATAAAGATAGGAGAGGGCGGTTTGTATCATGGGCCACTTCTGTGATAACCTGGCCAGTCGCATGGCAGCCAGCAATGCCTCATCACCTTCCTATATCTTAATTACCTCTTGAAACAACAATATGTTTTAATACTGTACTTGAGGATCAAGCCTCTATGTGGGTTTTGGTGGGGGGAAAAAAATATTCATACCATAGCAGATGCTACCTTAAAGATGTCTAATGAAAGAAACCACTTATTCAGTCCCTAAGGTGAGAGACTTAACAGCAACCATCCTGAAGTCCCCAGTTATCAGTTTGGGACTGTTCATGTACATTACAACAGCCAAGGCAAGGCTCTGGAGTTACTTTCTTTCAATTTCTATTAAAACTGCAACAGTGCCTGCTTCCATTACACATTTCCTTGTGTATTTCAATCAAAATGTCACTTAGCCACTGTTCCTAGAGTGCACTTAATATTTTCATTAAAACCAATAAAACCAAGGAATGACAAGGGTGCAGGTGGGTGCAGGCAATTAAACTCCTCCTCCAGGTATTGTTCAATAGAGTTGAGGAAAGAAAGAAGCCCCATTGAACACCTGTCCCAGCTTCTTTGAACGGCAGCTAGCAGAAATCCACTTAGAGGGCTATTGTCTGCTTATTTTCCTGGCAGATAATGCCAAGAAGCCCGCAGTTACGGGCCAGTAATTCAGAATTAATTTTCCCTTTGCGAGAGTGCTGTGGACACTGAGTGCAGTAATGGTGCCTGATCAGGACTCAGAGGGGTAAACAAGACAATTTGAGATGATGGGCAGGAGATAAAAGCCCTTTAAAGAGCCCTTCCTTTTGCCAATCTGGCCTGTATTTTTCTTTACAACGTTTTATTACTTTTTAGCATGCCCTAAATGAAAGCCTGAGGAGTTAATGATTAAAGATTTCTCCAGCATGCTTGTATACATATATATTGAAGGAGGAGACCAATGCAAGAAGCCTTTAAGTGTTACTCTGTATTTTACTCACCATATTAAAAATGTTACTGGCTGCAAAAGACAGCTGTTTAGCCACACATCAAGATTGTTTCTGGAGCGTCTTTCTGTGAGCATCTACCTCAATTGAGAAAATTACTACATTTCTTTTAATGAAGTGAGACCTTTTGCTAACCTGCCATTATTGCTTATTTGCTTCTGATGAGAAACATCCACTCCTAACATGCACAATGATTTGCTCCCACCAAGCTGACAGGAAAATTGTCTCTTGCTTCTTTTTCCCTTTGTATGCTCTCTCCATCTCCTCTTCTTTCTTCCCCTCTTTTCCCTCTCATGTCTTCCTTTGTCAAGTGCTTCTTCCCAAATGCTAGTCACCCAAATCATTTCACAGACCAGCTGAATAACCACTTTTTGTGGCAGAGCTCACAGGGATTAGATACAACTGTCTCTGGCCAGGCTTCAAGACCCTATTGGCAGACAACCCGCAGACAGAATTTGCAAATTATCTCCCATTCTCAGAGGCAAAGCACTCAGAATAAGTCAAGTTTGAAGATCAATTTACCCAAATTGCTTTATTACCCAGGTAAAATGTATTGATCTGTTATAGGAAAAAAATCTAATCAAAAGAGGATAAGCTATTCCAAATAGCAAATGTCAGATACCTTCTATAATCCTCTTGTTTCTAATATTTGATATTTAGTGTGGAGTATATTCTGGGGAAAATCCACACTTGTGTAGCTTATCTAGTTGGGAGAAAGTTTATGGAATCTAAGGGTCATGAAATCCATTAACTAACATAAAATTTCATGATAAAGACAGTACCTCTAATTCTCATAGTCTAAATCATGAAAAAATATTTTCACATTCTTTTCTCTCTTCTTAAAAATTAGTCTGTGACTCTTTTGTTCATGGAAACATTAAATCAGACTAGAAAGCTGAACAGTGTGCCATCCTCAATACCAAATTCCAGACCTTCTCTCGTCCACTCATCTTGTGAATGTTTCCACATTCTTCTCCCATATTTACTCATTATTCAGTTAGCTTTTGATAATGTCTACATATACTTAAGCCTGTCTGGTGGTCCACTATTTTATACTTATGAAACTGTTAATATTTTATGTGAAATTAAATTCTTTGTCCTCTATGCAACCCTGGAAAGGAAAAACATTGACTTCTGAACTCATTCCTTTAATTTGCTATGATCTTTTCAGAGTTATGCACGAAGCAAACAACAGAACATACACAGCAAAATCATTCTAAAATTTCTCGTGTTGCACAAAGACTTACTTATTTATACATCAATTTCCTCATCCCATATTAAGATGGGTTTACAGATATTGATGTTTACATCACTTATATAAATGTTAGGTGTCTTATTTTATACGCCTATTAAAATTGTACTTTAAAATTGATATAAGCAAGAATTATTTATAAAAATTTATTTATATAAAAGCTTCTAACTGGCAGTAGTCTTTCAACTCAAATGACAACGTACTATCAAGCCTATACCTGTTGCTGGGCTTCGTAAATTATTTCTATCAGCTGCTGATAAAAGTCTCAGGAATGTTCAGATATTATTTACAAGTAAATGTGAGATGCTTTAACAAAATTGGGAAGAATGAAAGCTAGATCCAGGAGACAGTTGTCCCCGAGTCTCAGAGCAGAGGACAGTTACATATTATGAGAGACAGTTGCGTAACAGCTGCATTTCTGTGGCATATCCCTGTGAGGATTGACATGAGTCCTGGCAGTATTTCAATCACTAGAGCAATAGCTCTTGACGGTCATCACAAAGCCATCACGATCCATGGACAAGTGCCACCCAGTGCAGTCACAGTTAAATCAATCTCATTCATCTCTCTAGACTTCCTAACATAGCAAGGCTATGATAAAATCAGGATGAAAAAGATAATCAGCATGAATAAAATGTCCCCACATATTCATTCTACAAACTTTAAGACTATATGCGAATGTGTAATGTGTCATGCTCAGGTCAGGGTATATCATAAAACACAGTATCTTTTTTCTTTTTTTGAGCCAGTTAAAAATATATGTAAAGAAATTCTCTAAGGCACTTGGGAAAAGAAATTTGACACTCTTCCCTAAAATTTGTACCAATATCATTTCATTTTCATGCAACATTGTTTGCCATTAGCTATGTTTATTTAATTACTTTTCACATACAGAACATAAACATATTTATTGTGATAAATCTAGGAAATTTCTATTTTTTATCTGTTTCAAACAAATTTGAAATTTGTTTATTAGTTGGTGAAATACTCTGTGATTAAGCACATTTTAAGGAAAGGTCTTGAAACAAAGTGATATATTTTATATTCTTGTAAAATAAAATACTTTTGAAAAAAGCAATAATGATGAAACACTGCCAACTTCCTATCATATCTATCCTCATGTGCATCAACATACATTGGATAAAAAAGAAATGATAGTTATAAACCTAAAAAGTAGGTCATCTTTATATGAGGATCAGTCTCACCCTTAATTTCATCTGTGTCTATAATAATTGTAAGAAGTATGACTTTCATGGACAAGATGAAAGCATTATTCTGAGTAAAATATCTTCAGGTTTTTAATGTCCAGAAGTAATGTCATAAATATTTAAACTTGTATAAGGCATCTGTGTTTCAAAGTAGAGGACTCCACCCAAATCTCATTCATAATTTCAGCTTAGTGAAGGAAGGAAACAAAGAAAATAGAACCTTGCTAAAAACTCAGTACTCAAACCATAGCTATAGAGATGCGAGTTTCTTTATGTGTATGTGTTAACTTTTTAAATGTTGTATTCATGAATATAGTGACTTTAAACTATTTTCAACCTTTAGTCCCAAATTCCATCTCCCATACTTTTCCCCTTACACACTAGATCTCCCTTGCCAGAATCCCTCCTATTTTCAAAACATTTCACTTCTGCAAGTGCACTGTTTCATCTAGTCTGTGATGACTTATGCTTGACCTGAATCATAGTCCAGGAAACATCATAGATTAGTGAATATAACATTGAGGAAAGCGTCTGCCTTTATTTTCCCATCAGTTTCTCAGAGAAGTGTGGAATTTCTTCACATTTTTCTGATGCTATGGTGAGATTTTGATAACACAGTTCCCATGCAACTCATGCGTAAGTATACATGCCTGCCATGAAATCTTCCCCTCTTTCTCAATTTTCCCTGGGCCTTGGGTGGAGGTAACCATGGCTTATATGTCCTGTTAGGGATGAGCAGTCCATATACCCTTATTTTCTGCATTTTGGTAAGTCATGCTTTTCAGTAATAAACAACACCTGTAGAAGAAGAATTCTAAGTTGAGTGCTGAGTGCTATTCCAATCTGTCTTCCAGTTACTGTCTTCCTAGCTAAAGATTCATAGTCTTTTCTTCTCTTGTGACCTATTTCCTTCCCATTTACAGGTTCTTGTTCTATTTACATTAACAGGAATGTGTTCCATTCTAACAAGCAGGCTTTAAATCTGATCAGAAAGCTATTGGTTGTCTCCTTGATACTCATGCAACTATTACATGGGTGGTCACCTGTTGCCATGGTGATTTTTACTGTAACTTGCAGATCTCACTGGTTGATGAGACCTTTGATTATTTTTCTCTGAAGAGCTTCTATAGTATTCTTTAGTACTTGTAAGCCATCCAGCAAGGAAGAAGCTCTCAAACTAGCTTCAATTGGTGTATTTTGACTATGTCCTGTGAACCATATGTATTGCATCTTCAGCAATAGAATTTTACTGTCACTTTTTGGAGGGCAACCAAGAGCAATGGTAAAAGACTATGTCTGAGGGCCTTTGAGAACACTTTGACCAACAACTTATCAGGAAGTGCCACATTCCTACTTCTAGTGTAGTTTTAACTTTTGTAAGTGGACCAAGTCAGGGCATTTTTGTTGTTGTTTTCCTCTCTCTATGCTCCTCTGCTTAGGGACGGTCAATTCTTATTCATTGTTTAAAGAAAAGATTTTTGACACATTAATAGCATTACTTAAGTCCCTCAGCCTCTCCTGTATCTTATCTTCTCATACCTTGCTAAGTAGCTTTTCCCATTATTCCTTCCCTTATCCTACCTGCCATGGTATACTATAAATCCCCTCTAATGGTTTCACTCTATCACTTTCCACCCTCCCACTCATTGATCCATTTCTAATTTTATGAATCATAACAATTCCAAGTCAAAAGTATCTTGCTCAATATTATATTTTCCAGTTCCATCTATTTACCAGCAAATTCAAGAATCTCATCCTTACTGATGACTAAATACTATTTCATTGTGTGCATGTACCACATTTTCATAACCCATTCATCTTTTGGTGAGCATGTTGACTGTCCCATTTTCTCACTACTGTGAATAGAGCTACAATGAACATAGATGAAAAAGTGTCTTTGTAATAAAACTCTTTTTGGAATATTCCTAGAAGTGGTATAGCCAAGTTTTATACTAGTTCCATTTTTAACTTTCTGAGGAACCTCCAAACTGATCTCCAAAGTGACTGTACTACTTTACATTGCCACCAGTAATGAATAAGTGTTATCTTTTCTCCATATCCTTACCAGAATGATCTATTGTTCATGTTCTTGATCTTAGTTTTTCTGACTGGGGTAAGATGGAATCACAAGGTAGATTTTAATTTGCATTTCTCTGATGACCAGGGAAGCTGAATATCTTTTAAGATATTTGCATGGCATTTCAATTTCTTTTTGGGAGAAGTCTCTATTGAGTTCCAGGGCCCATTTTCTAATTGGTGTGTTTTGCTTTCTTGGTGTTTAGCTTTTTGAGTTCTTTGTATCCTCTGGAGATTAATCTTTTGTTAGACTTACAGCTAGCAAAGATTGTTTTCCCATTCCATAGATTTTCTTCTTGCACAAGTTTTCTTTTGAAGAACAGAATCTTTTTAATTTCATTCAGTCCCACCTATTAATTATTGGTCTTAATTCCTGGGCATTTGTGGTTCTGTTTAGTAAATCTTTCCCTAGGCCCATCAACTCAAATATACTCTCTCCTCTTTCTTCTAACAGCTTCAAAGTTTCATGTTTGACATTGAGGTCTCTAATCCATTTGCAGTTGATTTTTGAGTAAGGAGAGGAGAAGTTGATTTTCATCTTTCTACATGTAAATTTTCTGATTTTCCAAACACCACTTGTTGAGGGTGCAGTCTTTTCTCCAGTGTATATGTATGACACCTTTGTCAAAAAATCAAGTGTTCGACACCTTTGTCAAAAATCAAGTGTTTGACACCATTGTCAAAAATCAAGTGTCAAGAATTATGTGTGTTAGCTTATATCTGGATACTTTGTTCTATCCACTGGTTGATGCATTTGATGTGACAGTACTATGCTATTTTTGTTATTGTAGTTGAAATCTGGTAATAAATACCTCCAGCAGTATTTTTATTGCTCAAGATTGTTTTTCTAATGAGAGTCTTTTGTTCTTCCATATAAATTTTGAGTTTGTTTTTTCCAGTTTTGTGAAGAATTGCATTGGGCTTTTGATTATGATTTCACCAAATCTGTAGCATGCCTTTGGTAAACAGTTATTTTCACAATATTAATCCTACTGATCCATGAGCATGGAAGTTCTTTCCAATTTCTAGTATTCTCTTTTATTTCTTTCAGCAGAGTTTTTTAGTTTTCATTGTACAAGTCTTTTACTTCCTTGGTTAAATTCATTCCAAGGTATTTTATTTTCTTAGAGGCTATGGTGAAAAGGATTGATTCCTTCCTTTCTTTTTCACCTTGCTTGTCTCTGGTATATAAGAAGGCTACTGATTTTGGTGTGTTGATTTTGTTGCTTTATTGAAAGTGTTTATTAATTCAAATGGTTTCTTGATAGAGTTATGTGGATCTCTCAAATATAGAATTATATCATTTACAAGTAGAGAAACTTTCTCTTCTTTCTTTCTTGTTTGTATTCGTTTTATCTCCCTTTCTTTTCTTATGGCTCTGGCTAGATCTTAGAGCATAAAACTGAACAGGAGTGTTGACAATGTACAGCCTTATTTCATTTCTTATCTAAATGAGAATGCTTCAAGTTTTTCCCCTTTTAGAATGATGTTGCCTTAGGTTTGTCATATGTAACCTTTATCATGTTGAGATATGTCCCCTCAACTTTTCTACAAAGTTTCTATCATAAAGGGATATTAGATTTTGCTGAAGGTCTTGTCTGCATCTCTTAATAGAATCATATGATCTTTGTTTTTGAGTCTGCTAATATGATGAATCACATTTATTGATTTACTTGTATTAAACCATCCTTGCATTCCTAGAATGAACCTTACATGATCTTTTGGATATGTTTTTGGAGTCTTTTCACAAATATTTTATTGAAGATTTTTGCATCTGTGTTCATTAGTCAGGTTGGCACTTAATTCTCTTTCTTTGATGTATCTTTGCTTAGTTTTGGATCAGAGTATACTGGCTTCACAGAGTTAGGGAATATTCCTTCTTTCTCCTTTTTAAGGAATAATTTGAGGAGCAGTGGTGTTAGTTCTTCTGTGAAGGTCTGGTAGAATTCTGTACTGAATCCATCTGATCCTTTGTTTGTTTGTTTGTTTGTTTTTTTAAGGTGGGAGACTTGTAATTACTGTTTTAATTTAATTTGTTACTATTCTGTTTAAAGTATATTTTTCATCTTGAGTTAATTTTGGTAAGTTATATGTGTTTAGGAGTTCATCCATTTCCTTATATACATCCTCATGATTCTCTGGATTTCTCCAATATCTGCTGTGATTTTTCTCCTTTTCATTTCTGATTTTATTGATTTGAGTGTTCCCTCTTCTTTTGGTTAGTGTGACTAAAGGTTTGTCAATATTTCTTATCTTTTCAAAAAACAGCTCTTCATTTCATTGATTTTTTAAATTTGTTTCATTTCCAATTCATTTATTTCTGCCAGATCTTGGATATTTCTTCCTATGTGTTATTTTAAGATTGGTTTATTCCTTTTTCTAAAGCTTTCAGGTATAATATTAAGCCATTTATTCAGGATTTTTCCTTTTTGTGATATAAGCATTTACTATTATAAACTTTCCTCTTAGGACTGCTTTCAAAGTATCCCAGAGATTTTGGTAGGTTGTGTCTTCATTTCCACTGGAGTCAAGGAATTTTTTAATTTCTTGTTTTCTTTCTTTTTTGACCAATTCCTCATTCAAAAATGTCTTATTAGCTTCCAAGAGC
The DNA here is from genome assembly GCA_023101885.1 of Typhlomys cinereus. Classification (NCBI taxonomy): domain Eukaryota; kingdom Metazoa; phylum Chordata; class Mammalia; order Rodentia; family Platacanthomyidae; genus Typhlomys; species Typhlomys cinereus. Next base: position 5,007,281 of record JALPQD010000082.1, read on the forward strand.
ATGTGTGATTTCTGTTGTTTCTTTTGTTGCAAATATCTACCTTTATTTCATGATGGTCAGATAGTATGCAAGGAATTATTTCATTTTTTCTGTATTTATGGAGTCTTGATTTGTGTTCTAGCTCATGGTCTATTTTTAAGAATGTTCCATGGGCTGCTGAAAGAACTATATTCTTTAGTATTTGGGTGAAATGTTCTGTTGTGTGTCAATTTTTCTGGGAATATTTCCTTAATAAATTTGTACTGCTACAACAAAATATGATAGACTAGCTAGCTCATAAACAATGAAAACTTGTTTCTCATATGTTTGGAGGTAAAGAAGTAAAAAATCAAAGCAAACAACTTTAATTGATTAGAGAAGATCTTCTCACACAAGGCCCTTTCTCAAACAAGGCACCTGTTCACACTTCTTTATATATACCAGATGATAGATTTTTATGAAGCTTTAACAAAGGTAGAATTCCTATCCATAAGGCTCTGCGCTCTTTACTTCATGATGTGACAATGGTCTATAATCCAATACCTCCACCTTGGGGGTTGATAGTTCCACAGACACCTTTAGGGGTCTTAAATAATCATGCCATTAAATTTTACACCTACCTTTCTTCCTGCAATGGTTTATGTTTTTAGATTTAAAAAACAACTGAAGCACCACTTGTCACTTGGTATCACCTACAATGGTCTTCTTATAATTTTTTTTAAATTTCATTAACAATGAGTTTATCTGCTTTCATTGCCAACTTCCTATCTTCACCCCAAAACTTTTCCCTTCCAACCCATGTTCTTCAATCTCTCAGCTCCCTGCCTCCATGTGCAATCTACTTGGACCTGTCTATTGGACCTGCTAACTAGTGGCTAGATAACCACCAGGGTGTGAATGGCCCACCTGTAGATAAACCATGGAGTGTAGAGGATTGTCCTCTCTTGTCTAGTACCAGTCTTATTCAGTCTTTCAGGATAGCATTATGGCTTATAGGATCTTCCCTTTTATTACAAAGTGTACTCATTCTTTCTCATAACTTCTAATGTCTAAATCATCATACCATAAACTTAAATGTCAAAGTCTCAAAGAAATAGCATCTAATCCAAATATAGTTAAGACTCAAGTACAAGCCATTCTGTAGCCAATTGCACTCCAGTTGTGATCTCTGATTCAAAGATAAGAAATATAACGTTATAATTCTCTGGATTTCTTGGGTATCATTAGTGATAACTCCATTTTCATTTCTAATTTTGTTAATTTGGGTTTTCTCTCTCTTGCTTTTGGTTAATTTAGCTAGGGGTATATCAATCTTACTGATTTTTTCAAAAAACCAGCTTTTTGACTGGTTGATTTTCTGTATCATTTTCCTAATCTCAATTTCGGATATTTCTCCCCTTATTTTGCTAATCTCCTCCCTTCTACTGCTTTTGGGATCAGATTGCTCTAGTGTCTCTAAAGCTTTAAGCTGCATTGGTAAGTTATTTATTTCTGATGTTTCCATTTTTTTTTGTAGGCATTAAGAGCTATGAACTTACCTCTTAAGACAGCTTTTATTGTGTCCCAGAGATTTTGATAGCTGTATTTTCATTATAATTCACTTTCAGGAAATCTTGAATTTCCTTTGTAATTTCTTTCTGAATCCAATTCTCATTCACCATCATAGTGTTAAGTTTCCAGGAGTTAGTGTATTTTCTGTTGCTTGTTGTGTTGTGGATGTCAAGCTTTAGGCCGTGGTGGTCTGATAAGGTACAGGCTAGAATTTCAACTTTCCTCTATATGTGGAGATTCATTTTGTGGCCCAATATGTGATCTATTTTGGAGAATGTTCCGTGTGCTGGTGAGAAAAATGTGTATTCTTTGGTGCGTGGATGAAAAGTTCAATAGAGATCTTAAGGTCCATTTCATTAAGGGTTTGATTAAGCTCCAAAGCATCTCTGCTAAATTTTTTACCTGTTGATCTATCCCATGTTTAGAGGGCGGTGTTGAAATCCCCAAGAATTATCATTTAGGATTGATTTCTCGCTTTAGACGTTGTAGGTTTTGCTTATGAATGTGGGGGGGCATATTGGGTGTATATATGTTCAGTATTGTGAAGTCTTCCTGGTGAATTGTACCTGGGAATAAAATGTAGTATCCATCTGTGTTTCTAATGATTTTTTTTTTTTTGGTTTGAAGTCTACTTTGTCCGATATCATAATGGCTACCCCTGCCTGTTTTCTGTTTAGGATGTGCCTATTTTTTGTGGTGTGATGGGTTTCCTGCAAGCAGCAGATTGATTGATTGTGATTTTTAATCCAAGTTTGTAATCTGTGTCTCTTGATCGGTGAGTTAATTCCATTAAAATTTGATGTTATAATGGAGAAACTATTTTTAATTCCGGACATTTATTATGTTTAGTGGCTTTTGTAAGTGTATTGTTTCACCTTTAGGTTTTGGTGGTATTATATTTCCCTTCTGTTCTCCTGCATATGTCTGTTTTTTTCTTCACGCTTGAGTATCATTTCTAGCATTTTTTGAAGGCCTGGTTTGGTGGATTTGTATCCCTTCAAGTTGTCTTTGTGCTGGAAAACTATTTTTTCTACCTCGATCATGACAGATAGTTTTTCGGGGTATATCAGCCTGGATTGACATTTTTACTCATTCAATACTTGAAGTACGTCTCTCCAAGCTCTTCTTGCTTTTATTGTTTCCATTGAAAAGTCATTTGTTATTTTAATAGGTATACCTTTAAAAGTGACTTGTTTTTTTTTTTCCCCTTGAAGCTCTCAGCACCATTTCTTTAGAATGTGGAGCGTTTTAACTATTATTTGCCATGGCGAGTTTCTATTTTGGTCATATCTGGGGTGTGGAATGCTTCTTGTATATGGATGGGCCTCTCTTTTTATAGATGAGGAAATTTTTCCTTGATGATTGTTTGAAAAATTTCCTCAGGTGTGGTATTTTGGGATGCTTGTTCTTGAATTCCATGAATATGCATGTTTGGCTTCTTCAGGGTGTCCCATAACTTTTGAATATTTCTCTCGAGTACCTTTTTGGCTTTAGCAACCTCTTCCATTGAGCTGGTTAATACTCCCACTTTGTCTTCAAGGTCTGAAATTCTATTTTCTGCTTCGTTAGTTCTGCTGATAAGACTCTCTGTTGAGTTCTGGGTTGAAGATAACTTGTCTTTTAGTTCAATTTTAAACTCTGCTTGAGTCTGTTTTAACTGCTGTATGCCTGTTTTTGTTTCTTGTACTGTTTTTCTCAACTCCTCCAAGTGTTTGTTGTGTTCCTCTTCAAAGCAATTGATGCGGTTATTTAATTCTTTCATAGTATTGAACATGGTAATGATTATGTTTTGAAAGTCATTATCCTGGGCTGGAGAGGTGGCTCAGGGGTTAAGCCTCTGCCTTGTAGGTGGAAATGTCCTGAGTTCAGATCCTAGACCCCATGTATAGATGCTGGGCAGGGACGGCCTGAGTTTTTGGCCCTGATAGCTCAGAGCCTGTGAATCCCTGGGCAGAATAAACAAGGGGGAGGTGGAGGAGGTGGAGGAGGTGGAAACGGTCCATGGTGGTTCCTGAATTCGTCTGTGGTTCTACACACACACACACATACACACATGTGCACACACGCACAATTGAATAAATAATAAAAAAAAAAGTCATTATCCTGGGTCAGGTTTTCTTGGCTATTTTCCTTGGGTTTGTTCTGGTTGGAGTCTATCATTATGGGATTAATTCCTTCAGTGGGAGATTTGTTTTCTTGGATGTTGTTTCTCATGGATTTGCACTTTGATTTGGGCATTGTTGTTTTAACTCTTAAGACCTTCTTTCAATTTCTGTGTGTTTTTCACTGAACTGAATTATTTGGCCTGGGGTTTGGTGGGGGGGGCTTACCTAGGTCACCGTGAGTCCCGGGTGGACTGTGTGGGTCCCAGGTGATCCAAAGATAAGAATAGCCAGTGTTACCAGTTTCTGGAGTCTCCTCCCAGTCTTTAGAGACCTACAGGGTTATGGGCTTCAGACTCTCATTCCCAATTTTCTTTCCCAGAGTTAGCAAGCTGCACAGGCAAATCAAAGTTGATCCAATAATAATACTTAGCTTATGTATGCTGTTCAAAACTTGTCAGTGGGAGAAAAGCAGAAAGCTTGCTAAAACTTGACTAGAACTTTCAGTCTTGATGTTTCCCTAATGTGAATTCTCAGTCATGACTGCAGCATGTTGCTTGGTTATTACCTTCTCTTCAAACATTTTTGACCTCCTCCCAGTCCCATTTCTTGTGACTAAAAGAATTGTTTCCTCCCCTTTATCATTTCTGGATCAAGTATTTTTGCCAATGACTTTTGATCTTGTTGATCAGGACAGGTTTGTTAAAACCATTATCTTAATAGCCTTCACATCTACTAACAGCATCTTATATATAAAACAATCTTAAATTTTAATGATCAAACACTGAAGATTTTTACTTTCCTAAATGTATCTATAGGTTAGTGATTTCTCCATAATTTAATTCTATAAATTAGACTAAGCTTCATGACATGGTTTCCCATTGCAAGCACATGTTTGCATATACCCTAAGATTGAATGCTTTCTTCATCACCTCTACTTGTGTGGAATGGTTGATGTCATCTTTCTGATTGCTGTGTTCCATATGAAAGTACACAATGTATTACTCAGACTTGTAAAGGCATCTAAAATAAAGCCAAAACTAAAGAAAATTTTATAGGATAAAATAGTTTCTATTTTAGAGGTAGAAGAGTAGGAATTTAAACAACTTAAGTGGCAAAAAAAAGCAAGATTAAATGTTCTTCTTCTTTGAGACAAGAACTCTATAATGATTTCTAGAAAACATAAAACTGAAAAATATATATTCATTGTAACTTATTCTACTAATAATAAATAAAATTTTACCTATCAGATTTCATTCCCACTTCACGGATGTTCAGAATTTGATAACTAAACACTGATCACTAAAACATGACATTGAATTTGCTTCTTTTCTTACCAGCAAAAGTATACCAGATTTACATTTTCCTACACTTAAAGGAGAAGGTGAACTTTTCTACCATGTGAACTTTGTTTTGTTATGTTAAGATGGGTTTTTATCATGTAGCCCAAGCTGGACTTCCATTTGCAGTCTGGGATTCCAAGATGAGCCACCATGCCCAGCTTTTACCTACTCTTTAATATACATACCTACCTTACCTCCAGTGAGAATGGAGAAGGTGAGAGGCTATTTCAGCCATTGTGCGATAGTGAGAGGAAGACAGACCAAAGATTTAGAGGCCTGGAATTCAAGTGTGGACTCCAGTGTGTGGTCTCTCACCTTCTTGCTCCCATTTCTTTTGTAGGCAGTGGAAATGACACCACTCAGAATCACCCAGATGATAGTAGGAGAGTATTTTGTTTTTATTTTTTTCTGGAAGTAAGGAAAGAAAATTAGTTAATGGGTCTTTCATGCCACTTATCCCCATGTAACCTGTGCTCTATCTGTTGCCGTGGTTATCAGGCTGCCTTGGATTATTCCAGTCTGCCTTCCAAGTGGTTTTTTTAGCTCACATTCATTGCTTCTATGTTTTTCCTTTCTAGCATAATGTCAGAGAAATGACAGCTTTTCCTAGATAGTCCACTTCATCTATGCAAAAGAAGAAATTTCTTTATCTTGTTATATTTCCTATCTAAATGATTTATATTTGCCTAGACACAGCATTGCTCCAAGGGCAGGGAAGGTTAATTCCTTACCTCTCATAAAGAGGGGAAGTCCTTCTTGGCTTTATTGACCAGAGATTGCTTTTACCGTACATCTAAACAGCAAGTTGTGAATTGTAGCCTCCCTGTCTGAACCAGAAGGCTGGCTGCTTTCTTAAAAGTGGTTAAGTGGAAGTTATTGATGAGAACTCAAGTGAGATTTGACATCAAGCTTTAATTATACCTTAAAAGGCATGGAGAGTAGAAAATAAAGCCTGATTCAATTGAAGAGTTGATCATCAAGCAATAATCACACCCCCCAATGTATTTCTGTTTCACTCAAGTGCAGCCCACATGGAAGATTACTATCAATGATTAGATTTATAGTGTTCTTCCTAAAGTATTTTATTTGAGCCAAGAGAGGGATGCTTTATTCAACCCTTTTGAAAATGTGTTTGTATGTACAGATAAACCTGGGATTTCCTTCAAATGCATAATAGTAAGACTAAAGAAACACCCACTTTATTTCAGCCCTTCTGAGGACATAAATTCAGAGATCTCAGATTGTTCCATCTAGAAATTGAAAGTGAAGGAGAAAGATGTTGTCACTTAAATGCTCATACATTAGAAATTAAATACCTTCAATTATAATTACTAAAACACATCAAAATTATATTAAGATAAATGCATATCAACAGTTTTGACTGTTTTATCTGTATTTTGCCTTTGAAAATTATATGTGGTCAGCCTGTTTGCTTCCAGCCTCTGCCATACAAATGGAGTTGCTTATGTCAAATGTAAATGAATTGTGCATGGTCCCCAACTAAGGCAAGGTTGCCCTCAGTCTGCTTCTTCAGAGCCTAGATCCCAAACTCTACTTACATTTGCTTTGCCCTTAATTGTCTCCTCCCCCCAACCTCAACTAATCACACACACAAAATAAATCTAGGTAGAAGATCAGCTACAACATGAAACTACAAATAGATACAATAAATAAAACTATAGAATAAAGTGGGAAAAGGTCTTCAGTTAACAACACAGCATAAAAGTCTCTTCAGAAAACTCATCTGAGAAACATCAGCATGCTCCTACAGTCAGAGAATACTGGAATTGCTGTCTTTTGTCTCAAGTTGTAAGAGTTACTCTTACCTGTTGCTGTAAGAGAACAACTTAAGGGAGAAATGAAGATTTATTCAGCTGAGGGTTCCAGAGGGGAGAAAGAGTCTTTCATGGCAGTGGTCACATTGCTGACTGAAGCTGGAGTCAGGCTAAGTCACACCCATCCATGAGGCTGAGAGCTGCAAGATTTTTGCTCCAAAAGGTAGACTTCTTCAGTAGGTAGGGTGGGACTAATCCAGAAGGTCCCAATCCCTAGGACTGACAACCTTCCTCCAGCAAGGTTCCACCTCTGAAAGATGCCATGACCTTCTCAAACACAGAGACTATGAGGAACATATTTCAAACCATGATACACATGAATACACAAACATTTGATAAGCAACACAGGGAAAATACAGATGCTGAAAACATCATCTATGTCTGAAAAACACCATTCCAGATAGAAGACAACTATCCAATCCAAAGAATCAGTACCCATGACTTCAGTTAGAAATTAAATCAACCTCTTTCCATACTAAAACCATTTTCCACAAATAGAAAATATAATTCTGTTAGTAGATGCAAGAAAAGTAGCCATATAAATCACAGAAAATAAACAACAATCTAATTCCAGATGTCAGCATCACACATGAAAAATACAAAAATCAAAAGAAGTCAAGAAAACATGTCTCCTCCCAAGATCACCAATCTCAACGCCTCAGCTCCCATAGAAGATAGCCCATAGGAGGTATCTAAAAGATCAATAATCAGGGCAATTAACTCCAAAGATCAATCATAAATATGTTCAAACAGTTCCAAAGATCATAGATAAACACCTAAACAAGTCTGAAGAAGAACACAACAAACTCAGGAAAGAAAACCAAGGAATCAAAACCAAGACACAATTAGAATGAAAGTAAAGAACCTGAAAACAGATCTAAAAACACTGAAGAAAACCCAAAGTGATCTGCAAATGAACATGGAAACACTGAAAAAAGCCCAGGTTGAAATAACACACAGAATACAAAAAAAAAAATCAAACAATGCAGTAAGAAATTCAATAGAAAGTCTTAAAAATATAACTGATCAAGTAAAAGACAGAGTCTCAGAATGGGAAGATAAGACAGGTGAGTTTGATAAGTCAATTACAGAAACCAATAAATTGAAAAGCACGCTTGAATAGAACATATAGGCCTCTGGGACTGCATCAAAAGGCCCAACGTATGGGTCGTGAATATCCCATAAACAGACACACAAGAGGAAGAGCCATCAAGCATCATTAATGAGATAATAGAGGGAAATTTCCATGACTTAATAAAAGAGACACCTATCCTGATTCAAGAAGCAACAGAAAACCAAATACCCAAGACAATAAAGAAATATACCACAGTGTATGATAGGCTGCATACCAAATATGAACATTAAATGCAAGATCTTAAAGGCTATAAGACAAAAAGAACCAGTCACATACACAGGTAAACCCATCAAAATAACAGTTTTAAATACAACTGGTAAAAGCTGGAAGAGCTTGGAGACACATAATACAAGTCATGAATAAACACAAATGCTAACCCAGATTATTATATCCAGCAAAACTGTCAGTCATAATAGAAGGTGAAAGAAAAATATTCCAAGATAGTAACAAGCTAAATAAACTATGTGGCCACTAAATTAAAACTATAGAAGATACTAGAAGGAATGAGCAAGATGGAAAAGAAAGATTAGCACACCAAAAAGGCTAGGGGTAATAAATAATATCAGCACTAGAAATGAATAAGGGTCTAAATATGAAAACATCATAAGGTCAGCAAAATTTGAGGAAACATTAAATACATTCCAATAATGAATTTAAATATTAATGGGCTCAAGTCCCCAATCAAGAGACACAGGCTTATAGCATGGATCAAACATCAGGACTCATCAATTCTCTATTTCCAAGAAACACGCCTTGCCATGTGAATGGAAAAAGGAAACAATTAGAAGTTACCATCTTAATATCAAACAAAATAGACTTGAAACTAAAACAAACCATAGGAAATATAAATGGACACTGCCTCCTAGTTGAGGGAACATTCCAACAAGAGGATCTTATGATCCTAAACATATATGCACCAATCAAAGGAATATCCAAATTCATCAAACAAATACTACAGGAAGCAAAATAACTAACTGAACCAAACAAAATGATAGTAAGAGACTTCTATACCCCACATACACAATTGAATACTGATCAAAAACTAAGTGGAGACACATTGGAGTTAAATGAAATTATAAATCAAAGGAACCTGACAGATATATACAGAATATTTCACCCAAACACTAAAGAATGCACATTCTTAGCAGCCCATGGAATATTCTCAAAAACAGGCCATATGCTAGGACACAAATGTAAATTCTACAATACAGAAAAATTGAAATAATTTCCTGAATACTATCTGACCATCATGGAAAAAGTAGATGTCCACAACAAAGGAAACAACAGAAATTGCACAAAATTCATGGAAGATAAATAACATATTTTTGAAAAATGAATGGGTAGAAGAAGAAATAAAGCAATAAAGTAAAAATTTCCTTGAATACAATAAAAATGAAGACACAACCTGCCAAAATTTATGGAACACATTGAAAGCAGAACTAAGAGGAAAGTTTATAACATGAATTACCTATATAAAAAAAAGGAAAGAGTCCAATAAACAACTTAATGCTACACGTGAAACTTTAGAAAAACAAGAACAATCAAATCCTAAAAGTAGCACATGGGATGAAATATCCAGGATCTGGCAGAAATCAGTGTGTTGGGATTGAAAAAGACAATATAAAAAAAAATCAATGAAATAAAGAGCTGGTTCTTTGAAAAGATAAACAAGATGGACAAACCTTTATCTGCACTAACCAAAGGGAGAAGTTAAAGCATTCAAACCAATAAAATCAGAAATGAAAAGGGGAGAATCACAGCGGATACCAGAGAAATTCAGAGAATTATGAGGACATATTCTAAGAATTTATACTCCTCTAAATTTGGACAATATAAAGGAAATGGATGAGTTCCTAAACACATACAACTTACACAAAGATGACTCAAGGGGAAATAAGTACTTTAAACAGGTCAAAAGCAAGTGATGAAATTAAAACAGTAATTACAAGTCTCCCAACTAAAAAAAACCCAGAACCAGAGGGACACAGTGCAGAATTCTACGAAAACATCTAGAAAACCTAACACATTCTTCCTCAAATTATTCCATAAAATAAAGAAAGAAGGAATATTCCCTATTTCTATAAAGTCAATATTAACTTTCATAAATCGATTAATAGATTCACAAACAAAAATCACATGATCCTCTCAATAGCTGCAGAAAAGGCATTTGACAAAATTCAACATCTCTTTATGATAAAAAAATAACTTTGGAGAAAACATGAATGGATGGGACATATCTCAGCATAATAAAGACTATATATGACAAGTCCAAGGCAAATATTATTTAAAATGGGGAAAAATTTGAAACATTCCCATTTACATCAGGGATGAGACAAAGCTGTCCATTGTCAACACTCCTGTCAATATTGTGCTTGAAGTCTTAGCCAGAACAATAAGGCAAGACAGGGAAATAAAGAGAACACAAACAGGAAAGGAAGAAGTTAAACTAACCTAATTTGTAGTTGATATGATTAAATACTTTAGAGATCCATATGACTCCACCAAGGACTACTCAAACTAATAAACACATTCGCTAAAGTGGCAGGCTACAAAATCAACATATAAAAATCAGTAGCCTTCTTATATACTAGAGACAAACAAGTTGAGAAACAAGTGAGGAAATGAATGCCATTCACCATATCTCAAAGAACATAAAATACCTCAGAATATGCTTAACCTAGGAAACAAAAGATCTATATAATGCAAACTACAAAACACTAGAAAGTGGAAAGAACTTCCATACATGGATCAGTAGGATCAATATTATGAAAATGATATCTACCCAAGGCAACATACAAATTCAGTGCAATTCCAATCAAAATCCCAATGCAATTCTTCACAGAACTTGAAAAAATAATCTCAAAATTCAACGAAAGAACAAAAACTCTGCTTGGCCAAAAAAATATAGAACAATAAAATCACTGCTGGAGGTATCAACATAACAGATTTCAAACAATACTATAGCTATAGTAATAATAAAAGCATAGTACTATCATAAAAACAGATACATTGACTAACTGGTCAGAACCGAGAACTCAGATATGACCTCCTACACATATAGCCACTTGATTTTTGTGTTGAACATACATACTTGAGAAAAGACAGAATCTTCAACAAATGATGTTAGGAAAACTGGACATCTACACGTGGAAGAATGAAAATTGACTACTAGCACTCCTCTTTCACTAAAACAACCCCAAATGGCTCACAGACCTAGATGGCAAGCCTGAAACCCTGAATTGTTAGAATGAAGAATAAATAGCATATTTGAATTGTTAGGCCTAGAAAAATATTTTCTAAATAGACCCCAAATGAAATTAAAAAGCCTTGTTCTGCAAAAGAAACTTGTGCAAGAAGAAAACCCACAGAATGGGAGAAAATCTTTGCTAGCTATAAATCTGCAAAAAGATTAATCTCCACAGAATAAAAGAACTCAGAATGCTAAACACCAAGAAAGCAAACACACTAATTATAACATGGGCCCTGGAACACAATGGGGACTTCTCCCAAAAAGAAATTGACAGAAGATTAAAACTATAACCGTACTTGTCACCATGTACAAGAATTAATTTCAAATGCATCAAGGACCTCAATATAAGGCCAGACACTATAAAAACCATAGTTGAAAGGGTAGGTAACTCCCTCGAGCTGATTGGGCTAGGCCAACAGTTCCTAAACAGACATCCAATAGCACAGTCACTACAACCAACACTCAACACATGGGATCTTGTGAAATTAAAGAGCTTCTGCTCAGATAAAAAGATTGTAACTCAAGCACAAAGGCAAACCACAGAATGGGAGAAAATCTTCACTAACCACATATCTGATAGAGTTCTATTATCCAGAGTGCACAAAGAACTTAGAAAACTAAATACCAAGGAAACAAATGGACCAATTGAAAAATGGGCCTTGGAACTTAAAAGAAACTTTACCAGGGAAGAAATTGAAATGTGTATCAAATATCTTAAAAAATGCTCCACATCCTTAGCCATCAGGGAAATGCAAATCAAAACTTCCCAGAGATATCATCTCACCCCGGTCAGGATGGCAAAAATCCACAATACAAACAACAAATGCTGAAGAGGATGTGGAGAGAGAGGAACTCTCCTACATTGCTGGTGGGAATGCAGGCTCATACAACCACTCTGGCAAGCCATCTGGTGGTTCTTAAAGAAATTAAAGATGGAAATGCCTTATGACCCTGCTATTCTACTTTTGGGAATAACCCCCCATACAGCAAAAATTCACCTCGATAGCACAAGCACGACCATGTTCATAGCAGCACTGTTTACAATAGCAAAGTCATGGAATCAACCAAATGTCCAACATTGATGAGTGGATAAGGAAAATGTGGTACATTTATACAATGGACTACTACTCAGCTATCAAAAATGATGAATTAATTCAATTTGCCGGGAAATGGATGGAATTAGAAACAATTATATTGAATGAAGTATCCCAGACACAGAAAATTAAGTGCCATATGTACTCCCTAATAGTTGGATCCTAGTACAAAACCCACTTAGAGACACTTGAAGACAAATCTGTAATACCTATAGTAATTGTAAAGATTATAAACAGGAGGGATGGGGAAGGAGGAGCCCACCAGAAACAAGGAGAAAGGGGACCATGTTACAACATAGAAAGTAGGCCACCATCAAGGACTGCAAGTAAGTAATGAGATATCTGGTTAAGTTCACAAACTTTCCTTCCTGATCATTTGCAACTGATGGGGTATGATCTCACCAGAAGGGGAGGGCATATAGGCTGGCAGAGAGAAAGTAACCATTTTGTAAATGAGTGATTTACCCCTCTCTCTCCACGGTCTCCTACTTTTATTTCATCTACCTTTGAATATACTCTTATAACAAGACGCTAATTTAACAGGTTTTTATCTCTGGCCAGGGGGTGACATCCAATATCCATAAGGATGGAGCCAAGGGCATTGCAGGAGCAGCAAAACTGAAAAAAATCAACAAAGCATAATCCAGAACATCAGGAACTGGGCCAACCTAATCTCTCCCCATCCTGAAGCTCAGGGAAATTTGCAGAAAATGTGCTACATACACTCAATGAGATATTATTTAGTCATTAGGAAGGATGAGATTTTGAAATTTGCTGGTAAATGGATGAAATTGGAAAATATAATATTGAGCAACATATCTCAAACACAGAAGACAAATACCACATGTTCTTTCTCATATGAGGATGCTAGCATTGGTCTCCTGACTGAAGTATTTGGCTTGAAATTACAGTAAGAGTCAGAAAATTCGATAGGGATGAATGATAAAGCAGAAAAGGGTGTGTAGATGGAATATAGAATACTGTGGTAGGTAGGATGAGGAGGGAATAATGGGAAAGCATATCTAGGGGGCATGAGTAGGTGGGATATAGGAGGATCTGAGGGACTTTAAGACAAACCCTAAGATTGTGGGATAGAAGCAGATAGGAACCTCTTATGTTATTAATATATCAAAAAATTTCTATCAAAGAAAGGATAAGAATGAATAATCCCTATGCAGCAGAATACGGAGAGAGGATATCAGGGCAAAACAAACAAACAAAAAAATAAAACAAAAAAATGGCCTGTGTTGGTCCACTTAGAACCCAGTGACAATTAAGACTATACTAGAAGTAATAGGAATGTACATTTCATATTAAGTTGTGGTCAGAAAGGTGTCAAAGACTCCCTTCCCTCCCAAAGAGTATAGAGTTTTTGCCTTTATTCCAAAAAGCTTATAGTGAGAGCATATGGATCACATGATATGAGCAAAAAAATATCAACTCAAACTGTTTTGAGAGTTTCCTCTTTGCTGTATAATTTTCATAGTACCAAGGAAGACTATAGAAACTCCTTGGGAGAAAAATAATCAAAGGTCTCGCCAACCAGTGAGATCTGCAAGTTACAGTAAAGATTACCAAGCAACAGGTGACCATCAGTATAATGGTGGCACAAGCTTCAAGAAGACAATCAACAGCTTTCTAATCTTGCTTGTCAGAATGGAACACACTCCTGTTACTGTTAAATAGAACAAGAACTATAAAAGGGAAGGAAATAAGTCTCAAGGGAAGAACATACTATGAATCTTTAGCTAGGAAGACAGCATACCAAAATGCCCTGTAAACACCTGTCATTATACCCATAGATTGGAAGAGCACTCAGCACTCAATCTACTGAAAAGCACAACTTACAAAAAGTCTATGGACTGTTTGTTTCTAAAAAGAACATGTAAAATTCACCTAACCCTTACACAAGGCCCAGGGAATATCACAGAAAAGGTCGTGACAAGATTGTAAGAGGGTGAAGTAGGAAAGTGGTGAGCTATGCATTATCTCCTAGACATGACATAGTTGTGACATACAAGATTTCATGGCAGATGTGTATGCTTCCACATAAATTACATTGGAACATGATATCAGAAAGATGTCAAGAAATTCCGTTCCTCTCTGAGAGACTGATGAGGACTAATGCTGATAGAGAAGTAAAGAAGGATGTTTTCCTCATGTTATAGCCTGATCAAGGATGTTTGATGGAGCATGAATTAGGTCACATTGGGCTACAGAAGCAAAAAGATTTGAAATTTGGAGGAAGTCTGACATGAGAGATGAAGAATTATAAGCAGAAAAGAGGGGGAAGGAATTTGGAACTAAGAGTTAAAAATATTATAAAGTCAACTATATTCATGTAAATGACATTATAAATAAATTTGAAAAATTCATTGATCTTTCCAAAGGAAAAAAAAATGTCTTAAATTCTTATAAAATGAGAGCCAGGGAGATGCTCAATAGAACACCTGCCATAAAACTTAAGGACTTGTGTTTTGATCTTCAGTGTGATGGTAGCATCAGCTATCAACTTGATCCCTCAGATGTGAGCCCCCAAGGAGATTGGATAGATTAAAGTTAGCCTTTTAGAATGTGAGGGATTGCTCTAATTAGCTCAGCTAGAGGAGTGAGGCTACATTTTTGGAGACCATCACTTGATTGTATTATATGTCCCAATGATAGACATGAACCTGAAGAACTGGATGTTTGACCATGGTCCAATTATTCCTGGTCATGCCCCATTTCTTCCATTTGCAATAGGAATGTTTGTTTTATGCTGTTTATGTTGGAAATATGTAATGTTTTTAATTTTGTAGCTGCTTGCAGCTAAATGTTTGTGTATTTTTAAATAGTATTGGCATTATTAATCACTATGGGAATCTTTTGATGTTAGAATCAATGTATTTTGTGTTCTAATATGGTTATGAGCCTATGAGAACAAAGCTGTAGAAGATTATATCTAAAAAGTGGTGTGTTTGGATGTCAAATTGGCAAGGGGTAGAGATGTTATTGTTAACTCAATCTACTGAAAAGCACAACTTACAAAATGTCTATGGACTGTTTGTTCCTAAAAAGAACATGTAAAATTCACCTAACCCTTACACAAGGCCCAGGGAATATCACAGAAGTAGTCTGAAGTCACTCCTGTGGATAGAGTATCTAGATTAAGTCTTTGGGAACATCTGTCTATAAAGTATCACGTAATTTCATTAATTGGTGTGGGAATACCTATCTTAATTTTTTGGAAGGCTAATCCTCGTGTATGAAATACCAAACTGTATAAATGGAGAAATCAAGCTGAGCCCTAGAATATTATCATCTCTCTGTTTCTTATTATGATTGTGATGTGACCTATGACTTGAAGCTCTTGCCATCTTGACTTCCCTGGATTGATGGCCTGTATCTTTTTAGTATGAGTCAGAATAAACCTGTTTTTCTGTAAGCTTCTTCATTTTGTTACAAGGACAAGAAAAGAAACTAAGATATCCAGCATTGATGTAAATACCAGATGGGAGTGAAAAATCTGCAACCTAACACTAAGGAAGCACAGACAAAGGCTCACCTGGGAGGCTGGTTGATTGCACTACTCAGTCAGCAAACTGAAGGTTCAGTAAGAGACCCTGACTCAATACACAAGGTGAAGCGTAATCATGAAAGATGGTGGGGAATAATGAAGAATCTGAGCCTCTGGGCTTCTCCAGGGACATGCACACCCTCCCTCTATACATTTGTGCCCCAACACATGTATGTGGCTATGCATACACATATACTTGTACACACACACCCACACACACACACACACACACACACACAACACATGCACACACAACCCAAATTCAAGAAACACTTTGCAAGACCACCACAAATTAATCAATGTGATGGTATTTGCTGGTATTCAAATTCATTTTGCCCACAAATGTGATGGAATCATATGGCTCGACCCATTGGAAATAGACAAATTATAGTCGGATTTCTCCAGTTCTTGAATAATGAATTACTAGTCATGACTTTTGTAAGTATTGTTCAGGGAAACATTTTCTGGTTGGAGACACTCAGTAACATTCTGCTTTTATCTGTGTCTGTGAAAGATGACTGCTATAAAGCTGTGTTAATTCAAGTAACTGTTCCCCTTCTACTGAAGTAAGTTCAAATAAAATAGCATCAACAGCAACAAAGGTTACCAGTAGTTATCTCTGAAAATATAGGTTAATTTTTCCTCTTTTTATGTTGCCATATTTCCAAAATTTCTATAATGAGCAATTATTTTAAAATCAGAAACATGCTTCTAAAAATGATAGTGTGCTGAATTTCAAACATTACATTATGATCTGGAGAAAGTTTTATAATAGCTAGCCCTGTTCTTTCAAACAAAATACCTATGAATAAATCTGGAAAATGATTTGTTTATTATCAACCCCACCCACAATTTCTCCTCCTGTTGACAAGTAGTCTGGGCAGTTGACACTTCAGTTTTACTTGAGTTGATTTGTGACACTTATTAGTTAGCCAATTTAGAAGCCCAATGTGCTTTGGTGGTCAAATGCCACCCCCGGTCACATATTAACCTCATTTTGGTTTAAATGTGCCATTTAAATGGGAAACCCTATCCAGCTGGCAAGGGAATAGCACTCACTTTAAATTGGATATTATTTTGAATTACAGTCAACTCTGTAATTCAGTGTGATGTGGCTGCTAAAAGCCAAAGATCTTAGACTGCATTAATAAAATTGTAATTTCTGGTTTATGGGAAGTAATCGTCTTTCTACATTCTGTTCAAGTCACATCCGGAGTATGATCTTCAATTACAGGTCAACATTTTGAGGACCATGACAAATTAGAACATGACCTGAAGAGGAAAATTAGTATGGAGAAGGATCTGGAAGTCACTGACATTCTTTAAGGAACAGGCAACTGAAAGAAAATGAGACGGTATAGACAGTACAATACCTATCCTCAAGTATTTGAGCTCCTTTAATAGAAATGAGAGACAGAATTATTCGGAAATGACAGAAATATGGGTTTTACATGAATGAGTGAAGACACTGAAAATGTCAAGTATTTACTCTTAGCAAGACACAAAATCCTGGGAGCAAATCAAGAACTGACATGTCCATATCCCTAAGTGAAGTGATCTTGATTTGAAAAGGAAGTGGTCCAAGTTAATATTGTAGTGTGTGTGTGTGTGTGTGTGTGTGTGTGTGTGTGTGTGTGTGTGTGTCTGTGAACAATTGCATTCTTCTTTGTTGGGTGGAAGCAGAAGACAGTGGCTGACATAATCACAAAGAGTGATTGAGGGCAGGTGGGTGAACTCTTGGAAAAGTCTGTGCCTTTTATGTGTGTATGAAGTCTGCCTATGATGTGTGGGGGAAAAGAAAGAGCACAAGCTAGGGAAATGAAGAGAAAAGCAGACCATTTATTTCATTTATCTCAGAATTTTAAGCCAGGGAAAGCTAGAAAGAATAAAAGGATGGTAATTTTAGACTTTGGGAGATAGACTACGGGTCTATCAATGTTTAGTAATGTAGCTTAGTGGTAGAGCACTACCTAATGTGCACTTTAAGATTGGATCCCAGAGCTAAAACATCTTCACTGTGAAAACAAGGCTTACGACTAATAATAACCAAAGATTTTTATCTATGTGGTGTGTGTGTGTGTGTGTGTGTGTGTGTGTGTGTGTGTGTCCCCGCATATATAAAGATCAAAGGACAACTTTCAGGAATTGCTTTTCTCCTTCTACCATGTAAAGTTCTAAACATTGAACTAAGACTGCCAGGTCACTAGGCTTGCATGGCAAGAGCCTTTCCCACTGGGCCATCATGCTGGCTCTAAAGGAGTTTTTATATCTATTTTTATATATTCATCATTTTGTATTTCCACCTATAAAATAAAGGTTAAATACATATTCTAGCATGTAGCTTTAAAGCATCTTTAGAACAAAATATCCTTAAATAAAGAATGTTATTTCCAAGAGTCATGCAAAATAAAGTACAGAAGCTGTTTAAATGCCAGCCTAATAGCACAGAGAGAACTCGGTCTTCACACAGACTGGAAGGGCAAAGACAAGAGGAAATGAAGTTGTTTTGCTTATACCTGTGGAATTTCAGACACACACACCACACACACGCATTCCATACATGCACCCAAACACACAACACTATTCTATATATGTATACACACCAACACACACATACTACACCACATACACACATACCACATACCACATACTTACATACCATACCACATACGCACACACACACACACACACGCACACACACACACATCAAACATTCCTCCACCCCCACCCTTCAGGTAAAAAAGCACAGGTTTCCCATCAAATTAAGAAATTTTCAATACAATTGTCTACAGACAAGATGGGCTGCCTTGAAAAATCTTATTCCCTCCTCATCCATGCTGCTTGACGAAGCTAAGCTGGGACAGCAAGCCACATGATTCTATGAGTTTGTCCTGAAGGGAGAGATTCAGAAAAGAGCTAGTCCAAAAAAAAAAAAAAAGAAAAAAAGAAAAGAAGAAGTCTCCCTGATCAGCAATGGAGACTTTGTTTATTAGGTAGGTTGACTCTCAAAATGCTTGTTCGTGCTGTTTGCTGGGGCCCAGGGTCACAGAGCTGCTCTTTTTGGATTAAGTTGAGGCCAGTCACTCAATGCACCAGGTAGAAACAAAGCTTATAGACAAACTGAGATGTGGGAAGTAACTTGTTCAATTGCATGTATCTTTTCAAATAAATACTCTTGCCACTGCCAAGCCATAGAAAACAGTTCACAACCAGGCTGAGTCTACAAAATGTACAGTATGGAGATAGATAGGAATGACTCTAGGTCTGCTGAGTTCTCCATTCAAGCTTCACACTTGCCTTGGTTAAATTCACTCTCTGAAAAGGAATTTTGAAAGACATGGGTCATCTAATCCCAAATCCTCCAAACGGGAGGGAAAGAAGACAAGGTTTTGCAAATTATATGGCGCGCATACAAAGAAGGCTTGCAAAGCACAGCTAAAAGACAGACACTGATGATTTGATTCTGATTAATGACACCCCCTGCCCAAACTTAGCACTCATCCAGACATCTTTATGTCTGATCTCCAATAATTCTGCCAGGAGGTACAGAGCTGTCCATTTAATTAGGATGTCAAAGACTTTGGCTGGGTACCCAAATAAATTAGGCTGTGATGGACTAGGAATTCATTTCTTTAGTTCCACTCACCCAGTAAACACTCACTGCATACTTGTTTTTTGGCAGGTACTGTGATACTGTGGGGATAAATTCATGAATGGTACCTTCTCACTAGTCCTCTCCCTCCCTCCCTCTTTCTCTCCCTCCCTCCCTTCCTCTCTCTCTCTCTCCCTCCCTCCCTCCCCATCTCTGCCATTCCTTATGAGGACTCTATCCCACTGGTGTTCATCTTCATTATGAGTTTATCACTCTTTTAAAACTCTTTCCTTCTAAGTCACACTAGATATCAGGATTTTAAAACAAAACATTTAAGGGCAACACACTTCAGTACATTGCATGAATAAAAGAAGAAGAAAAAGAAAAAAATACTCAGCTTAAAATTTTCTGAAAATATACCTGCATAAGCAAATGGCAACCAAAGCCAAGACAACCAAATGTCTTCGCCTTGTCTTAGATGCAGACTGGAGCTGGTGAGCTGGTAATGCACTGGTGATGGGGAAAATAGAAGCCTTGCAGATCAGCTTCAAAGTTTGCTCAGTGTTCTGCTTGTGCTAATCAGACTGTCTATCTAAAGAAGGTAGAGGAAGAAACAGCGTAGAGAGTGAAATGGGTAGAGCATCCTCATGAAAACTATTTTCTGGTTCATCCCCAAGGAGACTACTCCTGGAAAAGTCTGGAACAGTAAACTGTAGAAAATAGTTTGATAAAGACTAAGAGAAAAAGGCATCTTACAAGTATGGTAAGTGAGGTATAAAACATGAGACATTTCTCCATGTGGATAGAGATGTTGATGAGAGAAGAGAACAGAGGCAGAATCAGGAGGAAGACATGTTGTCAGATCCTCCAGTGTCCTGTAAACCCAGCCTGGGTGATTTAAAGACTCGTCAAAGATGATGTACAGTAGAGTAGCCTGGCTGCAGAAGAAGCGTAAGGAAACTAAGACAGTCCTGAAGGTTGGGTGTTGATTAATCTGCATGGAAATGGCATAGCAGGCAGAGGTCAAATAAAGAATTTATCAATCATACTCCCTAAAAGGTTTCTTTTGAAAAATCACACAATGATCCTGAAACAAGGGAAAACAAAACAGAAATATTGCTTTCGGTCTCAAAATTTCAACAATCAAAGTGTCTCTTTACCTTGCCCTTTTCAATGTGGAAATGTCATTGTTCCCAGAGCAGGCAAAGGAAAAAACTTGGGGACTGGCAAAGAAAAGGACACCGGTGTCCTAGAAAACAATGCACTGAAGAATAATGACCGCGAGTCCCAGAGCCCGGGGCAGAGCTCAGCCTCTCTCCGCGGCCCAGTGAAGCCTGGTGGAAGACTGACTCTGGCTTCTTTTAAGCCTTGAGAAATGACTGCCAAGCAAGCAAGCCTGTCCTCCGTCGCTACGGTGCTTGTGACAGCGCATAAGTACCCACTGGAGTGCCAGCTGCTCAGCCATATGTCCCTGGCCACCTTCATGCTTCTTGGAATGCGACGGGGCCTCACCGGGCTTCAATCAACTGGTGTTCCACAGCGACACCGAATGGAGGCAAGAGTCACAACAGCAGTGTCAACTGGGAAATTGGCTGGTTGGATTTCCTGTTTTTTCTCCATAAACTTATTAGCAATAAATATTATTGTCTGGGCTAGTTAAATCTAACTGAAGTCTTGAAGGTGCTTCATGCACTGATGTCCAAGAGGGTAGAAATATTTTTCTGGGACTCATACATAAAGAAAGCGGATTTCTTTCTAATGAATCCAAGGGGAACGTGAAGAAATGTTAAAGTTCTCCCAAGATCTCTGCCCACACACATTTGCTGACATTTGAATGGTGAACCATTTTGCACGCGTGTGCAAGCTTACAGGAAAGGTTCTGTGATACAGGAAAGTGGAAAAGGAGGATTAACGAGCATTTTTGTCCTTCTCCTCAGCAGGTGCGTTTAAGAAAACTCCAAAAGGACGATGGAGAGTCTGTGGATTTGTATCCTTCAGAATAAAGACACCGAGATAGGGTTGGGTATTCGGGGAAATTGTTGGAGGAAATGCTACGAAGAAGGAAGAAAACATTAGGAGCAGCGCCAATCAGAATGCGGTGCTGAGGAGAGGGGCGGAGCAGAGGTGAGAGGTTGGTTGAGGACTCAGACCTCGGCTCACTTTCAGAGAAATTATAGCATCCATCGGAGGTCCAAAACCCGGTCAGCCACCCGAGCCTTCCAAGGAATCCCCAGTCTCTGATGAGCGGCCTGACCTAGTCTGCATTGTGCTTCATGCGGGGCTGCAGCCGCAGGGGAAGCAAGGCTTAAAGCATTGAAGCATTGAAGTACCGCAGTCGGAGAGTCTTCAATACACTGCTCCCTGCACCGAAGTTTGAGTAGACGCATTCTCTTGGCCATTCTATTAGCAATTTCTTTCTGTGATTTCTCTCGCAAGTTTTTTTTAAACAAATGGTACTTCAATCATCAATTTTACTTATTTAAAATATGATTTCAGGGGGGTGGAGAGGTGGCTCAGGGGTTAAGCCTCTGCTTTGCAGGCGGAAGGTCCTGAGTTCAGATCCTAGACCCCCGTATAGACGCCGGGCAGAAGGAGGGGCGGCCTGCGCTTCTGGTCCTGGTGGGCGGAGCCTGTGAATCCCGGGGCAGAGTAAACAAGGAGGAGGTGGAGGCGGTCCATGCATATATATGAAATTTATTGTATTAGTTTAGGAGATAAAGTCTAGGTAATCCAAAACTGTCCACTGCTAGATGCCATTCACATTTGGGGTGACTCGTCATTATATTTCAAATGTATTAATTCAGATAATATCCTAGGGAAGTCTGACAGCTGATCTATTAGTTAATCCCAGGTACAGTCAAATTGACAACCAAGATTAATTATCACAACCATGTTGATTTCTCTTTTAATCAACTATTTTTTCACTTACATACTGATATTTTATAAATTGTTCTCAGATGGCACATGCCATATCTGCTTTTGTCTAACTCCAGCCTTGTCAGGGAATTCTGCTCTCTTATAAACACAGGAATAAAAAAAGAGTTGATGAAGAGGGGCCTGTTAGTATTGTGTATAAAGAGTACATTCTTGTGGTCTTATAGAATGTATTTTCTTTGCAGTTGAAAGATGGCTATCCACTTTTCTGGATGTTATGAACTATAGATCTTGACTCTTCAATCTAGTAAATAGCACAAGACTGATGGAAGATCTCTTAGCTTACTTTCAAGACAGCAGTTGTGCAACAGAAACCACCAATCTGTCAGTTTAATTTCTTAGACCTAATTGCAAGCAGACATCCCAACATCAGTAGATGCACCCTTACTCTTAGATTATGTTTCGCTGAAAATTTTCCTCTCTTTTTTCCATCATTTTCAAGGGTATCTCATTTATAATTTTAGAGGTAATATGCCAAAGATAGTTACCCTGGTACTATTTTTCAGCCTACAGTTTTGAGCATCGTGTGATACTTGCTATATAGTAGAGTATCAATCTTTTGGTCACTGTCACCAAAACTCGCAAAGGGTAAGAAAACATTATGAATCCTAGGCATTAATGTGTAAAGCTAAAACTAGGAGTGTTTCAAATCATACTATTTGAAAGGAGTCAAAATGTGTAAAGCTAAAACTAGGAGTGTTTCAAATCATACTATTTGAAAGGAGTCAAAAGTCAAGACCTAGAAAGAATAAAACTAAACTTTGGGGAAGCAGGGGCTGTTCGTTGCTCCTGGGCAGTTGGAATGAAAATATAAAAAGAAAATGAATTTTAAAAAGACTATGTTAGACTCAAGTATGATCTATTTAGTAGAATTATCCCCACAGTGGGACCCAAATCATCCTCATCTGCACTCATTAATTAGCAAGTGGCGATGACATTTCAGGTGCAAAGGACTCCGTCTTTTTTCTGTTCATGTCTTCCTGAGGAGTGGGAGCTCTAGAAGTTATCCAAAGTTCCTTGACTTCTATCTCTGTGCTATTGCCTCATATCTTCAGAGATCTTTCTTGAGATCTCTGTGTTAATAAATCTCTTGCACAGGTATCCTCACCACAGGGTCTGTCTGGAGAATCTGCGTCAGTGGCCCAAGTAAGTCTTTGGAAGAAATATTTGATATGGTACCAGCCTGTAATTCCAGCCCTCTACAGGCAAAGTCTGGGAAACTCCAGAGCAAAGTGATAATGAGGTCAAGCAATCTAGGCTGATTCCTAATGTCATCCTTGAGTCTCCACGGGAACACACTTCTATCCTTTTGTACACATGCAACAAAAAAAAAAGAAAGTGATAATGGGCAGAGAAGAGGGAGAGAGCAAAATTTTATCCCCCTCAAAATAATGTCAGACTACATATAAATTTACTTATTTGTTAACTGAAAATGCCTTTTGTTAATTATAGCATTCTCATAAAAAGATTTCCAAAACAAATATACTTCCTTTTGATTCTTTTCTTCCTTTTCTTATACTGTCCAATTAAAATATATAGCTATATTTTAAAAGTGATAGATATCTTTTTTCTAATTTAGCCTTGGATATATTGACTCATGTTTCTTTAGCCTTCTCTTCACTTGTTAACTGATCAATTACATGTATTAAATCCTGTTATGAGACAAGAACTGTCTGTCCAGCAGGAATTTCCAGCATACAATTTCCCTTGCTGACCTATGAGATACCCTGTCTTATCATGATAGTTACAAAGAGAGGTTCTGAACCATCCCAACAAGTTGAGTTTGTTAAATAAACTCAAAAGTTTATTGCACACGCATCAGAACATGGGATGAGAAGCTTGGGTTTAGAGCTGCATAGATGCGGATCTTCCAGATGTGGCTGTGGTTTCCTTGGAAGTATAGCAACAATAGTAAGAAAACTAGTCTTTGAATAATAGACAAATTGTTAAAGGAAATGTGAGGGAAGGAAGAAGGTTTTGGTTTTAATAATTTGGTATATGCTGGGTTTTGTTTTGTAAAACATTTTGCATGAATGTATTCAATGTTACCTGTGACATATTATTTTTTGACTTTTCATTTTTCCACTTTTCTTTATTGATGAGTTTTGCTCTTCGACAAGCTCATGCTTATATATGATACACTATAATTATTTTCTTCTATCTTTTCTTATCTCCCTTCTCATCCTTCCCCTCCACCCCCTCCCCCACCAACCCTCCTCCCTACAAATCTGTCTTCTATATTCAGGTCTTTTTGTTTCCTTTTGTGTCCACTGGGTCTAACCAGAGCTTTCTGTGAGATTCTGGTTTTAAGAGTATGAATTTTATGCCTATTTACTAACTGGAGGGACCAAAATGGAAAGATATGCCATTTGTTCAGCTTTACAATGTAAATACCTAGAAGTGATTTCAAAATAGAGTATGACTATAAACACATGGTCTTCTAACACATAATGTTGAACATTGGTGACTAACAGTAATATATAACTTTGACATACTATGAAATAAAAACTCCTCAAAATCTCTTCAGACTAATTAGTCTGAAACATCAGAATGAAGCAGAGACAGAAAACATGTGAAAGGAATTTATGATGAGGAAATACTGGGAGCTAGTGAGATAATTGAGGAAGATGTCACTGGAAAACCTGCAGATCCCTGGGAACTTGCATTGTTGATGAAAGTTGTCCTCTACATAAATAACATGCATATGTGTAACTGTTCCTGGTCTTTCTCTCATAAATGAATACATAATTATTTGAAACAAATAAATGAGAAAACAGTGAATCTAGAAGAAAACAACATCACTGAGAAAACAGTTGAAAAACAGAAAAATCAATTGGCGCTTTGCCTGGTAGGTGGAAAAATGTGAATGAGCACATAGTCTTTTGAGTGCTTAAAGTGCATCAAAGCCCTTATCTTTCAGAAGTTTGATTAATGCTAATGATGATTTAGGCTAGTAAATATAAGGTTCAGGTTACTGCACTCCCATTGTGTGTGTGTGTGTGTGTGTGTGTGTGTGTGTGTGTGTGTGTGTTTGTGAATAATCACTAAGACCAGATCATAGGAGATCAAAGTATTCTCTCTCTAAAACAACCTACAGGCAAATGTAGTTCTGAACTAGAAGTATAAGGAACTCAAAGTTAGTCTATGGGCATCAAGCTGAAGACATTCCTGAAACTCCACATTGTCACTATTTCCTACTAAGTATACCATACTAGGCCATAAGAAATTATGTCAGTAGCAGGAAATTTAGCAATAATTTTTGTAGGATCAGGTAAGAGCTACTGACGCTTCAAATTGGAACTGGTTTATTGTCAGATTTCACAGAGGTATGTGTGAACTAAATATCAAACATTATTGAGCATCCACTCTATGGTCAACTCTATGCTTGGTTCTGTGAGTGGAGATATTTTGATGGACTCCCATGAGAGACTGGGAATATAACTGGAAAGCTCAGTGCAAATACCAAGAATCCTGGAGTTTGTTAAGGCAGGTCCTATTTCAAATATTTCTCCCCATTGTTGAAAAATGTGGTCTTATTATTTTATTTAGTTCAGAATAGGCATGCAGTATACAATCAGGTAGATGACAGAGATGATAAATGCATAGATGGATAGATAATAGGTAATATGAAGATGGATGACAGATGATAGAGAGATAGATGAAAAATGAATGGATAGATACAGGAATGCTAGATAAATGTGTCCATCCACAAATTGATAGATAATAGATACTTAGATAGATAGATTACTGATATATAAAGATAGATGAGTAGATAATAAGTATGACAGATCATAGAAAAATCAGTGACAGGTAGATAGAGAGAGATAGATAGATGATAGATAGATAGATAGATAGATAGATAGATAGATAGATAGATAGATAGATAAGAGATGGATAGATGAACAATACATAAAAACTAAGCATTCAAGCTGTATAACATACACTCTGGTAAATAGCCCTATCTCTTAACTACCCCTTAAAGTCCTCCATTTTGTTCCAACTTTATTCATGGAATTTATTTCCTCCCATCACCAGTTTTGTTGCCTTGATTAAAATAATAATATTACTTGAGCATTGTTTTAAGATTGCCTTAATCTTATAAGGCTTCAAAGCTTTTTTTGCCACTATCAATGAAGATTTAAGAACGACAATCTTTGCCAAAATGTCCTTTTGCATGTCAAAAAAAATTTGGACTTTTTTTAATCGACTTTGCAAATCCTTTGAGGGGCCCTGTCGTCAGCCTCACTGCATGGCGGCCCACCTTAACAAGTGCTCATCAGCTGTCTGAGCACTCTCCTCATTTTCTCTGTCATGTCTTGCTGCTAACTGTGCTGTTGGACTAGAGTCACTGTGCCTTGCATGTGTGAGTGTATCACAAGTGAACGACATCCATGAATCCAGCATCAGGAAGAACAGAGACTGTGCCATTGCACTTATACATAATATCTTGTGTTTTTAAGAAAATTGCACAAAAGATAAAAGCATTTATTCTAGCCATCGAAGGTATGTATGAATGAGAGGATAAGCTGGGCTCTTACATAGATGTGCTGTCTGGAGAATAGCAAAGTACTGTGGCTAAGGACACATACTCTGAGCTGTATCATACACGCTTAGGATAGAGGCCTGAGGGTCTTTTCATTAGCACCTTACCAG
Source organism: Typhlomys cinereus (assembly GCA_023101885.1). NCBI lineage: Eukaryota > Metazoa > Chordata > Mammalia > Rodentia > Platacanthomyidae > Typhlomys > Typhlomys cinereus. Next base: position 5,034,305 of record JALPQD010000082.1, read on the forward strand.
CAGTAGCACATTCATACACCTGAGCTAGGCAACCCTGACTGTTACACACATAATTTCAATCCAAGCTTTGAGTTATTCAACCTTAACAACTTGAAGGTGTGATATGCACCTACCTTGTTTATTCTGGGATGGAAGCATATGGTATATTTGGTGTTAAAATTGTGGAAACAGGACCTATTGACTGCAGTGTCCGTGATATCGTATTATACCTGGAGGTGGGAGAGAAATGGGGCAGGAGAACTGAGAAAAGAAAGCCCCAAGCAGTCACAATAAAAACTTCCCCACACACTTATTATGTCTTGGTGGAAGAAAACAGGAGTGAAATTATGTTTTTAAATGAGAGACAGATATTGACTCAATACATCAAGTATTTTAAGGGTTAAAAAAGGACTTGTTATTGAATTATAAATCTTACTTGATTATAAAGTCTATACAACTTTAGGCCTGTAAATAAAACAATGTGTCTCCTGGTATTCATACAATATGTCTATTTGCAGATACTAAAGTGAATCTGACATCACAGTAAGTAGTTCAAACAATCTACATTGCTGGGAGCTGTTTCTCACAAAACATTGATTTCCTGGCACCATCAGCCAGCTAGATATGCCTTCCGCTTTTGTTTACCAGCCCACAAGGTCTGGGATGTTGGACTTCACACTGCCTGATGATCTGAAGCAAACTTTGAAGCGCTTAGCGGAGAAAGTTAATGAATTATGTTCTCTTTGTTTTGAAATGACTTGAGATTCACCTTGATAAACAGCTGCTTATGAAGAAAAATCCAGTCCCAGTCCCCAGGGAAGATGAATCACAAAAATAACTGTATGACCTAAGTGCTTGCTAAGAGTGGCAGTACTTACGCAAATTTTTGAGTAGAGGGCAATAGTTGGTTTGGTGCCAATGGAGAGTCCTGATAAATGGTTACGTATTCTAACAGTAACTGTATAATGCTCCAAACACAGGAATATTGAAAAGAAAAAACTTTATATTTTAACATGGAAAGCGACACGAGCAGAGCTGTATTTCTGAAGGTCCCGTTGGTAGCCCTGTGTCCTAATAAGAGGACCCAAGGTTCTGGCGATTGCATCTCCAGCATGGTTACTCAGAGAACTCAGATTTCTTGGTGGTGGTAGGTCAAGTTTTCGTATAACTCCATTTAAAAAACCATCTGATTATTTAAATTAAGTCATTTCTACAACTATGAACCCTGGCTAGCTAATTTTAGAACAACTGGGCATTTTGAGGGTGGTCCCAGGCTACTGCGCTCTAGACTCTGACATCTCTGCCCATGTCTCTGATGTCTTTGATGTCTCTGCACATGTAGCATTAGGTCTTCTGTTTCATGGCATCTTAGCAAAACAGGGAAGAAAAAGTACCTCAAACCTCCACCACTAAGACTTTGGACTGTAACTCAGTTTTATATCTGCCGCCAAAGTGTTTCAGAGTTCATCCCAAATTGTGGTCCTGGAGACTAGGTGGCATTTGTCTTGTTTATATTAGTATGAATTTAAGAAAATGGGTTTTTCTCCCTCAGGTGTTTATATAATGAGCCTTAGATCCACTTATGGTAGATGACTTTTATTCTCCAAGGAGTTTCAGGGGTAGAAAAGAGAGAGATTTTTCTCAGGGAAGGGTTTCGGTGGCTAAGGTGAGTTTCTTCTCCAATTCTGAGGATGAAGCTGTAATTCACTTACTGACTCAGGTCCTGGATTTTCAGCTTACATTATGACAATAATATTATATTTATTCACTAAATTTTCATTCTCTGTGTTAACTTGGCAACATAAAGAAAAGTGAAAAATATTTTCAAGGAAAATTTAATTTTTTTTCTTGAACGCTGACTGTTTTTATAACCTTGGAAACTTCAAAGTATTTGCTGTTGGGGTATGAGCTTTAGCATAAGCAGCCTATTCGCTGGAAGCTGACGCAAGCTTCTATCATGGCTCTGAATCCGTTTCAGAATGGATAAAAGGAAAAAGAAACTTCTACAAAGGCAAGAATTTAAATAATAAATTCAAGTGGATATTGTAATATCCCTAGACTTGGAGCAATTACAGATTAGAACTAAACTTTAACATGAACACCAACTTGCACGAAGAAACGTATACATTAGACAGGCAAATCTTCATGATGCAGATGTTCCCCAGAGCTTGTTCTGAGCATGTGTGAGGAATACACTTCAGCACTTCCCTGGCTATTTCATTGTAAGGTAGGCTACTTTGCAAATACCTTGAAAGCGCAGAGTAGGTAAAGGCACTCAAGTATCTGCAGATTACTGGGTGTTAACCGCAGTTAAGTGGCGCTTGCTTGCATTCCTCCTAGAAGTCTGGCATCACTACGTTTGGACAATTCCAAGGCACTTAAAAACGTTTTTTCTTCTTTATTCCTCTTTCCTGTCTTCTTTACTTCTCTCTCCCTCTCTCTTCCTCTCTCTCTCTCTCTCTCCTTTCTTTTCTTTCTTCCCTTATTTTTTCTTTTTTCTTTCTTTTTTCTTTCTTTCTTCTTCCTTTCTTTCTTTTTTCTTTCTCTTTCTTCCTTTCTCTCCTTTAATTCCATTTCTTTTCTATTTGTCCTTATTCAAAAACATATGTAAAATGGATTCAGTGATGCATAATCCTAGATTCAACATGAAAAGATAATATATTCTAGGCCATCTAATGACAATTGGGAAAAGGTCAATGAAATATTTTAAAAAACAAAAATGAGAATATGAGAGAAATGAAAAAAACAAATGTTAATTTCATATTGAAAAATATTGTCGTGCTATTAAAATGCAGTCCTGAATCTGCCTCACAAAGTCAGTTTTCTGTAAGGAGGAAAAAAGTACACAAGGAAATATGCCCAGTTGATCCTTTTAAGAAGGATGTGAAGTTGTATGGTGACCACAGCAATTTTACAAATAGTGCATGAAGTACTCTGACACAATGATATTCTTAGTCAAGATGGGTGGCACCATCTGCAAGACTACAGAATGTCCCACTCAGTAGGAGTTGTAGCTTTGACTTTGTTAAGCAGAGCAAACGTTTCCAGACTCAGATCAGTGCAGAGTGGAAGGTGTCCATTACATAACTGTATACATGGGTTTCATAGATTATTTCTGGAGACATGTAGATTCACATGTGAAAGAAGATTGGCTCACTCACATCAACTCTGTTGCAATTAAATTACTCTCTTTTCGAGCATTAACATTTTTAAGTTACTATGACTTTATACATATAAAATTCTTCATCGCAGTTAAGAAAATATGCTATTAGTTTTATAAAAGTAGTATTTGTGGGGCTGGAGAGGTGGCTCAGGGTTAAGCCTCTGCCTTGCAGACGGAAGGTTCTGAGTTCGGATCCTAGACCCCACGTATAGAAGCCAGGTGGAAGCCGGGGCAGCCTGCGTTTCTGGTCCTGGTGGGCGGAGCCTGTGAATCCCAGGACAGAGTAAACAAGGAGGAGGTGGAGGCGGTCCATGGTGATTCCTGAATTCGTCTGTGGTTCTACACACACACATACATACACACACACACACACATACATGTACAATTGAATAAATAATAAACAATTAAAAATTAAAAATATAGTATTTGAAAACTATTGTTTATCGAACACTGTGTTAGATTGCCTGAAGGATGCACACATATTAGCTCCTTTAAGTTTCACCATAACCTAAAAGGCAGGTGTTTTAAGGCCCATTTCCCAGGTGACAAAACTTAGTTACAAACAGGTAAAAGTATTTGTCCATTGCCACAAAGGTTCGGGCACACATATATCCACCAAAAAATCTCTGGTTCAGTAATGTCCCCATGGTTAAGTTATTATTTATCTACAAGGCAAAATTTGTCAAAATACTTCTGCCAAACTGAATTGCTGATATTGAACTGTTACAAAAACATTGCGGATGACTAAACCACTCAACTTTGTGAGTTAAGCAGCATTTCGTTAGCATTGTTTACCCTAATCATGTTATGTTTGGGATCATTTGAGAAACAACCAACCTGAGTTATCTTATTGCTGAAAGACTCATATTTTTATTTATTTAGTTAGTTAATTAGTTAGTGTGTATGTGTGTGTGTGTGTGTGTGTGTGTATCAGAGGGCAGTGTATGTCCCTATGGAGTACCAAGGGTGACTTCAAGAATCATCCTGGATTGCTTCTGCCTTCTTTTTGCTTTGCTTTGGAATTTCCCAGGCTCTGCCCACCAGGGCCGAAATGCAGCCTACCATATCGTCTAGCATTTTACACCTGGCATTTTTACACCTGGCATTTTTTGCTGTCACTACAGAGTCAAAGCAGCAGGCCACGTCACGTCTGACCTGTGAAATGGAACTCCCCATTTTAGAAATCGTTTGCATCAGGGCTTTGCTCTCAGAAGCACTAAACTGACTGAGGAAACTTCTGAACTCTGTAGGAAGGGAGATCACCAAATAGTGTAGATGAATGATCCAAAGAGGCTTGCATTCTGAGAGACTGTTCTGCCAATACAAAGAAAAAGGTTGGTACAGAAACAAGCTTGGAGAACCGAAGCCTACAGAGGTGACCCAGAAGCAGGAGGAGGCCGTAGGAAGGCTCTTCAGACAGCTGGGAGGAGGCTGTGTGGAGCGGCCGTCCTGTGTCGCCAGCGCGCAGCTTGCCCGTGAGTGACTCTGAAGCACCTGCCATTTGCAGGCTTTTTTTTTTTTTTTTTTTTTTTTTTTTGCATGTGTGGCAAGGACAACTTTCCAAACAATGGTTCTTGAATGTCAAATTCACTCCCTGGAATGGGAATAAGCATGGCACTCGCCATGCTGGAGATCTGTTCCCTCTAAATCCTTCAAGAAAGAAGCTGCTTTTCCCCGGAAGCCCCTTTGTGAGCTCTTCGGTCTCTTCAGAAGATGCAGAGAGGTTAACAGACGGGGATGTTCTTTTCTCTTCATTCAGAATTCTACTGAGCAGCACCCAGGATCTGCCCAAGCACTACAGTGAAAATCAAATCCCATTGAGTTCCCACCCCGCTCCCCCGCTCCGCACACCCTGTCCTGTCACCTGTGCATGCAGCAGGCTGCGCCAGGCCGAACCATTCTGAGCTCCCTGGCTTCCCACAGCCTCTGAGCTTCCAGCAGCTTGGGAGACTCATTAACATGCACATCTTTCCCAGCCTCATTATCTCGCCCAGATGTTCCTGTGACCGCCCCTTTAAAGCATTTCTGTCTATATTTTATTTACATTTGTTCAGCAATATTGATGCTTAATGAATAAATGCACTAAACTGTCAGTACTGGAGACTAATTAAATCTGTGTATGAGTCTGAGGAGCTGATTGAAAAATTTGCAAGTAACTAAACTGGGTTTAAATAAACACTTTAGTGTAGTGCTTTAATTACACTTTAGTTTGTAATGTAATTTTTGGCTGTTTAAACTATGATTTAGGCTGAGCTAATTACAAATGATTTTCTACTCTGTAATTAATAATAACAAAATCGTAATTAGACAGCTGCTCTGCATCAGGGCAGCAGTTGTGTGCGCCGGCTCATGACGATGGGTCTGGCACAGGCAAAGGAGAGGACTTGGGGGTTGGGCCAGCCTGTTCCACTCCTAGGTTCATTTGGAAAGAGCAGAGCCGGAGCACTCAGGTGAGTTTTATAACCTAGGTGATTTCTGAGAAAGAGGATATTTGTCTTTTCCAGCCCAACGGACATTCTCAATCCTCTCAGTTCTGAAAAAAAAAATACATGATACCAAATCTCCTTTAACTCCAACTGGTTTTCCTGTTCTTTTTTTTCACCAAAAGTTAAGTCAAATTAGTGTGTCAATTAACATCATTAGTGTATCATCATCATTATTATCCCAATTAAAAGTGTATCTAAGATTTTGATTCTGGTTATATTTATCACAAAACAAACCATCATAAACTTCTAATCATAAAAGCAACAACTGCGCCATCATGGTTTAGGAGTTCATTTGCCAAGCTCTTGGACTAAGCACAATAAATATAGCTTCTCTCTGCTTCAGGATACTCATGGGCTCGGATAATGCAACTGAGAATTATATTCCATGAAAGACATTTTTACACAGCACCTACATATGACCTGGAAGTATGATAGCCTCGGGATGGCTGGACTCTCTTAGCATACTGGCTGAAAATCTTTATGGGTTCATTCCAGAAACTGAAGCAGATCTGCATTGCTTATCATGTCATGACTTGAAAGACACAATGTTAGTAAGAAAACATGTCCAATTAATCCTGGTGACTCATGAATATAATCCCAACATCCAAGAGGCTGTGATAGGAAAATTAATTTGAGTTTGATTAATTTGAGGTCATGTTAGGCAGTGAGGGTTCCAGGTTTACCTGAACTAGAATGAGATTCTGCACCAAAAATAAGGAAGAAAGGAAGGAAGAAAGGAAGGAAAGAAGGAAGGAAGGAAGGAAGGAAGGAAGGAAGGAAGGAAGGAAGGAAGGAAGGAAGGAAGGGAGAAGGAGGAAGGGAGGGAGAGAGGAAGGGAGGAAGGAAGGAAGGAAGGAAGGAAGGAAGGAAGGAAGGAAGGAAGGGAGGAAGGAAAGAAGGAAGGAAGGAAGGAAGGAAGGAAGGAAGGAAGGAAGGAAGGAAGGAAGGAATGAGAGGGAGAAAGGGAGGAAGGAAGGAAGGAGAGGGAGGAAGGGAGAGAGCGAGGAAGGAAGGAAGGAAGGAAGGAAGGAAGGAAGGAAGGAAGGAAGGAAGGAAGGAAGGAAGGAAGGAAGGAAGGGTGAAAGGTGAAAAAAGTCCAAACTGGATTATTCATCAGAAGTAAAGGATATGATATATATATATGATATGATTCATTCTATAAAAATAAAAATTTATATAAATATTAGAATGTATATAAACTTATGGATATATACTAAATTAATGCATATATACATGTCTTTATATAAACATATCTGTGTCTTAGATTACCATAGGTTATCTAGATTTAGCATTGTCTCCAAATGTGTCCCTGAGGATGTTTCTAAGGGAGATTATCATCTGAATCCATGGACTCTGTAGGAAAGAATAGCTTCCCCACCGGGCATATTCATATTCAATATCTTGATGCTCAGAATATATCTAAAATACAGAAAACAGAAATGTATTTCTCTCCATCTCCCTGCTTGAGCCGCAGCCTCCCATTAGGTCTTCTTTGGTCCTATTTGTTGCTTGTTCCATTTTCTCTCTTGTTTGTCTAGTCTTCAGACTCTTGCAAGTGGCAGATAAAGGAATGCTCAGTCATTTCTCTGGAGAACCTTAAGTAATACAGGATTCTTTAAGATATAAGTTTCAATAATTAGGATGGAAGACTTATTGTAAGGCACCATTTGAAGCATAAATGAAAAGGAAATTGAGATAGTATACATAGCCCCATTATTTGTGTAATTTAGCATAAAAGAGAATGAAGACATCAAAAGATAGCAGACTGTGGACTACTCAACTGAAGAATTACATTTCACAGTTTAAGAACTGTGCATAGTTGAAGAAAAGAAGCCAGTTAAGAACAGGAATTCAAAGTTATGCAGTTGAATGAATCAAGAAGGGATAAGATTAAAGGTGTCTGTAGAAACATGGGCTTCAAGAAAAGAAAATGTTCCCATGGTCTGAGAGTTGCTGAATGAGAAGACAGATTGTGATGTCACTTAGGACAAAGATATGGGGATGCTCTGGTAATTATCTCCCTGCAGGAAGATGAGAGGGGCCGGGCCTAACAAGGAAGCTTGGTAATCCATTAAAATTTCAAGAACAGCTTTTCTAAATAATCTGTACTGAAAAATGTTAAGGAGCTGGCCAATTAAAGAGCAAAAGCAAAAGACCAGAGCAAAAGACACAAGCAAAAGGACCAGAGTTCAGGTCAAAAGTCCCATATAAAAATGCCAGATGAGTGTGTTGGCTTACCTGTGAGTCCAACCTCAGAATGTGGAAATTGGGAATCTCCAAAGCAAGCTGGCTAGTGAGACTCGTTCAGCTCTGGGTTGATTAGAGACCCTGTCTCAAAAATGGTAAGGTGGAAGAAAGACCAAGGACAGCTCCGAATGTCAACCTCAGGCTTACACACACACATAGGCACACAAATGCACAAAGCACTCATGCCTGCATACATACATAGCCCACCCACACATACACATGAAAATGAAAAAGAAAACATAAACATTAAATTTTAAGCAACTTCAGTGAAATCCTGAATGCACAGGAGAACTTTTTGTTCCATGAAATGTTTGTGTCTGCAGGTGCCTGGGACCCAAAGAATATGGGAGAACCAGATTCCATTCTCCAGGTGATCCATGATTCCATTCTCCCACCATATCATCCTGCTCCATATGGTGCCAAATGATTTCATCATGCCCCTGCTTCTTCTATCAGAGCATGAGACTGGACCAGAGAGACCTGTTCTTCTTGAAAGAACTCCCATCACTTTTTAAAAACCAGTGGTTCTATAATACATGGCCTGGTGTAGTATGAGGATTTTCATTAATGTACATATTATAAATTGGGCATATTTCCCTCCTGTTGCAGTTACTCCTTTATTGCTGTGATAAATACTTTAATCCAAGCAACTTCACTAGAAAGGGCTTATTATTTGATCTTGTAGTTCCAGATGGTGTGATGGACAGCTTATGGTGGCATGCCGGGCTCTGGAGTCACAGTGAGAGAAGAGGTAGCAGAGGCACCAACTCCTAAGAGCCCCATAACCTTCCCAAACAGTCTGACTGCTGGAGAACAAGCATTCAAACACATGAATCCATAAGGGGAGAATTCACATTGAAACTCTGACTCCATATTCCCTGTCGCAGTTAAAAACTCAACCTGAAAATCAAGAACTGAGTCTTTAGCATACCTGTGAAGAACTGCTTAGTTAAGGCAAGCTTATAAATTACCTAACTTATGTGGAAAGACGCAACTCATAGTGGGTAGAACTATTCCCTGAACTGGTAGATAAGATGGAGAAAGAACTACTTGGCTTTAGCAGATTTGCAATTTAGGAAGTATACCCCTTTGTCAACTTTCCCTGGGAACAGAATGTGAATATAACTAGTTCCTTTGGCTTGTGATGTTTGTATAACTCTCCTGATACCGTGGACTTATGCCTGAAAAATAAACTCATTAAAAACCACTTTTTTCCTAAATTGTTTGGGTCACGAATTCATAGCAACAACTGAAGAGTAATAAGACCTCCCTTTCCATCATTAGTTATTCCTGCTTACATCATGACCACAGCTAAGCATGAAGCCAGCTGAATAGGCATTGAATACAAACAATACTGTAGAGAAAGAAGGGAATACATCCTGAGCAATGATAAGGAGGTCTTGCCACAGTGTGAATTCTGCGGAATTTGGTGCATGACATAAGAAAATACTCTAAGAACAGCTATTTCTCTGTCTATCGTGAAAGCAGTCACGTTACAACTAATTCTCTCAATGTTAAATACGGATAGAATATCTTTGATTGAAAACAAATACATAGCACATTCACAAGTAAGAATTAGCAAGTCACTTCAAAGTGCTGGACCTAAGTCTCAATGATAAACTGAGCCATGAGAATTTAGGCAAAACTGAATTGGGATTCTATAAGCCATTCAGTTGTCTGTCTTTCACATTTATTCCTCTTTCATTAGTAAATTAAAAAGCAAAGCAACTGTGTAAAGCAAATCATTCAGCTGTTCTAATCCTCTTTCTCTTCTCTTTTCTTCTTTTTCTCAAATCTTTACCCTTCAACTTTTCCTTTGACAGATTCTGCTAAAGAATATAGGTTAGCCCAGTTTATGGAGTATCCATGTGTCAGATTCTGAGAGTTCCAATTCTTTTGAGCTATCCCATTGCATCCCCTTACCTCTGCCTTTCATTCATCTAGTCCAACCTGCCTCACTCGACCTATCATTCACCCCTTCTATTTACTTTTATTTCCTCTTTTAATCTAATACTCTCCATTAGACTTGCTCTTCTCATTTTTCCTTTCTATTTATAACCACAATACCTAATATTTTAGTACATACCATGCTAACAGTTTCCCTTACTTCCTAAAGTAGTTGGAATTTAAGGGGTGAATGTTAATTATTTAATTATTACAGTATTTGCAGAGGGACTTTTCAGTGTTTGCAGAGATGCTTTGATAATGATTGCTTCTGCAGCCACTATTCTACCTTCAGATGAGTGCTAGCTTATTCTGGCACCCAAATATCAACCTAGAAGAGAAACATTGTTCATCATATCTACCACAAACTAGATCCTTTGACTACCATCAAAACAAAGTTCTAGAACAAGGAAAATTAAGAAGAATCCTAAAAATGACCTAACATAAAATCCCAATGTAAAAAAAATGCAAGAAACCCAAAAAAGGGCAAATTTACTCCTCAAAAACTTCTAATCACCTGCAATGTCCTCCAATGAGAGCAAATTAGATGAAATCTTAAAGAATTAAAAAAAGATCACAAGTATTTTCTAAAAATATCAAAGAGGACAAATAAATTCTTAAATGAATTCCAAAAGAACACAGCAGTTGGGTGAAGCATAAACACAGGGTCTGAATGTGGAATTTAATAAAGAGATGAAAATACTGAAAAAAACCCTGAAATGCTGGAAATAAAATTTAATCAATCAAAATATAAAGCTCTATGGAAAGTCTCACCAATACTATGGTGGGTACAGCGTTTCAGTACTTCAAGACAAGGTAGAAGAATTGTGATTTTCAAAACAACATGACAAAGAAAACCAATGAGAACTTAAGAACAGAGAATTTGAGATCAGTGAGACACCATGGAAAGACTAAATCCACCAAAGACCTAGAAGAAGGAGAAGAATCTATCCCATAGAAATGAGAAGTACAGACAATGAAGCAAAGAGTTTATTCGTTGGAAAGATTAGTAACACAGTAAGATGACTCAGTGGGTAAAGGTACCTGTGTGTAAACCTGGCAACTTGAGTTTGATCTGTGGCACATAATCTTGTTCTCTCTCTTTCTCTCCCTCTCTCTTTTTTCACTATCTCTCTTCTTTTCCCTATTTCTCTTCTTCTTTTCTCTTTTCTCTCTTCCTTCCAAATAGATAAATATTGTGTTTTTAAAAAAAAAAAAGAGAGAGGGAAAACTGAGCGTTGCATTCAGTCATCCCTCTCTGCTGCATGATTTTGGATTCAATGTGACAATCTTGTTCAACAACAACAAAAAATGTTTATGGTGTCACTGTCTTGAAATTCAAGTTACACCAAACATTCACAGTAATAAGCCAGCATGACACTGTCACAGAATATCACCTAGATTGTGGAAATAGAATAAAGGACCCAATTATAAACTCATAGAAGTATATTCACATGGTTTCTAAAATTTTTTTCTATGTATATGTATTGTATATGTATATGTATATGTATGTGTATGTGTATGTGTATGTGTATGTGTATGTGTATGTATATGTATATGTATATGTATTGTATATGTATATGTATATGTATTGTATATGTATATGTATATGTATATGTGTATGTATATGTATATGTGTATGTGTATGTGTATGTATATGTATATGTATGTGTATGTGTATGTATATGTGTATGTGTATGTGTATGTGTATGTGTATGTATATGTATATGTATATGTATATGTATATGTATATGTATATGTATATGTATATGTATATGTATATGTATATGTATATGTATATGTATATGTATATGTATATGTATATGTATGTACATGTACATGTGTATGTGTATGTGTATGTATATGTGTATGTGTATGTGTATGTATATGTATATGTATATGTATATGTATATGTATGTATATGTATGTATATGTATGTGTATGTGTATGTGTATGTATATGTATATGTATATGTATATGTATGTGTATGTGTATGTGTATGTGTATGTGTATGTGTATGTATATGTATATGTGTATGTGTATGTGTATGTGTATGTATATGTATATGTATATGTATATGTATTGTATATGTATATGTATATGTGTATGTATATGTATATGTATATGTATAGGTATATGTATTGGAGGGGCACATGTGCATATGTGTTATGCATGTTGAGGCACAAGGTTGATATCCTGAATCATTCTTGATTTCTCTTCTACCTCATTCTTTTGATACAGGATCTCTAACTAAATCCAGAATTCAACAATGGGATTAGTCTGGCTAGACAGTTTGTTTTGGGGATTCCAAGTCTTGGCCATCCAAGGGTTAAATACAACCCCGACCCCTACCCAGTGTTTTTCCTGGGATCTGGGGATTCAAATTCAAATCCTTTTGCCTGTGCATCAAGCACTTTAACCACTGAACCATCTCTTTGGTCCTCATATATCTGACTTTTGGCCACCCAAAATATTGGAGAAAAGACAGCTGAAAACGTTGGGTATCCATAATTAGAAGAATCGAAATGGTTCCCTATCTCTTACCTTATATAAAAATCAAGCCCTAATAGATCAAAGGCCTTAACATAGGACCTAAAACTCAAACTCTTAGAGGAAAAAATAAGAAAACACTTTATGTATTAAGGATAAGAAAGACCTTCTGACTAAAGCTCCAGTTATTCAAAAAATAATTCAAACACTTGAAAACAGAAATTCATGATATTAAAATATTTATTCACACAAAAGAAACAGGTAAAAAAGTGAAGAAAATCTTTCCAGTTATAGAAAGAACAGAGGAATTATATCCAGAATATGCAAAGAACTCAAAAAACTAAAAAAAAAAAAATGACCCCATGAAAATGGGATATTGAAGCAAAAAGTTATCAAAAGATGAAATACAAATGTCCAATAAGAATGAAAAGAATGTTTAAGCTCATTAGCCATCATAAATGCAACTCAAAAAAAGCACTGAGATTTTTGTCTTACTCCAGTTAGAAAGCACCACAGTCGGGGCTGGAGAGGTGGCTCAGGGGTTAAGCCTCTGCCTTGCAGGCGGAAGGTCCTGAGTTCGGATCCTAGACCCCACGTATAGACGCCAGGCAGAAGTGGGGGCAGCCTGTGTTTCTGGTCCTGGTAGGGCAGAGCCTGTGAATCCCGGGACAGAGTAAAAATAAGGAGGAGGTGGAGGCGTCCATGGTGGTTCCCGAATTCGTCCGTGGTTCTACACACACACACATACATACACACATGCGCACACACATACATGCACAATTGAATAAAATAATAAATAATAAAAAAATTAAGAAAGCACCACAGTCATTAGAATAAACACTTTCTGGTGAGGATGTAAACAACAGGGATCCTGTACACATGGCTGAGTGAGTTCAGAATACTCAGCTCAAAATGTTCAGAAATCAGCTCAAAAATGGATCTACCACCTAAACCAACCTTACCATGCTTACCCAAAGGCATGTCATAGAGATATTTGCAGCACTATTCACAATAACAGTTATGACCAAACTCAACACAGGACAACTGAGGAATGAATAAAGAAAATGTGTATGAACAGAGAATAGAAATTTTTCAGTCATTAAAGAACAAAATTATTTGTATGAAAAGGGATGAAACTGGAGATAATCATATCAAGCAAATCAAACCAATCTCAGGCAAATATCTTTTTTCTTTCATATGTGGTTCCTTGATTTTGCATAGACACATAAAAGCATATATTTATCTCTATATCTGTCTATAGTTACCTGTCTATCATCTATCTATCTATCTAACTATCTATCTATTATCCATTCCTTCATCCATCCATAGCATAAAGGTAGAGGTAAATCTGTCCAAGGGAGCAAAAAAGAAGAACTGGAGGGTGGAGGAGAAAAGAGGGGTGAAGAGAGGTATGGATAGAAATATTGCTAATGTATAGCATATTTACATACATGAATGAAAATATCTTTATGTAACAAAATACCATGCATAATAACTATATACAATTAAGTATTTTCATATTAACACACCTAATCTATCCTCACAGCCATGTCTATCAATTATAATCGTGCAAATTTTACCTCCTCGTGGGTGTTGCCTCCTTAAATACTGATCAGCAAACAGCAAATCCATCTCCTGTCCACAAAACTCTTACCTATATTAGCTTTCATATTGCCTAAAGCAATACACAAGGACATTCTCACTGTGACCTACAGGATGAATCTAGATGTCTTAACATTTGAGTCTCTCCATGCTGTAACACGAAATTATCTTTTCAAGACGTTTTTCTCCATTATATCACTTTAGGCACCATATAGTCTAGTTATGTTCAAATTATATGCTTTATTGACTCAACTACTTGACATGTGCATTACATACATATCTTGGCCTAATATGCCTTTTTCCCAGTCTACAATAAAGATTAAGAGACAACAACATGCAATCAAAGGGATAAAAGCAAACAAAATTGCTGGATGACACAGGGCCAAGTCCTTCAGTAATCAAATAAAGATTAAGGAGTCTTGAAAATCTGGTCTCTGGACTTTGCTGATTTCTGTCACAGTGAATAATTCTTTCCTTTTGAGCTTTTCTAGTTCCCAGTGCCCCAGTTATTGCTTCTGGGTAATGATGCGGTCAGATCTTTAGAAAGAAACTCACTCCTAAACAGCACACAGTGATGACCTTCGGACCTCAGCAAAGCACAGAAAACAACTACATTATCATACAGAGAAAAGCTGGCCGGCAAAACTAGGTTCCCACTGAGAAGAATACTTCCTGAAGACACTGGGGCCTCAGTCATCAAGGACACCTAAAGCTCCCTGGAAGCTTAGTTGGTGGTGACATCCTTCATTCTCTTAAATCGCGCGCGCACACGCACACACGCACACACAAAATTAAGAGGTCATGTATGATTACCAAATGGACCCATTCATTTGACCTTAAATCTGCTGTTATTTAGCTGAACAATCCTGTTCTATAAGCTGTCTGCTTTAGATTTCTGCCTTTCGCTTTCTTATTGCTGTGAAGGTTTTTTTTCTTCAAATGTTAGAAAACAAAGACTGAAATTGGCAATTCTAAAAATTGTTTACTCTGCATCAGATAAAAAAATGTTCTCTTGTGTAGTACAGAATGCAAAATGAAGGGAGCACTTGACTATTTTATTATTATATGGAAATCTTAACTAAGAAAGATTACAAAGAAACATAAATAGTTCAGTGTAGGCTTATATTTATAATGCATCCTATGTAAAATCAGAAAGCACAAGCAAAAATCAAGAAAAAGTTGAAAACAGTGACATTCCTCTTTCAATTGGGGCAGGTGATAAATTTAGGCGGCAGTAGACACAAGAATGGGAAAAGAAATATTGCCAGTTAGAGAAAATGGAGCACTCAGCTTGGGGATGGGGAAAGGAGGGGAAATGAGTAGCAATCTGCACACTGCAGCAAGGCCAGGGGATCCACACCTCTGCCTTTCATCCAGTTTTTTTATAAAAACTTTTATTTGAATATATTCATTGCACATAGTGTTGGACAATTCCTTGCAAGTATACCATGTATTTTGACAACATTCACCCCACACCCTTTTCACTTTTTTAGTCTCTTCTTTCATACAAGCATGTATGACTTTATACAGCTCTATAAAATCTAAGATTCACAAATGAAATAAAATATAAGATACTTGTCTTTCCAGCTGCGTGTCATTCATAGATTTGTGTCTTTCTTGCTGCCTGGGTAAGAAGTGAATTATCATCTTTCCTACTTCCTAACATTCTTTATTATGATCTCAACTAAAATTACAGATGGATCATCTAATGAAGTAGTCAATTAATAGCCAGATACTATTGCTAAATTATGAACCTTCTCTGGTAGGAAACAACTGTAACTAATTTAACCCTAATAATTTTCGTCTCACCTTTTGTGCAGTAAGAGATTGTCTTTTCATCTCTACATCATGAATAAGTATGAATTCTACTTGTCTTTCCTGAAGTGTGGCTAATTATCCTCAAAAGACAAAGCAAATCATAATTATGGGCAGGAAGAAATGTCCCTGCAACTTTGATTAAATTCATTTTTCTTCTTACAACCTCATAACTCTAACTCAAGGTGTCTGTTTCCAAAGAAGGTCATGCATTAAAATATGACTTTGGGCTCATAGCTTTTATGCAACTGTCCCATTCTGAGCAAGCACACTACATAAATCCAGACATTACTGTTCTTGTCATTAAATCATATTGCCAACTTAAGGAAATATTTCTCAAGTTTTAATGTGAACAATAGTGGTAGTATCATCTGGAAACTTGTTAATAATGAAAATCCTTGGCCCACCCTACACCCACCAAGCTATAAGTTCTGAAGATGACGCCAGGCAGTATGTGTTTCAACAAGTCTTAAAGGTAATTCTATGGTACATTAATGTTTTGACAACCATCATCCTAAGAGAAAAACTGTATTTGATTCCGGTACATGGATCATAACTAAGAGTTAAAGAAGTAACAAAGGCCATTCAATGAAAACAAATAGCATTAAGAGTAATTCTCTTCGTAGAATGACTCAGTAATAAAAGGTGATCTCCTTTTGAGCTCATCTATGGATCTGATATTTACGAATCAGAATCTCAGCCTTGAAAATTAGAGGACTAAATTCCATGTACTGACAAGAATCAGATTATCATTCCTAAGAATTAGGACTTAGGATAAGCCATCCTCACAGAAAATAATACCTAGCAGGCATTGATGAAGATGTAGGGAAAAATAATTTTACATGGCACAGAGCAGGGAAAGGGCCTTACATTAGCTGGATTCTTACCTTAGCTCAATTACACATTGGTATATTTATCTTTCTTGATGGCAAATATTTAGACCATTGCCTAACAACTGTGATTGAACTTACATTTAGATAAGCATATATCTAAACTGCATATTGTAATATTTTTACTAAAAAAGAGATAGACACTGAACGAACTGAAATTTGACATGACATAAGTCATTTGCTTAAAGTCATTTGTGTAAACCCAATTAAAGACAAATCAGTTGCTACAACTTTGGTTTTGTTTGGTGAAACCAGAATTTTTCAAGGGGGGGGGGGAGGTCTGATGACAAAGGATATATGCTGCAGTTGGTAAGATTTTAAAAGTCTAAGAATTGTATTTGAATATGTTTTCTGCCATATGAATTTCAAGGAAAAGTAAATTAAAAGACAAAGGTGGGTAGAGTAAACAAGAATCAGAGAAGATGAAAAACATTTTACTCTATCAGATGAAAACAAAAGAGAAATTAGAGAATGACCATGAGCCAAAGTTTTGGCCAGAAGTTACCCATCTTTCAAGGTATTAGTTTGTTTCTAAGATCATGATCACCTGTCTATTTCTAAAGTCAGCAACTTTTAGAAGATTTCTCAAAACTGTCAAGTGTCTTATTAGTTACCCCTCTAATAGCATGAGATACTCAATTACTTCTGCCATATGGGATGATGTTTTTACCACAGGAAAAGAACTATATTTTTAACTAAAGATTTTTAATTTTATCTATTATTTATTTATTTATTTATTTCAGAGAGAGCAAGTGAAGGTCAAAGGATAGCATTTAGAGTCATTAAGCTTTCAGTTATCAAATTCAGTTACCATCAGTTGTGCCATTAGACTTCTTACTACTTAAGCTACCTTGTTGACCCCTTAAGAAAAGTCTAATCTTGCAAAAGCATAAATTGCTGATATCTTTCAGTGTTTCAGCTCTGAGGTGGTTTTACTTCTCAATGAGCAATAAATCTGATGTTATATAGAATTCTTTATTTCAGGTATGACAATTATATTTCTTTTTCTGATGAAAGAGAGTAGCAATGACATAGGATATTGCCTTGGTGAATTGAAATCTGAGAAAATAAAAATTCCCCAGAGGTTAATTGAACAGCTGAAAGACATGTACTATTGATCAATAGCATTGTTGTTGTGAGAAACACTATAAGGTCAAGTGAATTGCCCAGAGCAACTTCACAAAATATCAACAAATTTTGAAGTGGCAGCTATTGTTCCAAGATGAAGGGTTAAGCCTCTATAAACCAAGTCGAGAATGAACCTATGCAAGTGATGGATTTCTGTGGATCTTGTGTTGTTCAGCTCAAAAGGATTCACCTGATTCCACATGTACTCATGTATTTTGTTGATTTGAAAGACTTGCTCATGCTTGGAATCCCAAAGGAGAGAATTTCTTCAAGACACATGCTACTGCCTTTCCTACTGCATTACAATGATATGAGGTGACAAAAATAGCAAGGAGATTATTTTGAAAGAAGGGGTCTAGAGGGAGGCACAAGAGGTGAGAGCAATGGGAATGAATATAGTTCAAGAACATAGTTGGGTAGAAATTTCATCATGAAACCCATCACTTAGTGCACTGAATATTTACTACTAAAATAAGTGTGGTAATACTTCTGCTATCAAATAAAAATTTCACAATCTTTCCATTGTTCCCTCATGAGAAGTCCATGGTAACTCCAGATTCTTCTTAGTTCACTCATCTTCCTCTATACAGAGCTCAGATCATAAGCACTGACTGAGCTTTAGGAAACTGGCACATTTTACATTTTAAGACTTCGTGTTGTTTTTTGATTAAGGCAAAAAGAAACAAAGGGAATCTTTTTGTAGGTGACCCTGTTCTTTGAACAAATTATTTGTTCTTACAACACATCTTTTGTGCATTGTTTCTGAATCAAGGCATGAAGGAAATTTATACTTTCTAAATCTTGAGTGAAGACCTAGAAATGCACAAGGGATTTCTATGAACCCAACTGCTGAAGTATAACTATGTATAATCATATACATATATGTATATGATTGTTCTCAGTTTAATTCAGAAATGTATTGACTAGGCATGTTGGGCTAGGGACAAACTAGAAAATACAGGAGGTTGGAATCGGTGGCACAGGAAGAAGTATGGCAGGATAATGTTTGGGTTGGGTACTACTGAGAAGAGAGAATTGTGAACACATTGAGATCACAAACAACTTATACCATTGTACACTTGGTTTCTCTGTTGCCTAAAGTGTCATTACAAATAGCACAGAATAGGAGATGGCCTATAGATACAAGAACTTCAATTTCAGATTTAAGTTTTTCTTTGATTCTGTTTTAAGTTGTTAGGATTTTTCTGAATTCCAATATGTCCTATTGTAACTTATCTTCTTCTGTTAGTGGGACTTTATGGTACTAACCAACATTTAGTATAGACAGAGCAGTGTCCACATTGGCCAGGAACTGAGGTCAAATTGATTTTTTTCAGCTACTGTACACGAATACTTTATGTCAAGCCAGAATACCGAATGAGTTTTGGTTTTGTTTTGTTTCAATTGTCTTCTTGATGAACACTATCTGAGATGAGAGGTTTTTTTTTGTTCTGGTTTATCCTTTCTATGTGATCCAGTATGGTTTATAATAATATTACTGTGTAAAATATCTACAAGGGCTATTGCCAAAATTCCCTGGGGTGCTCAGTCCCATCTGTATTGCGTGTTGGTTAAATTACTTGTTAGAGTCAGTCAATCACTGTTCATCAGTATATTAGCTTCCCATCAGTGTAGGCAAACATGGATGTAATTAGTTTCTGAGGAGACACTACCTTTGTTCATTCTTGTGGTGGTTTCAGTCCAGAGTTCGTTTGTTCTGTGACTCTGGGCCTGTGAAGCAGCAACACTTTGTAGGTGTGTTAGAGCAAATCCACTCTCCACAGGGTCACGAATAAATGACCTTCTCATAGCATGGTCACAAGCTGATGATCCACCCACTGCTTGGTCATGAGCAGATGTATGCAGATGACCACTTCCCACATGGTCACAAACAGATGGACTGGCTGCACCATCCTCTGAACCAGGCCTCCAGTAATGCTGGCTGGTCACAGACCTCACTCCCAAGGTTGCACCATCTACAATACTGCCACGCTGGGTAAAGACCTGGACTTTGAACAACACTTAAGATCTACATTATATCATGATGCAATTAGAATCAGAATTTTGTTTGGAGGTCTCTGTGGCTAGTCCCTCTATTTCCTGAGGTGCTTTTCTAAAGAAAATATTTTTCCTACCACATATATCCCTGATAGACATTGAAGTGTTATAAGGACAAACATTGAGATTGCAATGACAATCTGCCCCAAAAGGAGAATAGCAGAAAGATTACTTTTTCTTTCTGTCTCTCTCTCCTTCTCTTTCTCCTCTCTTTCTCTTCCTTTCTCTATTTAACACAACTACAACTATGAAACTCAGATGGGAAGAGAACCTTATCAAATCTCAGTGATTCACAGCAAAGAACATGTAACAGGCTGTCCACCTAATGAGAGCTATAAGGTCACCTCTTTGATAACTACAAGGAATAAAACTTGCCTGTGTTCTAGTCTGTGGTCCTTCATAGAAGAAACATTTTTAGGCAGCACAACACATAGCAAAAACACACAAAGGGATGAGATGGAAAGGAATGGTTTGATTCCACACAGATGCCAAGCAAATGGGAATCAATTATACATCTGTCGTCCCAACACATCATGTAGTTCTGTATTACAACACAGAGACCACAGTTTAAACCTGGTACTAAATGACCATGTCAGGGTGGACTCCACGCACCGGAATCAATAAGCCACTGAGTTCTCTGTATGTACTTTAACTAATCAGAGACTGGTCAGGTCATAGCAGTGGAACCTCTAATAAAACTGCAAATATAGAGGGAAATTAGCCATGTGAACACAAACAGGCTATTTATTAAGAGTTTTCTGTACCATTGTTTGCATTCGGCAACTCAAAGCAAACAGAACACAAAACTTTACAGTTCAAACAAAAAGCAAGAGAGTAGCTAGAAGGGTTGGTTAGAATATGATGAGGATGAGATGCTGAACCAATCAGAAATATGATAATATTTATGATTGATAAACAATGTATATTCTCACACACACACACACGCATACACGCACAATTGAATAAATAATAAAAAATCATTAACATAACAAAAAAAACCCAATGTGTATTCTTTTATTTGAGGAAGTTTCAATTCACAGATTTGAATGAGAAAAACACGATAGAGAATGTGATCATTATAAACGATTCTGGTCATTGTGTCCAGTTACAGACGATGTTGAGCTGCATGGTTTGGGTGCTGCAGAAATCTACTGACTTGTAAGATCTGGTTCGTAATCTAGGGTGCATCTCTGATTTATAATATTTCTTTTAGAATAGGATAGAAATGAGAGTATGAAATAATGAAGGACAATGTCATATGACAGATTAGCCAATATGTATGCTTTTCTCCTCAATAATGATCAGTATTAACTAAATAGGAAGACTAGACAATGACAGCAAATAATTCTAATGCACATAAGGGTTACCTGTTTTTATTATTTATTTTGCATTATGGATTCTCGCTCTTCCCTACATTAGAAAATTCTACATGTATCATGCACATACATATACATATGTGTGACAGAGAGTCATACCTCCACACTTTTTACTCTGTCTCTGTTCAGAGACCTCCACATTTCACACACTGTCTCTGCTCAGAGGATTCTTTTCCAAACTCATAATATAGAAACATACATAGCAAGGACCTGGACGCATTCCATTGTTGAAGCCTGAATGTTCTATCTGAATATTCACTTTTATGTATAAACAATGCTACCACATATTCCCATCCACTAGATCTAAATTGTTTCTTGAAGTCCCTAGCATTCTTTTTTCAAATAACTGCTATCAACTGTGTAGGATCTGAAAAGGTTCTGTCCTTAGCTCCGTCAGTCCTCCAGTATAGAGATAGATAGATAGATAGATAGATAGATAGATAGATAGATAGATAGATAGATAGATAGATAGATGATAGATAGATGATCGATCTGTGAGCACCTGCTGCCTGTCAGAGCACTGACACATAGGCAAAACTCACCTGGAAATGGTAAATTTGGCATTTCCCCCTGTAAAATGTCACCAAACCTTATAGTTTTCTGGTATTAAATGGGTAACATCATTTTTTCAATATGATAGTGCTCCTCTTTTGAGACTCGTGTCTCAAGATAGTACGAGGGTGGTTGCCTCACATGTCTGCTACTTGATGATCAGCTCATTACAAAGCTAACCATACGTTCCTCAACTTGCTAGTTAGAATCTAGCAGGAAATGCTCATGTGTTTCAGTCCACAAATCATATTTTCAAAACATCAAGCATATTCAGTTCCATGCGGGAATACTTTTTTTTTAAAAAAGTAGCTCTTGGAACAAAATATTGGCTTAAAAATATGGTAACAAACAGGGCTGGTGAGATGGCCCAGCAGCTGAGGTGCCTACCTGTCTACACACCTAGTGATGTGAGTTCAAGCTCTAGAAGCCCCATGGTAGGAGGAGAGAACTGACTTCAGAAAGTTACCCCTGACTTCCACCCATGGCCCATGGCAGGTATGCATTTGCCTCCCTCGCTGACGTAAATAAAAATTCTAAAATATACTAACAAACGTAAAGTATGTTTTGGTTTTATCAATAACTAATTCATGGATCTATTCAATGAATATTAATCAAAATTTATTTGCCAGTTTTAATTTTATTTAAAAGCGAGAGAAAAAGAGAAAAGAGAGACAAAAAGAAAGAGAGTGAGAGAGAGAGACAGAGAGAGAGAGAGAGAGAAGGGATGCATGCTGTGGGTAGAGGTCAAAGCACAAGTTTTAGAAGTCAATTCTCTCCTTCTACCATATAGGCTTCTGGTGAATGAACTCAGGTCATCAGATTTGCATCAAGTGCCTTATCTGCTATTTGGCCAGAGCCTTAAGCAAAATGCTTCTATTCATTAACCAATTCAGTTAATATGAATCCAAACGTTATGATCCTGCCTCAGTGGATGTCCCACATTTACTGAAATTTCTTCTAGGATAATTTCAATTTCAATGCTTCCATATTGACAAATACCTGAAATGATGAAGACTCTGATACGACTTATCATTTTAATATTTATACTCTACCACTCTCTGATCATCCATACATTTACTTATCCGACAAACGATTCTTAACGCACAGTAGTGAGAGGGACCAGCAGTATAACTAGCAACACAGAACTTCCAGCCTGACAGAGATGGAAAATAACAAAACTTTATGTAAGAGCATTGCAGAGTGGCAAGTTTTGTGATCTATGTGCATCAGCCTTCGTGTACTGACCTCTCCTCTGTTACTGTGAATGCACTATCTGCTTCCGCTGCAATCTTTCCACTGCAGTGTAAGTAGATCTAGACAAATTGCTGATTTCAGGAGTTAATTCCAGACACTCTACCCTTCCTCACATAACAACATTGTTTTTTATCCTGGGTTGTGGAGAGCAGCTATAATGTAGAAGATAAGCCACATCATAAAATAGATTCTGGACCAGCAATGCTATAACAGAGAAAAAGTTACACCTTCGCGAAACCAGCCTGCCCCTAAGCTGAGGCAGGGTAACTGTGGCCTGGCAAAACCAGCCTGTCCCAAAACTGCAACAAGGTAACCGTGGCCTGGCAAAGCCAGCCGGTCCCAAAACTGCAACAGGGTAACTGTGGCCTGGCAAAGCCAGCCTGTCCCAAAGCTAAGGCAGGGGAGTTGAGGCCTGATAAAGCTGGCCTGCCCTAAAGATGCAGCAGGAAGTACTTACTGCCTTGGCAAGGCCAGCCTGCTCTAAGCTGGACAAGACATAACTTGAGAAGAGCCTTGTCAGCCTCATCTCTTCCAGATAAGATTGCTTATGCTTAGAGTTGACCTCTCTTCAGAGTACATTTTGTGTCGCATAGAAATCCACCATCACCTCATTTCCCATGCCCTTGGCACCTGCTGATGCCATATTTGCTTACTTTGCCTATATAATAATAACAGCTTGGGAAAGCCACTTCTGCCAGTCCTTATCAGAGTGTGCAGAACACCGGAGTCCACATTTCTCTGCGCTCTTGTGTCTTTTTTCTTCATTTTTGTGTCGCCCCAACAGAGCAATGCCAAGCAAGTCATGACACTGGATTATTTCTAACTGCATTTAAAATAATATTATATCTTCCATCTCTTAAAATGTGAAAAAGGCTAAAAATTATAGACATCTCCAAAACATCTTCTCCTTTTGTTTTGCTTAATGGTAAAACTTACCAAAAATTTTCTTAGGTTATTTCCAATTCTTCACATTTGCTTCTTTGTTGAGCCCGCACTGATCATGTATAGCGGCATTTCTCTTTCCACATGCATAGAGTAAGTTTTTCAGAGTATAATGTGAAATTTTAGTATTCTTGTCATCTCATAGCTTTTAAGAGCAACATCTGTGGTGTGTCATTTTAAAATATAATTCTTTCTGTTAGCTAAGGTAAATGATTTAAAAATAAACATTTAAAAGCATACATCCAATGTCCTGTACACTTCGTTCTTTAAAACTGATGTGATTTGATGCGTACCTTTCTTTATCGTAGTATTTTACCAATTCATAGCTCACAAGCTTTCTAAGTCAGCTGTTTTGTTTCTGCCCCTTGACTTTTCAGGGAGCAGGGCAACAAACCTCTTCACCCATTTCTTGAGGTGAACATTTCCTCTCTTTTGTACTTGACCTGAAGGAAACAGTGCTGGGCCTTTGGAAGTAAGTCCTAACATTTTAGTAGTAGCTGCGCTACGGGAGCCCTGCCTTGAGCCTTTCTTCTCAGGTCACATGAGCTTTGAAAACACCATGTCCTCCCTTCTCTGTGTCACCAAGGTGCTTGCAACTGGCAGCTGAGTGACAGGACCTTTTTTCCTGATTCCCAGCGCAGAGGAGGGCGGTGGATCAGCCCATCTTCCCACTTGACAAAAGGTTGAATTCAAATGTTATGGTTAAGCAGAGACAGCTGCCTTCCACACCAGAAACTACCGGTTTCTGCAGAATTTTTAGGAATCTGCTTCTCCTCTACTCCTCAGAAAGCATTCTTAGACAAGAAAAACCTAACCTTAACATCTATGGCTTAGTTTTTATTTAGTTTTTCCTCTTTCTCCATCATCTTCTCCCCTCCCCCTTTTTTAGGAAAAAAACTATCTTATTCTTCTCTGCAAATGAAATAGAAAAGCCACATATTATTTTCAATTAAAAATGTTGCAAATTATCATGTGTTAAGATTAACTGAGAAGCTGGCTCTGGAAGTGGGGTCACCCCTGCAAAACCTCCAAAACCCTGTCCTGGGTCAGGTTGGACCTCTGACTCTGAAACAGGGAGAGAGCAATTAAGGAATTTAAAAAAACTGCGTCCTTGAGAAAAGCTAGAAAGTAAACCATTTCCAACAGATGTTACTATTGCTTATCTCATAACATAAAAATGCCTGTAGTGGGAAAGCTACTTGGAAGTTTGTCTGTGGAGAGACTGCTCTGTTCTATACATGTCCACCAGAAAATCCAGAACTACCGTTCCTCTCCTGTCCATTTCTACGTGACGATGGTAAGCACTCTATTTGAGGAGGCCACCTCTGCTGCATTTGTTCTTCTACCTGGAAGCCTCGCCCATGACAATCTGCTTTGCGCATGATCCTCTCTCAGTGGGGAGCTCCAGCTGACTGCCTCCTCAGGGGTTCCCCAAGTCATCGCTGATCGTGCTCACGAGCTTTTGATTCCATAAAGTTACTTTGGCTTGTTCTCTTGGTTGGGCTACTCCAGTCCAGTGTTTTGATAAAACACTTCAACTACGCAACTTAAGAACTAAAGGCTTTCTTATTTGGTCCATTGTTGCAGAGGAAATACAGTCCACCATTGCGGACAAAGAAGTTATGGTGACAGGAACAGGAGGCCATCTGCTACCTGGCAGCCATACATAGCAAACAGAAAAAGAGGGAAAGAGGGAGGAAGGAAGGTAGGGAGGAAAGAGAGAGAGAGAATCACACTGGGCCAGCCATCAAACCTCAAAGCTTACCCCCACTAAAGCTTACCTCTACATCCTACAGGCTCCCTAACCAACCTTTAGAGAAAAACAAACAAACGAACAAACAAAAAAATGAGACCACCAGTTGAGGACCAAATATCCAACTCATGAACCTGTGAAGCCCATTTCACATTCAAATCACTAGCTTCAAAAAGAAGGTCTTACAATTGTCAGTGTCAGTGGGCCCCACTGTAGCCAAGCTCCCTTCCACTCTTATTCCACTGACAAAAACTAGTCACATGCCCATAATTCAATGTTCTAGGAATTGTAGTCTGTGTGTAAGCAGTTCCCCCAAGGGTGCAGGACAGTAACCACCAAATCCAAAACAAATGATCACTAGCAAGAACAAAATCAAATCACAGAGAGGCACTTAAGAAGAAAGAGTTAATTTTTGCAGCAACTTTTGTCACCCTCCAAATGATCCTGAAACTGATGTAGAGGAAGGGCTATTTATAAAGACCTGGAAACCCAACAGTTTGTCTTAAGTTCATTCTGCTTACAGCTTTCAACACATAATAGTCCACAGTCCACACCTAAGAGAGCTCATTATTTTTACACTATAAAAGATGGAGACAAAATATAGTTTTCAATAATTTCCATTAAGAAGTTTTTACACTATTTTCCAGTGCTCAATTCATGAATTTGCAATTGAAATTAGGTTCTCTAAGGTTGCCTATAAGACAGCTGATGCTCCTGTCTAAAAGGTGTGTAAAGGGCCAACCATTGTGCCTTAAGTTTCACATTAATACCATATGTTGAGTGGATAGACAGATTTAACGTATTGGCCCTTACCTGGTTCTGAAAGACATTTATGAGTTTTTGCAAACTGGATTGATGAATACACAGCGTAGCAGCAGAATTAAGACAAAGGTTCTCTGTTGCTCCTTGCCTGAATATTAAGTTTTAAAACTGGAATCTCATCACACGTATTACTCTGGCTTCGATGTGTGGTGGGGCCTGCTCAGCTGAGAGCAGGCACACATTTAGGGTCTCCAATGCTCACACCTTTTCAAGAATGCAGGCACCACGCAAAATGCTAGAGCAAGCAGTTAATCAGGCAGTTCTGCCAGAGCACATAGATTTTCCCACGCTAAGAGAAAGTCAAACTTCCAGAAAGGAAGGAGGAGGGAGACTATCTTTCATTCTACTTTAGGCATCACAGGCAGCTCCAGAATTTATTCAAACAGGAGAAAAATTTTTGACTAAATTTATCATCACATAAAATGAGTTATGGATATTCTTTGCCTTGCTTTGAGGAGTTCTGTCTAAGCACAAATGCACACATAGCCATTCCTAACACACCTTTGTGAAAAATGTGGATGGTCACACTGAATGTTTATGACTTAAAGGTTACTGTAATATATCTTAATTCTTATCAACACACTCTGAGGATATGAAATATATGCCACTAAGCAATCTCTGCTGCATCAGGCTCCTCTTCAGCATAGCTAGGTCAGAGAATATTTGAGAACTAGGAGTGTGGTTCTCATAGCCTGTGAACACCAAACCCTAAGTGATTATCCTCTGTACACATGAAGCACATCATCATGTAGTTTAGGAACAGCATGAACATCGCAGAAAGGAGAGGATGACCTTCATCACTGTAGCACACACGAAAGTTCCCTTGTTTGGGCTGGAGAGATGACTCAGAGTCAAGCTCTGCCTCTCAAGCAGAAGAACCTGAATTCAAATCCCAGATTCCATGTAAAAATGGCAGGCAGAAGTAGTGGTGGTCTGCACTGCCTTCTGGGAAGTGAAACCTCAGAGATCCCAGAACAAAGCCAAAAAGTGATAGGGCAACATTGGATGTTCTCAAATCATCCCTGGGTCTCCACAGGCACACACAGTGGCCTCTGATACATATCACACATGCACAAATATGCATACATACATACATGCACACACGTACATAAACACACATATAAATAAAATAAAATTTAAAAATAAAAACAAAAACCAAGTCTGTAATTTGTGGCATTCGGTCAAGTCATTGTGTACAAAACCTGACTTGGCCATACGTATGATATTACAAAAATTAATTAAATTCTGGGATCACTTTAAGTGCAGGAATAATGATGTCTTCTATATATACAGTGTACATTGTGGTTTAGACTAAAGTTGTTAAGATAAATAACTTCTGTATATTCTAAATTCTCTAGATTACATATAATACTTAGTAAATACAAATGCTGTATGAATAATGAGAAGAAAAAGAATACTGCAGTGTTCAGTGCACATGCAATTGTTTTTCCAAGTATTTTCATTCTGTGGCTTGTGACTCTGAAGATATGAAATATGAAGGCACACAGGGCTGCCTGTATGCAGATGAGCATGTAAATGGGTGTTATCAATTCTGAATAGTGTCTCTACTTCACAGGCTGGAGATTTAGAATGACTCAAATGTCATTGTGCCAACAATGCATTAGGTACATTCAACTCTTTCCATTTTCTGCATCGCCATCCAGGTACATTACAAAGACTTCTCTTTGCTATTCACAGATGCACCTTTTGGCTGATTGGAAGGCTTTTCTAATTCTTGATCATATCTCATCTTTGAATGCCTCCAATTTGCAGCACACCTCCCTTGTTGCATAGTAAGTCCTCAATAAATGTTGGTTGAAGTGCAGAGTCACTGGGAAGCAAAGTAAATAAGGTGTTGGTGATGAAATATGTATGTATAAAATATATTTTCCATTGAAGGACTTGGGCAAAACAAGGAATCTGGGGACTTCTAGTGATTCAATTGGGGCTGTAGCTATGAGCAAGTTGTACCCACAAAATCAAATCACAGAGGCGAGTGGTAGCAGCAGTCAAGCAGGAAAGAGCAATCACTGCTCTCCTGACTCAGAACAAATGCATTTGGAAAAATAGGATAATTGTTAATAATATGAAACTGACAAGAGAATGGGGAACCACCTTGACTGCTTACTACTTAGTCAATATTCAGGTTCATAATCAAGTGAGCAGATGTTCGCCCAAACAGATGTGAAAATAGGAAAAAGGGATTTGGTGGCCCTGCTTGTAATGTCTTTTGTTTGATGGGGAAAAGAGCTTTCAAATTTAATCCAAAAGAAAGGAGGCATATTTATCCTGTTTAATTTATTTTTGCCTTATTTCTCCATAGCAAGATTCATCAAAAAGTTGTTATTAAGAAGGACATTGGCGTGGAGGACATTTGCAACCATGAGTTCTGATGCTTTGGTGAACCCTCAGATGCGGATGGTTGGAGCCTTCATTGTCGCTTTTGGGGTTGCATCTGCTTATTAGCTTGGTGTGGCTGAACAAAGAAGGAAGACATATGCCAATTTCTACAGAAATTATGATTCTATGGAAGATTTTGAAGAGATGAGGCAGGCTGGTGTCTTTCAGAGTACAAAGAGATTTTGAAATATAAAGAATTTCTTTAGATTGAACTTCGTGGAAGTTTGTCACTGACCTATTTCCTGAACTATGAAACATGAATACGTGGGCTAAGGAATAGTTTCTCTCAATGGGCAGTAAAAAAAGATTGTTATTAGCCATTTGTGTTGCTGAAAACTCCAGACTCACCCTGTTTGCTTTAATAGAAATCAACAAAGAACAGATATAGGTTTCTTACTTGTAACAAAGAAGAATACCAAAGTAATTCGATCAAAAAAGTTACAATTGTTAAAAACCTGAGGTGCAGAAGTCAGAATCACAGAAGTATGAAAGGTTCACACAATGTGTGTGATTGTGTGTATGCATGTGTGTGCGTGTGTATGTGCACGCACCTATGTGTGTGTTTGTGTCTGTATCTCTGACTGCCTGTGTGTGTTTGTTGTTGTTCTTTTTATTTTTGTTTGCAAACCTTTATATAATTTGGTTATTATGTGGCTAATATTTGAAATCAACTGAATCAAAATGAGACAGCATTTTTCCATAAACGAACAATGATGACTTAGCTTGCTGCTCAGCTATTCTCTGGAGCTTACCTCAAGGTGAAGGGACATTAAATCCAGGTATAAATGCACACACACTTCAACACAGCAAATGCTTTACCATACTTCTT
Organism: Typhlomys cinereus; assembly: GCA_023101885.1. Lineage (NCBI taxonomy): Eukaryota > Metazoa > Chordata > Mammalia > Rodentia > Platacanthomyidae > Typhlomys > Typhlomys cinereus. The sequence goes on from JALPQD010000082.1 coordinate 5,064,035, forward strand.
CCAGTCCAACAGGCAGATGGACAAGAAACAATAGTTGACTGGCACAATAACTATACTTACAGCAACGTGTCGTATTCTTGAAAATTAGCAGGAAAGGGATTTTTATTACAAAAACAAATATATGAAATACTATTCATGTTAATTGGCAGGATTTAGACATTCCAAAATGCATGTTACAAAACGACACTTTGCCCATTGTAATTACATGACTTTTGCCAATTAAATAGATGAATGAATACATAAATGAATAAATTTTAAAAGGAGAAGGATTTAAGAGGAAGAGGAAATATATTAATCTTTGTAGTAACATTGCAGCACTATTGAAAGGTTGTTCTTGCATATGTATGTTTGTGGCATGCATGTCTGTGTGCATGTATGTTTCGATGAGTACAGGAGTATATGGCATTGCGTGTGTGTGCGTGTTGAAGTGGCCTGTGTCCTCTTTGATTGCTATTTATATTTATTATTAGGGCAGGTTTCATGATCTGAATGTGAGTTGTCACCCATAGGATCATGTGTCTTGAATCTTTAGCTGGTGTTAATGTTTGGGAAGGTCGTGATGCTTTAAGAGTCTTGCTGGAAGAGGGTTTGGTGACCTGGCCCTGCTTCCTCTCAGTGTGCATCGCTCTTGCCCTTGTTCTCTCTGCCTACTGATAGCTGTGGTGATTGATTTCTGCCTCCCGTTTCTGCCTTCCATCACGCAATCTACCATGAGATTCCCACCATCATGGATTATATTCATCTGGAACAAAAGCCAAATATTTTTTTCTTTTATCCCTTAAATTGCATATTGGATTGGTCCCGCAGCAGTTAAAAAAAAAAAGATTAGCTGCAACAGGAGGGATCTAAGCTGTATTCAGAGCTCAGCAATCAGCTAGCTAGTCAGTTTGCTTTGTCTTTGCCTCCAGTTTTGAGATTGTGGGAGGCTGCCATATCGTCCCAACTTTTGCATGGCCTCTGGGGATGCAAGCTCCATCCCTCACACACTTGCGGGACAAGCAACGTATCAACTGAGCCATGTATCCAGCTCCCTTGTAGGTTCTATGAACTGCAACTCAAAGCAGTCTTGAGTGTTCGTGGCTACACTTCAGAAGACCCTTCATTTTCCAGCTTTCTACTTTGGTACATTTTCAGCTGTCTTTCTTTCTTTTCTTAGTTTTTCCTGTAACGGTGATGAAACACCATTACAACAGCAGCTTAAGGAAGGAAAGGATCATTGTGGTTCTCAGCTCAAGACAGTCTATCATGACAGGGAAATCAAGGTGGCAAAAGATGGTAACAACTGGTCACATCACATCCCATCATAAGATGAAAAATGATGAATGTATGCACCTGCTTGCCTTCTCCTCTTTATATAGCACAGAATCAAGTGACCTAAATTCCCAGTGTGGGTGGATCTTCCCATCTCGAGTAAACTGATCAAGACAATGCACAGAAGTGTTCCAGGTAATAATAGAGCTCATCAAGTTGACACATTAGATAAGATCTCATAGAATCAGATATACATATGGCAAGAATATAAGATACAATAATCAGCTTCCTGTTTACATATGTTCATTCTAAATCTCCCATCATCTGAGACTTTTAGATTATGCTCATAGTTCCCTTGACAGTATATAACCTTTTAAGTTAGCTCTGCTGCTTATCTTTCTGGAGAGAAACCTTTACTTTTAGTTCTTACCTACCCCCTAAGTTGGTTTGTCCCAGTAAAAGACCTACTGCGAATCTATAGTTAATCCACTGAGAGGTTTTCGCAGTAAATGGCATAGCTATACTCTTGATCTATTACTGCATATCTGAATGTTAATTGACTCTTGCATCTTAAAGTATTTTGAAATCTTGTATTTGATATTTATTGTTGAGAAAGAGTGCTATATAGCTCTACATGGCCCCAGTCTCATGAATATTCTTTGACTTTTTTTATCCTGTTTGCAAATCAGGATATTCTTTCCCAAGTCTCTTCATGTAATGTGTCTTGAAATATAGGCACCATTTGTACACATACTGTTTATATCCAATGTTCCAATGTTTTACCCAGATACTGGAATCCCATTGACTTATTTTCCATGTTATTGATCATTTTCCAAATTACTTGCTGCTGTACTAGATATTAATAATAGATTTCCTATCTATATCTACTTGCTAAGATTGTGCTATATCTACACATACTCTAATTATAGCAGTTTCCCATTTTGAGCTGCCACCTTAAATAGTCAGTGCTTGAAGTCATTATGCTCCTCTCACATGACAGATGCCTCTCCAGTTGGCCAGGTGTTTTGCTTTCCATGCTCTTTGTTATTGACAGCATGCAGCCACAGTCTGAATTATTGGCATTGCACCCTTCAAGCTCAATTGGAGTTTCACAATGAGGATTTCAGTTCTTCAATCTGAAAGTGAATCCTGATCTTGTCTTTCTTGGAACATTGGCCAATATTGCTCACATGATCTTGCCTATAGAAGGGCAAGGAAATGCAATGCTACCATTAATTGAACAACATTATCAAATACTATATCCCTACAATCCATTCTTCTTGATACAGCTAACTAGTTGTTTAAATTCTGTGGAGTCTGTAATTCTAGAGCTCAAATGTGTCCTGAGGATTCATCAAAAGAGGGAATGATCTGTGGACCTTCTGCTTCCTCTCTGCTCTGTCTGCTCTTTCCTTTCTTTTCCTTGGTTCCAGCTATGCCAGGTTCTTTGTCTGTCTTTGTTCATACGAGTCACCAAGTGATTCAGGCCTTTGCCTACAGTATGCTGCCCTAAGATGAATGCATGGCTCCTTCCCTTATTTTGTTCACATGTCATCATAATGTCACCTTGCTACGGAAGCCAATGTAAAATGACATTCCACAAATGCCATTATCAAACTTCACTCTTGAGCTTTGGTGTTCTTTAGAGCAAGGAGCACTGCTGGCAGTGTGGGGGGGGTTGGAGGTGTGTGGTATGTGCATGTCGCATGTATGTATGCATGTTGTATGTGTGTGCATATGCTGTGTATGTATGTGTAGAGCACATGTGTGTGATTGTTTGGTATGTGCATAGTGTGTGTGTGTGTGTGTGTGTGTGTGTGTGTGTGTGTTTTATGGTCTGAATTTTCACAGAATATTTAAGGTTCCTGAAAATATATTTAAATACTTTATCTGTTTTGTTCAATGTAAAATCCTGGTCTGGCATTTAGTAGAGGCTCAAAAAATACTTCATGAGTTGGATAAATGAGTGGCCATTAAATACAATGCTGGTCCTAGGGAAGCAAAGTGCTGACTCAGACCCTTCGGGAATATCAGACTTTTGGAAGGAAAGGTGACAGAAAGTGAAAAGTCAGTTAATAAAGACAAGGTTTCCTTCTTCCCTATCACTTTTGAATCCTTCCTAGATTCCGAGAGGATCAAAGTTCAAGAAAAAATTTATACTTAAATTTTCTCTTCTTTCTCTTCATTTTCTTCATGGAACTCTTTAATTTCCACTAATTTAAAAAGCTTTTATGCTTACTATGTTAGTATTAAAATCATAATTAAAGAAAATAAAGATGTCCTTAAATTGAAATTTAATAATACAGTCTGTGAAAAACAAAGTAAGGAAAGTGAAATATAGAGCCACAAAATACTTTTACCTTGGAGAACTATCACGATGCCTCCAAGGAGTAGTGAGAACTAGATGAAAAAGTGATCAGTCTCCTTGACATATCAGGTGACATTTCCCCATTTCAACCAAGCAGGAAATGGAGTGACTGTCAAGAGGCCCAGGCACTAAGTGACACAGAAGCCAAGGCTGCTGTGAGAGGTTCTGAGCCCGAGGTCAACGGCTTATTTCCACCCAGTGTTCTTCACAGAGAGCTCTCAGTCATCGGGAGGCAGTTTAGATAATACGTCCTTATGGCTAGCACAGCAAACCTAAATCTGACTGCATAACTTGTATTCTGAGAAAATAAAATCTCAAACTCTAAATGACCAGTAAAATGTGAACATGATAATTTTTTTCATAAATTTTAAATACAAAACACCTACACAATATTGGAGTTTGAAGAATGTAAATAAACAATTTTACATACTGTGTGTTCCCAGGAGAACACAAATCCAATCATTTTATTTAGACTTCTCTTCCTTTCTCTTTCTTGACAAATGTCTGATTTTGGCGAGCCAAATCAGACCTAAATATATTACATGAAGGTTAAGAGACCTAGCACTACCTGAATTGCAGGCCCCATTCACATAACCTTCCAAAACTCAAATATTCAATATTACTTCTCATTTTTCTTAGTATCCCAAAAGATGGAAGCTTAGATAATTCAGCTTGCATATTAGTAAAAGCCATGAAGTATTGAGTATTCTCAATTATATCTCATAATGCATCAAAATATACATTCTTCTCCTTATAAATGGAACAGTTGTAAAATTTTCCCTTAACTTAGGCTAAAAATCTTAATATATTTTATGCAAAATGATTGAAATTATATAATGTAGGAATGTATTGAAAGTAATTAATGTCAGAGGACTTGGACAGTTCATAAATATGTAGAATTTAGAAAGCTATTCCTAACTAATAAACTAGTTAGTCTTAATTTACTAGCTAGTTCATGCCTCAAGAAGAAATTACAAAGGCAATTTAAAAATACATTGAGTTGAAAGAAAACAATGACACATCATATCAAACCTGCAGACACAGATGAAGCAGTGCATGTTCATCCCACACACAAATGCAGACACTTCGAGCCAGTGGTAAGCTGCGTTAAGAGCACTGTAAGTGCAACTAACTGCTCCTTTCACATCCAAACAATCGGTGCCCAGGTTCCCTGCTTAAGAGTAGCATGTTCTTACCTGTACTGACCTGAACTTCTTCCTCTCTTCATTCCTTATGTATTTTAACCATCAATTTAGTCCAATCAATCATTTTTGCAGTCAGTCTGAGATCTTGAGGGAATGGCTCAGGCTCACAGTGACACCTGTGAGCAGTGGCAGAGCCAACATCTCGCTCTGCTTTGAACCAAACTATTTGATCTAGTCACATTCACACATACACTGCTGCCAACATTGGGACTCAGTGGGAGTGTTAATAAGCAAGTTTGCATTTATTACATCAATTTTTAATATTTAAATGTCTATTTCCATGCCTTATCCACAGAGAAATAATGCCACCAAAGAATGCAAATTAGTATAAATGATTTTGGTGTTGTAAAGTTAGTCAGTCAAAACACATCTTGTCTTTGCGGAGTATAATCAATTCTTTATTTCATGAATTGTTTCCATCACTTTAGCCCTTCAGCATAGATATTTTTATTATTTTATTTTTATAAGTCAACAAGCATATTGAGTACTCATCTCTGATTCCCTCCATGCCCCTCCATTGTCTTCATCAATCCATCCCACTCCCTCCCACCCTCTTTCTGCCTACTTCTATGGACCCCAGGGTTTCCTCTGGCCTGTCTACTCTTGTGGGAGATCAGACCTCTTGCTGCATAAAAAGTTGTCTCTCTTCCAGCCAACCCACTCATCCAATTTTAGTCCCAAGATTTCCATTGTGTGTTCTTACCTTTCTTGAGTTCCTTTATAGTCTATGTACATGTTGGTATGCCAGTCATTATGAAGTTCTGGTAAGGACAAGTCTCACTGCAGTGAGTTTCTAGATGGAGTAGTCCTGCCTTGGATGGAATGCCTTGTCCAACAATGAACTTTCCCGTCATTAGGTTCTTACAATCTCACTCCCCCCCCCCTTCCTTGAGGTTCCTAAGGCCTTAGGATGGGAAGAGAGTACGTTGGCTTGATTCTGGGTGAACCTTGCTGGGTGACTGATACACTGCATATGGGTAGCCATTGCCGTCCACGTCACTGCTCTTCTACCGCCCTAGACAGCATCCTGTCAGTGTGTTGAGATCCTCCACCTCTGTCTTTTGGCATAGATTTCTAATAAATGATATGTATATAATGATATAGATCAAATATGAGCTAAAATTTATCCAGTGGCTCTTTTGTGAAGTTATCTTTGGAGTCTGCTATTCAATATCATCCTGGTACAAGCCTGATATACACATCTCCTGCCATTAGTGACTAGGGCCACTGCTTCTCAGCAGGAACATGGGAATGTGGCTCTCTAGTTCACCCAGCTCCTTCCTTCCTTTCCCATATAGACTACAGGCATAAGGTCTGACATATTAAGATTCATCCCACTTTTTAAAGAAAGACTAAAAGGACCTACATACAATAAGGTTAGTCTTTATTAAAATCAGAAACAAATTGCTTTCATCATAAGCATGTAGAAAAGTAGACAAACTGCTTGAAATTTTGCGAAGGCTGGTATTAATCCAATAACATATCACGAGTTCCCTGCTTTTATTTTTCTATATAAAAGTTATAGTGGTCTTCATTCCAGGCCATCTTCAGATTCAAAGATTGTCCAGATATCTCTTATTGCTCAAGAAGGACAAGCTGCTATTATGATTTACTTCCTGTTATCATCAACAAGAAAAATAAATAAAATATATTAAATAACCATTTTCCACACATTGGATATTTAAAAAAAGCAATTCCTGAGAAAAAATAAATAAATAAAGTATGTCTTAAGATTGTATCACCCTTTAGAGGTATCATAAAGCATAATGGAAAGCATTGAGAAGCCACTTTTCATTTAGAAACTGACATGATTTGTGGGGCTGGAGAAAAGGCTCAGAGGTTGAAACTTTGCCTCACAAGCAGAAGACCTGAGTTTAGAATCCAAATCCCACATAGAAATGTCTGGCAAAAAAGGTAGCAGCCTGCACCTCTGGCCCTGGAAGGCAGAGCCTGGGAATCCTAAGGCAAAGCATTGAAAAGGTAGAGTGATTCAGAATAAATCCAAGAGCAATCCAGGATAATTTCAGAAGTCACTCTGGGCCTCCACAGGCCTCCACACACCCACACCCACATTTACACATGCAATAAAAATGATTTTTGTAGAAATTGAAAGAATTTAAAATAATCAAGCCAGTTTGGAAAGGAAGAACGAGACAGAGTTCTTTACAACTTACTCCAAAATGATACTAATAAGGAGTGTGGTCCTGGTGAAGGGTGTGACCCCACGTGGCAAAAGGGAAGCAGCCATGAAACAGAGCTGAGAGTGCACGAGTCCATCTATACTCAAGTGTTCAGCTGCTATCGAAGTGGTGCACTTTGTTCAACAGATGATGCTGGAAAGAATTAGTCATTCATATTCAGAAAAGCAACCATGACACTCAATATACAAAAGTAACAGATATCGTAAGCCAAAATGTGAAGGTCAAATCCATGAAGTCTGTGAAAGGAAAGTAGTTAAAGGTATCATTGAAATTTTGATTCCAATATCTTAGGTCGAATATAAATGCCTATGGGATAAATCGGCCTTTAACCAAATTATAACATCATTACTTTTTGTTTTCATATGTATGGAGGGGTATATGTGTGTATATACACACTCACAGGTGTGTTAGTGCACATGTGTGTAAAAAAAGAGCTTAAATTAAGAAATGCAAAAATCAAGGCCACCGACTGGGAGAAAATATTTGATTCTTTGACTACTGAAAAAATAAAATCTAAAAGGCCAATAACAAAAAAAAATACTTGTGAAAATATGGAACAAATGAAATTCTCAAGCATAGCTGGTAGGACTTCACATGTACAACAGCTGTGAAAAGTTAGAAAATATCTCACAAAGCTAACTTCTTTTGCAAGAGTGTGACCCAACTTGCCCTCATCAGGCATTTATCCAAGAGAAATGAATAATTCATGTTCACACAAAATTCTGGTATGAATGACTAATATTATATATATAATAGTAAAAACTGAAATAACCCAAATCTCTGTTAATCAGCGAATGGATAAATAAGTTGTGGTACATGCTACATACTTTTGTTTAGTCTAATGAAGGGACCATATAAAGGCAGGACATACTTTTTTATATATAAATAAAGCTATGCAAATATCTGTTAGAAGAAAGGGGGCCAGGGGCCATTCTTGAGTTTGCAATTGTTACATAATGCCAGATATTTCATCCTACAATTCTTTCAGAATTATCATTTCTCTAAAATCATTATTGTTGAATCTGATTTCTCTTTTCAAACTTCATTTAACTCCTTCTTTCTCCTCATTGGGGAGCTGTCTCTCAGACTGTCTACAAGGTTTTAGATATTTTCTTAGGATGTCAAACCACATGTTTAATTTTACTGAAACAAAAGGAGTTCTTTTTTACTTCCATAATCCTTGGAAATTAATAAAATAAAATTAATAAGATAACTCTATTACCACTTCCAGCCTCAAATGATGTGTCACTGTGAAATTATCATTCCCTTAAAACAACTGACTAAATCCCAACTCTAAACTGGCGATGGAAAACCATTTTTAAATTACATCAAAGTTAAGAATGCAGTGAATTATTTTTAATATATAAATAATGGGTAAATTTTATATTGCCATCAACGGTACAGCTTTTCTCTTTGTGCTTATCTTAGTCATTTCTCAATAGCACCAGGGAAGTCACATGATTCTCAACAACTTTTAAATATGCACAATTTTATTAGGTCATCCTCTCTATCCTGTGGGTCACAGTAGGATAACTTTAATAGAATCTCTCTTAGGTTACAAAAAATAGGAAACAGACCAAAGTCCACTATGCACTTTGCTAGAAAAGAAATTTAGAAAACCTATCTTATTATCTAATTTCTTCTATTATCTAGTATCAGTAGTGTCTTCTGAAAACCAAAACCAGTGATTCATTACATGACTGGTGTTCTATCACTTTTAACTCTTGTCTTTGAGCTAATTGTTTTTAATTTACTGCTCATGAGATTTGATGATAGATTCATCATCAAATTCCTTTGTATTTTAAATCAATAAATGAGTTTCCTAAGTTAAAAAAAAGAAAAACTCTTGGGAAAAAATTCATTCCATCAGCTTTCTCTGAGATCACTCTACTTTATCTCATCATTTTACATTTATTTCTCCTATGATAATGGAAGACTAGTGAGGCAGAAAACTACATCAGACCACAGTATAGAATATCAATAAAACTGGAGAGCTCCTCCCACCATCCAGCCAGAGCCCCCCGCGCAGGGCCTGGGAGGAGGACAGGGCACCCCCTCTGTGCCTGGGCCCGCCCTCAGGTCCCCCAGGTTTAAATAGTGCCCCGCCGACGCCCTATCCTTCCTTCCCCTCCACTCCTCCGCCCGGGATGCGCACGCCCGCGCAGTTCAGCCAGCCTCACCCGGCCCAGACCTAGGTAAGCTCGGTCCCCGCCCAACCCCAGAACCCCAGGCCGCCCGAGGGACCCAGCTCCTCCCACCATCCAGCCAGAGCAGCCGCGCAGGGCCTAGGAGGAGGAAGAGGGCACCCCCCTGCGCCCGGGCTCGCCCCCAGGTCCCCCAGGTTAAATAGTGCCCGCCGAAGCCCCATCCTTCCTTCCCCCACTCCACCGCCCCGGTCGCGCTGGGTCCAGCCTGGACTCACCTCGACCTAGGTAAGCTCCGTCTCCGCCCACCCCCGAAACCCCAGGCCAAATAATTCAGTTTAGTGAAAAATGCACAGAAATTAAAAGAAGATCTTAAGAGATAAAACGACAATGCCAAAGTCAAAGTGCAAATCCATGAGAAGCAACACTCAAATAAACAAATCTCCCACTGAAGGAATTAATCCCATAATGTTAGACTCCAACCAGAACAAACCCATGGAAAATGGCCAAGAAAGCCTGACCCAGGATAACGACCTACAAAACATGATCATTACCATGTTAAATACTATAACAGAGGAAGTCCGGGAGGAATTAAATAATTGAATCAATCTCTTTGAGGAGGAACACAACAGACACGTGGAGGAGTTGAGAAAAACAGTGCAAGAAACAAAAACTGGTACAGAGCAGTTAAAGCAGACTCAAACAGAATTTAAAACTGAGCTAAAAGACAAGTTATCTTCAACCCAGAACTCCACAGAGAGTCTTATCAGCAGAACTAATGAAGCAGAAAACAGAATTTCAGATCTTGAAGATAAAGTGGGAGTATTAACCAGCTCAATGGAAGAGGTTGTTAAAGCCAAAAAGATACTTGAGAGAAATATCCAGAAGATCTGGGACACCCTGAAGAAGCCCAACATGCGTATTCATGGAATACCAGAGCAAGAATCTAAAAATACCACCACTGAGGAAATTTTCCAAACGATCATCAAGGAAAACTTTCCTCATCTAAAAAAAGAGAGGCCCATACATATACAAGAGGCATTCCGCACCCCAAACAGATATGACCAAAACAGAAGCTCACCATGGCAAATAATAGTCAAAACACTCCACATTCAAGATAAACAACTGGTGCTGAAAGCTTCAAGGGAGAAAAGACAAGTCACTTTTAAAGGTAAACCTATCAAAATAACAAATGACTTCTCAGTCGAAACAGTAAAAGCAAGAAGAGCTTGGAGAGCAAAAATGTCAACCCAGGCTGATTTACCCTGCAAAACTATCCGTCATGATCGAGGGAGAAAGAAAAATCTTCCAGCACAAAGACAACTTGAAGGGATACATGTCCACCAAACCAGGCCTTCAAAAAATGCTAGAAATGATACTCAAGCTTGAAGAAAAAAACAAGCACATCCAGGAGAACAGAAGGCAAGTATAACACCATTAAAAGTGAAGCAATATACTTATAAAAACTACTAAACATAATAAATGTCTGGAACCAAAAATAGTTTCTCCATTATAACATTAATGTTAATGGAATTAACTCCCCGATCAAGAGATACAGATTACAAATTTGGATTAAAAATCACAATCCATCAATCTGCTGCCTGCAGGAAACCCATCTCACCACAAAAGATAGGCATGCCCTAAAAATAAAAGGCTGGTCAACAATTCTAAAAGCTAATGGAAGCAGAAAACAGGCAGGGGTAGCCATTAAGATATCAGACAAAGTGGACTTCAAACCAAAGAAAATTATAAGAGACACGGATGGATACTACATTTTAGTCACAGGTACAATTCACCAGGAAGACTTCACAATACTGAACATTAATGCACCAATACGGGCCCCTCCACATTCATTATGAAAACCCTACAGCATCTAAAGCAAGAAATCAACCCCCAAACGATAATTTTTGGGGACTTCAACACCGCCCTCTCAACATGGGATAGATCAACAGGTCAAAAGCTTAAAAGAGACACTTTGGACCTTAATCAAACCCTGAGAGAAATGGACCTTACAGATCTCTATCGAACTTTTCACACACGCACCAAAGAATACACATTTTTCTCAGCAGCACACGGAACTTTCTCCAAAATAGATCACATACTGGGCCACAAAACGAATCTACACATATACAAAAAAGTTGAAATTCTAACCTGTGCCCTGACAGACGACCATGGCCTAAAGCTGGACATCCACAATACAACAAACAAGAGAAAATACACTAACTCCTGGAAACTTAACAATATGATGCTGAATGAGAACTGGATTCAGGAAGAAATTAAAAAGGAAATTCAAGATTTCCTGAAAGTGAATGATAACGAAAATCTCTGGGACACAATGAAAGCTGTTCTAAGAGGTAAGTTCATAGCTTTAATGCCTACATCAAAAAAATGGAAACATCAGAAATAAACAACAATGCAGCTTAAAGCTTTAGAGAAACTAGAGCAATCTGATCCCAAAAGTAGTAGAAGAGAGGAGATTAGCAAAATAAGGGGAGAAATATCTGAAATCGAGATTAATAAAACAATAGAAAAAATCAACCAGTCAAAAAGCTGGTTCTTTGAAAAAATCAATAAGATTGACGCACCCCTAGCTAAATTAAACACAAGCAGGAGAGAGAAAACCCAAATTAACAAAATTAGAAATGAACATGGAGTTATCACTACTGATACCCAAGAAATCCAGAGAATTATAACATCATGTTTCAAAAACTTGTACTCTGTGAAGTTTGACAACACAAAAGAGGTGGATGAATTTCTAAGTAAGCACAACTTACCTAAATCGAATCAGGAAGTTGTGAATTATTTAAATAGTCCTATAACATATAAGGAAATTGAAGAAGTAATCTCAAATCTTCCCACCAAAAAATGTCCTGGACCAGATAGATTCAGCACAGAGTTCTACCAGACATTTAAGGAGTTAATAATACGAACACTCCTTAAATTCCTCCATCAAATAGCAAAGGAAGGAACACTACCAAATTCCTTCTATGAAGCTAATATCGTTTTAATCCCAAAAACTAATAAAGATACACTTAAAAAAGGAAACTATAGGCCGATCTCTCTGATGAACACAGACGCAAAGATTCTCAACAAAGTCTTAGCAAATCGGATTCAAAAACACATTAAAAAGATCATTCACGGGGACCAAGTAGGCTTCATCCCTGGCACACAAGGTTGGTTCAACATATGAAAATCAATAAATGTAATTCATCATGTAAACCAGTCCAAAGTCCAAGACCACATAATACTCTCGATAGATGCAGAAAAAGCTTTTGACAAAATCCAAAGAGACTTTTATGATCAAAACGCTAGAGACAGTAGGAATGGAAGGAACCTTTATCAACATAATAAAAGCTGTATACAACAAGCCCACAGCAAGGATTATGCTCAATGGGGAACAATTGGAAGCATTCCCACTTCGATCAGGAACTAGACAAGGCTGTCCACTCTCACCACTTCTATTCAATATTGTACTTGAAGTCTTAGCTGAAGCCATAAGACAAGAAAGGGACATAAGAGGGATTCAAATCGGCAAGGAAGAAGTCAAGCTATCCCTATTTGCAGATGACATGACCTTCTACCTGAGGGATCCCAAAAACTCTACCAGGAAGCTCCTGGAACTAATTGAGAAGTTCAGCAGGGTAGCAGGATACAAAATAAATGTGCAAAAATCAGAGGCCTTCCTATATGCCCAGAATGAAAGAAGTGAAAAAGCCTTGAGAGAAACAATCCCATTTACTGTAGCCCCTAAAAAAATGAAATACTTTGGTATAAACCTAACCAAGGAGGTAAAAGACCTTTACAATGAAAACTTTAAAACCCTAAAGAAAGAAATAGCAGAAGACACCAGAAGGTGGAATGACATCCCTTGTTCCTGGATTGGCAGAATCAGCATCAGAAAAATGACCATCCTACCAAAGGCAATATACAAATTCAATGCTATACCGTTAAAATCCCAAAGCAATTCTTCAAAGAAGTTGACCAAACAATCTCAAAGTTCATATGGAGGCACAAAAGACCCAGGATAGCAAAGACAATCCTGAGTAACAAAAACACTGCTGGAGGTATTACCATACCAAACCTAAGTCTATACTACAAATCCATAGTTATAAAGACAGCCTGGTACTGGCTCCAAAATAGACACACAGATCAATGGATAAGGATTGAAGACCCAGATATAAGCCCACAAAATTACAGCCATTTTGTCTTTGACAAAGGGGCCCAAAAAATCCAATGGAAAAAGAACAGCATCTTCAACAAATGGTGCTGGCAAAACTGGATCTCCACATGCAGAAGATTAAAGCTGGACCCATACTTGTCACCATGTACAAGACTTAATTCTAAATGGATCAAGGACCTTGATATCAAGCCAGAGACTATAAAAACCATAGTTGAAAGGATAGGGAACTCCCTCGAGCTGATTGGGCTAGGCCAACATTTCCTAAACAGACATCCAATGGCACAGTCACTGCTACCAACTCTCAACAGTTGGGATCTTGTGAAATTAAAGAGCTTCTGTTCAGATAAAAAGATTGTCACACGAGTTCAAAGGCAACCCACAGAATGGGAGAAAATCTTCACTAACCACACATCTGATAGAACTCTGCTGTCCAGAGTGCACAAAGAACTTAGAAAACTAAACATCAAGGAAACCAATGGCCCAATTAAAAAATGGGCCCTGGAACTCAAAAGAAATTTTACCAGGGATGAAATTAAAATGTCTAACAAATATCTGAAAAAATGCTCCACTTCCTTAGCCATCAGGGAAATGCAAATCAAAACTTCCCTGAGATATCATCTCACCCCAGTCAGGATGGCAAAAATCCACAAGACAAACAATGACAAATGCTGGAGAGGATGTGGAGAGGGGAACTCTGCTACATTGCTGGTGGGAATGCAGGCTCATACAGCCACTCTGGTGAGCCGTCTGGAGATTCTTAAAGAAATTAAAGATTGAAATGCCATATGACCCTGCTATCCCACTTTTGGGAATAACCCCCCATACAGCAGAGGTTCACCTCGATAGCACAAGCACGACCATGTTCATAGCAGCACTGTTTACAATAGCAAAGTCATGGAATCAACCCAAATGTCCAACAGTTGATGAGTGGATAAGGAAACAGTGGTACATCTATACAATGGAGTACTACTCAGCCATCAAAAATGATGAATTACTGGAATTTGCCGGGAAATGGATGTCATCAGAAACAATTATATTGTGAAGTATCCCAGACCCAGAAAATTAAGCACCGTATGTACTCCCTAATTGCTGGCTCCTAGTACCAAACTCACCCAGCCCACCTAGAGACAGTAATTACAAGGATTATGAACAGGAGGGATGGGGTAGGAGGGCCACACCAGAAACAAGGAGAGAGGGGACCATGTTACAGCAGAGAAAATAGGCCTCCATCAAGGACTCAAATAAGTAATGAGACATCTGATTAAGTTCACAGACTTTCGTTCCTGATCATTTACTACTGAGGGGGTATGATCTCACCAGAAGAGGAGGGCATATAGTTTAGCAGAAAAAAAGTAACCATTGTGCAAATGGGTGATAGACCCCTCCCTCACTGTGGTTTCCCACTTTTATTACATCTACCTTTGAATGTGCTTTTATCACAAGACTCTAGTTTAACAGCTTTTTGTCTCTGGCCAGGGGGTGACATACAATGCCCACCAGGATGGAGTGAAGGGCATTGCAGGAGCAGCAAAACTGCAAAAGAAAATCAACAAACCACAATCCAGAACTTCAGAGACTCTATATCAACCACCTAGAACTAGGCCAGCCTAATCTCTCCCCATCATGAAGCTCAGGGACTTTGCGGAAGAGGGGGTGGTAAGAGTGTAAGAGCAAAAAGATGGGAGAAGCAATGATATGCAAGATACTCCACACAAGTTAGGGCTGAAGCAATCATAATTGAACTTTACATGTCCTGCGCAATGTCCAACACACTATTGACCTCACAAAGTCTAGCATCTGCTAAAGGCACCAAGATCCTTGGAGGCAAGGGATTGGCAGCCACAGCAGTGTTCCTATACCTAAGGGGAACACGGGAAAGTTTTCAGGGAAAGCCACTGGGTCCTTGTACGTCATCGGAGAGGAGGGCCCAGAGGAAAATCAGACATGCACAAGAAAGGACTCTCTGGGAATTGGGGCGGGAGGCACTGGGGGATGGGAAGGGAGGGGGGTGGGGAGGGGGAGCAGGGAGTACGGGGGGAGGAGGAGGGAGGGAGGTAACTGGTGTACCTATTAAGTTTGTATGAGCTGAAATAATAATAAAAATGTATTAATAAAAAAATAAAATAAAAAATAAAAAAATAAAAAAAGAATATCAATAAAACTGAAATACTCAGCCCTAATCAGCGCATCAAAATCTTGTCCCATGCCAAAGCCCAGGAAAAGTTGTGGAAGAGGGGGCTGTAACATTGTAAGAGTCTAAAGGTGGGATGAGGTACTCCTGACCAACACACTCCAGCCAAGACAGGGCTGCTGTACCTAGAAGGTAACTGAGATGAGAACCTCTGTCACTGAATTTACACATGGCTGATGTATCAAGGACTAACTAGGGTCTTAGAAGATACAGAGGTTCTTATAGAGTATCTCAGGGACAGGTTCTGGACAAGGGAAGAGGAACCTTCCTACATACAACTTTACCCACTGAAGAGCTACATAAAGTTCAACAGAAATCTGACTCTCCTACCAACATGGGCCTCCCAAAGGAAGTCCTGAGACACTCATAAGCAAAAGGAAAGGGAGGAAGGGGATTGAACAAGATAGATGAAGGGAGGGGAAGGTGGGAGGGTGGGAGAGGAGGGAAGTGGGGAGAAGGGGATAAGGGCAGAGACATAAAGAAATTTTGTAAATAAAGAAAAAAACTTTTAAAGAGTGGTTATGAAATAGATGTCTATTTTAGCCGGGACTCCTAGGGCTTTTTCTTTTTTAGGGAGTAGTCATTTCAATTTTTCTGACTCTGAGAATTTCTGTAGTTGGATTTGGTTTTGATGTATACTCTAAGGGCTCATATGTTGGAGGGCTTATCTCCAGCGATGGGGTTGAAGCTATGGAACCTTGAAGTGGAATCCAGGAGGCGACAGGTCCACAATCGACAGAAGGGATCGACACTGGGATGTAGCTCTCTGGAGAGCCAGTTCTGTCATCTTAGTTAACTTGCTTGTGCTACCATTCAACCTTAGTGTATGAGCCAATCTATCATGAGCCTTTCGCTTCAGTTTAGCAGATGCAGATCTCATGCCCTTGACCTCACATACCTGTGTCTTAAGTGAATTTCTTTCTTTATAAGGTACCAACTTGCGGTTCTTTGTTATAGTAACACAAAAGAGACCAAGACAGGAATCTAGTTTAACAACACTCTGATACTACATTGTTGTGGAAAGGCCAACAGATGTTGTTGCCCCAAATGACTATATCAAGAAGGATGCAAAGGAGTCAACCAAATCAATGAGACAAAAACCTACGGATTTTCCTGGCGTTCTCTTTAAGCAGCTCAGTAGGAACCTGAAACTGACTTTATTTTTCTTTTGTAGTGTTTTCTTGACAATGAAGCTGCTACCACCAAAGAAGAAGGAACAAAGAAATGTTAAAAAAAAGTTTCTATGATTAGCATATGCCCTTCTACCTTAGATTTGTTTTCTTAGCTTCTTAGTTACATAAACCAGCTTGATTTTTAGGCCAAATTTAGTAACACTTCAGTAGATTTCCTTTAGAAATTCCAAGTTAATGTAGTAGAGATAATTTTATAAATGACATGATAGGGAAAGAGATATGATCATAGATGGTTGACAAAGACAGATGGATATATATATATAAATCCATATATCATTCATATATGTGTGTGTGTGTGTGAGAGAAGGAGAGAAAGAGAGATAGGGAAAGTGAGGGAGATAGAGAAAGGGAGGGAGAAAGGAAAGGAGAGAAATGATGGATAGATAATAGAATGATTATTTTTTTGACAAGTTTAAATGACAAATTTGTCATTTAAGTGCTGTTTTATTACTTTATTACATTGGTCCATACTTGTTCATCAGTCTTTTTTGCATGTTAACTTATTTTCTAAATTTTATTTTAATGTATAATATCTTGAAGTGCTTTGTGTAGGTTATATTTATTTGAATAAATAACATTTAGGTGCATAGCCACTCAAAGTATTGGTGCTAAATAACTTTCTGATTATTTAGCATTTCATGTATAACCAGCTTTGTTGTCTGGGTAGTAAATGTTCATGTAGAATTGTCACACATTCTTTTTTCATCCATCTCTAGTTTGTTTTCAACTCTGTAGTTCTAAATAGTACTGTAATCAACATCCTCATATGCCCTAATTTCTGTACAGAATTTTCTACAGTGTACACTTGAGAACAAGGTCCAATTTAGGATCTTGAAATGTTCAAATATTTAGTTTCTCTTGTGTTGCGGAATTGTTCTCCCAAATAACAACATTCCCTTCCCCTCCACAGGTGTGCAAAGAGGTCCTGTTCTCTCTAAAGAACCACCCTTTGATTAATCTTATCTTTATTGTCTTTCTTTCCTCTGGTTACACTTTAGTCATTGAAATCATTTGGCTTTTGTTTTCTGATCTATGGATGGTAATGATTACACTTTAGCCCCAGAAAGCAGTTTTCCTCAACTGGTCTCAGGTCACAACTGACAGCCTGCATCATTATTTGGCACTTAATTCCACTTGAAATTCCTCGCTATCTTTTGAAGGAAGTGAAGCACATTGTATAAATGGTGCAATTTCTTCTGCTAGCATTTCCTAAAAACCTGTGTGTAGAGGGAGGATCTTCTATTTCTCAAACTCTCGTTAATGGCATTTTTCTCTAAATGATCTTTCATGTTTTTTCATTTCTTATTGAATGATTCCCTCACACCTCACTTCCTTCCCTGTACATAATGCTATTTGGCCACATGAAACACAAATTCCTAAGCGAAAGAAAAATATAAGTAGGAAGAAAAGTTCATTTTACTTTCCAGCAATCAGCTTCCTCTATTTCATGCTGCAGACATGTAGGAGATTCCCAGTGTCCCCAGCCCATCCGGGGACGGGGGTCCCTGCATGTTCTACTTTTATCCTGGAAGCGAAACAAAAGAAATAGCCCATCTTGTTAAACACTCATTCAGATTCCACTCTCTCTGTGATGAGCTTCCGACAACTACTACATAAAGTGCCAATTGAAACCAGCCTTGTCATAGTGACTTTTACAAAATATGAACAGTGCTAAATACCTTAAAGTGAATCGATTTCCACTGGAAGTGTTTTAACCTCCTTTTAGGTCAAGAAATAGCAATTTTCTGAGCTTCACTGTAACCTGAGAATTAATCCTAAGAGGCAGGTGTGCACTGCATATATCATGTGCTCCATAAAAATGCATTGGAAATGCCCTCGGATCAGCGCTTAGGCGGCCTTATCTCTGTCAGGAGATGGACCCCATGGGCAATAGTTATGATTCTTGGATGGTTTTCTGTCTCATAAGGAATTGCTAATTTGATGTTTTCTTTAAAAGCAGAAATTAGGCTAAATGTGACATTTGAAAAGACAGAACAGGTATCGGGCTGATTTGCAAATAAGGTTTTGATGACGAGTGGTGAAGGACCATCACAAGGCTTCTCGTCTAGGATTAGGGTGGTCGTGGAGTTCCATCAAGACACAGGGGCAGAGTTACATGGGAAAGAATGAAGAGCCACAGACACACGATAGGTGGCAGATGCTCCAGAACTGCCTGTGCTCTGCAGAACGATCACCCTGAACGGGCAGCACCAAATATGGATCTCCACCAGGTGCCAGTATCATCGCTAGGCCAGAAGCCAGCGGCTTAGTGAATCCTATAGAGTATTTTTAGCATTCCCATTTCATGGCAAAGAAACTCCAAAAGCTCAGAGTTACACAGGATGTGACAGGATCCGGTGCATGATCATAGCTGAATGTCTGCACTATTATGTTAAAAATATTATTGTCCCACAATTTAAGTAAAATAATATAATCTCTGCCTCCTACACAGATTTTCTTGGATAGAAAAATAGCTGTCTAAATGTGCAATATTATCGTAGTTCCCTATAATGCAAGCACTGCAAAAGTTTGGTCTCATCCAGATGCAACATTGTCACAGTTACTGTATGTGTTGCCAATACATACGCTACCAAAAAGTTTAAGGGAGACAAGAAATTTTATTCTTCTTTAATTTTTTTATTGTTTATTCAATTGTGTGTGTGTGCGTATGTATGTGTGTGCGTGCGTGTATGTATGTGTGTGCGTGCGCGTATGTATGTGTGTGCGTGCGCGTCTGTGTGTGTAGAACCACGGACGAGTTCGGGAACCACCATGGACGCCTCCACCTCCTTCTGCCCGGGGATTCACAGGCTCCGCCCTACCAGGACCAGAAGCGCAGGCCGCCCCCGCTTCCGCCTGGCGTCTATACGTGGGATCTGGGATCCGAACTCAGGACCTTCCGCCTGCAAGGCAGAGGCCTAACCCCTGAGCCATCTCTCCAGCCCCAAGAAATTTTATTCTTCTTTACAATTATCTGGTTACATTCCTTAGTCCAACTTGGTAGGAGAGCTCATACTATCACCAAGGCCGAAGGAACTAGCCACATTACATACACAGGACTGCTGAGAGAGGAGCAAATCCCACTTGCTAGATAGCATGTTGCCAAAGAATACCAACTCCCTGAATTACCTCCCTCATCTTATCCACCTGTTCTAAGAAAAGTTCCACTTACACTGGACTGGGTCTTCCCCATCAGTTAGGTCATCTCCTGCCAGCTTGTTCAGGGGTAACTCCTATTAATTCTACATGAGGGTGCCCAGAGCACTAGCTTTCAGTTGTCAAGTTGATGCTTACATCTAACTATGACACAGTCCTATAGCAAGAATCACAAGGAGCACATGGTTGAACTTTGCTTTTCTTTCTAACTGACCCCACTACTCATTAGTCACATTTAGCAACCATTTCAGAATCTAGATTGTGTGGGCACCATTAGACAAGTGCCTTGGTTCCTTCTTCACTGAGCACTGAAGCTTTTTTTTTTGCCTGAGCAATCACCCGGGAGTGCTGATCCTAAGAAGGCTGACCTTCACCTTCCTCAGTTCTGGGATGACTTTTCTTCTCCCTGATGCATGATGGCATTTTTATGTACTGGTAATTTATTGTTGCCTTTGAATGGTAACCTTTGATAAACTTTTGATTAAAAAATGCCTTTGTTTATCAACTGTAAACACAACTCTTCATTTCTAAAACCAGGGCACTTGATGCTCATATTCAGGAGTTATTTACATAGAAAGATGATGTGCCCTCTCATTCTGTTTCTGTTACTTTGCCCTGAGTTATTGAAGGTTGTGAAATTATGATCTTCGAAGGCTGTGGGCCAGAGACACAAGTACTCGCTGCCTTTGCTGCTAGCACCTCGTTAAAGAATGAATCATCCCTGGATCAGGACCAAAGTTCCACCTGGGAAAACACAGCGTGAAAAGTAGTGATCTAAAGACAATGAGCCGCTTAGAATCCATTACGAGTTCAGATAAACAGTGGCTAAGTTCCAATGGTAGGTGATGGATAAATTGCCCTGTTTAGAAAAGTCAATGCAGGTCTCCTGAGACACAAAGTATTGTTCACGTTGCCAATGACAGATGTTGAGGAGTTCTGGGGTGCTACTGGAATCACACTTTACCTCTTAAAGGAAATAGCAGGCACAATTAGTACCAACTTTGTGTAAATCTAGGAAATGGAAGGAAGATGTACAACTGACAGTAGCATATTTGAGGCGTACCTCCTACTATCATGAAGAAAAATGAGAGAGTGTGTAAGGCTGGGAAACCAGACTCTGGAGTGCCTAGCATTAGCTTCTAGTGCCACCTGGCATTAACTGTTTGATCTTAGCAAACTTACTTAACCATATTGTTCTTCACTTTCATGTTTTAGACATCTCAGAGGGCCACCGTAAAGATTGAAGTTACCAATACAAGAAAAGCTCTTAGAATGCCTGGAATGTTAACACATCATGTACAACATGTAAAGAATAGTAGAGGATCATATACGTTATTTCAGGTGATGTTGAGGATTAGAAATTTGAGGAGAAACTTCAAGCCAATATGAATCAGGTGACTTGGAGTAAGGATGGTAGATCACAAACTGTTCTCAAACATCTGGGTCCAAAACAAAACCTTGCCCACTATGAAAACTACAATCACAGACACACTTGGATCTACAGGCATCAATAAACTTAGGACGTATTTGCATGTCTCATAACTCAATTCCATCTTCTTATGAACACCAGGAAGTTGTTTTGGATAAAAACAATCCTAGAAAGCTCACCACTGTGTACAATTGAGTGAGAATTAACTCCAGGATATTTCTGTCTTTTATGGTCTATCTCTCAGAACAAGAAAACTAACTGTTATTGTAGAAAAACACTAATGGAGAATGAAGCAAATAAACTGGCTCTTGCTTTTGGGAATTAATGTCCTAGGACATCAGGGGTGAAGTGTCAAGCTGGCAAGAACTGTTGCCTCCATATGGAGGTCAGTTACTACCTTGATTAAATATTGGAAAACCTGGAATGTAGCTTCCAAACAAAGTTCAGGAAAGAGAGGAGAGCTTAGATACCCTACCAACTCCACCTCCCCGTCCCCAGAAGAGATCTCCCCTATGCCCAGATACAGGGACTGGGTGCTTTCAAGTGCCATTGAAGAGATACTCTTTGAAGTAAGTTGTATGCATTAAGTTCAACAGTATTTGGGTGGTAGATTTATTTCCCCAGCAAATACACGACGAATAGCATTTCTGAGCCTATTTCCTGCACTGTCTATATAATAACCTAAAAGAGCTTCTGGAAAAAAGACAGTTACTTTTCCCCTAGGAATACTCAGGAAATCCAACTGGACTGTGGGGAGAGATAGCAGCATTGCTCTAGATGATTCATGATTTCATGTCAGTTGCTTTGTCCATGCCCTGCCCCTAAACTGGGAACTGGAGACAAGGTAGCATGTGCAATTCCTAGAGTTTACACATTTGTGACAGCAAAGATAGAGAAGATAGTGAAGAAATGTTAATAAGTTCAATGGACTATTTTCAATGTCGAGAGATGTAGTCAAGATGAAAAGCCAGAGCATCAGGGATAAGGTGACCCAGAGCATCCCAGGGAAGCTAGAAACTCAATGACTCAGAACCTAAGCAGGCACATACCACTCAAGTCAGAGATCAGTCCCTTTCAGCCCAGAACCTCTCCCTCCGTGCACCTTGTTCAGAGCTGTAGGGAGTCTTTCTGTCTGCTTGCATATAGGTAGAAGGCAAGCATCACCACATTTCAATATAGGGGTTACTGTGAAAGATCATGATTTCTAACGATTTCATCTTAAATTCAGGAGATGCTCAGATAAATCCAATGTATCAGTTCATCAGCTTTGTCATGATCTTGCAAGTCAGAAGCCCTGAAAGGAGCACAGAAATAGCCTCTGCTAACATCGCTGCTGAAAGCAAGAGTGTAGATGGCAGCTCCAAGTCAAGAGAAAGGGCACGCCGGGCTGAGTGTGGGCCTGCACCGTTCCCATCCTCATGCACAGCGCAGCGCCTAGCTTCCAATTCTTCTTCCCAGACTTTGTCCTACCAGCCTGTAAGAACAAGACGTATGGAGAGTACTTCCAGTCCTGTGAGTACAATTCTGTTAGTCCAAACTTACTTTTCTTGCTCTTTAGGAAACACCAGGGCTCATCTGTTCATCACTCCAACCACCAATGTTCTTCCCAAACTTCTATATCTGTCATTCTATACCTACTAGTTCTTCCAGTCCCAGCTCAACTCATGCCTTTGCTTTGTCTTTGAGACAGACAGGCACAGCTCAAGGTTTTGGCTCCTTTTTTTCTTTGTTTTTGTTGGCATGTAGATGTTTATATAGTGTCATGCATGTGGAGGCCTGAAGGTGGTGAGGGGTGTCTTCCTTGATAGCTCTCCACTTTATTTAATGAGGCAGAATTTCTAAATTAAAGCCGGATGTCAATGATTAGCTAGTCTAGGTGTCCAGGTTGCCTTGGGGAACCCATTGTCTATGCTTTCTGAATGCTGGAACTACATGTAGTCACAACACTTTATTTGATTTCTGGAAATCAAACTTCATTCCTTATACTTTCTCAATAAGCTCCTTATGAACTGAGCCATCTCCCCAACTTGACTATTTCATTTTATTTTTCTGTATATGTTTATGTATGTGCATTTGTGTGTGTGTTTATTTGAATGTGCTTATTTGTGTGTATGAATGTGTTTCGGTGTATGTGTGTGTCTCTGTGTATGTGTCTGTTTCTGTGTCTTTGTGTGTATATATGTCTGTTTATTTGTGTGTGTTTGTGTATGCATATGTGTATGTGCATATACACATGTGTGTGTATAACCCCATATTTATGTCTGTGAAGACAGAGATCGACATTGTTTATGCCTACCTCTTTTTGCATTTCGAGGGGCAGGGTCTTTCCTTACATCTGCGTTCCCAGCAGCCTCCTGTACTGCCCCCATCCCCAATGCTAATGCCAGTATACCAAGCTTTTTACATGAGTGTGACTGACTCAGATCCTCAAGTTTCTATAGCAAGAACTTTACCCACTAAGTCATCTCCTTAGTCAGACTCCCTCATTTTCTACCTTAAAACTATGAGTAGGCTCATTGTAAGATGTGGACCCATTGTGCTCCTTCATAAGATTGCTTTGAAAACTAAATAAGATAATGTGTGGAAGATAATGTATGGTTGACATTGGGGGTGGGGGAGGTAGAGCTTAGAAAGTTTTGCTTCCAATGCTTTCTTTACCTTGATGTGTGTTCCAATTATTGAGTCGAGTACTAAACTCATCTGTTGTTAAAAATGAAACCTGAAGGTCAGCAAGGATTTTAGATCACTGAATTATTTAAAAGATATCTGTTTTATTACACAAATCAACAATATGTTACTTTTCATTAGGATTGTGGTGGTGATTATTAAAATAACATTAAAAGCTACTATTTAATTAGTTCTTTTATTATTCTACTTAATCTTTTCAACAGTTTTATGCCCTGCTATTTACTGAAATTATCCCAAGACTTAGCAGCTTCAAACAACAAGTAATTAAATCTCCTTGAATTTGTAAAGTGAGTAATCTGAATAGTGCTCAGGAGTTCCATTCTTCTGTTCCACATGACAATAGATGATGAGTTTGGGGTCAGTTGGTAGGTTGGCTTATTTGGGACATCCAAGATTCCTTCATTCCCATATCTTCATGTTTGGAGCAATGATTGGAAGAAGGGACTCAGGGGAACACTCGGCTGAAACACTGGTTGTGGCCTCTACAGATTAGTGGTTGAAACATAGAGGGGCTTCTCTGGTGAACACTCAGCATTCCGAGGAAGTCAGGGAGTAGAAAGTCAGTCTCTGTATAAAAATTAGTACAATGCCACTTTCTTCATCTTACAGACTCTATGCAGACTCAAGAACAGAAGATGTAGACTCCGTCTTCCAATAAGTTGACTGTTAATGATTGTGATGTCATAGTATGCCACAAATAAATATTCCTAAGCACATACTGTTAATGCAAATCAAGATTCTTAGTAGCTGAGTGACTTGCCCAAAACCATCATATTCATCAAATGGTTATTAAAGGTTCTCTCATTCTCATGTACTCACCTCTCCCTTAAACGCACACACACGCACACACTCATGCGCTGGAAATGAATGCTTATTCGAGCTGTTCTGTTACCTTCACGGAGGAATGCCATGGGAATTGTAATGGCAGTTTCCTGCTGCAATTGGAAAGTTGGTTAATGTATTGGCACTAATACAGTGCCTCTTCCCATCACAGTCGAATTGGCTGTTACTGTTATAGTTGGATTATGGCCACTTTTCCCTCCTTTGCAAAATTTAAGTCTGTGATGTTCTTGTCAAGGGAAATGATGATGAAGTTACAGCAGACTGGTGATTAGATTTGCTTCACAACAATCCGTAAATAACCTACACATTCCATTTGCTGGCTTTGATTGGGTCCCTATCTTGTGCAGAGGAGTGACTTCCAGGTATTGCGATGGAAAATGGGCTGGAATGCTGCCCGCCCATAGGGGCCATAGCAATGAGCTTAAGAAGGAAGAACCTCTGAATGAACCAAATTGGTGTCTTGCCTTCAGATGAGAAGCAATAAGCACACGGGCATCTTCAGAAATCTGGAGAAAACTCAGCTTCTGATTCACCCCTTTCTACTGTCTGCTGCAAATCTTCTTTCTCTGATTGGGGCAGGTAACTTGGTACAGCTCACTTCTACTTTGCAGGACTCTCTGACTGTGGAATCCAGTCTCTGTCCACTGTGACTCGATGAAGAGAAGAGAAGACTTAAGATACCATCACTCCTGAATAATAGAGGTGTCCTTTTTGGCATGTTAGTTTGTCGTTTGTTTTGATAGGGTCTCTTGTAGCCAGGCTAGCTGAGAAATGTCTGCGTGGCCAAGGGTGACTATGAACTTGTATCCTTTTGCTCCATCTCCCAAATGCTTGTGTAACAATGCCACGTACCCAGTGTTTGTGGTACTGGGGTGCTGTGGGCTAAGCAAGCATTCTAAGGACTGAGCTGCATCCCTATACCCTTTCTTGGCTTTTGTTTTCTCCTTTTGTAAAGACTCCAAACTCTCTTTAAAGTATATATTTAGAAAATACTTTTGTACTTTTGTTCCAAAATGGTAACCAAATGGTTACCTGGTGATGAAACAGAGATGGGAAGGGTTAATGAGAGCCAGGCTGCTGGAAAAGGAAACTAGACAGTCTAATGAGAGCCAAACTGTTGAAAGTGGGAACCGGAAGCGTTAATGAGGGCCTGACTGCTGAGTGAGGGTACCGGAAGGGCTAATGAGAGCCAGGCTGCTGGAAGAGGAAATTGGAAGAGCTAATGAGAATCAGACTGCTGGGTGAGAGAACCAGAATGGCTAATGAGAGTCAGGCTGATAGAAGAAGGAACCGGAAGGGCTAATGAAAGCCAGGTTACTAGCAGAGGGAACCGGAAGAGTTAATGAGAGCTGACTGCTGGGTGAGGGAAAACGGAAAGACTAATGATAGCTGAATTACTGGACAAGGGAACCAATGAAAGCTAGAACACATGGAGGGAGAATTTCTTCCAAGGTGAAATTATTAATACGACAATAGAAGCTTTTTTAAAGGTCTTCACATGCAGTCTGAAATTGAATTTATTGGTTTTCGAATCTGTGTTGTCTGTTTTAACTCTATTTTGTTTCAAGGAAAATAAACTAAGGAGAAACTTCTTTCTTTTCTAAAAGATTGATTTAATGGTAACATTTTTGTTTCATAATAAAATTCACCCATTTAAATAAATAAGTTAACAACTTTTAATACATTTGGAGAGCTGTGGAAATATCGCCACCATCTAATTTACAAGATGTTTATGACCCAGAAAAAGACTTTAGTTTGCTGTAATTACTGCGTTCATGACACTGGCTACAGGAAACAATCTGTCATCTTTACCTCCATATTTGCCTTTTAAGAACATGTCATATAAAGAGCATTCCATGGTGTGTCAATTAGACTTAGATGTCAACTTGACAATTGACTGTTAAGCCTTTAAAAGCACCTACAAACAATCTTGTGAGAGATTATCTAACCAATACAGGAAGAACCAGCTCGCAGTGGGTAAGAATGACCATTCCTTGGGCAGGAAGATAATATGGAAAAACATGGAGACAGCTGGTACAATACTTTAGAATGTAGGCATTATATTGGGGGCTGGAGAGGTGGCTCAGGGGTTAAGCCTCTGCCTTGCAGGCGGAGGGTCCTAAGTTCAGATCCTAGATCCCATATATAGACACCAGGCGGAAGCTGGGGCGGCCTGCGTTTCTGGTCCTGGTAGGGCGGAGCCCGTGAATACCGGGGCAGAGTAAATAAGGAGGAGGCGGTCCATGGTGGTTCCTGAATTTGCCTGTGGTTCTACACACACACATACATTCACACCGCGCACATGCACACACACACAATTGAATAAATAAATAAATAATAATAATAATAAAGAATGTAGGTGTTATAGCAAATCAGAAAATGTGAACTTCTCTCAGCTCCATCTGTGGATATAATGCGGCTAATTCCTTTGGTTCCTGATATTCATTTTATTTTACTTTATTTAATTTGATTTTTATTTTTTACATGTATGTGTGCATATGTCTGTGTGTATCAGAGAGCATTATTTGTGCCCGTGGGGACACAAGGATGACTTCAGGACTCATTCTAGATCGCTCTACCTCCTTTTTGCTTTGCTCCAGAGTTCCCTAGGCTCTGCCTTCAAAAACTGGAAGTGAAGGCTGCAGCCATTTCCATCTACCATTTTTAAGTGGAATCTGGGATCCAAATTCAAGTCCTTCTGCTTGCAAGGCAAGGTTTAATGCCTGAGCCATCTCTCCAGTTCCACTCCTGATATTGATATGAGCTCCTCTGCCAACGCTGATATAGTATGGCCAAGAATTGTAGGCAGGAATGAACCCCCTGTAGTTGTACGAGTTCATGTGTTCATATCAGCAACAGAAAAAAAAACTGGAATACATGGCACTGTAAAAATATTAATTGTAAGTGAAGTACAGGTGACTAGTTCTTTACATAACCTACTGTTCTAAGTTAAAAAATATTAAGATATGAATGAAAGTTTCATTCCTTTGTATTACTAACAAATATTCATTGGTATGGAGACAAGGATGTAGCTCAGTGATAAAGTACTTAGCCCCCATCCCCCACCCCACCCCCGTGGATGTACCACGTATTATTTATCCATTCACCTGCCAATGGGCAGGTGGGCATTTGAGTCACTGTTTGTGATAATTAATCCTGGGTGTCAACTTGATCATACCTGGCATTAACAAAGATCAGCTGTTAGACTACTTGAAGAGATTATCCAGATCAATACATTTACAATATAAAGACCAGCCCTAGATCTGATAGGAACCTCCCAGTAGCAGGCCAAACAGATAAAAGGAACCATAGAACAGAAAATTTGGAAGACAGACTCTCGCTTCTTGGACTTTCCAGGATGTTTGCAGTGACTTAGTTTGCCTCCAGCTTGAGCCAACAGCCATTCCTCCTCCTCCATGAAAGACTGTTTCTGCCTTCTGGAGCTGTAAGTTGATTAAGTCTCCCTTTCTCCCTAAGTTGCTTGACTTTGAATGTTCTCTCACAGCAACAGTTATGAGTAACTAGTACACCGTTACCATTCATTATTTTGAATATTGTTGCTATGAACACTCAGGTATATGTGCAAGATATTGCTCAAACATGCACTTTCACCTCTCCTGAGAAGACACCACATAATTGAGGTGCTGTGTGACAGAAAATTACTGTGTAAAAGCCTGAAAAACTGCCCAAGAGGCTCTGCTATTTCATGTTCCCCAATAAAGAGGGCTCAGATTTTATACCTCACCACAATTATTGTTGCTGGATTTTTGCATAAGAGGCATTCATTCTGTTGTCTGGCAAAGAGCATCTTATGGTGAAGTGAACATGTTCGGATTCTTAGGTAAGTACTTTGAAGATAACTATCATTAAGAAGAGGATGAGGGGGTGGTGAGATTGTAAGAACCTGAAGGTGAGAAGTTTCACCCGTTGGACAAGACATCCCACTCAGGGCAAGACTGCTGTATCTGGGAGCTCACTGCAGTGAGGCTTGTCCTTACCAGACCTGCATAATAACTGATATGCCAACATCCCCCCATAGACTATCTAGGAACTCAAGAAAAATAAAAACATACAGTGGAAACCTTTGGATCTAAAGCTGAATGAGTAAAGGGAAGTGCCCACATGAGTGGGGTGGCCTGAAGAGAAGTAACTTGATAGGCCGCAGAGGCCTGAATTCCCACAAGAGCAGATGGGCTGGCGGGAGGGGTGAACCCTGGGGTCCATAAAAGCATGCGGGTGGGAGGAGCAATGATATATCAGATACTCTATACTAGTTAGGGCTGAAGCAATCATAATTGGACTTTGCATGCCCTGTGCATTGTCCAACACACTGTTGACCTCACAAAGTCTAGCATCTGCTAAAGGCACCAAGATCCTTGGAGGCAAAGGATTTGCAGCCACAGCAGTGTTCCTATACCTAAGGGGAACACGGGAAAGGGTTCAGGGAAAGGCCACTGGGTCCTTGTACGTCATCGGAGAGGAGGGCCCAGAGGAAAATCAGACATGCACAAGAAAGGACTCTCTGGGAATTGGGGCGGGAGGCACTGGGGGATGGGGAGGGAGAGGGGTGGGAGGGGGAGCAGGGAGTACGGGGGGGGGGAGGAGGGAGGGAGGGAACTGGTGTACCTAATAAGTTTGTATGAGCTGAAATAAAAAAAAAAAGCATGCGGGTGGGAGGGTGGGAGGGGGAGTGATTGATGGGGGGAATGGAGGAGATGTTGGGGGGTGAAGGAAGGCAGGGATATTCTCAGTAT
This sequence comes from Typhlomys cinereus, assembly GCA_023101885.1. Lineage (NCBI taxonomy): Eukaryota > Metazoa > Chordata > Mammalia > Rodentia > Platacanthomyidae > Typhlomys > Typhlomys cinereus. The sequence goes on from JALPQD010000082.1 coordinate 5,093,638, forward strand.
TGTAAAAGTAGAAAAATAAAAAAAAATAAAGAGGATTTTCTTTTTAATTTTAGTATGTTGTTTCTTTCTAGGCGCTTAAAAATTCAAACTGGACTTTCACAAAATTGGAAATTCTTTCTATTTATCATGGCAAGTAGACCAGCCATGTCATGACATGCTTACTAGCAGATTGGGATCCTATTTCTGCTGTTCATGGGACATGAAAAAACTAATAACCTTTGTGCATCCCTGTGTCATTCAAGATTAGAGTAATTACATGTCCCAGTTTATCTGAAACCAAGATCTTTCCTAAAACATGGGACTTACCAGCGCCAAAGCCAGCAGACTAAGTGTGGATCACCTAAGTTATCATTGAATATGGAACTATGTGAAGAAAACAGATAAGGCATTTGGTATAAATGTCTATTGATTTGAAATTTAGCCCTCCCTTCCTTCTCCTGCTCTTTCTTCCTTTTCTCCACTTTCTCCTACTTCTCCTTCCTGTTCTGCTTCCTCTTAGTAATTAGCTTTAACTTTTCTACCTCAGGAATATGAAGTAGGAAATCACAAGGATCATTTCCAGGTTTGATAAACTAGAATTTTTAGGTTGTGTATATTATACATATGAAAATGACCGATGCATATAACAAAATTTTGCCTGAAATGAAAGCAAAAAAATACACACATGTCCTTTCTGCCTGGGACGCTCCTGGACTGCTCATCAGGAAGTGACATCCAATACCCATCAGGATGGAGCCAAAGGCAGTGCAGGAACAGCAAAACTGAAAACAAAAAAATAACAAACCATAATTCAGAACATCAGAAACCTTACATTAATCATCTGGAATCAGGCCAGCCTAATCTCTCCTCATCCTAAGTTCAAGGAAGCTTTGCAGAAAAGGGAGCGGTAAGATTGTAAGAGCCTAAAGATGGGGAGGAGCAACGACATGCAAGATACTCCACACAAGTTAGGGCTGAAGTAACCATAATAGGACTTTGCATGACCTGCACAATGACTGACATATCATTGACCCCCAAAGTCTGGCATGGATCACAGGCACTAGGATCCTTAGAGGCAAGGGATTAACAGCCACGATAGTATTCCTATACTAAAGGGGAACACAAGAAAGGGCTCTAGGCAATGCTACTGAGTCCTTACACCTCATCAGAGAGTAGGACCCAGAGGGAAGTTTGACATTCACACTAAAAGATGTTCCAGGGATGGGGGGGGCACTGGGAGAAAGGGAAGGGGGGAAGGAAGGGGAAAAGGGGGAAGGAAGCAAGGGGATCCAGGGAGGGGTGGAGGGAGGAGGGGACCGGGGTACCTTTTAAGTTTGTATGAGTGGAAAAAAATAAAAAAGAGAGAAAATACATATATGTATTATGTGAACACAGCATCAACTTTGTCTCCACGGACACCCATGTAATAAAGAAAGAAAAAACTTGATCTAAAAGTGGAACATAAGCTCAAGAGATCAGTTCTCATTGTTTCTACAGCCAGTAAGAGTCAGGGAGAAAATTGTCACATATGAGAATTTGTCACCACAAGATTAACCATTATTGATATTTTTAAAACACCAGTTAATAAATGATTCATTAGGTTCCAGGGAACCTAATTTCCAACGCTTAGATCCTATGAGAATAAATTACATTCCCCTTCAAAGTTTGAAGGAAAGAGGGATAAGAAGATGAAGTCAGGGAAGGAGTGGAGGAGGAATAAGCAGCAATAAGGATATATGCTATAACAGGACAGAATCCTATATTATGTTTATGTAAAAAACATGTTAATAAAACATATAAATAGAGATACATCAGAGTTCCCAGAGAAGGAAAGGAAAGGAATAACAGAAACTGTCCTGAGATGTTGCTCCCAAAAGCAACAGAGATCAAACAAAATTCTCAATACCAAGCATGTAACACTTTCAAATGAAGTGTTGGCCAGTGAGGTCTCAAAGGCCAACAAGTCATTTGCCCTTGTTCTTGATTCTCTTCCAGAAGCTGATACTAAGACTCTATTGTCAAAGACATGATGCATTTTGATTACAGGATATTGGAAAAGATCAGGAAGCTTCCTCCTTGTTGGACAGATTTCATGATACCAGAAGGTAGTGTGCAAGGTGCTGGGGGAGAAAAGTAATCTACAATCTCACCCAACTGTGAATTCTATAAGCTACAATAACAACCATGATGGCAAGAGGTTTCTATTAGTACAAAGTAACATGAATATTAAGGGGGTAAGCACTGTTTTCTGATGAGACTTAAGACCCATTTCACAATGAGGAACTCATGCCTGGTATTATAAACCAGACTAAGAACCTGTGGATGAGGAAACCATAGGTCCTAGGGAGAGCAAATTATCATTTTACTGTATAGATATGTTATAAAACTTTCACTTAAATTCTTATACCCATACATTGGCACACTTCTAAACCCTCAACCAAGATGCTTCCTTTTGCAATGGAAAGCATTTAACTCAGAAAATCCCAACTGGCCAGAGTACAGAAAAAAGGTGACAGTGGCCTTCTTGGCACCCAAAAAAGGACATCTAAATCACTTTTGTTTCCTAAGGGTGCAGGAAACATTACAGAAGAGGGCATGGTAAGAACGTCAGAGCCTGATGATGAGGAGGGACGCTGCCAGCCAGCAGTTTCTGGACATGACAGGGCTATTGTAGTCATGAACTCACTGCAGCTATGTTTGCCTCCATGTGACCTGCAGGAGATCTGCCCTATTAACATTTCACCTGGAAAGAAGCAAAATCTCAAGAGATACCACACCTCCTTTAGAGACTATTGAGGTTTAATGTCAGCTGTGGGAAGGGGAGCTATTTTCTCAATAATATATCCACTAATATGTCTTTCTGCTACAGTAAGTTATCAAGCACATGTCAGTACAGGCAACCCAGACAAACTCAGTGAGCCACACATGCAGTAAACGTACGAAAGCAGAAGTGGACTTGTTGAGGAGAAGGCTTATAAGAAAAGTAGGAAATAGATAGAACCATGTAATGTGGGAGCAAAAAGATGAAAATTCATGGTTCTCATGTATGAACTTTCAAAAAACTAAGAATTAGAGAAAGAATTGATATTCTGGTAAAATATTAAATATGCACATTTTTTTCTCTTTTTGGAATTTCTAAAAGAACTCAAGTGTCCTCTTGAGAGGCCGGAGATTTTGCTGTGGAGTACAATATAGAAGGACTTCAGAAATGATCACAGGATTTTCATGAAAGTAGCAGCTCATAGCAGAAGCCTAGGTGTTGAATCTCCAATTACCATGAACAAATGATCCTTGGTTTTGGTTTCAAGTTTATACATTCTGGATACCTGGATAAGTTCTTCATTTATATTTTTCCCATTTTGTCATTTTTTAAAGGATTGGGGTTTAAAATTGACAGTGGTTTGAAGACATTATGCAGGAACATACATGTTGACAATATGTTGTAAATAGCAGTGCAAAATGCCATGTAACCATCAGTTCATCTCACTTAAAGCATGAAAGGTATCATGTCCACAAACACTGGACTATGTAAGCATTCGAGGCTTACTCTGGGTTTATAAAAGACTCAGAGATGCTCTGCGTTTCTGGCCTAAGCAACTTGGCAATTTTAAAAGTTGATGTAAAGCTCTAATACTTGCCTTTGTGTATATAAAAAATTAAACTACTTATATAGTTTGATTCATCAAATCCCCAAAGTAGAAAGTATTCAATACAATTAATTGAAAAGAGCAAACACATAAGGGAAAGTCAAAGAAGTACATGTACCTATGTACACGCCCCCTAGCTTCTCTGGAGTGACCAAGAACTTGATCCAAACTCAAAAGTCAATGCATAAGATTGGTTATGTACTTTGCAAGACAAATGTCAGCTATTCCATTTGAATTTCGGGTTTTCTGGCCTCTGTGATGCTGAAATATTGGCTCAATAATTCTTTTTTTGAGGTGTATTGCATATGCACCACAGTTTGTTTTACAGCATGTCTGACATCTGCCATTGGTGTCAGTAGTACCTTCTCTTCAGTTTCGTATGGCTGTAATGACCAAAACCAAACAAACAAATCACAGAGTATCACTAGGAGCCCCAAATCACTTCTCTTCAGAATGGCTGATGCAACCTGGGTCTGTACAACTTTCTATCTGGGAGGATGATAATAAGACAGAGTCACTAATAGAAAAATTCTCAGTTGTGGAGATGGTTCAGTGAATAAAGAGCTTGCTGGGCCAACAACGAGCACTTGCGTTCAAATTCCTAGAACCCACATAAAACCAGGTATGATGGTGCACAACTGTAACCCAGAGCTGGGGGATGGAGAGACAGAAGAATTATCAATTCCCACACCAGTAAGTCCAGGCAAAACAGAGAACCCCAGATTCAACAAGTATCTTGAAAGTAATGTGGGAATGATAAAGAAAGGTACATAACATCAACCTCTGACCTCCGCATGCACACACATACACACACATACACACACATACACACACATACATGCGGACATGTGTACGTGCACTAATACAGCACACCATCCCACATGCAATGGGAAAAATCTATTGCAACTATCCCGCAACAGCTTGCCCACTTACCTGTGATAACTACTCGTCACGAAAGATCACTTTTACCATGGAACAAAACTACAGTGTTGTTTTCCTGCCCAACCCATGCCTTTGTTCTATCTTATAGTTCAAATACAACTTTGTTACCAAGCCAACATCAGAAAGGGATTGACCTGTCACCTGCTGTTGGCTTTGCTGTGTAAAGGCCTATTATGGCAATCTGGGGCTTTACCACTTAAAAACTTGCCAGAAATTGAAACTCCCCAAATTGTGTCTTAATTGGGTCCGTGCAACTGGTGCATCTACTAACAAAGCACCACTGGTGTGGCACTATCTATTTAGGGAGGTCCTAGCCTGGGCTCCTGGCTAAGGACAAGCCTGAACACGTACAGACCTGCCCCGGACATGTCCCGATAGAGAACCATGCAGGCAGAGGGATGAACAACCAATGGAAAGCAGCCATCTAACCTGCCCCTGCAATGGACACCTACCTAGCAAACAGTTGATTGGTTGGTGGCTGTCCCCCAGAGGGATGGCAACACCCGATTGGACCCCTGACCCTGTATAAGCCCAAGCATTTCTGAAATAAATGAATCTGCAGTAAACTGGTCCACTGCCTGCTTCTCACTGATTCCCCGGGTCGGGTGGTGACCCCGTCGCTGGCTCGCCTAGTCCACCTGTTATGCCTTGCTGTCACAACCCTAGCATGCTACAACACATGCTAACCCTTCGTTTTGGCTCGACTTGCCTCCCTTTGCTGTGCCTCACATGCCACAGAAATAGTAGGGGTTCTGCCCCACTTCATCCTCCCACCCAGTAGACCCACATTTAAGCTTAAAACCTTTCAGCGGTACCATATTTTTTTTAATGCTGTCATTAAAGTCTCAACTTCTACCCTAATTTGTTTCTAAGAAATTATTCTAGAGTTACTCCTGTAACATCTGCAACACTTTCATCTTGTATGCTAATATCAAGAGATCAGTTGGAGGAACAAAATGACCATGTTCATCAGAATTCAGACATTACTGGACTGCAAAACAAAATGCCGTAATGATTGGGAACAGTTTACCTCATGTGACTGCATATGTGCTTTTACTGCAGTCTCTAGTACAGAGAATAAAATATCTCTTTTAGCCTACTATATCCACAATTCTGCCACCTACTATGAGCAAGTACCTCTTCCTAAGTTGTCAACTCTCATTTCACCCACTCACCACACTAAGGGACATCTGGAATCCTACATCATGCCATGACTCCATAGTTTATCTTCTGTTTCATGTTTTGATGGAAAAAAAAACCTCTCTTCATTGTTCACCTTTTGGGTACCTACTTTTGCTGCTGGTACTCATGCAGCTCTTTATGTCTTATATATATATATATATATATATATATATATATATATATATATGCATGTTGACTTATGTTTGGGCATACATGTCCATGTCAGGAATCATCCTCAGTTACTCTTCTTTCTTATTCCTTGAGACAACCAAACACTAATCAAACACTGAGCTTGCCGATAGGACTTATCTCACTAGCCAGCTTGCTCTGCATAATCCCCTCTGCTTTGTGGGACTGGAACTTCAGGAAGACCACCACGTTGGGCATTTATGTGGGTTCTGGGGCTCAGAACTCTAAATGTCTTGCTTGCTCAGCAAGCATCTTAACCACTGAAAATTCTGCACAACCCTCCTTTTTTATTTTGTTTTATTTGAAAGAGATGTTTTATTTCACTACTGAAAACTAATCTCACATTTTTACTTTGCATTTCTTCTACCCTAGGACCATTGACCTGTCACTGTCCTCTGATTTCCATGCTTAACTCAAACACCAACCAGTGAACTCTTCAGAATCTTGGGTCATGTTTTATTCATCTCTGTATGCTTATCTGTGGGGTAAAAGAATTTCCAATATATCTGGAGAAAAGTATTGTGACACCATATCAGAAGGATCTTCTTATTTATAAAGTACAGGAGAATCTTTGCTAACGAATGAGTTTAATTAAGAATCAAAAGAAAGTAAATGAAAAAATTAGAAATCGCATTCCTTGGTCCATGTATACTCAGATGCACTGTAATTCTTTGGCTATACTGAAATGAATTTGAGAACATCAAGGAAAAGCCACTGTTGCGGTTTGCTTGCATGTTGCTAATAAATTCATGACCCAAGAACTTAGGGGAACAAAGCGTTTTTATTTTTTCTTATGATTTTCAGTTACAGTTTTTAGTCCTGCTTGGCAGGAAAATTTATATCAATACCAGGAGCCAAGGGAACTGGCCACACCATATCCACAGGGATTACTGAGAGGAACAAACCTCACTTGTCAGATTGCAAGTCTGTCCAAGTGTGGTGCAGTACACTAAACTACTGAACCAGCTCACTTCATCTTATCCACCTACCCAGAAATGATCCTATGTACTATGGTCTGGTCTTCCAAATCAGTTAGACAATCTCCTTCAGGCTTGCTCAGGTTCGTTTTAATTATGAATTTTGCATAAATGTGCCCAGAGCTCAGCCTTCAATGTCAATTTGATACTTATGTACTAACTAGCACAGCCAATAATTAAGTGGCTCTTGCAAGCCATCCACTACAGCTGTCTGCCAACGGAAAGTTTCTTTTAACCTTCAGTAAATGAGGAATCTCAGACTGCCTTAGCTTACTTGAGTCTTGGTATGAATAGGGAGAAGTAGCTGGCATTAAAACAAACCTTCTGAGTACACCAAACTGCTTAAAAGAAAAGGAGGTATTCCAAAATTTTTATTACCCCACCTGGGACATGAACTGAAACATCCAGCCACAATATTATTACCTCATTCGGGGGCCTGGCAAAAAGGAATACCTTTGAATTAAAGTTTTCACAGCCCTTTCATAAACATGACATATTCTTTTCTCTTGCTCCATTATGTATAAATTATCTTCTTGGAAAGAAGCCCACAGATCTCAGAGAAGTGCTTAATTCTCAGCTGGTTATTTTCATGTTCTTAAGAAAGATGAGAAGGGAGTTTATTAGATGGTTGTAACAGTTACTCTTAACTATTGCTGTGAGAGAGCATTCAAACAACTTAAGGAAAAGAGAGAGATTTATTCAATTTACAGTTCCAGAGGAGAGAAACAAACTTTCATGGTGGAGGAGACATGGCTGGTGGCTGAAGCTGGCAGGCTAAGTCACTCCCATCCATGTGGCTGAAGGCTGGAGGATTCCTGGAGAGCTCTCTTCTTCTCAGTCTTGTTTTGTGGTTCCTTTTATTTGGTCCACTACTGGGAGTTCCAATGAGATCTAGAGAGGTTCCAATCAGATCTAGGTCTGGTCTTTGTATTGTAAATGTGTCAATTCAGATAATCTCAGGTGGTCTCAGCTGATCTTAGTTAATGCCAGGTGTGTCAAATTGACACCCAGGATTAACTATCACAATGGTAATGTTAAAAGCCCTCCTGCACAAGGGAATCTTCTGGCTTCTTTGCATTTCACCCCCAGAATGCACATACCACCAGACATATAAGGGAACTGGGGTAGAGAAAGAATTTTGCTTTTCTCTCTCTTCACAATGCAAAAAGCAACAGTAGCTGTAAAGTCGTTGATGTTTTCACAAGGAGGTACCACTCAGATCCCAACCAAAGTCAGTACCATTCCTGAACATGCCTCTTAAAACCACAGTAGAGACAATCTGAAGGAGCAAAGCAATAAGAAGGTAAAGCACTCCAAGATGATTCCCAGTGTCACTGTCAGGCCTCCACAGGCACGCACATTCAAGTGCCCTCACACACACATACATGCATGCAAAATCCAAAAATTAGAAAAAGGAAAATCTGAAGTGTTCACTATTCAGATGCTCAATAGCTGGAATTTAACAAGATCAAAAGGAAGGTACTGACTGCTGGGAATGCCCAAAATTGACTTTAAATATTCATAAAGAATTTCCATAAATATTCAATCAGTAGAAAGGAAAGGGGTGAGGACACCATAAAGGAGCTGGTGTTCCTCTTCTGAGTCTCCTTCTATACCCAAACCCCAAATCTTATTAGCCACATAAATAAAGGATCACCAAGTGTGAAAGATGCTCAGTGATGGATTGGGAAGATTTCCAAAGCAGTAGAGATAACACCATGTTCCCAGAACTTATCTCACACTGACCTTATGCCACTGATACATTAATGGCATTGATACAATCCTTCTTTGCCATGAGACTACACACAGAAAGATTAGGGATGAAAAGAGGTATTTATGTGGCTTACAGTTCCTGAGGGCTTATAGTCCATTATATCAGAATCTCCTGAGTATTGGCTGGTGGCAGAAGCGTGAGACTAGTTCAGGTCACTCCAGCTACCTACAGTCAGAAAGGGCAAGAGCAAACTGAGAGGAAGCAGGACTGACCTATCAGACCTCAAGGTCTACCTCTCGTGACATGCCTTCTACATCTTGAAAGTGCCACAACACCTCCAAACATTAACATCAGCTAATGATGCAAATGCATGAGTTCGTGGGGGACACCTCACATTCAAATCATGACAGAGGGCACAGGCGTGAATTAATGTGTGGGGAGTCATTGGAAATGGCTGGGAGAAGTGTTCTGACAAACCAGAAGGAATTTTATACACAGCTTCTTATACCAGAGATATTCAATACCAGCAGCTGAGAATTCCTAAGCCTCATAGAGTTGATAAGGAATCCTGACAACCATAATGAGGAGCGTTCTGGGTTTGAAAGTCGAGTTGCACAGCTTGTGGACTTTACAGCTGGGGGCAAAGTAACCACGACAACTGAGTCCTGGCAGATTAAGCCCCCCTGCATGAAAGCCATTGTGAGTACAAGGAGCTCAGGAAGCAACCAAACATGATCCCTTCAATGCCCTCTGCAAGGCAGATCATGCCATGGCAGACAGTAAGCTGAATGGAAGGGCAAATTTTCAATTTTGCTCAGTATTTTCACACAAAAGACAAAATTGTTTTAAACCCAAATTATCTGTGCTTCCTTGGCAAGAGCAGCTATTTTTCCAACAACAGCATGCATGTGGACTTGGGAGCCAATATAGAAGGCATAGGAAATTGACACTTTGCATGTCTGAGTTAATACTATAAAACATAATCAACTGCCATAAAAAACTACACTCATAAGGGTGGTAAGAGGAAGACCCATCGGTCTGAAGTAATTTTCATCAGAAACATTCTGGTGGATGGTTTCCTAGAATGAATGGGGTTTGTAGCCACGGCATTTCCTTTGCAAGGACCTGACCTGTCTTAACATGGACCTGTCTTGGTTCTGGCATTGCTCTGTTCACAAAACCATCATTGAAGGCCACAGTGATCTAGCAGTCTTACCACTGACCCTAGTCATGCTCAGTGTATGAAATGCCAAGACAGAAGAGAATGTCATATCCTTGAGGTCCTCAAAATGTCCAATGTAGAGCAGAAGGGGGCCTGACAGTGATGAGTAACCCTTGTTTACTGCTGATAGGAAAGTAAGCAGCCGCTGCATTTAGATATCCATATGCTCACATTTGCTCAAAATGAACTTTTTCTTTACACAGTGACCCAGATAACTCACCCTTGTTTCTGTACCCTACAGAAAGACAGCTCTTCATGTGGCCCAACTCAGAGCGCTCAAAACAGCACTACTTGTATTAGCCAAAATTCCCATCAATAATGATAGAAAATACTGGGTACATAACTCAAAAATTACAGTGCTTGTGCCCACAAGCAAGGGGACCAGAATTCAGATCCCTAAAACACACTAAATTTTAAGTGGACGTGGCAGCCTGTCTGTAATTCCAGCTGAAAAATTTGAGATTGAGATTCCAAGAACAAGCTGGCTAATCAGACTAACCAGATTGGTGAGCTGTGGGTTTGATGAGAGACTTGGAATCAAAGAATATCCTGGAAGACCAATCCAGGATAGCTCTTGACATTAACCTCAGGCCTTGACATACATGTGCATACACATACACATATGTCCTTCCACACACAGTATGCCCTGCCACAGAAACATGCATACACATATGTATATATACCATATACATATACTCATGAAAGAAAAACAACAAAATGGATAGTATATTATCACATACTAGAAAAACATTACAAGAGAAATGAATATATTTAAGTAAAATATTCTAAATGGATCTTAAAGACATAATGCGGAATGAAGGATGCCACACTCAAAACAATACATGTAGAATGATTCCATACTTGAAATGTGTCCAAAAGACAAAACAAACCTAGAAGACGGGAGAATAATTACCATTGGCAGAGACAAGACTGGAAAGAGGTATGGGAAAAGAATATGCTTATTTTTTGATCTTAGGACTTTTACACAAGTTAGCTGTTCAGTTTATAAATAGGGTGAGCTGCATATCCATGATATACTTTGTGCTATGATTGCATTGTTACAGCTTAAATGTGAATTATACCCACAGGGTCACATGTTTTACTACTTGGTCTCTATCCAATGGCACTATTTGGGATGGTTATTGAACCTTTAGGAAGTTGAATTTTGCTGGAGGAAGGAAGTCTTGCTCATTCTCTACTGTTTGAATACAGCTGTGAGTAGCTGCTGCCTCCTGCTTCCATCTGGCCTGCCATCATGCGTTCCCCACCATGATGGACCCAGTACTTGCCGGAACTGTAAGATAAAGCAATAAACTTTTTCTTCCTTAAGTTGCTTAGGTCAGAATATTTCATGACAGCAGCAAAAGTCTACTAACTACTGGAATAGTTAGCATATATTGTATTTTATCATGTTATAATAAGAAGTATATTATATTATGATATGTTATGTTGTTATATATTATATTATGTTATATTATATTCCAATGAGGAGCATGTAAGAATTAGCCTCAAAGGCCAAAAATAAATTAATGCATACACCCAAAACTATTTGTCATTTATTAATGCAGAAACTGAGTTTTTGTTTTTTCCTGAGATTTCCCCAGCTTCCAGTTGAAACTGTCAAAGCTCTGCAACCAACCACATGAATATACAAAGGTTCTTGGAAGCAAAAATAGGTAAGAACTGTCAGAATAATCACACTGCACTTTCTACCTTTTCATTTTACTGACTTAAAAGAACTTTGAGGACTCTGAGCTGAAGTTGTGCCTTTCTGTCTCACATGCTCTAAAATCACAATCCTAAAAATTATTCCCTCAGAGATGGAAAGAAGAAAGAAAGAGTGAAAAAGCGATAGAGTGAAAAAGAGAGAGAGGCAGGCATACCAGCAGGTGCCATTTCTAATCCTCGCCGTTATGTTGTTCACAGAGAGCTGAGGATAAAAGCAGTGATGAGAATAATCTTCTGACAATTTCATATTCATGGAATTTGTTGTTACTTAACTTTTCACAAATCATTAGGCTGAAGTACCTCTCCATTTCCCCCCCAAATAATGTCATTTGACCTGGTATCCAGCTTAATGCAGCCTCTGCTTTTGAATAGATTTCCTCACAAGTGGCAATCTCGAATAGGGTCATGTTGAGAGGCAGCCCTACTGCATGCTACCTATTGCACGTTAGTGTGATGAGGGGAATTTCAACTGGCATTCAATCAAAAAATCTGAAAGTTTTATTAGTGGGATCGGGGGCTTTGACTTGCAGCAGCTCAATTCAGATATTTTTAGGCAAGATTTCAGATGATGGAATTTTTTAAACTGTGCATTGACTCAGTCATCCACACTGCCATACATAAGAACTCATTAGAATATTGAATGCAAGATTCTTAGATTCTTTTCTTCCTCCAAATAAATATCAAATAGATTCACTTAATCATCAGTGCAAATGATCTCCAAATAAGCAAGACCAATGACACTTTAACTCAAAGATTCAACATATTTTGGCTGAAGACAGCCTTAACGCTGGCTTGCTATTTAAAAATATGCCCTCGTTTAGTTACTGCATATCTACTTTATAATAGAATTGCATATGGAAGAAATGAACTGCATAAAGAACTTGTGAGACTGTGATTAAATCATTGCCTTTTCCAATGTTTCTGCTGCAGAAAAAGACTTGGGGTAGGAGTCAGGGTCTCTTAGAAATGATACTGAGATAAATAAGCGGTGGTGACATGGTTAAGGTGAGGAGCAGGGATGTGACATATTTGCCCTCCTGAAGTTCAAAACACTTCAGTGCTCTTCCAGTTACCGTGGCTCAAGAAATTCATCACAGTAAGTAGTCCAGGCACAAGCAAATTACAGAGAATTGAGTGGGGTCAGTGTTCTAGAATCAGCATTGTTTGCTCATTAAAATCCTAAGAAAAATGTGATTTGCTGCAAACTAAACAGAGCAAGATCAAGACGTTGGACAATATTCTCTCCCCACTCATCTTGTCCACGCTGAGTTAGAATGAAAGCCTTGAAAGAACTCAGGGCAGGAATCCAGACTCCCAGGGACCTTGTTCCTTTAAAGAAAGGAAATGATAGTAGAATCAAATAACCTTCGGTATCATTTATCTTCTACTGGGTTCCTATTATGGGTGTATATGCGGGGTGGGGGGAGGAGTAGGTATTCATGTGGATGTGTGCAAACCCCAATGATCCTCCTCTTTCCATCTTCCCGGTAATAGGAAGACAGACATGTACAGTGCCTGGCCTTTCACATGGGTTCTGGGAATCTGATCTCAGGTACTCACACTTATACAACAAACCCTTCTGTGACTGATCCCCCTCTTGTTTATTGTGCCTATTACCTATCAATTACCAAGCCTCTTGTTATAAGTTGACTCACATAGAGCTGAAATGTGCCTCATCTCCATACTTGACTTCATTCTTGAGATATTAAATGCACTTATTTCATTAATTATTTTATTATTTAAAATATCAGAGAAGATCTTTTTCAACTAAATAATTAGGAATAAAGAGAAATAAATATTTATCAAATCAACAAAAAACACTGTTCACACTTCCATTTTTCCCTACTTCTTTCTTCTGCATTTATACTTGTACAAACCCTGATATACAAATTGCATAAATTATCATTCAATATTCAGAAAAAAATATTCTAGACTACTTCTAAACTATCAAGTAATGTGGAAGTGAAATTTTGAAATCTCTAAGCTTTCAGTGGCACTGTGATAAATGAGCATTCTTAGCTTAGTACAAAATTTATCTATGGCCCTTTTCCTTAATTGAGATTTAAGAGATGGGTAGAAATTCGAACAAAGAATCTCTGAAAAGAATACATTTCCCTGTCCATTTCCCCCTTTACATATAGAGGAATGATTCAGTACTGAGAATAGCTTATTTTCCTTCCTTAGGAGATTTATTCATTCCTCAGATCTGAACAGATACTGGCCTGTAAAGCTTGATTTACCAATCCTGATTCCTAACCTAACTTTGCTGCAAAGGCCAAAATTACACAAAAATTTAAGATTGCACATCTCAAGAGGAATGTGATATAGGAATAGGAGACTGAAGCAAGTGAGTGGTACCGAAAAATTCTAATATGGAACCTTCTGAGTTCTGAGAAAATGACTCTTAACATTCAAGAATAAAACCACACCTATTTATTCAACTGGGTTTTATGTTCACAGGTAGGAAAGATACATATTCTCAGATAACCCGACCGAGGCAGTATCTCATTTTCTAGCTTGTGTTTCTTAATTGAAAATTATTATTAGTATAAACATAAGCAACATGGTGAAAAAGCTCAGATTTAAATAGTTAATGGAAATAATTAGAGAACAACTTCAGATCTCTTTAAAACTTGCCCCTCGTGCTATTAAGCAAGTAGTAATATCATGAAATATTGGAGTCTATTGCTGTTGTTTGTTTAATGGACCATGTCTCCATTTTGTTTTACTGTTTGTGCAGAACATTTTCACTTTTGGTGAGAAGAGATGTTCACAAATGTTATTAAAAATGCTTTATAAGGGAAGTTTACTTGGAACTGCCAAACCCCGTTTGGCTTGGAAAGTCTGTTAAATCTGCTTTAGAGAAATTAAAATATGTACCTATCATTCCAAGGAGAGTAATAATATCTGGTTGAAAATTTTTCAATAAGATTAATTTAAAATAATTAAGTCAATTAGGTAATGGAAATAAAGGAAATTTGTTCAGGGTCAAAATATTACTTTTCCAAAATGAAATATCATGGCTTAAATAACTCCTTAATTATAACATATTCCCAGACTAAGAATGTTTTCTCACAATAAAGAATGCCAAGTTATGAGATTTATAGGCTCCAGTTCTTTGTCAAAATGGTGACTTTGTGGGCTAGATGATAAATTTGAATAATATGAAGTCTTGGATTGAATCCCGAGGACAGGAGGCAGAGACAAGCGTATAGTGAAGATTCTTTAGGTCAGATATAGTGACCGTATGCCTACAAGCTGAACATCTGAAAGGTTGAGAAATAAAGATTAAGGTTAAACTGGGTTACATAATGAACCCTATCTATAAAGTGAAAGTGGTAGTTTGTAATGAACAGTGATTTTTCCAGAATTACTCGGAGATTATTGAGCCTCTTAGCAAAGTCAACCAACTATTATAACTGGGCATCAGTGTGCCTTGCCTTTTTTTTGTTTCTTAGAAAAATTTATTGATATCTTTGAGTATACAACACATAACCCATTTCTTACTCTCTTTCGGAATCTTCTCTGCTATTATTAAAGTATTGGTGTGTCTTAGGCTTTCTCTGTGACTTGTGCCCTCCCGCCAGTGCCTTTCTTACTCTCCATACCTCTAGTCATAACTTGTGTATTACTGATTAAGTCTGTTATTCCAGTCTTTTCTAATTTTCACATCCTCAGTTCTTTGGTGGGAATTTAAATCTCTTGCTGTCCTGTGGTACTTCAAACACAAGCTATCCAAAACTAACTTTCTCATTTTGCCATTGCAAGCCTGATCTTTTCTTATTTGTTATTTGTTTGTTTTGTTTGTTTTTCCACTCATATAAACTTAATATGTACCCCTGTCCCCTCCCTCCCTCCACCCTTCCCTGGATCCCCTTGCTCCTCCCCCCATTTCCCTTTCCTTTCCCTGCCCTTTCTCCCAGTGCCTACCCACCCCCATCCCTGGAGCTTCCTTTAGTGTGCATGTCAAACGTCCCTCTGCGTCTTACTGTAAAAGTAGATTCAAGATAGATGGAATAAGAGTAGGAGACTGTGGTGTGTGAGAGGGGCTCTATGCCCTCCTTGACTGGGGAGATAAACCCCATCAATTGCAAGTAACCAGGAAGGAAAGTCTGTGAGCTTAACCAGATGTCTCATTACTTACTTGCAGACCTTGATGTTGGCCTATTTTCTCTGTTGCAGCATGATCCCCTCTCTCCTTGTTTCTGGTGGAGCCCTCCTTCACCTTCCCTACTGTTTATAATCTTTGCAAGTACTGTACGTATTACAGAGATTTATCTTTGAGTGTGTCACTAAGTGGGTTTGGTACTAGGATCCACCTATAAGAGAGTACATACATGCTTAATTTTCTGTCTGGGATACTTCACTCAATATAATTGTTTCTAATTCCATCCATTTCCCAGCAAATTTCATTAATTCATCTTTTTTGATGGCTGAGTAGTACTCCATTGTATAAATGTACCACATTTTCCTTATCCACTCGTCAACTGTTGGACATTTGGGCTGATTCCATGACTTTGCTATTGTAAACAGTGCTGCTATGCACATGGCTCATGCTTGTGCTATCGAGGTGAATTTTTGCTGTATGGAGGGTTATTCCCAAAAGTGGAATAGCAGGGTCATATGGCATTTCAATCTTTAACTTTTTTAAGAATCGCTAGAATGCTTGCCAGAATGGTCATATAAGCCTGCATTCCCACCAGCAATGTAGGAGAGTTTCCTTCTCTCCACATCCTCTCTAGCATTTGGTGTTGTTTGTATTGTAGATTTTTGCCATCCTTACCAAGGTGAGATGATATCTCAGAGAGGTTTTGATTTGCATTTCCCTGATGGCTAAGGATGTGGAGCATTTTTTAAGATATTTGTTAGACATTTCAATTTCATCCCTGGTAAAGTTTCTTTTAAGTTACAAGGTCATTTTTTTTAATTGGGCCATTTGTTTCCTTGGTGTTTAGTTTTGAAGTTCTTTGTGCACTCTGGATAATAGAGCTCTATCAGATATGTGGTTAGTGAAGATTTTCTCCCATTCTGTGGGTTGTCTTTTTGCTCAGTGTCATGGTTTGAAATGTGTCCCCCACAGTCTCATGTGTTTGGCAAGGTCATGGCACCTTGAAAGGTGGAGTCTTGCTAGAGGAAGGCAGCCACAAGGGATGGGCCTTGAGGTGGATTAGTCCCACCCTATCTCTAGAAGTTTGTCTTTGCAGCAAGCAGTCTGAAGCACTCAGCTTCCAAGATGTCTGTGGTGACTTAGCCTCCTCCAGCTTTGGCTAGCCAACCTTGCCGCCTCTGCTTTGAGAGACTGTACCTTCCCTCTGGAACTGTAAGCTGAATAAATCTCCCTTTCTCCCTTAAGTTGCTTGACTTTGGATGCTCTGTGACAGCAATAGTAAAGAGTAACTGTTACACTCAGGTTACAATCTCTTTATCTAAACAGAAGCTCTTTAGTTTCACAAGATCCCATCTATTGAGTGTTGGTTGTAGTGACTGTGCTATTGGATTTCCGTGGAGTGTTTTGACTGTTATTTGCCATGGTGAGTTTCTATTTTGGTCATAGCTGTTTGGGGTATGGAATGCCTCTTATATTTGGATGGGCCTCCCTTTCTTTAGATGAGGAAAGTTTTCCTTTATGATAATTTGAAAAATTTCCTCAGGTGTGATGTTTTGGGATTCTTGTTCTGGTATTCCAGGAATGCACATGTTAGGCTTCTTCAGGGTGTCTTATAACTCTTGAATATTCCTCTCAAGTATCTTTTTGGCTTTAAGAACCTCTTCCATTGAGTTGGTTAATTCTTCCACTTTGTCTTCAAGATTTGAAATTCTATTTTCTGCTTCATTATTTCTGCAAATAAGACTCTCTGTTGAGTTCTGAGTTGAAGATAACTTGTCTTTTAGTTCAATCTTAAACTCTGCTTGAGTCTGTTTTAACTGCTCTATGCCTATTTTTGTTTCTTGCACTGTTTTTCTCAACTCCTCCAAGTGTTTGTTGTGTTCCTGTTCAAAGTGGTTTAACTCCTCCCGGATTTCCTCTTTCATAGCATTGATCATAGTAATGATCATGATTTGAAAGTCATTATTTTGGATTTGGCTTTCTTGGCTATTTTCTGTGAATTTGTTCTGGTCAGTGGAAGATTTTTTTTCTTGGGTTTTGTTTCTCATGGATTTGCATTTTGACTTGGGCATTGTTGGTTTATCTCTTAAGACCTTCTTTCAGTTTCTGCATGTTTTTGACTGAACTGAATTAGTTGGTATTACTATTCTTGAGCAGTTATTACTAGCGTTTGCTTGGAGTTGAGTATGCTTGTCTGTTGTTATTGTTATTTCCTAGATGAGGGTATTAGACTGTTAGTACATAATTAAGTCAGGTTTAGTGGACAGGAGGTGACTATTAGTATGGTAGTGCACTTTTATGATTTAGTACCTTGGTGATATGTGGGGGTGAGTGGTATAGTCCCGGAAGTTGTAAATGTTTTGGGGGGGTGACTATATAGAAAAGTTAATCTATAGTGACTAATATTGAAGGGAATAGGATTACTTATCTTTGAGCTGGATGTGAAGGATCTCTCCCATGTGATAGGATGATTTTAGAAGACTTCAGATGTATGATTTTTGTCCCCTAGAGATTTGCTTGGGTTTTCTTTGGACTCTGTTGAATTCTGAGAATCAGTGTGTCCTCCCTGGACCATGAGTGGATGTGGCCTAATGGCCCTCCCTAGCCTGGAGCTGTCTGAGTGCTGCTCAGGCTGGGTGGTGGGAGGAGCTTGGATGAGCGGGTGACCTGGGGTCTGGGGGAATTTACCTGAGAAGCAGTGTGTCCTCCCTGGACCGTGAGCATCTGGAGTGGAAGGCTGCTTCAGCTTTCTAAATACCCATCATAGTTTCTATCTTCTTTTCAAACAAATATCTGTTAAAATATTTTTTCCATATTACAAATGCATGGTTACAAATTTCTATCCATTTTTGCAGGGCATTTTAGATGTCTGTTTCAGTGGAGACTATGTAAGAGAATAAACCACTTAAGTATTCCCTTGTTCCTTAGCTTCATATCTTCTTTCATGTAGTCAGGAAGATTCCACAAGAGCATCTTAAGGCTGATAGTCTCGAGATCTCAGAAAACTGTGATGGAACTTCAGTTTGCCTCAAATCTCACTTCTCTTCCACCATTACTTATGCCAATCATGGGAATTCCAGGAAGTTCAGGTTACTTGAGAGGCAGGTTCCACTTCTCTTGTGGTCAGTGATCCCTTACCATCAGGCTACACTCTCATTCCTACAACTCGGAAAAATCAAACCAATCCCATTGTCACATCACCCATCAAATATGTCTTCAAATCTGTGCAATTCTCAGGAAATTCTCAGAAGGGAAGTGAGGTTACATACAATTAGCCTTAAGCCTGATTTACTGTTATTTTAACATATTGATTTGAAAATATTTCTATATAAAAGAAATATTGTCTTTATTCCAGCAGACTTCACGCCAGATGTTAATAATTGTGCTGAATTTTTCATCCTTAGTGGATGACAGACTAACAGAGTAGAGGGTCTCATTTTCCTTTCATATCCCTACAATGTTCCCTATCTTTCTTTTCTGACTTAGACTGAGACTAATGTGTAGAATAGTCCAATGTTCACTGGGAAGATCCAGCTATGAAAGCTGCAACCTACAGTGATGACCACCCTGGCAAGAGGCAACCATTAGTGCAATAACGGCATGAATTTTGGGGGCATAACCAACTACTTTCTGACTGGATTTACAGTCCAGTTTTCAGCAGGGAACAAATTCCTAGTTCTATAAACCAGACCAAGAATTGTAGAAGATAATAAGACTTAGAGGGAAGCAATCTGCAAATATCTAGCTATAAGGACTTGATGCCAAACTAACTTCTAAGCATTTATAATTATATACATAGATTAAAGCAACTTTCATAAACTCAACTTAGAAGCTTCCTTTTGCAATGCAAAGTGTCTAATACAGAGAGACACAACTGACCAAAGTGACTCTGTGACTCTGTGATTCTCATTTCTATATTAGTTACCCAACTCACCCTCCAACCCAGAACTCAGGGAACAACATGAAATAGAGGTCAGGGTAAGAGATTGAAAATGGGAGGGGTATGACCAGACGATATTATCCAGATATAACAGATATGACAGGGCAATTGCATCTATGGATTCAGTGCAGTTATGCGTACTTCCATAAGAGCTGTGTTGGATTTAACATATCATTTAACCATGGAAGGGGAATGATCTAAAGAGGTCCACATCTCCCTGAGAGAATAATTCCCCAATATTATACCTGCTGATATGTCACTTGCTTCAGCAAGTACCTAGACTTATGTCAATACAGATGAAACTTAGTAGGTCACAAAAACAAAAGATAAAAAGAGACTCGTGGGGGAAAAGACTGGTGAGGAAATAAGAAATTTATAGTGCGAAAGAAGGAGATTTGAATTGGGTAATAATCAGTGTGCAAAACACAGATTAATTGCACTCATGTTTGAAACCTTAAGGAACACAAATAAAGAAGATGATTCCTAGTCAAAAATTCAATTATTGGGGTTGGAGACATGTCTCAGGAGTTAAACCTTTGCCTTGTAAACAAAAGGACCTGAGTTTGTATCCTGGATTTTATGTAAAACACCAGGCAGAAATGGCAGCAGCCTTCACTTCTAGTTCTGGAAGGCAGAGCCTGGAAAACCCAGAGCAGAGCAATAAGGGTGTAAAGCACTCTGAAATAATTCCTGAAGTCATCCTTGGACTCCAACAGACACACACAGCACCCTCTGATGCACATGGACATAAATGGTCTCTGGCCAGGGGGTGACATACAGTGCCCATCACGATGGAGTGAAGGGCATTACAAGAGCAACAAAACTGCAAAAGAAAATCAACGAACCACTATCCAGAACTTCAGAGACTCTATATCAACCACCTAGAACTAGGCCAGCCTAATCTCTCCCCATCCTGAAGCTCAGGGACATTTGCGGAAGAGGGGGCGGTAAGAGTGTAAGAGCAAAAGGATGGGAGGAGCAATGATGTGCAAGATACTCCACACAAGTTAGGGCCGAAGCAATCTTAATTGGACTTTCCATGCCCGGCGCAATGTCCAACACACTATTGACCTCACAAAGTCTAGCATCAGCTAAAGGCACCAAGATCCTTGGAGGCAAGGGATTGACAGCCACAGCAGTGTTCCTATGCTTAAGGGGAACACGGGAAAGGGTTCAGGGAAATGCCACTGGGTCCTTGTACGTCATCGGAGAGGAGGGCCCAGAGGAGAGTCAGGCATGTACAAGAAAGGACTCTGGGAATCGGGGCGGGAGGCACGGGGGGATGGGGCGGGGGGGGTGAGGGGAGGGGGAGTAGGGGATTCGGGGGGGGGGGAGGGAGGGAGGGAACTGGTGTACTTATTAAGTTTGTATGAGCTGAAATAATAATAAAAATGTATTATATAAAAAAAGAATAAATTTATGAAAGTAAAAATAAATAAATAAATAAATGAATGAATAGATAGATAAATAGATAGATAGATAAATAGATAAATATTGAATGAATAAATAAAAACTAAAAAAGAATAAAATATTGATTTTCCCAGTTCCAGAGGACATGTTCCTTAATCAAGCTATAAAAAGAGATTGATCAACTTTCATTCCCCAAGAAAGTATTTGTGACAGTCTCAAAATGACATGGACAATTTCATGTTGTGCAAAAATTTTCTCGCAAGATTTACATTTCTAGGCACAGCCTGAGTTTCATTCGTTCCCATTAGAAAGAAAGATCTGTGTAGGTTGATTAAGGATATGAGGGTATAACTTGCAGAATACATTCTTCCCCTGTTAAAAGTCCCAGCTAATTAATAAGAAGCATGGAATACAGTGTCCTCATTGTGAGTTTTGTAGTGCATGTTACAATTCACCATTGGTTCTCTCCATTTTTCCTCACAGAATCCCAGGTTTCATTTATCTTGGCATCCTTTGCACTATTTCAGAAGAAAAATGTGGGATCAGTAACTCTGTAAGTAGTTCAAAATTTATTTTATTATATTAACAATTAGTTAAGATTTTCAGCAACCATTACTAACAGAAACTACATGCAAATTATTTATCACATTATTAGCAAAGTCAAGGAATTATAAATAATTTCCCTGCTTCCTTACTCATATTTTATAGGGGATTAAAAGCAAATAGCAAATACCAGATGTTTAGCTAACTGTAAATCTTAATGAGATAATGAGAGAGAGAGAGAGAGAGAGAGAGAGAGAGAGAGAGAGAGACATCATTGGGATTACTTATCAGAAATAATGAAGCATTTTTGTTTAAAGGTAGTTCCTAATGAATGCAAGATGAATTATGTTCCTGGGGGGGATTTCGATCCTCCAAATTAAGTCTCTTTCTTCTACGGTAATAGACCTATTAGTGAAATCTGTAGTTTCCACATGAATTGGCTTATTGTTCTTCATTAAATAGACCAATTCTCCTCACTGACTTCACTGAATGTTGTTCAGGGGCACCTATTGTCTGTGTATGCTCCAGAGAAGGTTCCAAATGACTTTTGGAGATAAGTGTTGATTGTGAGCCAAACAGAAATCAGAGGCAGAAATGGTTCCGTTTGTTCAGAATTTTGGGGTTTTTTTTTTTTTCATTTTTTTATAGCCAAGTATTAGAAGACAAACCCAAGGCACCTGATGCTCAGGATTAGGAATTCTTGAGACAGGAAATGAAGTACTACTCCTGGAAGCAAGGATTTGTTTCTTGTACTATTTCTTGTTAAATAGTGCAAAGGATACCTAAATAAATGAAAACAGGGATTCTGTGAGGAAAAATGGAGAAAACATTTCCTTGGTGGGGGGGAAGGATATGTTTTACACATGTTGAAAACAGAAAAGCAGAATCTTACAGCTAAAAACTACAGTAAAATTAGTCTTCAAATGATATCCGATACTTGTCTAAAACAGACTCAATAAATGATACAAAAGACAAGAGTCTACAACTCAAATGACTCTCTCACACAGTACATCAGCTACTCTTTAATAAAACTAGTAAAAACTATTATTCAGTCACAGAAAACAACCAACAAAATTGTAGGAATTAGCAAACCTCTCTCAATACTAACCCTAAATGTAAAATGGCCTTAACAATTTTATTAAATATGAAAACTAATTTTTTGAATCAAAGACAGTATCTATAGTCTCTTGTCTCTGAGAAAAAAAAAACCTAACTATTGAAGTCACTCACAACCTGCAAGTTAATGCTTAGAAGTTGATTTCCCAAGAAAAAAGAAGTTGAAAACAAGACTAGCCAGGTAATGTTCTATCAAAACAAGCATTCTTCAAACCAAGATTAATCAGAAGACTACTTCATATTAACGAAAACAAAAATTCAGAAAGAAGATGTAACCATAAACACATTGATCATTTGGGCTCCCAATTTCATAAAACAAAACTCAGTGAACATAAGATTAACATGTTCTAATATATACTAAATGTGGGTATAGCTCAGGGGACAGTCTCTGCCTCTGGATAGGTATTCTCATGAATTGATACACTGCCTGACTAAAAATAAAATTCAGAATTAATGTGAACCACATATCAAATAGACTTAATAGACATTTTACAAAATATTCTATCTAACAGTTCTAGGATGTACATTCTTTTCAGAAGCCATGTAACTTTCTCAAAAATAGAACATATTTTACAGCAAAAAACTCAAGTTTTAATAAATGCAAAAGACCCAAATAGCTAACTTATAAGATTATAGTGGAAACATTATAAATCAATAGGAAGAGAAGACTGAGAAAATATATAAATATTTAGAACTGAACAATGAAATTTTGAATGACCAGGTAAGAAAGTTAGAAATTCTTAGAACAGAATTAAAGTGAAAATACAACTTAACAGAACTTTTGTAATTCAGCTAAATTGGCTCTAAGAGAAAAGTTTATCATGATGTGTGCTTATATTAAAAAATTTCCAGAGATCTCAAGTAAATAACTTAATAATGTGCCTTGCAGTATTAAAAAAACAAAAGCAAGCCAAATCCCGAAGTATTAGATGGAAAGAAATAACAAAGATCAGGGCAGAAAATAACGAAATGACACAAGGAATCAATGAAACACAGAGTTTTTCTTTGAAAAACATAAAGACAATTATCAAGTTTTAGTCAAACTTCACCAAAAGCAAAAGAGAAAAAATACAGACCAGCAAATTTTAAAAAATGAAAAGTCTCACAGCAAGGAAAGGGCCAAGACCATATGGATTCACTGATGAATTATGCACGACGTTTAAAGAAAAGGTAACATAAATGTTTCTCAAACTTTTCCATGCAGTAGGAAGGTAAGAAGCACTATCAAACTCTTTCTACAAAGCCATTACTATCCTAATAGCATAACTGGATAAACAAAGAAAGAAAAGAAAGGTGTACACTAATATTTCTAATAAGCTTAGCTGCCAGGATTCCCAATATATACTGACAAACCAAGTTCAATAACTAATTAAGAATACCATGACAGGGTTGGGGAGATGGCTCAGGGGGTTAAGACTCTGCTTCAAAAACAGAAGGTCCTCAGTTCACACTCCAGGTCCCACATAAAATCCTGGCTCTGGTGGGTGGAGCCTGGGAAATCCCAGAGTGAAGCAAGGAGCTAGAAGCAATGCAGGATGATTCCTGAAGTCACCCGTGGTCCTCCACAGGGACACACAGTGCCCTCTGAGACACACACAGGATAGATAGAAGATAGATAGAAGATAGATAGAAAGATAGATAGATAGATAGATAGATAGATAGATAGATAGAAGATAGATAGAAGATAGATAAAAGATAGATAGATAGATAGAAGATAGATAGATAGATAGATAGATAGATAGATAGATAGAAGATAGATAGAAGATAGATAGATAGAAGATAGATAGATAGATAGATAGATAGATAGATAGAAGATAGATAGATAGATAGATAGATAGATAGATAGATAGATAGATAGAAGATAGATAGATAGATAGATAGATAGATAGATAGATAGATAGATGATAGATAGATAGATAGATAGACAGACAGACAGACAGACAGACAGACAGACAGACAGACAGATAGATAGATAGATAGATAGATAGATAGATAGATAAAATATTTTTAAAAAGAATATTATGACAAAGTTGGTCTCTTTACACGGATGAAAAGATGGTGCAAAATATGCAAACTGATA
Organism: Typhlomys cinereus; assembly: GCA_023101885.1. NCBI lineage: Eukaryota > Metazoa > Chordata > Mammalia > Rodentia > Platacanthomyidae > Typhlomys > Typhlomys cinereus. The sequence goes on from JALPQD010000082.1 coordinate 5,118,415, forward strand.
AGTGTAACATGGCTTACATATAAATATACTTCAGGGAAGAAATAATGATCATCTCAATAAATATAAAATTATGTAATCCCTGAAGAAACTAGGAATAGAAGGAACAGACCTCAATATGATAAAAGCAAGTGAACATACCTCAAAACAATAAAAGCTATAGGCAGCAAGCTGCTAATCAATATCATGCTAAAGGCTGAACACATGTCCTTTCAAATAGAAAATGAGACAAGGACCCTCTCTCCACTCTTATTCACTACAGTGTTTCAAGTCTTACCTGGAACAATAAGACAAGACAGAGAAATAACAGAGATACAAATAAGAAATAAGTCAAATTATCACTATTTGAAAAATATATGATTGTGTACTTTGAATACCTTAAAGACTCTGCCAGAAATTTCTTAAGCAGAGCACCATGGAAAGATACAAAATCGTCATGCACAGATCACTAGATTTACCATATGCCAGTCACAGACTTATTGAGAAAGAAATTAGAAAAAGGATCCCGTTCTCAATAGTCTAAAAAAAGTGCAAGATGTAAACCCAGCCACAGAGGTAAAATACATTTTAATACAGTGAATCATAAAACAATGAAGGAAGGAGCTGATGACATTACAGCACATTTGCTTGTGATTATCAGAATTAATATTTTTTAAATAACTGTATTACTGAAAGCAACCTATGTATTCAAGGCAGTTACCATAAAAATTATAATGGTCTATGGACACTATTTACAGAAAGAGATGGAAAAAAAACCCAAAATTCATATGGGAGCAAAAGTTAATCCTGGCAAATAAATAAAAACAATATTATGGTTTCATAACTAGACTTCAAGTTATATTACAGAGCAATGGTCACAAAAATGACAACTATATTGACACAGAATCAGATACATAGATCCACAAAAAATCAGGATTCGAAGTGGCCAATGACAGCTACCTGATTTTTAGCAAAGATGCCAACATCGTATATTGAAGAGAAGACAACCTCTTCAACAAATGGTACTGAAGAAACTGGGTTTCCACATACAGAAGAACAAGCTAGATTATTTTACACCCTGTACAAAAGTCAAATCTAAATCATTGAAATACCTAATTGTAAGACCTAGAACTCTGAAACTACTTAGGGAAATACTCTAAGAAATCAGCATAGGCAAGAACTTTATGGAAATAATATCAAAAATTGACAAATAGGTTTCTTTGTAACTAAAATGCTCCTGTAAAGCAACAAAATCCATAAGGAATGAAGAGAAATTGTGGAAGGAAGTCTTTGTCAACTAAAAAACTACTAGGGGCTTAATATCAGAATATCAATATTTTGAAAAATTCAACCATAAAATCTATAAACAGGCAACTGTTTATATAAATCTATAAACAGACAGCTCTCAAAATGAACACAAATAATCACTAAATATTTGAAAAAGCATTCATTCAACATACTTAGTTATCATGAAAATGTAAAATGAAATTGTTTTGGTACTCCACCTCATCCCTCTCATAATACCTATCATCAAAAAGCAAATGACATCAAATGCTGATAAGGGTTTAGGGAAAGGAAGTCATATTACATGATGCATCCATCCTGGAAACAGCAAGACAACGCCTTTGAAAACTAAAAGTATAGTTTCATGATTCAACTGAACCACGCGAAGGGTGTGTACCCAAAGGATACATTAGCATACCAAGGACACTTCAAATCTATGTTTATTGTTGCTGTGTTCATAAAAATCTAAAGATAGGAAACCCATGAACAGAGGAAACAATAAAGAAAATAAATCGGAACTTCATTCTGCCATAGAGAAGTAGAATATTTTATTTTTTCATGAAAATGGGCAGAAAAATGAATCATCATATTAAGCCAAATGAGTTAGACTTGGAAAGCCAAATTTCACATGTTCTTTTTTTTCCATATTCATAGGATCAAACTTTAAATGTACACACACACACACACACACACACACACACACACACACACACACACTTGGAGTGAAAGTAAGGGCATACTGAAAATAAGGAACAGATAAACGATAGAGAGTATGGGGAAAAGAAAGAAAATACTTCACATTTTTCTCATGTGTGGAATCTATATTTAGCCACGTATGTACATTTAAGTGTGTACACAGACATTAATGCAAAAAGAAAGAGGACTGATAAAGAAGAAGTAGTGGGGTGGGGGTAAAATGAACAATATAATGTTATATATGCATGAAAATGTCACAGTGAAATTTATTACTTTATATGTTAACTAATTTTTTAATGGATTGGTGCCCATTTAGAGGCACAGATTCCGGATTGGAAGAATGACAGAAAGACAAACCCAGCCCCTCTTGCTTTATATAGTCCAATGATAACTCACAGTGACCCAAGAGAAAGCCATGGCTAGATTCCATCACCTTCACATCATATAAATCAGGATAATGATGTAACACAATACATTTACATAATTTTCATTTGGTCACTGTTGCAGTTATCTTTCAATAGCTGTGAGAAAATACTTCCATCCAACGAGCTTGGGGAGAAAGAAGCATTTATTTGGGTTACAGTTCCGGGGGAGATAGATCGTTATGGGAGGAATTATATGGCAGAAGGGGTGAAGTAAGAAACCAGTTCAGATCACCCCAGCCATCGGGAGGTAGAAAGAACAAAGGAAACAAAGGAAATAGGCAGGGCTACCAAACTTCAAGGCCCATGCTTGTGATGTGCATTCCTCCAACGAAGCATTATTCCTTGAAGATGCCACAACCTTCCCAAACAGCAAGGACTCGTGCACATGAGCCTCTGTGAGCAGGTCACATTTAAGCTATGACCTTTGGCCCCTTGACTTCCACAGGCTCTTGATTACTTCATGATACATATCACATGCAATCTAATGTTAAAGGCCCCATGAATATAGCAGTCTCAACACAGCATAAAAGTCCAAAATCTAAAACCTCTTGAGGCAAGAGGCAGTCTCCTAAAGGCGATCTATGTTAAAATAAAAAGAGGGCTGGAGAGATGGCTCAGGGGTTGACTCTGCTCACAAGCAGAAGGTCCTGAATTTACATCCCAGGTCCTAGGGGAAAAAAAAAGTCAGGCAGAAAACAATGGTGTCCTACACTTCTGGCTCTGGTGAGTGGAGCCTGGGGAATTCCAGAGCAAAGCAAGAAAGTGGAAGCAACCCAGGATGATACCCGAGGTCACTGATGTGCCCTCTGATACACACACATGCACGCACGCACACACGCGTGCACACACACACACACACACACACACACACACACAATGAATGAATAAATAAATTGTTTTTAAAAAAGATGAAAATAAAAACAATTTCCATACAATGGCACAGAATAAACATTCTCATTCCAAACCAAAGCATATCCATGAAATAATGGACCATAACAAGACTAAAAACTAGTACATGAGCCTTCTGTTTAAACTCTCCCATTTCCAAAAGGCTTTGGTTTCACCTTCCAACATTATTACCTGCAGTACACATCTTCTCAGGCAGCTCCACCTATTATATACAGTCTTCCTTGGCAGATGCCCCAAGTGACTCTGGCATAAATAACATCTTCACATCTCAATGGCAATACAGATTTTGACCCCATATCATGAAATGGCCTCCAAGGGCTTCCTCTGAGGGACTCTGACTCTGACACACAATGCCAGGCCCCAGAAGCTCTCTGAAACTGCAGAGGAGAAATCCATGAATTTTTCAACTCTGCATCTTTAATGTCTCCAAAACCACTACCTTGTGAATAATGCTGTCAAATTCTTGAAAAATCTCCAGGAAAAAAATGGCCCACTTATTTTACAGATGCTCCAGAATTTTTGTACTGACTCTGGGAATAATCTCTCCTAAGCAGTAGCTTCAAGGGGCATAAAATGGCTTTGGAGCTCCAAAGCCATTGGATTCTGTTCTTCCAAAAAACAAAAATTCATTCTTATAAGGGTGGAGACTTTGGTAAGGGTCTGTCCCTAGGGTGCAGTTTTTCTTAATGTTCTAAGGATGACCAGGTTTTTTGCTGTCTGCACTATCCTTTTTTATACTTCAAGTTTGATCACACGTTTATTTCTCATAAAAACTTCAGAGCTTTTATTTCATTCTTCCCAATTTGTTGCTCATTTTTCATCACACATCTCAGTAAGAACACTAAAATGTAGTCATGCCACAGATTCAAGGTTATGCAATTTTGAAACTTCCCCCATCACATACATCAATCCATTACATTTAATTCAGCATCAGACATGTGTTTCTGGGACATGGGCAAATTGCAGCCAAGTTCTTTGACAAAGAATTGCCCTTAACTGAACTTCTAAAGCAGTCTTAGATCCATTCTGGGCTTCACTATCAGCATCTCTTTCAGGATTACTTTCTTCCAAGCTCTCACTAGAATAATCCATGAAGCTCTGCCTCCAACACTCAATGACTTTCCTGACCCCATGTTTCAAAGCTGTCTACATTTCTTCCACAAAACACTTCCAAAGCACTAAATTCATATTAGAGCAATGACCCTACTTCTCTTTACCAAAATCTCTGAATTTCATAATAATACTCCATTTTCAACCATTAACTTTTTTCTGTCTCTCAGCTTACTCCACTTCTCAATACCAATTTATGTTGCAGCTATTTTTTGTTTGTGAAAAAATACTTTCACACAAATAGTTTGGGGGAGAAATGGGTATTTACTTAGCTTAGTATTCTAGAGCTAATATAGTCCATTATGGTGGGGATAGAATAGCAAAGGGCATGGCTGGAAACAGAAGCAGGAAGCTGGTTCAGAACACCCAAGACATTAGGAGGCCTAGAAAGCAAGAGAGGAAGCCAGAGAAAATAGGACAGGCTACCAAACCTCAAAGTCTACCCCTGTGGTATGTTATACCAAAAAGTCCCTAACTCTTATTGGTGCCACAACACTCCTAAACATTAACATCAACTAAGGACTCAAACACTTGAGCATGTGGGGGACAACTAACATTCAGACTATGACAAGAATCATGGAAATCCCAGGAAATTAGCAGTTTGGTTTTGTATACAATGATATTTAGACAAAATAATCAATTTTCTCAAAGCCATTAAACTAGGAAAAAGTAGAACAGTATAAAAACTTAATCTGATTGACAAAAATATTACACTTTTCATGGTCATGAGGAATTTAAAAGAACCATAGGAAGGCAGGTTGCCCTAATTTTCTACACCTGGCAGAGGCACCAGCCTCCGTGCTTTGGATAAGGTTGACTGCAAACATTAACCAACTTGTCTCAAAACTGAGCTACCTCCATGCAACATAATTGTAAGACTCTCTTTTACAACCCAGGGGAGCAGCTCACACCCTCAAGAGACAAATTCTTGTTGCAAATTCTCATGCTTGAAATTAAAATCATTGTCAGGTGTTATCTATTTTCTAGATATCCTTGTAGGCCCAAGTATAGCTAGCTGGACTTCAAATGCCAAACATCTTTGCTTAGGCTCTATCACAACCTTACCTTACTTGGCTTACTTATATAACTCACATGTAAAGTATATAACTTATATATACTTTCTCATGAAAGTATGCATACAAAAGCCAGTAGTACGAATCATTCATTCTGTGATTATTTCTCTCCCCCAGGAGCTTCTCAGAGGAGGTTTTCAGACCAATTGTAGTTGATGTATGTTGCCCATGGTCCTACTGACAGTTTTTTGGAGAAAACCAAAGAGCAATGAGCCTGTAATGTTTGGGGGTCTTTGAGACCTTTCTGACCATTTTATCAGGAAGTGTTACATTCCTGTTACCTCTAGTACAATTTTGTCACTGGGTTCTAAGTGGATCAGCTCAGGGCTTTCCCCACCCCCACCCTACCCCCGTATGTATTCCTGTACGTATTCCTCATTCTGGGGTCCTCTGCATAGGGACTGCCCATTCTTGTTCCTTTCTTTGAAAGATAGGGTTTTTTTTGACATATTCCTAGCACAGGAGTTCCTTTCAGATCACTTCCTACAATCTTAGGGTTTTTCTGTACGTCCCTCTGTCCTTCCTCTCTCCCATCCTCTCATCACCCACTATGTGTTTTTCCCAATTATTCCTTCCATCGCCCTACTTGTCATGGTACCCTAAATCTCCCCTTTAAAAAGTTTCACCCTAATCATGATCTTTCCCACTCATTGGAAGGAATGGTCCCTTCTGAATTTTCTGGCTCTTACTATAGTTCCAATCCAAATACACTGACAAGGTTATCAGTGTTAGCATCTGCACATAAGAGAGAACATGCGGTGCTTAACTTACTGTGTTTGAAATACCTGCTTTAATATTAAATTTTCCAGTTCCATCCATTTACCAGCAAATTCCATAATCTCATCCTTTCTGATGGCTGAGTAATATTCCACTGTATATATGAACCACACTTTCATTATTCATTCCTCTATTGATGGGCATGTTGGTTGATTCCATTTTCTTGCTATTATGAAAAAAGCTTCAGTGAACATAGATGAACAAGTGTCTTTGCAATAAAATGTAGAGACTTTTTGGAATATTCCTACGCCTACGAGTGGAATAGTTTAGTCATATGACAGTTACATTTTTAGCTTTCTGAGGAAATTCCACACTAATCTCCAAAGAGTCTATACCAGTTTACAGTCCCACCAACAGTGAATAAGTGTCCCTTTTTCGCTACAACCTCACTAGCATTCCCTGTTGTTCGTGTTCTTGATCTTAACCATTCTGACTGGGGCAAGATGGTATTGAAAGGCAATAATAATTTGCAGTACTCTGATATTCAGGGAAATTGAATATCTTTTAAGATGTTTGTTTGGCATTTCAATTTCTTTTTGAGTGAAGTCCTTGTTCAATTCCAGGGCCCATTTTTTAATTGGAATGGTTGCTGCCTTGGAGTTTAGGTTTGTTTGAGCTCTTTGTATTCTCTGGAGATTAATCCTTTGTCAGATTCATAGCTAGCAAACATTTTCTCCCATTTTGTGAGTTGCCTTTTGCACAAATTAACAGATTCTTTTGCAGAACAGAAGCTTTTTAATTTCATGAAGTTCCACTTATTGATTATCATTTTTAGTTCACAGGTATTTGTAGTGGTGTTTAGGAAATCTTTATCTAGGCTTATCAGTTCAAGTGTACTCCCTCCTCTTTCTTCTAATAATTTCAGAGTTTCAGGCCTAATATCAAGGACTTCGAACCATTTGGAGTTGACTTTTGTATAAGGACAAAGGCAAAAGTCAATTTTTATTCTTCTACATGTAGATATCCAATTTTCCCAACACCACTTGTTGAAGATCTATCTTTTCCCCAGCGTGCATGTTTGGCACCTTTGTCAAAATAAAAATCAAGGGGCTCTATGTATGGGAGTTTATATCTGGGTTCTCTTTCCTAATCCATTGGTCTAAAGTTAATCATTTTCTGAAGACTGTAACTCTATATACCATAATTAGGTTAAGCTCTCATATTCTTATGCCCTAAATGTTAATTTCCATGAGTTTGTAGAAAACAATGTGAATTGTGTTAATCAAGATAACAGCTAGCACTTAGTGAATGCCGGTGCTTACTATGATTACAATTACTGTAATTCCCTCAGCATCCATAAGTTTTGTTAGTCCCCAGCTTGCTAGCTACTGAGAAGTCTGCAAAGCATGATACCTGCAGAGATGAATGCCAAAAGATTGTAAGAAATGGGGTAAACAGCTTTGTACTCCGTAAGAAACATCTAGACTTCCTCACAGTGCTCATGCAAGCTAATTTAGCTAACATGTATGTTGTTTCATGGGCCAGAATTGTGGTAGGTTCTTGGTATACAAAGAGACACCTACTTTGCAAGTGTATCCTGAGAAGAGGGGGTATTGTGTGATGCACTATTAATCCCCTCATGTGATGATAAAATAAATGTGTAAATGCTCACTAAGTCATAATACATTTGAGAGTCTCTGGTAATTGTCTAAGAGTGGAAATAAATAGGCTTGGGGATAAATCTAGTTTTAATATAATTTGGCTCCATGAGCTTTTAATGGATTATATTTTTATAAGTACTAATACTTGTAAAATTTTTGCTTTTAGCAAATTATCATTTTAAGCACCCTGGCTGATGCTTAATAAGAATTTGAATTATATTCTGCTTGTTATATAAGTAAGTATCTTGTTACATGCCTGCTTAATGCTTACAGAAGCCATTCCAAACAATCTATTTAGAATAAGAGTCTAATTACACATTTATCATTAAAATTACAGTGAGCTAATTGCCTTGGAGATATCTTTATCTCTCTTACAGCTTGCTTAATCCTAATGCATGTTTTCAATAATCATTTGTTATTTAATTAACTAATTAACAAACAATACCTGTCCTATGGAAAAAATCCTAAATTAAACACTTGAGACTATTTAATTGAATACTCAATAACCCAATATAGCCCTTAATATTAAGCCTTTTAAATATTGCAGAGATTCTATTGAATCATATATTAGTTTTCTCCTGTTATCTTTGGGGTTTAATTGGTAGGAAAAAAGGGCAGTGATAATACACAAGGGGTAGCCAGCACAGCAAGACTCTGATGAAACAGAAAATGCCCATTAATAACCGCTGAGCAACAAAGCCAGCCATTCACTCTGCCAGCAGCAAAGCAAGCCATTCATTTAGAATATCAGTGTCCTTGCCCAACAAAATTAAGAAACATGGTTTGGAAAATTAACGCAGATTCCAATGCCAACAATCTATGATGCAAAAAACTGTTTGATCTCCTACTCCCTATCCCTGCTATGCTCAGTGTAATTTTGAACATATCTGAAAAGCAAAATTTCTTCTAGTGGGATGGTATTTGAAGATGTACTTGAAATGTTCCTCTATACCATATCACCCCACATGTCTTCCTATTCTCCAATCTAGCTTTGAAAACAATTCAGCTTTGAAAATGCTGCTAAAATAGATGTTCTAACTCAGTGTGTAAAGACATTTTACATAAACCTGGTAATCTGAGTTTGATCCTTGGAGTCCAAGCAGTAGAAGGAGAACCAACTTCTAAAAGCTGTCCTTTGACCTTCACACACAAATCATAGCACACACATGCCCGTTGACTGCTTTCCTTTTTCTCCTTCTCCTCTTTTCTACTCTTTCTAAAATAAATAACATATTTAAAACATAAAATGGAGATCTAATAACTAACTACTCACTAGCAGGTCCCTATCTTCCTCCTGGGTACTTGCATCTCTCTGTGCTGCTCTGGCTTCCTAATGATGTCCCAGTATCACTGATCATCTCTTCCTATCATTTAACCCATCAGTGTCATTGCCTTAAGTTGTCATGTATGTCTATTTGCACATTATTTGTTTCTTTCCCTGGTTGTCCTTCAAAGAAGGTATGCCTTCCAAATAATCACCAGCTCTCGAATTCTGTACTGAGCATTAAAAACCATTCATTTCTGTATCCTTCATTTCCTCTATTGCACATTGTACACTAATCACATTGCAATTGGGTGTCTATTTTGCAACCTAAACCACATAAATCACAGTTCAATAATCAAAGCGCAGACTATGGCATCTGTGAAGGCTCAAAGTCCTGCTCCACCATATGCATATGTAAATTTAAAGACTAAATATTTAGGTTCTCCCACCCTCAATTCCCACTTCTGAAAAATGGGTGGAATAATTGTTCTTGGGTTGTGACGTTGAGACTTAACAACATACAAAAGTGCCAAGAAGCGCTATCTGCGGTAGGGGAATTTTAAATCATGGAAAGTTTGTTTTAAGACTATCAGGCATGTTTAACATTGTGTTTATGTTTCTTATGCTTAGTACAATTTATGGCATTATGCATACATATACATTTAGTAAATATTGCTAAATTAATGGATTTCTTGGAGATTACATGAATAAATCACTGAATGAATTGAAACAGAGAGAAACATTTTTGGAAGTCTGAAACATTATATGCATACATGCTTTTTATATGTATACATGTATAATATCCTGCTGCAATGGAACCAGAGCATTTACACTGTGGCCCTAGATCTCCACCACTTTATGCATCATTACTTTATGCATGATTTTCCTTGAGTTTACTATAAGAAAGTTAAAAAGAATTATTTGGGGGATGTACAGCACCTTAGGCCTGGATTGGATAACAACAAATGTCCTTAAGTCTTTATGAACTTGTAGTTCTATTAAAAGTCCTGTACATATGGTTCATGTTTAATTGGATAGAGCATCGATCCATTTATCTTCTCTAGTATTCAATGTTCAAATTTATCAAAATATTGCTAATCCCCCTTTAAGTGGCTTATTACTCGTGTCAGTGGTACTGAAGTTACATTTTTGAGAAAATCCAACCTTGGCAAGTGCTTGCTAAGGCACTGACCTGGGTGGGACTCGTCTTCTTCCTTGAACAATAATTGCCAATGTTCTCAAGTTTTGATATTGTTGTTTGTAATGTTTGGGCTGTTTCTCTCAGGAAATGAAGTACAAATTCTGTTAAGTTTGCTTGATTAATTGCTATATGTTTATGCCAAATCATTGGTGGGTAAAAAAAATTGCACCTGAAAATGTCATACTTGCAAATTGATACACACAGGATGTGAAAGTCGCCTACCCTCTACAAAAGTTCTAGAGGAGATAGAATTCTGAGAAGGACTTTTCAGGAAGGTCTGCTTCCAGGAAGTACCACTTCCCCATGCGCCCCTCCTGGCTCTGCATTATCCAGAGGACAAATGGAGGAATCCATCTTCTTTCAAAGGAGAACACAGTTGCCTCCTCCCTCCCAATGTGTCGACACTCATTTGTAAAAGTAAAAGTCCCATAGATAGTTTGAAATTATTTCAAATTAATGTTCTATTTTCAAGATTTTCTGTTACAGTTTACGTGTCAGATATTGTGAAGGACATCATTACACTCCAATCAGACTTTTCTTTGGCCAGTGTTTAGATGACTTCTCCTAGTTTCAATAATGTTTTCGTTAAATCACCTAAGGGAAGAAGTAATAATAGGATATGGTCTAATTGAATATGTCATGGTGACAGGAGGCTCCGTCATAACAGAGGCTGCTTGCTGGCTAGCACGATGGCTCACTGTGGTCTCCCTTCTCTCCCCTGCTCCATCCTCCTCCGAACCTCAACCCCAAGAGCTGTTGGAATCCTAGGTTTCAATTAGCCATGAGCTTGCCATTCTAAGCTTTGCTGTACTTGAATCGCTGTTACTCCATCACATGCCAACAGACTAGACAGAATTCTGAAAACTTACAGTGAAAGCTGCTTTTTAAATAATTTAGCATAAGGATCACAGGCTTTTCAACAAGGTAGCAATTAACTCATCACAGCTGCTGGCCCTATACAAGTTGATTTGGGCTTTTTTTTTTTAATCACCGGGCCTTCTAAGCTGCTTTCCTTTACAATCTGACACCAAAATCAGAAATCATGCAGTGAAAACTAGCACCAGTAAAAGAGAGAAAAGGTCATTAAACAAAACTCACATTCCATTAATATTAGCCCTGCAGAAAATGACCAGGCAGGTAATATTCTAGGTACCCAAGCAATTATCTATGCTAAGACATCAGTCCAATCAAACATTTTTCCCTTATCCAACTAGGAAAATATGCTAACTTGTAGTTTAGGGGAATTTAAGGTTTTTTTTTTTTTTTTTTTTTTTTTTTCAGGACAGACCAGCTAGAAAGACTTTTATTTGCTTAGTTTTAAAATATTTTTATTTTTCTTAAAAGCAATATTTTCATATACAGCTTTTCTGACATCTCATTTCCCACCTGCTAATTCTTTTGCATGGATGTTTCTGTGAGAATTTATAGCAAATGTTCCCCAAACAGCCTGGTTATTATCTTCATGGGTGCTTCATTCTTTCATATCACGGCACCAGCAGTCCAGAATGAAGTGAACTCCATGTCCACGAGGAGCAGGTAGCTAAGGATATCAGGTGAGGCAGATCTGGAACTCGGTACTAGTTCCTGGGTGACTTGAAAACCTTGCCCCGACTCTCGCCTGACATTTATAATCTTCTTATAGATTATGTGCAGAAAAGCAGAAAGCTGGGCTCTCATTCCACAGTGCATGTTCATAGTTCACTTTGCCACTTTTGCTTAAGTATTTATAAGAAGCAGGGCATGAAGGCTCATGTCTGTAATCTCAGTATTCAAAAGGCAAAGGCAGGAGAAAAAGGACTTCGAGGTCATTGTTAGGTTGTTGTGGCACTATCATTCAGGGAGGCCAATAGACCCGGCTCAGAATCCAGGAGGTCTGGCTACAAGACAAGCCTGAACAAGTTCAAACATGCCCCAGACATGTCCCAATAGAGGAACCTACTAGGCGGAGGGATGGACAACCAATGGGAAGGAGGAATGGACAGCCAATGGGAAGGAGGGATGAATAACCAATGGGAAGCGGCCATCTAACCTGAACACCTAGTAAACAGCTAAATGATTGGTGGCTACTCTCCCCCTCCCCCCTGAGCAGAGAGATGGCCACACCTGATTGGACCCCAACCCTATATAAACACAAACATAAATCTGAGTCTGCAGCCAACTCATCCTCTGCCTGCTGCTTCCCGCCTGACTGGGGGAGTTGGGGGGGCGGGGGAGGGGGACAAGGGGTCTGGGTGGTGACCCGGTCCCAGCTTGCCCATTCGTCCGGAGTCCATGAGGTCCCTGCTGTTCCCCTCTTCCCCAATAAGTTATAAGGAGAGTTTGAGGTCAGCCTAAGCTACATGAGACCCAGTCTCAAAAAATGCATAGTGTGTGTGTAATATTATCTATCACTTGACTGTAAAGCAACCCAGTTCTCTGGAATACCAGAGATTTTTCCCTCCTATCTTATCTCTTAGGCCTTATTTTAATCTTGCAAAGTACATACTATTGATCCCATTTTTCAAAATGGGAAATTAAGATTCACGATTAAGGCAACAACTCTCCATATCTCCAAAACATGAAGGAGTGATGTCTGATCACCTACTATGCAAATTAGAGTTTCTCAAAACTTGATGAACACAGAAGTCATTGAAGATCTTGAAGTAGAAGCCCAGGTCAGGTCTGAAGTCTCACATGCCAGTGTCCTTCCTCCCTGGTACTGTTTTGCATCTGGTCCTTAGACCATGCTTTGCTTAGCAAAAGTGAACGTTTCCTTTTTTAATGAGGAGAAACCTTTAGCGATGCCTCCAGGAAGTACGTGCGGAAATGCCATGCACTGGCCCTATGGGCATATAAAATCCTGAGTCTATGATGCCAAGGAAGGTGTGGGCCGATTGTGTTGGGAATTATGCCAGTCTTCGTGTCCAATAGACATTTTACTTGCTGCCAGCCAGTTCCTTGGCAGAAATGGGAAATGTGTATATTTGGCCAGAATTTGAGATTATTTCCTCTGCATTTGTACCAAGTGAATGCCTTACAAGCATTGTTTCTGTTTACTGATAACTCATTGCTTTTAAAGCAGTTGTTATACAAGAGGCTGAAACGGGAAAAGCACTGGTTTCTTGCTTGTGGCATTCTCTAAGTATGTGGTATACGGGAGTACCAAATCTCTCTGGAATCCATGTCTTCATTTGTAAAGAAAAGCTGATCCACTTTTATTTCACTTACTGGTAGGTGTGTAAGTTTTCTGTTTCTAAAAATAGTTAAGCAGGTAGTCTGGGTTGGCACAACTATTTTGGAAAATTATCCGATTGTATTTACCAAAGCTAAGTCTATGCCTGGGAAACTCAACTTCTGTGCACATTCTTAATAAAAATGAGTGTATTTCATGAGCAAGAACTTCCATAGGTGCATTATTCATAGTATCCAAACAATGGAAACACCCACCATACATAGTCATGCAGGTACATTCCACGTACAATACAGTGTAGAGTGTTCAAAGAAGTGAGCAGTAGCGGAGACCATGTCCATTTTCACCAGGTAGGCAGGTCACCTATAACACAAGCCACAGCTCCACAAGTCAGGGCAGACAACAGACACAACAGATGCTCTGAGAACAACCAGATTCATCTTCGTGCCAGGGAAAGCAGCATGAAAATTTAAAAAAGAAACAAATAGAAACCTGTTCTTGTGGTGGGCTTCTTTTAAATCATCACTGTGGCTTCAAACAGAAATCACATCAGATACACTGGTCCCCAGAATTGTTCCAGGCCCAAGTGACTGCAAAGTGTCCAAAAAGAAGATAAACTCTGGTTCAGGGGTGGGGGTGGGGGAGGAGGGGAGAGGAAGAAGTATAAGGGGGGGGGGGAAGAAAGGGGGAGGAAAGAAGCAGGGGAGGGTGAAAAGGGAGAAGAGCCAAGGGGAAGAGGCAAATGGCAGGAGGGGAAAAGGCAGGCATTAACTTACCTTCTCATAAAGATGCCTGTTTGCCAGCGTCTCTTGGCTACTTCCCACCCATCTCTCTGCAAGCGTAGTCTTTCTGTCATCTCTCTCTTTTCTCCACTAAAGATAAAAAAAAAAAAAAGGAAAAAGTCATATGTCAATTACTCTTGCAATTTGGGGCTAGGTTTGGAAGCTTAGTTTTATAAACAGAAATCCAAGTCAAAAAAAATACCTGCTTGCAAAAATCAAAATTCTTTTCAGAATGTACAAGAACGAGACAGAATGAATGTGGCAAGGCTCATGTGGGAATGAGGAGGAGGGAGGGGGCCGTGAGTCCAGCTGCCTCAGCGTTCCCAGCAGAGACCCTGACACCCACTTGAGCGCGGCCCTTGCGAGCTGCCGCAGGGGAAAGGAGGCCACACGGACGCCCTGCAGGGTCCCCCAGGTAGGGGTCTGGCGCTGCCCCGCCGACCCCCCTTTCCTCTCCCTGATTCCCGCACATCCCGCAGGACAGTAATCCCGGCTCCCAGGGGAACAGGTCCACGGCCCCGCCCTGGATCCTCCAGAGCCTCTCCTGCTAGGCCTGCTTGTGCACCCCTCGGGGAGGGTTGGGGGGCCGGGAAGGGCGCGAGGGTTCAAAAGCAAAGTCATCAGAAATAATGAGCTGTTCCACCCAGCTCCCCCCTCCAGAGGGGCCGCGCGCCCGTTCAAACTGGGTGTCCCGGCTCGGCAGCTGAAATAACCGGTCACACACAGCTGCGAACAAATTGCCCTGACAAGGCTGTCACTGCGTAAGGGTTAGGGGTGCCGGCCACTGGGTCAGCGGCTGCCAATCACAGGGACGGAAAAAGCCGCTCACCGAGCCTGTGATTTCCACCTAGGCCGCAATTATCCCTGCCTATTCCGGTACCTCAGCAGCGCCCCTGATTAAACCTGCCTCCCTTTTACATCTCTTTCAGAGTGCGCCCCGCACACTAATTAGTTGCCGGCTCTCCACTGAGATGTCAGACCCTCCGTCAATTTATCTCCATCTCAGCCGGCTCGGAGTGACTTCCCCAGTTATCAAAATTTAATCATGCCTTCAAAAATGTTGAAAAGTGGTCATTAGAGGCAAAAGGCCACAGGATACAATATTCATTTTTCTCTATCTCCCAGCCATCCAGCTGGCATCTATAATGGATGTCCTGGGGACGGTGAGAACACGTTGATTTATGCAACCTCGGCCGGCTCCGGCTGCGCTGCATGGGCCCCTGCGCGCACAGACCTTAACAAGATCTGGGGTGCGGGACATTAATCATGGCGCATTGTGTGTGGAAAGGGTGCTGTGCAGGGAAAGAACCCCTACAGTAGGGCAGTTAGGTGTTTTTTTTTTTTTCCTTACCACCTTCTCCGTGATAAAAGAGAGTTTGACAATTGATTAGACCTTCCAGTAACCTTGCGGCACTGTGAAATGATGAGCGAAAGAAAAGAGGGAGAGAGAGAGAGTGATTCTCATACCGGCGGTTTTAAATGCGCAATAACTTTATGATTCTTGACTGAAACTGGCTATCAAAATCAGTCCCAACTCAATACCGTCTAAAAGAGATCGTTCTCGGAATAAGAGCCTTTTCGGCCAGATATGTCAGAGCCAATCACAGGTCCTGGGGTCCCGCGGTGCCTGCTGGCCGCCTCAGATGGTGGCTTCTGATAAAAATCGTGTCTGATAAATTCACCTCTGCCTACCTACTTGGCTGGAGAGAGTTTTAGTCCAAAATCAACAATGATGAGCTGAAATCTACCGGTCACTAGCAGTTGCTTTTAATCCTGACCATTTTTTTTTCTTTTTTTCCACAAAATTTCCCACTTAGAGATCTAGTGACTTTTCTGTCCCTAAGCCAAGGGCAGATTCAGACCCTCTCTGCAGCCAAGGCAGCGACAGGAGGCTCCTTGTCCCTTGTCCCCTCGCTGGAACATTAAATCCTGTTGCCCACAGCTCTCTTCAGTACTGCTGAAAGGAAGGTCTCCCAACATCACAGAATAGGCTGGGTGGGGTTTTCCCCCTTGTAGGTACGTGCGGCGGAAATAGCTGATGCTACCATCCTTTTGATCTTTTTTCCTGTCTTTTATGCATGTGGCAGAGGAAAAACACGATCAAATCAAAAGACTCTGAGAATTTACAAAGGAGTGAGACAGGGAAGAGTCATCGTGGTCACCCCACACCCCTTTCTTTACTCTGGGATTCGGCAGGGTGGATCTAGAACAGTGCCCACTTCCAATGGAGAAAAAATTGGAGGCACGACTTGACCTCTCATGACTCCTTTATCCAGGGTGGAGGGAGGGACCTGCCTGATAGTTACAGAAGTCATAGCCTGCCCACACACAGATACACATACAACACATCCAAAGGATTTCAAGAAACAGTAACTGCTTTAATTTGTCGGTAATCTATTATGATCTAAAATTTTTAATTAAAAATATTTGTGGTGCTGAGTATCAATGGATCTCAAACTTTCTAGGCAAGTGTTCTACCACTGAGCTGCATATCCCAAGCCTTACCTCTTCTTTATTAGATTAAAAATCCATCTCTCACTGATTCTCAGACAGATAGAAAAGAATAGATTGGTTAACGATGATTGAGGACAAAGAAAAATGGAAAGAAAGTATTGTCCAAGGGTGCTTTGTAATGACACTATTTTTTGTTCGTGCATATGTGAGTACGTGAATGTGTGTGTGTGCGTGTGTGTGTGTGTGTCTGTGTGTCTGTGTCTGTGTCTGTGTATGTACAAGAGAGTAATTGGGTGTCTGCCTGTGGAGTCTCAAGGATGACATCAGGAATCATCTTGGATTGCTCTACCTCCTCATTGTTTGGCTCTGGGTTTTCCAGGCTCTGACTTCCAGGACTAGAATTACAGGCTGCCACCTTTCTACCAGACATTTTTGCATGGAATTTGGGTATACGAACTTGGGTCCTTTTGCTTTTGAGGCAAAGGCTGTAATCTCTGAGTCATCCCACCAGCTCGTGCAAGGGCACTTTCATCCATGGTAGAGATTTCGTCTGCAGAAATCAAACATTCTGTGCCCTGCGTACCTCTAGCTGCATCTTTTGGCAGCAGATGGCTGATTCACTTCTCTTCCCAGCCTACAGGCGCATCTCTCCAGATGTGCTGTTCTCATCTCACATTCAACATGGACCATGGGCTGCTCTTTGCAGTAACAGGGTATCCATCCTTGCTATTCTGGCTCTCTTGAGACTGCAGAGTATTCTAGTGCTGAACAGTGTGGATACCCCCACTGGGGCATAACACCAACCCTGGAAAAGTGAAAGATTCTCAAGCTTATAAATCCAGTGAGACGTGAGTGGATAAAATGACTTGAGGATTTAGAATGAAAAGAATGTTTTTTGTTTTGCTTTGTTTTGTTTTTGTGCCCATCACAGTCACACAATATATAAGATGAAGGACATTTTATATAAGATGCGGAGAGGGATTTATGAAAGATTAGAATTTTAAAAAGTATTTAGAATTTTTAAAAAGATTTTTAAAAGCACAATAAATGCACAAAAGGAACTATGGTTTTCTTTTAAGATATTATTGTCTAATTTTATTTTCTCTACTAAGAATTGTTCTTCCACTTTGAGTTATTTTATGGTACCAGCATCTAAAAGTTATACAAAATAATTTACCTTCCTCAAATTCAGTACTTTCTTTGATCGTCTTCGGTTTATCACTGTGCTTTTTTTGGTTGTTGTTGTTGCTACTAAGTATTGAATCTCTTGCATACTTGACAAGGTCTCTTCCACTGAGTTATTTACCCAGACCTTTGGGGTAATATCATTTTAAGGTAAGGGTACTTAACCTGGGATCTGAAATCTGAGTCCCCTCCCCTCACTAGGAGCCATTTTATAGGTTATGATGAACTGTCAACAAATCTGAAAACTAGGTAGGAAATACTATGTGTCCACTCCTGCTGTCCAGTAGCTGGAATTTAGCATTTCACCTATTATATGTGTTACCTAAAATGCACTCTAGACTAACTGGTGCTTATGACTCCTCACCAACAGAAATTCATATGATCTGACACTTGACTCATTTAAGTTTGTGTCTTTGAATTATTAGAACTGATGCTAATGACTTGTTTCATTTAAGAGTTAATGCATTCATAAAAATGAATTGATATTACTATATTGCATATTGTTAATAAAATGCTATCCATTTCTTTGCTTACATTTTTATTATTATTTTTCTAGTTTTACAAGCATATCGAGTACTCAACCTGCTTCTCTCTATCACCTCTCTCTCTCATTCCTCCCCTTCAAGAGAGATAAGAGATAAAAATCTATTTCATTAAAAATGCCACCTGTGTGTTTACTGTGTGCAAGTACAACACAGCCCTGCAAAGGAGGCCATGGGTTCTACCCTGACCATAGGGTCCTGCCCACACACGGAAGCAAAGAAGATTTTGGTTGTAGGGACTAAGGTTACCATGAAATAGTGCTTGTCTAGGATATGCAAGGCCCTGGACTTGAACCCTGACACTGAAAAAGAAAGGAATATTAGTTGCAAAAGAATTCTAGTGCTTTCCTATCTGCCACTCCATTTGAAAGGTAAAGAAATGAATAACTTCTTAGGATTTTCTATGCAAATGTGTTTTCTAAAACACCACTTTCTCCTTTCTGCATACTGTGCAAAATGATTAACATTTTACATTTTGTGGTCAACATCAGTGGCGTAATGAACATATCCTTGTCATAAGTTACATCATTCAAATGACACATTTTTTCATGGGTTCTGAGGTGATCAAAAACAAAAATCAAACATACTAAGTATAATGATTAGTGAAACTATATATTTTGTTATCTGAATCAGAGCGCTTAGAGAGTGAAAGTATAAAGCTAATTACAGACTAGAACCTTCTTCAGTAAACTATGAGAGTTTTTCAAATGCCTGATTAGCTCATGTAAATTAAACTTTTGCCTCTTTGAACAATTCAACTAAGCCTGCCCAACATAAAATATATTAAGGAAGATGGGAGCAGTCTACCTATTAGCCCCACAGAGCTCTTATGTGAATGGTCCTTAACTGCAGGAATCACAGAGACTCAGTGTGAACCTATGTCTTGGACTTCATCAATTTAAATTCAGTCTTTCTGGTTGAGCGGGGCCAATGTTTCCTCTCAAACCAGAGGAAGGACTTTTAAATATATGACATCAAAAATTCTTTATTAATGTCCCATCTATAATGTTTCCATTGTTCAATTTTTTTTACCTCAGGTTCTATAAATAAGTACAGCTGATTAATGGTACATTACTACAACATTAAAATACTCATGTGTACACTTATTAGCAAGAATTATCTTCCAGAAAGTCATATAATTGATCACATAGCATGCAATTTATTTGTAGGCAACACATTCAATATTGTCAATGATGCATATTGAAATATGTGATGATAATGAAGAAAAGGAAGTATCCCATAATGCATCCCATACTTGAAGCATAAAAAAGCAGCAAGCCAGAAATGTCAAAAGGAACAGATAAAAAGTATTCTAATGAAAACCTTTGACTCTTGCTAAAATGTGAAAAGAATAGCCCAGCAAGACGGAAGACTTCTAGACACCAGTCACTACAATGTCATAGGAAAAACTTGCAGTCAAATACCCC
The DNA here is from genome assembly GCA_023101885.1 of Typhlomys cinereus. Taxonomy (NCBI): domain Eukaryota; kingdom Metazoa; phylum Chordata; class Mammalia; order Rodentia; family Platacanthomyidae; genus Typhlomys; species Typhlomys cinereus. The sequence goes on from JALPQD010000082.1 coordinate 5,138,290, forward strand.
ATGTATGCTAGCTGGGCCTTGGCATAAGCTAGACTGCAACTAGGCTGTCTCAGCATGGCTAGCATTTGACCAGCTCAACTACAGAATTCAAGCAGGCAGCCAGGACATTCATCTCCATCTGCTGATATTAAGTACTTCCTTGCTATAGCTGGGGTAACATGGGAATTCCAGTCACAGCTATTAGTAAGAAGGCTCTTGTCTTTCTGCCTACTCTGTGGTTTCAGAAGAGGACAGTCTGATAAATAAGGATGTTCCACATCTTCTGGTGGTAATGAGATTACATGTACCACTGTATCAATAGAGATCATATTACAAGGAAGACAGAATTCCCACTCCCAGAAGAAATAAGGAAGAACCCCCTCATTCCTCTTAGGTATAAATGGATTTGGAAGCAATAGACTAATGCTAATTTTCTCTTTCTATATCATTATCAGAGAAAGTCAGCCGAAACAGAACTTATATAAGATCCGTCATCTGAATGAAGCTCTGGTGTAATGAGGCCAACTCATTATATCCACGACAATGTGGCAGATGGTCAGGCTTCCATCAAACCCAAACGACCATGGCACATTCAAGGGAAATCTGACAGTGATTATTAAAAAAAAAAATCAGGGGGCTGGAAAGGTGGCTCAGGGGTTAAGCCTCTGCCTTGCAGGTGGAAGGTCCTGAGTTCGGATCCTAGACACCATGTATAGACGTTGACCAGAAGCGGGGGCAGCCTGCGATTCTGGTCCTGGTAGGGTGGAGCCTGTGAATCCTGGGGCAGAGCAAACAAGGAAGAGGTGGAGGCGTCCATGGTGGTTCCCGAATTCGCCTGTGGTTCTACATACACACACACACACACACACACATGCACACATGCACAATTGAATAAATAAAAAGTAAATAAATTATAAAAAAAATCAGTCAATAGATTCCCACACTAGGAAGGCAAGAAGCTATGTTTTCCGACAAAGATATTTAAAGCTCTCATGATGAAATAGTTTATTAATCAATTATTGAACATAAAGGCATGCCAATTTCTTCAACTATCAAAAATGTTGGTACCTGTAACTTGGAATAAGTCATATCTGTATTATGAACACCCAAAGAAAACAGGGAAATGCTGCATAAAGTAACTCAGAACCACTGGAATCAGCGGGAATCCTGGGGCTGGAGAGGTGCTTTGCAAGCAGAGGGACTGAGTTCGGATCCCAGAACCCTCATAAAAATGCTGAGTTAGAATAGTGGTGGTCTCCACTTTGGCCTTGGAAAGCATGGTCTGGGAAGCTCCAGAACAAAGCCATTAGGAAGTAGAGCCATCCAGGACGATTGCTGAAATCGTTACTGGGTTACTCTCTAGAGTCTGCATGTATCCATACAGGTTCTTGTGTTCATAGTCAAAAACTGAACTAGAACAGAGCATTAGAGGATTAAGGCGTTGTTTATTAGAGGAGAGAAAGAACAGAACTCATAGACTCCAGATGCGAAGCACCATGAGGTGCGAGGGCAAGGGCAAGAAGTCGTGGACTCCAGGCATGGAATCCATGAGGGCGTGGAGATAGAGAACTCATGGACTCCAGATGTGGAGGACCATGAGGGGCAGGCGCCTAAAGAACCCATGGATTTCAGACATAGAATCCGTGAGGGGTAAGGAGATAGAACAGAACTCACAAACTCCAGACACGGAGTGCCACGAGGGGCAGGCACCAAGGATGGCTACCAAAGTCAGGTATATTTATACATTTAGGCAAACTTGGGAAAAATGGCTTTTCCTCATTGGTTAGCTCATATTGAGGCTAACCCAGTTGATCTTATGTCCTACCTGGAGGTAGGGCTTATCTGTCATGGAGAACTCATCTCCGTATCCTTTCATAAGCAAAGAGTTGGGGCAAGCTGACCACCTTATCTCCATGGAAGACTGGAGTCTGTTCCTCCCTGGCCACAGGGAGTTTTCCTCCAGGTAATCTCAGGAGGCAGGGTGGCTTTTCAAGGCCTTCAAAGACCTTCTCAGCATGGCTGCTCTAAAACTGCCTAAAAATCACACAGTGCCCCCCCCCCACGCACAAAATGAAATTATGAAAATAAAATAATTGTTTAAATACATAAGATGACAAGAAAAAAGAGAACCAAAAATTAAACAAAGAAAATAAATAGAAAACAAACAAAAAGCAAATAAAATTCATATTTAAGCTTAACACGTTGACAATTATATTACATGTAAAAGGTCAAGTACAATAGCAATTAAAACACAGAGATTCAAAGATTGGGTTGAGGAACATGACTCAATTTTTTTTTTTACCTACAGGAAATTCACTTGGTAGATAATGATAAAATCAAAAGGAATTAAAAGATTAGTTAAATGAATCAACAGTGATCCTGTGAATATCAGATAAAGTGACCTCCTTGACAGTAAACAATGACCAGGAGAGGTGTTACAGAATGCGGGAAGCACAACTCTTCAAGATGACAGATGAAGCAACGCTAAAAATCAGTGCCCTATAGACACTGCAAAATATCTCAAGTTGAAAAGAAAAAAAGCATTAAGTGCGAAAGTTACAGTCAGAGGCAGGTGCTTGCAGACCACTGTAAAATCTGCCCAATTTTCTGAGTTCCAACTTTAAAAAAAATAACTTTTGCTTTTCTGTGTTTCTGTCTTTTTCAGATAGCAGCCACAATCTTACACAGGCCTGCCTGCAGTTCTGGAATGTCTCTGTTTGCTCTGAAGACCCGCCCACTTTCGACTCCTGCTTGCTCTCGCTCTTCCTCTTGTCCATTCCCTCTTTCCAGCAGCTGGTGAAGATTTATAGCTTGCCTGCTGTTGTTTTTTCCCCCTCTGAGTCTCTAATACAATAGACTTTAAAAACAAAAAAATCATAATTGGAGATCAAAATACCTTGCTCAATGATTGTTAGAGAAACTAGCCAGTGATCACCAAAACTGTTAGGAAGGAACTCAACTTTCAGCCAGTGGGGGCTACTCTGCACTCTAAGCAACTGAATAAATATTCCTTCCAAGTGCCTAGGGAAGTATATATTCCCTATATATAATTATACACACACACACACACACACACACACATACACACACACACACACTTCCATAAGATACCTCCAAGCTGTCAAATAAACAAACACAAAAGAATTGAAGTTATGCAAAGTGTGTTTTTTAACCCCAAAAGAAACAGCCGAAATCACTGTCAAAGGCAGACCTGGGAAATCTCCAAAAGCAAATTAACCACACTCTTCTAAATAATCCACTGGTTAAAGAGGAAGTCAAAAGGTAGAGATGAAAAATACACTGAACTTAATGAACATGAAAGGGCATTTCAAACCTTGAGAGGCACCACTGCAATGCCGAAAAGGTAGTAGTGTGTGTGTGTGTGTGCGTGTGTGTGTGTGTGTGTGTGTGTATGAATAGAAAAGTCTCAAATCATAAGCCTAGATCCCGTCAATATCCTCAACAACAAAAAAGGGAAAATATGTCCGAAACAAGCCAGGAAAAGAATACTAAGGAGTAGAAACCTATGTAATTTAAGACACAAAAGCTACAAAGAACATGAATGAGCAAAAGTTGCTTCATGAAAAATGTCAGTAAGATTGACAAATTCCAAGCAGGATTGACAAGAAATAAGTAGACACCAATTGGAGAGCTGTTCTGGTAGAAGGAAGGAAAACTGTCAGAAAGCAAGAAGGAAGCACTGGGGCCCTAACTCTGAGGACAGCGTGCCATGCTTAGCCTGATAAAGGTCTCAGTTTGATCCCAGCACTCCCTAAACCCATGTCAAAGCACAAGACATAATGGCCTGGATGCCTGGACTCTCAGGGTGAAGAGCAACACCAGGAAGAAAGCTGCCTCCAGCTCCCTTTCCCGGGCTCAGGGATTAAAGCCTTTGTCTCCAAGCAAATTTGGATCCCACATCCCACATAAAAACGCTTGGCAAACAGCAGGCTTGGGCCCCCACAGCAGTAGACAAGCCAGAGTGAACCTGGAGTCCGTGATGATACAAGCAGAAGGGTGGGAGGGAGATGGATGGAATGACGAAGGGAGAAGGGGGGATGGGAGGGACGGGGGAAGGAGGGAATCTGGGATGAATACTCAATGCGTCTGTAAAAGTAGAAAAACAAATAAAAACGGAAAAAAGATGCTTACCAAAAATGGAAGCAGCCTATAATTCTGGCCCTGGAAGGCGGAGCCTGAGAAACTCCAGAGTGATGCAATAAGGAGGAAAAACAATCCATGGTGATTCCTAGTATCACCCTTGGGCCTCCACACGCACACACACTAAAGTGCCTTCTACTACACAATCACACACACACTCAAAACAAAAAGATATAAGGAGATACAGAAGGAAATCTACAAAAGCAGACGAATCTAAAAAAACATTATTTTAAAAATCTGAAAAAAAAATTAAGTGGAGTCTAGGGAAGTCTTCAGTTGTAAAAATTTGTGGATAGGTGTATGATCCTAGGTTGCAATTAAAAAAATTTAAATAAAAATGAATAAATATTGCAATTTATATTTTGCAAAATTCCAATATTAAACTAGTTAGCTCCTGCAGATGAATTGATTGGAAAACATTTGTTTCTGTTATTTTCTGAAAAAAGGGCTAAATTGTTATTGTCAAACTAAGTGTAATTCTTGAGGAAGCTAGTTTCACTCTTGGAATTGAGGACAGAAAAAAAAATCTGTAGTAACAATACCATAAGATTAAAATATTAAGTAAAATTTAAAACTATCACAATGATAATATCAAAGACAAGTTTTTAAGAATATAGTCACAAACCTCGAGACTTCTCCACTGGTACGTACGGTGTCTGTCCCTCTCCATAAGACTAGGTGGACCTGTGACTGTATACGTCAATAGAGAATGTTGACAATAACAAGCGACTCCTCAGCTAGGGCACTATAGTCCAGGAAGATTCTCTCTCTCTTGTATCAGTTCCAGGAACAAAAGGACTTCTTATCCTTCACAATACTAGAGGGGGTACATGTGGCATCTCTGGGTCCAGTCTCAGGCCATCTCAAGCTAGGCACTATTCAAGGAAATAAAGAAGCCATTTGTGTGGGTCCCCTTCGGCCATAGATGATAAGCCAGCCGAGGACTCCCATGTAGAGCAGAGAGAAGCCATCTGCATTGTGCCTTCCCCAAATTTCTGGCTTATGAGGTCTATAAGCATAGCAAAGTGAATATCACCAAATATCACTAGATTTTAGGGCTGTTTGTCACATTGCAGAGATAACCAGAACATGGCATCGGTGACATGTATAGCTCCAGAACCATCTGGGGCATCATAGAAGTATTAATTTATGTTGCAATGTGGTGCTCTAGCACATGCCTAGTACTTCCTATGATCTATATTCTCAAAAAAAACTATAGAAAACGTACAATTAAATTGCATATGCAAATAGTTCTCATAAACTTTTCATACATTCATTTGCTACTCACGCTTTTGCTCAGAGGTAGCTTCTTGAGATGCTGCTGAGGGAAGTTGAGTTCTCTTCCAGAAATAGTCAGCTTCCATTTCCTGCATTGCCCCATAGTTATTGTCACTAACCCTACACTCCATGGAAACTCTGCTGACCCTGGAAAATGTGGATACCATGGAAATCCCAACAGCCAGTACACTCCTGTCTATAGCACAAGAGAGGAAAGATCCTGTAATAAATACTGGAGGATTTCTTTGCAATTTTAACCCCAACAAGGGAGAAAGCTTGAATATCGAAGCTGAATTCTGGTTCTATCTTTGCCTCTATTTAGTTCCATAACCTGGGATAAAATCACTTCTAATTTAATAGCTATGTAGAACTGAGAATTTGCCAACCATAAGATATATATTTTCCCAATCTATTAGTAAGTATAAAACACTGCTTCTTAAACTATAGGGCAGAACCCCATATGGGGTCAAATAACTGAATGTAAAGATCATGAATTTAGCAACAGTGAAACAACCAAAAATTAGCTCAAAATCAAGTGGGTAATGAATCCAAGGTGTTTCTGACAAGACTTACCCATATTGATGAGAAAGTACAACTACCTTCTTTTAATGGCCAGTTTATACCAGAACTTCTTAGACTTTTTCCATTTACAATCCCCTTTATATTAAAAAAATATTGCTATTAGAGTGTGTGCGCGCGTGTGCACATGTGTGCATGTGTGCATGTGTGTGTGCACGTATGGAAGAGAACAACTGTGAGTACAATCTCTCCTTCCACTTTTTTCATTGTTCTAATTTTTCATCTAGTGTGTGTGTGTGTGTTTAGAGGCACTATGTGTCCGTGTGGAGGACTTCTTTTCTTCACTCTGGAATTTTTCAGGCTCCACCAGAGCCTGAAGTGCAGGCTGCCGCCATTATTACTGGTGTTTTTATATGAGGTCTGAGATCTGAACTCAGAACCTTGTGTTTGCAAGGCGGTTTTAATCCACGAGCTACCTCTCCAGCCCTCTCCTTCCACTATTATGCATGTTCTGGTGCTTGAACCCTGGTCATCAGGGCTGTGCAACAAATGTTCTTATCCCCTGAGCTATTTTGATAGACTATGATCACTTTTTGCCTGAGAAATTTTCACATAAAAGCCGGGTACACACACACACACACACACACACACACACACACACACACACACATACACACAGAAAACAAATAAAAATTACAAATTATAAATCATAAAGAAATTTATTCAGGGGCTGGAGAGGTGGCGCAGGGGTTAAGCCTCTGCCTTGCAGGCGGAAGGTCCTGAGTTCGGATCCCAGATCCCACGTATAGACGCCAGGCGGAAGCAGGGGCGGCCTGCGCTTCTGGTCCTGGTAGGGCGGAGCCTGTGAATCCCGGGGCAGAGTAAACAAGGAGGAGGTGGAGGCGGTCCATGGTGGTTCCCGAATTCGCCCGTGGTTCTACACACACACACACACACACACACACACACACGCACAATTGAATAAAATAATAAAAAATTGAAAAATGAAATTTATTTTAAAAATTGTGTGTGTGTGTGTGTGTGTGTGTGTGTGTGTGTGTACCCGGCTTTTATGTGAAAATTTCTCAGGCAAAAAATGATCATAGTCTATCAAAATAGCTCAGTGGATAAGAACATTTGTTGCACAGCCCTGATGACCAGGGTTCAAGCACCAGAACACGCATAATAGTGGAAGGAGAGGGCTGGAGAGGTAGCTCGTGGATTAAAACCGCCTTGCAAACACAAGGTTCTGAGTTCAGATCTCAGACCTCATATAAAAACACCAGGAATAATGGTGGCAGCCTGCACTTCAGGCTCTGGTAGTTGGAGCCTGAAAAATTCCAGAGTGAAGAAAAGAAGTCCTCCACACGGACACATAGTGCCTCTAAACACACACACACACACACACACACACACACACACACACTAGATGAAAAATTAGAACAATGAAAAAAGTGGAAGGAGAGATTGTACTCACAGCTGTTCTCTTCCATACGTGCACACACACATGCACACATGCACACATGTGCACACGCGCGCACACACACTCTAATAGCAATATTTTTTTAATATAAAGGGGATTGTAAATGGAAAAAGTCTAAGAAGTTCTGGTATAAACTAGCCATTAAAAGAAGGTAGTTGTACATTCTCATCAATACAACTCTTCAGATTTTGAAATTAGGGGGAAAAAACACCTTTGCAAAGAACACAGATTCTGATATCAAATATAAAATGCTGAAAATCATAGCTTCTACTCAAAAAGTGATCTTTTTCTCCTCCCATCAATGAGGCTTACTCCTCTATCTTGTCTCTCTCACTCATAACTGCAAAAACACACAAAGCCGTCATTTTCACTAAAAAGATGAATGTAGATTCATGGTAGAAGCTATGAAGATCACAGAACTAAGGCATAGACAGACAATCAGACCATATAACAAAAGTAATGTAGCATTTCTTTCCAACTTCTAGCTGTGTGTCAGCAAGGAGGAAATAGGAAGGGTAACATTGAATACCCACCGGAAGGCAACTTGGCACAGTAAGAACAGCTCTCGGTCCTGTATTATTCTCTTAGCCAAAAGATGACAGGCATGCACATTCAAAGTCTGTGATAAACTGTCCAGTAAGGCTAAGTTTATGTAGGGTTTAGCAACACTGAAAAAAAAATGTCATTTGAATAAATTATATTCCTTGAAAATACACTGCAATGGGACACTGAGGAGCCTTCTAGTCTCTGTTTGAAATGGGCCAAAGGACTTGCACAGGTGACAGCGTGGATCTGTCAGATGCCTTCAGCCTCTCGATCATAAAGCTGCATAAACACGGAATCATGTGCAATTCCACTAGTGTTCTGACAGGTATCTCAATGTGTAATGATTGAAATAGGGAGTCGTCTAATTTTCATAGTCCATTACAATCAGAAAAAACACAGTGTTCTCAAGGGCCAAGGACAGGTCAAATGTGAAATAAAGTTGTGCTCGGTTTCCTTCGGTAATGTGTAAAGCAGGCTGCTTGTGGGAAATCGTAGGAAATGCAAAACTAAAACCTTTGGAAGTCTAAAGCCAGCTGAGAGGACAAAGATAGAATGATGAAAGACAGGTCACATGCAACTGAGAAGAAGTGCTTCTGGAAGCTCCCGAAGGGTCACTCGCGAAAGCCCAGTCTTCATGCTGCTTGGGAATGCGTCTTCGTACCTTTCATACTGCTGCAACACAATACTTGAGGCGAGGCATTTATTTGATTCATTATGCTGCTGGCTAGGAGGTTCAAGCAGTGTCATGTGACATCCTGCCAAGGGCCTGACATCTGAAATGGAGAAACGAGAAACTGCCCCAGTCAGAAGGGCCAAGCACGTGGTACAGCCACTTCGTGACAACCCACTCTAAAAGACTCACGCAGCCCGTGAAACTCTCCTGCTCTCTGGAGACATCACTGGTCCATTTGGGAAGGCGGTGATCCAGGGACACTTTGCTATCGCTTGCTTGAGCCCAGTTTCCAGACCACAACCTCTATATGGCAAATCATCACAGAGCATAAAGCAATATTGCTAAGGCCCAGGCATGCATGAACTTTCTAATGTTTCACACCATCTATCACTCAGGTGCCAGAGGCGTCAGAGGCCAAGGAGCGAGTGAAAGAAAGTAGAGAAAGTATCACAGAAGACCTATCTGAGATTGGAGAGACAGGTGCTATTTGTCTATACATTTGCTTATTTACTTACCTATTCATTTAATTTTTACCCATGTAGCCCATTGATCTCTCTCTTGCTGAGCTGGTAAGAAACACCTTGAACTTCTGATCCTTCTGACCCCAAGTGCTGAGATAACAGGCATGTTCCACTATACACACTTCTATGCATCCGGGGAGATTGAATTCAATAGTTCATGCCTTCCATGTTAGGTAAACACGCTGCCATCTGAACCACAACCTTGGCCTAAGAAAATCATTTTAAATCGCTTTTTAAAATTTCAGTTGTCATACATGCTACGTCACTTTTTGTGCTGGACGGCTGGGTATTGAGTCCACACGCCTGTAAAGGCCAGGGGTTAACATTAAGTTCCATTTCTCAGGAACCACCCACCTTGCTTTTGAGAAAAATCTCTCACTGTGACCTAGAACCCCTAGTTGGGCTTGGCTAGGCTGGTTACTCAGTGGCCCCTGTAAGCTTCATATCTCCCCTTCTCACGTGCTGGGATTATATGTGAACACCGCTGTGTCAGACTGTTACTCGGGTACTGAGACTCAAACTCAGGTCTTCCTGTTTTCATGGAATCACTGTTCAGACTGAGCTTTCTTCCTCACTAACTAGGTTCCCCTGTGGACATGTTTCTGAGAGATTTTCATGATCAGGCTAGTTAAATTAGATCACCCTAAATGGGAGCAGCCTCCATTTCATCATTCCTGAAAAAAAGGGAGTCCCAGGAGCAAGTTGTGGCTTGTTGCCACCTGCATTTGCTTCTTGTTGGTGAGTGCGCCTACCTACTGCTGACCCTACACAGTCGCAACTACTTCCGTCCTTCAGCGACATCAGAGTCCAGCAGTTCCAGCTTCCAGCATGGACCACAGGCCAGTAGCTCTTAGGAACTCTCCTTGCAGTCAGACTGGGGCTGCGGAGGATGCCAGCCTCACGGACTGAGCAGCCACCACTTCTCAAGCCCTTTTGTGGGGGGGAGGGCGGGGGCAACAGCCATTGTTGGACCACCTAGGCCATAAGGCATAAGTCAAGCTAATAAATCTCTTCTGAGTATGCTTTCCTTCTGTCAGTTCTCTTCCTCCAGAGAGAACACTCGCACACAAATCTGTTCATAGCGAGTGCTGGTCAGACTGTGAAGGAGATTGGAAGGCAGTGCAAGCTGCTTGCAGAGCATGCTCAACCGTGGCTCATTTTAAATTCGCACTTTAATGATATTTTAAACGGCATTTTAAAATCATAGTTTAATGATATCCTGTTCTCCTCACATGAAGATGATGTGCTGAGATGTGATGTCATCACTCTGGTGGCCACTAAGGCTCCCCTGTCCTCTGCCGATGGAAGGTGACCTATGTGAAGATAAACTAATGCGGACTAATCTGCCGGGGTCAAGACAGGGACATTGCACTGCAAAATACTCCAGAGCCAGTAAGGGCCTTGGTGGGTTTTATAAGGATTTCATTTAAACTTTCTGGTATTTTCTTTAACAAAAAATGTAATCGTAGTGAGAAGGAAGAATCGCATCATTTGGTGCACGCTTTGTGCAAAAAGAAGCTGTTTGACTGCATGCATACTGTACTGAAAGATCAAAGTCACTGTACTCTAGCTAACAGAAAAGTAAACTAATGATAGTACTATATCACTCCTAAATGTGAATATGCAATGTTTCAACTATGCCTTTATTCTTATTGTCTCCAAATAAGAGAATTTATATTCAGTTACTTAGGTTCTAGTTATGTGAGCAGGTTAGAATTCACTGCTCAAATGGGTGAAATCTAGTTTTGGTAACTGCATCTTACATCTATGAGAAAAAACAGATTTCATTGATTTTATATCAGCTCCAGTACTCATGTTCCTTGCATCCAATGACCTGAACTGTCTATTTTGTCTTCTTCTCTTCCACCACAAGAAGTGCCTTCGGATAAGCAGGTTCCCATAAAGCTCTATTGTGGAGTCTATACATCGAGTGTTGGTGAATGCTTACTAAACTGTGCGAAAGTCTTACAACGCTCTCAATTGAGTAAAAAGCAGTGTATAAACCACATATTGAGTAGGTTTAGTATGTTTATGTTTGATTATCCATTTATTTACATTGAGAAAATGATTTCATGAGCACTTTTTTTTCTTTTTTTTTATTAAAAATTTAATTATACATTTTAAAATTTTTTACCAGTTCCCTCCCTCCCCCCTCCTCCCCCTCCCCTTCCCCCAGTGTCATGAGCACTTTTTATCAAGTTGTTCACTTCTGTATTTTTTTTTTCTGGGATAGTGTGAAAAAATGTCATGAATAAAATTACCCTATAATTTGCTAAGAGCACTCTGAAGCAATAGATGAATGAAAATATGACCATCTTTATTCAGAAACTCTAAACATTCATGCCTTAAGGCTAATTTATATCTGTTGAAAGCTTATTTGAAGTATCTCACCATGCCTTGTTCTCAACAAAGCACATCAGAAATGGGTTCACAGCACATGTAGAGAGGTTATGACAGCAACTTGCTATCTGGGTGAAACTGAGTTGAACAGAGTTGCTTGGATTTAGATAGAGGCTTTGAACTGGGCAGCAGCTTAGCAAGCTACCAGAACCAGGACACGCTTGGGATCTGCCCTCACCACACTCTTTCCTCTAACAAACCTAAAGGAAACAGAAATGGTGGGCTCCAACTTCACTTCCTTCCCAACTCCCAAGTGGAAGAATTGACACTTGAGTCAAGACAGGAAGGGTAACCGCATCACCTACAACCAAAAGGAACCCTCAAGGAAGTTAAAATAACCCATGTGTTCTAAAGTAGCCCACATACAGTAAAATTATGACCCTGCTGCCTTCATACACATGGGCACAGTTTTCATGCACTATTATAGTTTCATAGTATATATCTTTAAATCACCCTGCAAAAGTTTCTGCCTCTGCCTAATGCTGGCTCTAATTTAGGATGAACAACTGCTCTCATAAAGAAAAACTGCTGCTGCTGCTGTTTATTAGGCTGCAGAAAGGTCTCCCTGACTAATGTCCCAGGATTAAATGAATGTGGACTAATAAGAGCTGATTTATTTGTGTTCTGCTGGGATAAAGCTGCCACTGATTTTACAAGAAACTATTCATCTGAGGCCCAGTAGAGCTAGTAAATTGTGGCTGTTGCTGGAATTAGTCTCCAGGCCTTCATGTAATCTACAGAGTGAAGGAGCAGAGCAGTAATAATGCCATCGTGGGCACTTGGTTTATTTAAAAGGTCCCCCCTTTATCTCCATCTCCAGGGACTCTAAAGATCAACCTCATGAGATCCCTTTTGGAAATGTGCCCATCCCTGGCCCACAAACTGTGTTTCTACCTGCAAAATTTAGGGCCAGAATTAAAAGTATATAGTCTGCAATAAAGAAATACCAAAGAAGTCACATCTGTCATCACAGACTATTTTTATGGACCAGGATACAATAAAGGCATCCCTGGAATTTAAGGAAATGTCCCTAGACTGTCAGGATTTAGCAATCCCAGAACAAAAAGAGTAACAGAGAAAGAGAGAGGGGTGGGGGTAGGGGGTATCATCTTATTTTCACTAAATGAAATCCTGAAGAAAACTAATAAAAAGCCACCTGCAAGTAGCCAACGTGAAGAAACATAACAAACAAACAAACAGAACAATTGCTGAAGTCACAGCCCACACACTGTGAGGGTCATAGAGGCAGCTGCGGACAGCAGTGAACACTCTTAAGCCTTCTAGAACAGCGGCTGCTTGAGACGAAGGATCCTGCGTTAGACATTGTTTACGAATATGTTCTCTCACTGTAGTTTTTCAACTGACGAACTGAAAAAAAGTAAGTTGTATATTAATTTAGAAGCCAATCAAATCAGCAGATGCTTCACCGGGGAATGGTTTTCCTCATGGTATAATTAACAGTGCTATAGAATTCATTTGAAGTCGCTCTTTCTTTTATCAGATCTAACTTGTCAGATTGTTTATGTAAGCATAGCACCATGCATGCTTTATGACCCAGATAAAGAAATAGCACCAAAGGAAGAAATGAGCAGTGAACTGCCTGCCGTTATTTTCAGCACTCAATACAATACCTATTCGTTGGTGTTCAGGGTAGCTCTATCAGGAAGGGGACGGTCTCCACTTTGCAATGAGGACATTAGAATGCCAGAAGATGATAGATACCAAAGACTCTTCAGTCTGTCAGTGGGAGAAACAGGATTTGAGCCGTAAGGCCAGATTCTTAAGTCACCGTTGAATCTCCAGGCTACATGAGAAATAATTTTATGTGTAGGAATAATGAGTATATGTCCCTTATTAGTAAGTACTAGTTTAAATTACCAAAGTTGAGAAAATTTGGTGATCTTTATTAAATATCACCAGATTATGCAACTGATGTTGAATTAGTACTCATTTCATCAATTTACATTCAACTACACTCAATTTTGATTTCATAACTCCAACATCTGTGATTACAATGTTTGTCATCCAACTCTTTGCTTCTTTGCTCCCATACTCTCTTTGATTAGATAGAACTCATGTAGAACATGGACGTACAGACCTGTAATCCCTGTACTTGGGAGGAATCTGAAGACAGCTTTGAACCACATAACAAGTTCCTATCTAGATAAATAAATTAACAAACAGAAGAAGAGTCCTTTCCTGTCCTGATTTCCAAAGCTCGTTGCTTTAAACTGCCATTTCATCATAATGGTTCCAAGGACCTAATAGTAACAGGTAAATGCTTCCTAATTTCTAACTAATGACCAACCTACCTGAAGGAAAGGAGTTGGTGAGAAAATCACTTTAGGACACCAATGTGTGGTCACATCTCGTAGCAATTCTCATATGTCAACACATGTCCCTGTTCAAAGAAAGAAAGATCAGCAAGAATTCATTGTGTCTGCAGGACTTTCTCTTAGACTGTAATGGACATGGGCTTCAATCAACTTATTTTCTTGTTTCATAGATGGAATATCTCTTTGTTATTAAGACAGCTCATTTTAGCTGATGCTATGATTTCATTATCTCTGTGAAAGGATGGAGTGGGGGAAGCAAGTAGAATCCACTTATCAGTTGCTAAGAATGCCAGTCTGGGAAACATGCAAAGAGAGCAGCTGCAGTTGTTAATGAGCTTAACACCATTAAAGACAAATCTCTTGATCTGCAATGGGACAAGAAAGGTACCTTAAGGGGAAGACATCATCTCATTGAAAATTCTAACTTTTGAAAATGCAAGTTCCTTTGGGAAAAGAAAGCCACAAGTACCAATGCCACCACAGGGTTTTCTTGCTGTAAATAGCCACCGAGGAAAGTGTTTTCCCAGGTCGGTCAGCCTCAAAGGTACACAGAAATCACCATTACTGTGATCTGAAGGCACCAAGTTACATCTTGAACTGGCTACAGAACTTGGCAACACCATCCATATAAAACAGCTTATACAGGCATGAAAGGTGCAAGAATAGGGAATTATGGGGGCCCCCGCCAAAGTTTCTAAAGGCTATTGAGTCTAGGAAATGTGTGTCTTGGTCAGATTCCCTGTAAGGAGCCTCTGAGAGGCCCATGCAAGAAGCCGGGGTAATGAAGTCTATATTGACGATGAGGACTTCAGGATGCTGTGGGCCATCTGCCATGAAAGCTACACTCCTGGAGTAAAGCCTGCCTGAGAAAGGACACAGGTACTTTACAAGGCAGAAGAAAAGGGCTGGGGCTGCCTAGGCAGTGAATGCCCGAGTGATTCCATCACAAATCCCAGATGCCAGACATGGGCCTGAGGGACATCATGTGTGTCTTTGTGGTTTTCAATTTCATTTCGATCTGATGCTTTCTTAGTCCCATATTCCTTCCTCCCTTTGGAATGGGACTGTTTACTCTGCCATTATAACTTGTTTTTTGTTTGTCTGTTTGTATGAAAGTAAGTTCCTGGAAAGAATCTGACCCCTATGATTAGAATTTCAATGGCTGTGGAGAGGATTGGAATATAACAAATTTCCAGTTAAATTATACTTTTATGCTTTTGTTCTTTATCATTCCTCTGAGTTTGTTCTAACATCCTGTGGCTATCTGGATGAATCTTTTGAATGCATTAACTTAAACCACTAACCTCCACCAACAGAAGGCTATCATTCAACAGAGATGCCCTCTTATGTACTTAATGTTTCCACCAATGTGTTTGAAAAGTGTCTTGATTTATGACTTGCCTTGACTATGTGACTATAAGACCTCAAAAAAACTGTTACCACAGCAGAACATGGAGTTTGGGACCACTTAAATCTATGTTTCTGGGCCATGGTCACTCACTTTTGGCTTCAGAATAAACTACCTCTTATCCCTTTGAAGTGAGAATTGTGATTTTTGTGTTTACATTTGTTTGTTTGTTTTGATTTTACAAGGACACACAGGTAAGAGATTATCTTGAGTCTCAGAAGAAACAACTTTTGAACAGTGCTAGAACTGTCGAAGACTCAGCACATTTAGAGATGGACTAAATACAATTTATATTATGATATGTAATGAGATTTCAGGTACCACAAGTACCCGAAGTATTGTTTGCATTGGAGTTTGAGTGTCCAGTTGACCAAAGGTAGAGTTGTGCTGATTAATACGACGTGATCAACATGACAGGATTTAGAATCACACAAGAAACAAACTTTCAGAAGCATGTATTGAGGGAGTCTCCAGAGAGATGTAACTAAAGTGGTACAATCCACCTGAATGTGGGGGGCCATGTGCTAAATAAAAAGGAGAAGCACAAGGAGCATTGGCTTTGCTCCTGGTTTCTGGCTTTAGACACAGAGTGACAAACTGCTTTGGATTCAAGCCACCAGACCTAGAACTGCTCACGCTACCATGTTTTCTCTGTCATGATGAACTATGCCCTCAAATGGTGAGCCAAAATAAACTCTTCCTTCCTTAAATTGTTTTCGATAGATATTTTGACTTAGCCAGAAGAAAAGCAACTAATACACATTATAAGGAATGGTGATAGGAAAATATTAAAAACACAGCAAGAAGCACTTTGGATTGCACATTTGATTTTGAATTCATTTTAAGTTGTTGCATATTCAGAAACCTTTTATTGCTTCTTAATTTTTTATAAACACCAATATTCAGTTAGGCAACTATGTAGGACATTGAGACGCAGGGTTTAAGAAACTGTGCTTTAGGTACATAGTAACCGCAGTTCTCTGTCAAACCGAATCCTGACTTGGCTTAAACATGTCAAGCAGCACAGAAAAGAGAACACTATCAGGCATGTGGTCAATTAAGTCATGAGACCTTTCCCTGAAATAGCAGGTTATTGCTTTTAATCATCTCTCATTAAATGATAGACTGAAACTTCACCAACATGTGTTCATGTACATGTGAGTGCACGTTTATGTGTGTGAGTGTGGTTGTGTAGTTGTGGACATCAGAGACTGCTTCAGGTGTCATTCCTCAGACTCCATCCACCATGTTTTCTGAGACAAATTCTCTTACTGACTTGGAACTCACAGCAAGCACTAGAGAACTGCCTAGTCAACTATCTATACTGGTCTAGATCTATCTGCTGCTGCACATAGCATTTCTACCTGAGTTCTGGGATGTAATTCAGATTCATATGCATAGCAAACACTTTGCTTAATGAGCACTCTCCTGAGACCCTGCATGGCTTTTTGAAAACCCAATGCAGACCACAAGTGTGTAACACATGGGATTCTCTAAAGCCCACTGAGTTTCCAGCAGTAAAAAAGCAATGCAAGATACTAAGTCTGCCCTGCTGACTTTAGAGATTTCTAAAGTTGCTGCTTCACCGAGAGAAAGGTTTGTGAATGCATGCCTTTCTAGTTCTCTGGAACTGAACAGCATAATTTCTTACATTTCTCTTGGCAAAATTTTAAACTTTTGATGTCTTGATTTTTGTTTGAATTTTAGTATTTGAATCTTAATATAGTTTTGTTTTAAAGTATAATAGTACATATGTATAGGCACTGTGATACTTTGCTTATTTATCTTAGAAAGAGAGGGGGCATGCAAGCAGCCTTGGAGTATGTAGTGGTTAGAAGTGGATTCTCTCCTTCCATTATTTGGATTCTGGTACACAGGTACCTTTATCCACTGAACCAGCTTATCAGCCCCTCTTAAAATTATTTTGAACTGATAAAACTTTCATATTCCAGATACTGTGCAGGAAAAAGAAATTGCTATGATTAAAGAAAGTCATATGGCTTTCATGTAATTAAAGCTAAAGAAAGAACATTGAATACTTTCTTGACGGTTGACTCTAGCGTCTAATTATTGAGTCACAGAATGTTACACTATTGAAGCATGACTTAAAGCTTCCACATCAGATAGTTACTTATCAAGATTCCATGACTATCCTAGAAATTAATCCACAGTTCAGATCTAGTCTGGTGCAGTCAATACTCAGTTAATTATGAAAATTTTACCAAGTGTTACTCATGTGAGTGGCTTATTACTTTTTCACAGCTAATTGAAAGGAGATTGGTCAGAAAGACAATCTTTCTTCTAAGACACATTGATCTTTCCAGCCCAGACCACTACCTCCTTAACTCTAACTCCTTAGAGGAGAAACTTCCTCAGCAGATGTGATTGAAACCGAGAGTTTGATAACCAAATCAAATTTTATCAAAGTAGGAAATGTATTTTAAATTGTGTCTTAAATATTTTCTCTCATTTTAGTTTAAATATGCAAATTTAGTCTCCTTTCCTTATTGTAGAACAGTCTTTTCTTGGAATAAGAATATACCAATTAGAATTCCTCATTAATTTTTTGCAGAATTCTTATCCATAATGCATCATGTATGATTTTCAATTTCTGAATTTGTTAAAGAACTTAACATTTAGCAATCAGATTGAATGCAAAAAATTCTATATTTTCTCTTTCAAAGTTTTAATGTATTTGCCTACATTTAATGCAACAATGTTTCAGCTAGTCATATATAGAATCTCCAAAGTTTCCAATAGAATTTCCATAGCAATAATATTCATGCCTTTGCATACCAAGAATTTAAAATTCTAAAATTCTGTCTGTTTTATGCCTAATGTAATAATAATCATTCCCTACATGGGAATACAGGTTCCAGTTAAGGTATATGTCTTCAAAGCACAAATGTGGGTCCTGGTCTTGCCATTCTCTTCCAGTAGCACCTCCATCCAGAGTCTACATGCCCCTTTTCAACCCATGTTCCAATTAAAAGGCACCTGAATTTTTCTGATCAAATGACCATAGATGTGAGCAGAGGTTGAACTTACAGGTAAAGAGTGTTCAACTATTTCATGACATCCTTTATTCTATCAGCTACACTACAGGCTGGAAGAGGAGGAAGATAAGAGCTAGATAGTAGTGAGAATGGAATATCTCTCTGTTGTGGTATTTTGTCTGAAATACAAAATTTTTGAGAACTAGAAACTTGAAATTGTTCTTCCTAAAATGATGTTTTCTTAAACATAAAGTATGTGGACTTCCATTCACAGTCTTATTCATGGACCCACTGATGTCAATCCCAGAAGACAAATGTCATATGTTGTCTCTCATACACAGGTGCCAACATAAACGTCCAGATACTTGCAGTGAGCAACTTCTAGCCCAGATACTTTGCTAAGCAATAATTGGTGGTCAGCAGATAACAGATGACCATGGAGCACTCGGCTCCAGATGGCACATGCAACCCTGTACCCTCAAGAATCAGGAAATTTACATTCAAAAATAATGAAAACACTAAAAATAGTACAAACATAATGATGGATAAAAATTCCCAAGTCTTTTAGGTGTGTTTTTGGCCTCTGCCTCAGAAACTAGCGAGTAACTCTATCTAGAATACCTTTTTAAGAAATTATAAATATATATTCATGATATATGAATATGCTCATTATATACACATGTATATATACATAGTAAAAAATTCTTTTGCATGTATGTGTAGAGTTAATACAGCAATTGTTTGCAACTATTTATATTTTAATAGCATGCTAAGAATGTCTCCAATGAATACATATTATATTGCTTTATTACTTTTTTATTTTAAGAATCATGCTAGAATTTGTATCAAAATTACTTTATCTTTGCTGCATTGATGAAATATGAAATGATAAACTGAAGAGATGTTAATAACCTGGAAATATATAGTTTGCTTCTAATGGCCCCATAATCTAGTTTTTAAGAGCAGTGTTACACATAGCACACACTAGGACTAGAAATCAGATATTTTGAAACCACAGTGTACACCCTGCAGACTGGTTGGAGAATATGTATTGGAGCCAGGATGGAAGTTGGTTGAAAAAGTTTCTGCTGTACTTTTCATATTCCTGGATTTGTAGATGAAGACAGCCATGCCTCACTCAGAGAAATATGCAGATTGTGAGAAATATGCAGATTATGTATACAATGCTTCAAATGAAGCACAGACACATTAACAATCATTCTTCACTCTTTTTCTTCTCTAAACTCTCCTAACTACACTAACAGTGATGTTAGCTGGTTAGACAACACTGTCTGTGGACTCTTGGGGATTCTTTCATCACCTCAGAATAATAGGCAGGAATTCAGCACAGAGCTGGTCGATAATAGAGCAAAATATAAGCTGGGCACTCTAACTCCCGGGTATTTTAACAACTCCACCTTCGTTTCTGCCTATAAATCTCTTTACTGCCCTTTTTTTATTTTCCCACCTCCTTGAAGTAGTATTGTATAGTAGTGAGGCCCATCACACAAAGATGCTGACCACATCAAATGGATTAGTTCTGTGATGCACGTGCTCTGCAAACTTTAATGCATTACAAACTACACAATACAAATACAGACATTTCCTAACCTGTAACCTGATTTTTCATGGATTGCACAATGTATAAAGATGACATTTAAAGCTCAGGTCATTACAATTTGAGGAATACTCCTGGCCATTGTTTCTACATACCTCATTCATATTCATATTCATATTCATATTCATATTCACATTCAGATTTATTTATATTTATATTATATGCTTGGATTTTGTTGTTTGATTCCTAAGCATGCAATTTGACTTCCATCACTGGAATAGTAATTTGTTCATTTAATCTAACTTTTCACATCTATTGCTTGCATCTAAGGTCATCAAGGCATTTATAGGGCACTTCTCCATTGTCAAATGCAGTGCTGTGAGGATTCCAAACACTAACATGCAGCACACTGGTTAAAAGACATTATTTCACATATTGCCCTCCAGACTCAGCTTGGAGTGAGGCAATCATAGAGAAATTTTCAACACATTGAAAGATAATTAGAAAGAAAATTAGAAAGAAAACACTGGCAAAATTAAGTGAAGTTTTCACTGTCAAAGTCTAATCCAAAGATTTCAAGCATGTAGTTCATGAGTTAAAATCAGCACAAAAACTTACTGGCCCATGGTGTTTCCAGTCACTTTCATGAATTACCAACATTTAAAAATCATTTTTGAAAAAAAAATCACAAATCTAATTTTCATTGATTTACCAGCTCAGATTCTCATCTGCCAACAACTAGAGTGCGGTAACCATTCTCTTGCCCCTCACAGTGGCTGCCATCCCTTATGGTTTTATAACTTCTGGGTAAGTTACTGATCTATATAGACTCAGCAGGTATTTGAATATAAAACCTTTAATCCAGCTAGTTTAGAGCATTACACATAAGCTGAAATTTAATGTCTCAAGGAAGTTTTCATCACTTGTAGGTCAGCCAAGATTTATTGAAGATCAAGATATGTGAGTTAACTGAGTCATACTGAATTTATGGTAAGTTGAACCAACTTCATTCCCCTTCATCTTTTTAAATCATAGGTCTTTTTCTAGATTATAGCAAGATGTTACATTAATTTGACAAGACTTATTTTTTGCATTGATTATTACAATGCAACTCATTCCTATGGAATTTCCTAGCCTAACTTTATTTTTCTAATTCATTATGCTAAGGTGATATGTGATGATTGTCAGAGTTTTCCAGAGTTTCCAGAGTGAATGTGCTATATCTTTTAAGATCCTCACCACCCAAATGAGTTACTTCCATTATTATTTCAGCCTTTGAAATAGATTTTACATAGGTGAATAAAACTCAAGTAAACTTTCAGCGAAGGAAGCATTCCAGGACCCAAATTTATTTGCATTGTTCATAATTTAATCAACTACAGGATCTCAATAAATGGGATTTGTGGGTTTCCTATAATAATAAGTAGGAAAAGATTAAAGTCTGGAATTTCCTATTATGCTAATTAATCATAGTCATAAACCAGTTAATGATGTGATCACTAAATTTTAGCTCCACTGCAAAATGATAACTTGAGTAGGAATTCCCTGACAAGAAGAATTCTAGTCTGTGAATTACATCCTTCTTATAAATATGCGCTTAGATATGATGAAATAGCTTGTTTGGATCTTGAAATTAAATAGGAAAGAATGAGGCATTTATAGACTTTAACCCCCTGAGACAATTAAAAACCCAGAATTCTGCTAAATCTTTTAGGTGAGCAACTCTCTATTATCACTAATTCTTCATACAACTTGCCACAATGCTGAGCAACACATGCTCCAATCATATTCTTTTAATCTGCAAGATGCCAAAATAGCTCATGCAGTCAGTTCTCTCATTCAGTAGACTTCATCCAAACACTTGTCAGCAGAGTCTAGCTTGACCTTCTGGGGAAAGAGCAAAGAGACAGGTTGATTTTTCTACAGTTTTACAAGAATGACAACAGTTAGGAGGGGCGAAGAAGCTATGACTAGAGTGGGTCTTTTCACCCATCGAGAAAGTTTGGCAAAAGAAGGTGCAAAAACATTTGACTAATATTTTACACAATATTTGAGATATTAAGTGCTTCATATAATGAACAAAGAAAATTTATATATAGCTGCCACTGCTTTTTGTTTATTTGTTTGTTTTTTGTAGCTACAAAATCTGTTTTCTCTCTCCCTTGTGCACAATCTATCTGTAGGGCACAAGCTCCTTAGAAAGAATCCATTGGCTTCAAAAGTGCCCGAGGTACTTTGCTAAAAGTGCAGACCTTTACTCTGAGCTTCAATTCAACTATGAAGTGGAACCAAATGAAGAAAATAGGGCTTTGAAAAGACCCATTGGGATTATTTTCAAACCTAAATATATCTCCAGAATTCACTATATAACACACAAAGCTATGAGCTCTGGAAGTCTTTTCACTAAATTTTAGAATGTTGATTATATAGAATTTCCTTTTGTACAAAGTAAAACAATTTTACTACATACATAAAATAGGCATATGATGCAAGGTAGGCTATTGATTTGGAAGAACAACTCTGCAATCCATGTGATCAGTGCTGACTGACAGATGAGGAGGGTAAATGTCTAACAAGGTATAAACAAGTTGGTCTTTAAATCTCACAATCAGCAAATATAGGAACATAGGAAGAATGAATCCATTAAACGTGTTTCTGAAAATTCAACAGAGCCTATAAAAAGGACACTTAAGGTGAAGTCATTAGATATTTGTGGTGACTTGGATCTGGATTGAGTGTGCCTTAGGAAAGTGCACACTCTGGTACTGGGGGAAGTAGAAATAATTTGGCATGGGGCTAGGAGGAGCTCAAATACCACCTTTGTGAATGTGTGCATTCTATATTACAGGAGTTGTTCCAGCAGGATTTTACTAATACTGAACTACTATGAAATGAGTTTAGCTGCCTCAGCTCACTTTTTCTGACTTCCTGTGTTCCCATCAAGAAAAATCTATCATATTCTGGGGCAACTTGAGGACCCACCATGGTGCAAGTAAGATGCTAGACCCATGTTCTTGGATTTCTGGAACTGTGAGCTAAATAAAACTCTTCTGTTATAAATTATTAAGCCATAGGCATTTTCTAATAGAAACATGAATCTAAGACAGCATAAAATCGCAAAGAGATCCCAAATGCAATCACCCAATCAATGTAACTATCTTATTTCTTTCTTCCATGGAAGTTCGCAGACAGACAGGCAAGCCAGGACAGCAGGCCATCTTCAGCATATGCCTTCTACCCATGGGAATCAAGTGACTACTTCACAAGATTGTTGCCTTGAAAGCAAGCAAATTAGGAAGTATATGGAAAATGCTTTTCTCACTAATAATGCACATTAGAAGTTGCATAAATGGAAACAGTACAATTTTCAAGCAAAAGAAGTTAGCAGATGACAAGAAACAAAAGCAAAACAAAAGTGAAAAGAGCTCAAATCAGTTTTCAAAAACTAGGTTGTCACCAAACCTGCTAGTAAGTAAAAGAATAAAAAAGGTAAAGAGAACAAGATAAGCAAGTTATTAGGCAGATTATTAATCTGCCAATATAATGATGACTTTCACATTACTTAGCCACCTTGTGATACAGCAGAGTTAGTTACAAGCAAATATACTAAATCATTAAATGCATTTAGCCTGTTAAAAATTGTACAGGCCTCCTCCTGTACACACAGGAAAGGGACACACAGGTCCAACAAATAGTCACTAACGTGACCTGCACCTTGTTATAATAGTCACCCACCTTGAGACGTAACATGATGAAACGTGTCATCGGCAGATCATGATGCAAGAGCACAGGTGTACTGCAGCTCCATCTTCACATGTCATGATGCCAAAAGGCCGGTCCCTGCCCACCTGGGGAACATGTAAGTCTTGCATTTGATCCAGCTCAGGTTTCCCCCCCACACACACACACACTGGCTCCCTCCTACTCTGGCATAAAGAATGAAAGTTCATGTTCATATGAACTATGCCTCCGTGGCAGCCTTCTGATAGAAAGCAAAGGAGCCCCCTGTGCTTCTGCCTCATTGCCCCAGCCCAGGCATACGCCATGCAGAGCTCTAAGAGAAACTGAAACAACCCTTGGCCATTGCATTTTTATCTAGCTTCAAAAGTGCTTTGTGAGGAAGGACCTGCATCGGTCACAGTGGCAAACCCCAGTCTCCAGCTCCTCCAGTGTAGGTGCAAGCATATGATCCAAGGGACACGAAGCCTCCCAAAAAGGAAATCAATGATGACAGTCAATTCACTTCCTGGGGTTTCTTGAGCAGATTTTCTATACTATGCAAAAGGTATGTTAAGAACCACTTTTCTCCTCTTTCACCTCAGCATTATAACTGACTATAAGGTTGTAGTTATCCCAAAGTGATTAATTCAAAGAGAACCTTACTTTGCCAAATAGAATAAATACCTATAAAATTTTCAGATAGTTTCTCTCGCTTCCGTCTATGGTTCCTCTTCCTCCTCACCGTCCTGAAACCAGAAAGAGGGGCAAAGCCGGCCATCATGGGCTTCCTTACTACACTGAAGGAATTAAAGTGAGGGTTTTGTTGTTGTTGTTCTTGTTGTTTGATTCTGTGAGAATGAAGTTTGAGGGCTGGGAAGATGACTCAGGGGCTAAAGTATTTGCCTTGTAAACCAAAAGATCTGAGTTCAGATCCCCATATCCCATGTAAAAATGCTAGTTAGAATTAACAGTAGCATGCAATTCTGGTCCATGGAAACCCCAGAGCAAGGTATTAAGGAAGTAGAGCAATCAGAATGATTCCTGATGTCACCCTTGGGCCTCCTCAAGTACACACACTCAAGTGCCCTCCTGTACACACACACACACACACACACACAAAGTTTTCTTTTTGTGTTCCACTTGAACAAAAAATACAAAACGTGGGAACTTCAGCAAGAGAGCAAATGACCACACATCACAATGAAGAGGCAAAAAATGGACAGAGACACTGTGACATGGAGAACAAAGAGGCACCAACAGCTAATAGAGCCCTCCAAGCAGATGAGGCAGGACTTGGCAGTGCTACTTGCCATATACTCTGGGTTCCTGAGTGAATGGGATGCACAAGTCAGCTCACTACTGATGAGACGAAGTGCACAGCCAGTTTTGACCAGAGTTTTAAGCAGAAAGGATGAGCAACATTTCCAGACATCTCTAATTACAATAACAATACTTACAAAATATTCCTTTCTGCCTCCAAAATTTCCTGATGGGCCTGAAGCTCTCATTATTCACATAGGAATAATAAGTAAGCATGAATACTAGAGAGAGATAACAATTGCCACTTAGTCCACTGAGATTTGGGGCCAGCGTTCCCACTAAGCAACCTACCTAATGCAGAGTTACTTTGTAGATTTAAAGAACAATCAATAATTATCCATTGCATTCCAGCACTCTGCTCATTTCTCCTTCACACTAATGTGATATTGCAAACAGTTGAGAAGTGAGACAAAGCTCCAGCATACATCAGTGGTAAATTTAAAATCTGGGCTCTGAGGCCAAGTACAGCACAGCACACCTGCAGTTTCAGCATTTGGGAATCATAGAGAGTAGAGTCAGGAATTTATGGTTATGCTCAATGACATAGTCAGTTTGAGACCAGCCTTGGCTACATGAGATCCTGTCTCAAAAGATAAAAAGAAAACGAAAAGATCTAAATTTTGATTTCCTTTCTAGTCCTTATTAAATGACACCCACAAGTCTGTTCCTTCATCCCATGTTTTTTAATCCACAGTGAACCCCACACTTAACCTACCCAAATGTATGGTTCTTAGTATTCCTGTGCATAAGAGGTCTTTTCTTTCCAAACTGGGGTAGTTAAAAAAAATGTAATCTTTAAAAATCACTGTGTTTAGGGAGCACAGAAAGAGTTCGAAAGTAAAAATTAAAAGAACAATGTTCCTTTGAGTAATGTCTTTCCTCCTGGAGAAGACGAACAAAGGCAGCAATCGGAATGATCAGCCCTCGTGGGCTCCTTATTAGCTGTCCACAGCGACCCAGAGACACAGGCTTTGCTTCACGCTGCCCCTGTCGCTATAGAGGCTCTTGTTTCTCCATTCTGGGGCTGAGCAGGTGCTGGATGCAAAGCTGGACGGTGACCCAATTTACTGTGCTGCAACAACAGAACGGCACCCCAGCTGGAGAAAAGACGCTTCAGCTTTGCTCTTTTCAAAGACATTTGTATAGATAAATGGAAGTTGATGCGAGGACAAAGAGGATATATTGTCCTCTCGGCACACATGTGCAACTTCGATTCTGCCAGCAGTCATCATTATAATAACTGAGGTTTATAGAAAGTTCTTTATCCAGAAGGATCCCAAAGAGCTTCACAAAACCCTCACAAATTACAGGCAAGAAAGCCCCCTTTCAGATCCGCGTGGAGAAGCTCATCGCTAATATTCTGCTCTGCCAGCACAGCACCTCCAGATGTCAATGAGCGATTACCAGCTTGTCAGGAGAATAGAATATTGGAGTCAAAACTGACCATGGGGCCAGGACAAGTGAATTCTGCCCCAAATACATA
The DNA here is from genome assembly GCA_023101885.1 of Typhlomys cinereus. NCBI lineage: Eukaryota > Metazoa > Chordata > Mammalia > Rodentia > Platacanthomyidae > Typhlomys > Typhlomys cinereus. The sequence continues at coordinate 5,164,671 of JALPQD010000082.1, forward strand.
TAATAACTGTGACTCTGCCCACCTTGGGTATTGTAAGAGACAGCTGCTTAACAGCTACCCCCTAACATGGTTCACAGGCAGGATGAGGAGAGTCAAAAACATTTCCTGAAACTCCAGAAGGCAAGCCTCAGGGGGAGGTCAGGAAGACAGAAGTGGAATCTGGCTTCTGTCCTCTGGCCAGATGTGCCACGAGCTCACTCATTCCAAATTTAATAATGTGTGCAGATCAAGTTGGGAGAGAAATCAACACTCAACTGTGAAACAATTCCCAAAACAAAATGGCTCTCAAAATAACTGAATTGGTGGTTTCTAGTTGCTAGGTTATGATTTGGTTTGGGGTTTCCTACCATTCTAATAATCATAGATTTTGTTGGGAGGGAATTTAAATTAAATCTGAAAGTTCTTTCTAAGGAATGAAGGGGTCTTCTTCGACATACCTCAGAGAAACTCACCCTTGCTGCTGGAAAATTGGACTTGAAGTTCAGACTCAGTTCTTTTGGTTCAAGACCAAAATCAAAATTAAGTATTATGTTAAAAACTCATACACACACACACACACACACACACACACACACACACACGCCACGCCATGTGTGTGTTTCATAAAAGAAGTACACACTTAAAGAATTTTTAACAACTCTATGATGCCAAATTGTGCTTTACTCGTACATGTGAGGAATCATGTATTTTCAGTACAGAGTCTTCCGATTAGAGAAATGAAAGTTATAGGCTCTGAGCTTTAACTGATTGTAGCAGAAAGCTTAAAATCTTAAAAAGCAAAAGTTAAAAAAAAAAAACCTCACCTTCTATTGGATACTTTAAAAGCCTAGATGGTTAAAAGTTGCATATTAACATTTGTGTCTAGAACTAAATTAGATAGGCAGCAATAAATGTATTAACATCTTCATCTAGTTGGAGGAGTGCATACTCAACATGAGATAGAAAAGTCAGGAGGTAAAACTTGAACTAGAATGAAAAGAGGAAGAACTACTTGGAACTCACTGTTCAGTCTTCTTAAGAGAATGATCTAAGCATGTAGTGCTAATTTGAAATCTGCAATAGACTCCATTTCAAGAATACCACTAGGCAACCTTGCTGGATATTTGCCTAACTCTTCCATGAATGACCACTGCAAAGACTAAAGAGACACAGCAATAGCAGATCAGCTGCTTCCTTTTTGAAACCCCATATATCAGAATTTTGAACTACAGTAAGACCTCTTAAGTTTAGCATAAGAGGAAATAAATACAGGAATATTAGCAAAGGCAAGTATTGTATACAGAAACTCCAATCCAGACACAAAATTAAAATTAATATATTGAGTTTAACATTAAAAATTACCAAGAATGTATACAAATATATGGTCCAAGTACATTTACCAAAATATCTTTTATAACACTTCATAAATAGAAGCAGCTTTAATGTATCTCCCATGAACTGATTATGTAGCTGAGGTTGATCTTGAACTCCTGATGTGTTTACTTCCACTTCCTGAATGCAGACATTACAAGCTTGTGGTGCAGCTTGAGTTATCCATAATTTGCAAGTAATCCCTCACCAATGCTCCTGTTAGTAAATCCAAGTAGCCCATCACCAATATTCTTGTAAGGAATCCCAATATTGCCATACCTTTAGTATCTCCTTTTACTATAGCCAGCACACTCAGAGGATTCATTTTGTGCATATAGCACAATTCTGGCTCTTATTTTTAAGTTACACACACAGAAGTAGACCCAGAAAATTTTTAATATGACTGGGCCTTAAGGTTATTGACAACTTTGACAATAGACATATGTTATTTTTGTTGTAATAGGAAAAAATATAATAGGATAAAAAGGCATTGACTTCTACAGTTTTCTTAAAAGTGAATGAATATTTTGCTATAATTTCATTATGGTCAGAAACAATGAAACATTGTGGGTTTTGTTCTTCTAAAAGAACAGTCTTGAATCTTCAAAGGAAATGGTTGTAAACAATCCAAATAATTGTAGGAAATCAGTATCCCAAAGCCGCATTGATCATGCATCTAAGCCTTCTGTTATAAACAAATGTCTATGAGCATTAATTGTGCAGATCTCAACATCAGTCACTCTTCTGAGTCAACCCTTCAGGAAATTTGACATTTGCCAGCATTGGTTAAGGGATCCCAAGAAGACTAGGGCACCTTGCCTACAGATCGGTAGAGCTGCATCTGCTTCCCAACCCAGAGTACCTGAGCCCCAGCAATATGGCTGCCTCAGACTTCATAGACATACTGGAATCCTAACACCTCCCAATTGCTCTCTCCTGCTGTCACTACTTGAAACGCATGTCTGTGGAGTCTCCCCTCCAAACTGTCCTCCTTGTGCTGACTAACATCTGTGATCCCCGTGTTCTCTTAAACTATGAATTTGTCAGCCCATGAATCCTGAAGTCTAATAATACAATTTTGTTAGTTGTAAACCTGAGTTATAAAGCTGGAACAATCTTCTTCTCTTGCTCCTCTATCTTAGAATTGCAACCAAAACATATATGTTTGGAAAATATTCTCCTTCCTGAGCTCTGATGTAATAGCTGGTCTGATTACCAATCATTATTTCATTTCTTTGTGGGAGAGGCTAAAGATCTGACTTTCTTTGCTGGGAGAGATGAAAGCAGAAAATATGTGGTGATTTCTTTGGCATATTTATCAGTTTACCCATTAGGATTTTCAGCCTACTTCCAAACTCTTGTGAATGCTAGATTCTGATTAACGAAATCACATTTTTTTAATGTTAAAATACAGATTCTTTTTTTTTCTTTTTATTTCCACTCATACAAACTTAACAGGCACACTGGTCTCCCCCCTCCCTCCAACCCCCTATCCCCATGTGTCCCCCTCCCCTCCCCCTTTTCTCCCCATCCCCCAGTGCCTCCCCCTCCCATCCCTGGAGCTTCCTTTAATGTGCATGCCAAACTCTTCTCTGGGTCCTCCTCTCTGATGAGGTGCAAGGACCCAGTAGCATTTCCCAGAACCCTTTCCTGTGTTCTCCTTAAGCATAGGATCACTACTGTGGCTGTCAATCCCTTGCCTCCAAGGATCCTAGTGCTTTTAGAAAATGCTACACTTTGTGAGGTCAATAGTGTGTTGGACATTTCACAGGGCATGTAAATTCCAAATATGATTGCTTCGGCCCTAACTTGCATGGAGTATCTTGCATAACATTATTCCTCCCATCCTTGTGCTCTTACAATCTTACCGCCCCCTCTTCCGCAAATTTCCCTCAGCTTCAGGATGGGGAGAGATTAGGCTGGCCCAGTTCCAGGTGATTGATATAGAGTCTCTGATGTTCTGGATTATGGTTTGTTGATTTTTTTTTTCAGTTTTGCTGCTCCTGCAACGCCCTTGGCTCCACCCTGATGGGTATTGGATGTCACCCCCGGCCAGAGATAAAAACCTGTTAAATTAGAGTTTTGTTATAAGAGTATATTCAAAGGTAGATGTAATAAAAGTAGGAAACCACGGTGAGGGAGGGATCAATCGCTCATTTGTAAAATGGTTACTTTTTATCTGCCAAACTATACACTCTCCCTTTCTGGTAATATCATACCCATCAGTTGTAAATGATCAGGAAGGAAAGTCTGTGAACTTAACCAGATGTCTCAGTACTTACTTGCACTCCTTGATGGTGACCAATTTTCTCTGCTGTAAAATGATCCCCTCTCTCCTTGTTTCTGATGTGGCCTTCCTTCCCCATCCCTCCTGTTCATAATCTTTGCAATTACTGTAGTTATTACAGAGATTTATCTTTGAGTGTCTCTAAGTGGGTTTCCTACTAGGAGCCACCTATTAGGGAGTACATATGGCACTTAATTTTCTGTGTCTGGGACACATCACTCAATATAATTGTTTCAAATTTCATCCATTTCCTGGCAAAATCCATTAATTCATCATTTTTGATGGCTGAGTAGTACTCCATTATATAGATGTACCACATTTTCCTTATCCACTCGTTAAATGTTGGACATTTGGGTTGATTCCATGACTTTGCTATTGTAAACAGTGCTGCTATGAACATGGTCCTGCTTGTGCTATAGAGGTGAATTTTTGCTGTATGAGGGGTTATTCCAAAAATGGAATTGCAGGGTCATATAGCATTTCAATCTTAATTTCTTTAAGAATCTCCAGACAGCTCACCAGAGTGGCTGTATGAGCCTGCATTCCCACCAGCAATGTAGGAGAGTTCCCCTCTCTCCACATCCTCTCCAGCATTTGTTGTTGTTTGTATTGTGGATTTTTGCCATCCTGACCAGGATGAGATGATATCTCAGGGAAGTTTTGATTTGCATTTCCCTGATGGCTAAGGATGTGGAACATTTTTTTAAGATATGTGTTAGACATTTTAATTTCATCCCTGGTAAAGTTTCTTTCAAGTTCCAGGGCCCATTTTTTAATTGGGCCATTAGTTTCCTTGGTGTTTAGTTTTCTAAGTTCTTTGTGCACTCTGGATAATAGAGCTCTATCAGATATGTGGTTAGTGAAGATTTTCTCCCATTCTGTGGGTTGCCTTTGAGCTCGTTTTACAATCTCTTTATCTGAACAGAAGCTCTTTAATTTCACAAGATCCCAACTGTTGAGAGTTGGTAGCAGTGACTGGGCCACTGAATGTCTGTTTAGGAACTGTTGGCCTAGCCCAATCAGCTCGAGGGAGTTCCCTATCATTTCAACTATGGTTTTTATAGTCTCTGGCCTGATATCAAGGTCCTTGATCCATTTGGAATTAAGTCTTATACATGGTGACAAGTACGGGTCCAGCTTTAATCTTCTGCATGTGGAGATCCAGTTTTGCCAGCACCATTTGTTGAAGATACTGTTCTATTTCCATTGGATTTTTTTGGTCCCCTTTGTCAAAGACCAAATGGCTGTAATTTTGTGGGCTTATATCTGGGTCTTCAATCCTTATCCACTGATCTGTGTGTCTATTTTGCAGCCAGTACCAGGCTGTTTCTAACTATGGATTTGTAGTACAGACTAAGGTTTGGTATAGTGATACCTCCAGCTTTGTTTTTGTTACTCAGGATTGTCTTTGCTATCCTGGGTTTTTTGTGCCTCCATATGAATTTTGAGAATGTTTAGTCAACTTCTTTAAAGAATTGCTTTGGGATTTTAATTGGTATAGCATTGAATTTGTATATTGCCTTTGGTAGGATGGTCATTTTTACAATGTTGATTCTGCCAATCCAGGAACATGGGAGGTCTTTCCACCTTCTGGTGTCTTCTGCAATTTCTTTCTTTAGGGTTTTAAAGCTTTCATTGTAAAGGTCTTTTACCTCCTTGGTTAGGTTTATACCAAGGTATTTCATTTTTTTAGGGGCTATAATAAATGGGATTGTTTCTCTCAGGGCTTTTTCACTTCTTTCATTCTAGGCATATAGGAAGGCCACTGATTTTTGTACATTTATTTTGTATCCTGCCACCCTGCTGAACTTCTGTATTAGTTCCAGGAGCTTCCTGGTGGAGTTTTTGGGATCACTCAGGTATAAGATCATGTCATCTACAAATAGAGATAACTTGACTTTTTCCTTGCTGATTTGAATCCCTCTTATGTCCCTTTCTTGTCTTATGGCTTCAGCTAAGACTTTAAGTACAATATTGAGGAGAAGCGGTGACAGTGGACAGCCTTGTCTAGTTCCTGATCGAAGCGGGAATGCTTCTAGTTTTTCCGCATTGAGTATAATCCTTGCTGTGGGCTTGTTGTAGACAGCTTTTATTATATTGATAAAGGTTCCTTCCATTCCAACCTTCTCTAGGGTTTTGATTATAAAGGGCTGCTGGATCTTGTCAAAAGCTTTTTCTGCATCTATCGAGAGTATCGTGTGGTCTTGAACTTTGGACTGGTTTATATGATGAATTACATTTATTGATTTGCGTATGTTGAACCAACCTTGTGTACCTGGGATAAAGCCTACTTGATTCCCCGTGGATGATCTTTTTGATGTGTTTTTGAATCCGATTTGCTAAGACTTTGTTGAGAACCTTTGCATCTGTGTTCATTAGAGAGATTGGCCTATAGTTTTCTTTTTTAAGTGTATCTTTATTAGGTTTTGGGATTAAGACGATATCAGCTTCATAGAAGGAATTTGGTAGTGTTCTTTCCTTTGCTATTTGATGGAACAGTTTAAGGAGTATTGATGTTATTAGCTCCTTAAATGTCTGGTAGAACTCTGTGCTGAATCCATCTGATCCAGGACATTTTTTGGTGGGAAGATTCAAGATTATTTCCTCAATTTCCTCATATGTTATGGGACTATTTAAATAATTCACAACTTCTTGATTCAATTTAGGTAAGTTGTGTTTACTTAGGAATTCATCCATCTCTTTTGTGTTGTCAAATTTCATGGAGTATAGGTTTTTGAAATATGACATTATAATTGTCTGAATTTCTTGGGTATCAGTAGTGATAACTCCATTTTCATTTCTAATTTTGTTAATTTGGGTTTTCTCTCTCTTGCTTTTGGTTAATTTAGCTAGGGGTGTATCAATCTTATTGATTTTTTCAAAAAAGCTTTTTTAAATTATTTTTTATTCTTTGATTATTTTTTTATTATTATTTCCACTCATACAAACTTAATAAGTACACTGGTTCCCTCCCTCCTTCCTCTTCCACCCGAACCCCCTGCTCCCACTCCCCTCACCCCTCCCTCCCCATCCCCCAGTGCCCCTCCCCATTCCCCAGAGAATCCTTTAATGTGCATGCCAGAATCTCCTCTGGGCCTTCCTCTCCGATGACATACAAAGACCCAGTGGCATTTCCCTGAACCCTTTCCTGTGTTCACCTTAAGCATAAGGCCACTATTGTGGCTTTCAATCCCTTGCCTCCAAGGATATTGCAAATGCTAGACTTTATGGGGTCAAAAACCAGCTTTTTGACTGGTTGATTTTCTGTATTGTTTTCGTAATCTTGATTTCAGATATTTCTTCCTTTATTTTGCTAATCTCCTCCCTTCTACTGCTTTTGGGATCAGATTGCTCTAATGTCTCTAAAGCTTTTAGGTGCATTGTTAAGTTATTTATTTCTGATGTTTCCATTTTTTTTTTGATGTAGGCATTAAGAGGTATGAACTTACCTCTTAGTACAGCTTTTATTGTGTTCCAGAGATTTTGGTAAGTTGTATTTTCATTATCGTTCACTTTCAGGAAATCTTTAATTTCCTTTGTAAAGTCTTCCTGAATTCAATTCTCATTCAGCATCATAGTGTTAAGTTTCCAGGAGTTAGTGTATTTTCTGTTGCTTGTTGTGTTGTGGATGTCAAGCTTTAGGCCGTGGTGGTCTCATAAGGTGCAGGCTAGAATGTCAACCTTCCTGTATATGTGGAGATTCGTTTTGTGGCCCATGTGATCTATTTTGGAGAAAGTTCCGTGTGCTGCTGAGAAAAATGTGTATTCTTTGGTGTGTGGATGAAAAGTTCGATAGGTATCTGTAAGGTCCATTTCAGTAAGGGTTTGATTAAGCTCCAAAGTGTCTCTGTTAAGTTTTTTACCTGTAGATCTATCCCATGTTGAGAGGGCGGTATTGAAACCCCCAAGAATTATTGTTTTGGGGTTGATTTCTCACCTTAGACATTGTAGGATTTGCTTAATGAATGTGGGAGGGGGGCCGTATTGGGTGTATATATGTTCAGTATTGTAAAGTCTTTCTGGTGAATTGTACCTGTGACTAAAATGTAGTATCCATCTGTGTCTCTTATGATTTTTTTTTGGTTTGAAGTCCACTTTGTTCGATAGCATAATGGCTACCCCTGCCTGTTTTCTGCTTCCATTAGCTTTTAGAATTGTTGACCAGCCTTTTATTTTTAGGGCATGCTTATCTTTTCTGGTGAGATGGGTTTCCTGCAGGCAGCAGATTGATGGATTGTGATTTTTAATCCATGTTTGTAATCTGTGTCTCTTGATCGGTGAGTTAATTCCATTAACATTTAGCATTATAATGGAGAAAATATTTTTAATCCCTGACATTTATTATGTTTAGTGGTTTTTGTAAGTGTATTGTTTCACCTTTAGGTTTTGGTGATATTATACTTGCCTTCTCTTCTCCTGGATATGCCTGTTTTTTTCTTCACGCTTGAGTATCATTTCTAGCATTTTTTGAAGGCCTGGTTTGGTAGACATGTATCCCTTCAAGTTGTCTTTGTGCTGGAAGATTTTTCTTTCTCCATCAATCATGACTGATAGTTTTGAGGGGTATATCAGCCTGGGTTGACCTTTTTGGTCATTCAGTACTTGAAGTATGTCTCTCCAAGCTCTTCTTGCTTTTACTGTTTCGACTGAGAAGTCATTTGTTATTTTAATAGGTTTACCTTTAAAAGTGACTTGTTTTTTCTCCCTTGAAGCTCTCAGCACCATTTCTTCATCTTGCATGTGGAATGTTTTAACTATTATTTTCCGTGGCGAGTTTCAATTTTGGTCATATCTATTTGGGGTGTGGAATGCCTCTTGTATATGGATGGACCTCTCTTTTTTTAGATGAGGAAAGTTTTCCTTGATGATCGTTTGAAAAATTTCCTCAGGGGTGGTATTTTGAGATTCTTGCTCTGGTATTCCATGAATACACATGTTAGGCTTCTTCAGGGTGTCCCCTAACTCTTGAATGTTTCTCTAGAGTATCTTTTTGGCTTTAACAACCTCTTCCATTGAGCTGGTTAGTACTCCCACTTTATCTTCAAGGTCTGGAAATTCTGTTTTCTGCTTCCTTAGTTCTGTTGATAAGACTCTCTGTAGAGTTCTGGGTTGAAGATAACTTGTCTTTTAGCTCAGTTTTGAACTCTGCTTGAGTCTATTTTAACTGCTCTATGCCAGTTTTTATTTCTTGCACTGTTTTTCTCAACTCTTCCAAGTGTCTGTTGTTTTCCTCTTCAAAGCGATTGATGCGGCTATTTAATTCCTCCGGGATATCCTCTTTCATAGTATTTAACATGGTAATGATCATGTTTCAAAAGTCGTTATCCTGGGTCAGGCTTTCTTGGCCATTTTCCGTGGGTTTGTTCTTGTTCAAGTCTATCATTATGGGGTTAATTCTTGGGTTGCGGTGAATCCTGGCTGGACTGTGTGTGTCCCGGGGGCGGTGGAGTGGGAAAAGGTAACTAATCACTTTTTGAGACTATCTCTCTATTAATGATAGCCACCACATTCTAAATTGCTCCCTTACTTGTAACAATGTACATCCACTTATGTTAAAATGTTGAAGTGCTAAGTCCATTCTCCTTGATGCAAAGTAGCCTAAATCTGAACAATAATTCCCACTTCAGACTTTCATGTGGCATTGGCTGAGATCTTGTTTGATGCTTTCCCTCAGTTCAGTTTTCCCTACTGTTCAATCCTACTTCTTCTGCTCACTCTGGTGCTAATCCCACAAGCATCCCCTATGAACTTTGCATGCAAATACCCATTTTAGAGTCTGTTTCCTATGAGAGCTAACAAAGGACAATTCAAGTGAACAACTGATACCTCACTGGCGGTATAAATTTTTCATTTAAAATAGTAAGAGCCAAGTTACAAAATTCCTTCTTCCTTTGCCGACTAGCCTTTGGACCAAGAACCCTAATCAGTGTTCCCATGCACTGATCATATATGGAGTATTAGACCCTCATAGTTCAAAATTAACTGCAGTTTTTCATGGCTGAGGTCAGCTCTGAACTTATGGGAGTCATTAATAGCGAGATAGTCTCAAAAAGTGATTTAGCCTTGTGCATAATAGACATTCAGGATTTGATCTCTGGAAAATTGCTCACATTTACCAGTCTTGTGAAGTTAAAGTTTTTCATAGCTTCTGCTCTAAAAACATTAAAACATTTTATCAATCACAATTCCGGTAGACTCTGAAGTTACTTAGCCCAACTTTTGGATTTAAAATTCTGATTATTCATGCAAACATTGAATGTATAAGTACTACTATTTGAAATTCTTTACCTAAAAAATTTAAATGATCAAATTAAATATTCTATTGCTGTTTTAAATGGGCATTGGATGCCTAGATTACACAGTAAGCAAATTTCTCATAATGTCCATTACTAAATAAAGTGGGAGTAAGCATTCTCTCCACTTAAACTAAGATAGGAGACACCTACTGGTTCTTTCTTGATTTACAACTGCCAAATCAGAGCAAGGATTTCTATGTTGACCAATGGAGGTTCTGACCTAAGTTAAATGCAGTCATTAATCAGGCTCTTATGATGACTGTGGTGGTTGGTGGTGCTGGTATTGGTGGTGGTGATGGTGGTAGTGGTGGTGGTGGTGGTGGTGGTGGTGTGTGTGTGTGTGTGTGTGTATACGTGTGTGTTTGTGTTTTCCAAGAGAGTTTTGATGACTTATAATTTAAATAATCTTACACTTTTCTCCATAAATGAAAATGTGACTAATTACCTCTATCACTTGAATAAAAGATAAAAAAATAAATTTTTAAAGTATATTCCACAACTCAGATCTAACATGAAATGTTTCAACAACGATGTCACCCTATCCAAGGATCAGCCTTGGGGACAGAATCACCACCTGAATGTGAATTTAATATTTGAGCCATTTAAGAATATTCCCACTGAGATTGCTGCAAAATTTTCATTTTCCACTCATGATCCATGAAATGTATTCTTTCCTTTGCATCCTTTGCAAAACAGGGTAATCTCCCACAACTTTAAAGTCCCTGGTGATTGGCGGTACAAGCCACCCTATTCAATGGAAATGTTCATTGTTACCCAATGCCAAGTGTTTTCATTTTATTCTCCCACTGAAACTCTTACTTCATTAAATTTATAGGAACTTCTAAATCCAAATTCCTCACATTTACTAGGATATCTGAAACCCCATTCTCCATACTCAGTTCCTCAAAAAAAATGGTATCACATGAAGCACATAGCAAGTTCAGACAGGAATGCTCATGAGAGTCAGCATCTCGACTCCACTGTTCAGAAGAGACATCCCAGCTGAGCTCACAATGCCATGAATCACATACATCTGGCTTGTTTTGTTATCGTAAGCACGGATTATAGTTGAACTTTGTGTTGCGTACACATGAACAATGTATATGAGCGTGTGAATTAGTGCTTCTGCTTTCACACTTGGAGATTGGAAAACACCTTCAGACAGTGCTAATAAGGTTCAGATCACTGTCTGGAAAGAAAATCAGGTTCAGAAGCAGCAGCATTGATATTGATGCTCTGTGTGTCCAACAATATGCTATGGAATAATGACTTTCTTTCTTTTCTTTTCTATTTTTACCTAGTTATACAAGCTCAGTGGGCTGGTACCCTTATCCTCTTCCTTCTCCTTGCCCTCCTTCCTCCTCTTCCCCTTTTTATTCCCCATCCTCCTTTCTCTCTCACACACACCTCCCTCTCTGTCTCTCTCTCTCTACCCCCTTTCCTCCCTCTCTCTTGTCTTGGTGTTTCCCACCTGCTCTCTCTCACCCTTCAGGACTTCAGCTTCCATGGGCCCTGAAGTTCCCCCTGAGTTGTCTACACTAGTGAGGGTTCTGGACTCTGTAGTATACCTTGGGGCCCCTTCTTAGGCTGCCCACTAATCTAGGAACTCCATATATCTGTTTAACCCTTGCCTCTAAGGTCCTGCTGCCTGAAGCCATCTCTCCTGAGACCTGCCCTAGTCTCTGGGGGCTTGTTGACAAGTCAGCCATTTGTGAAGTTCAGGTGAGGTCCAATCACAATGTAGTGAGATCCTGGCTACCGCCGCCCAGACTTGAGTAGAGTATCTTGTCCATTGGTGGACCTCCCCATCTTTAGGCTCTTAGTCTTGCTGCCTCCTCTTCCTCAAGGTTCCCTGAGCCTTAGGATGGGGAGAGATTTAGCAGTCTGGTTCCAGGTGAACATTTTAGGGTCATTGGTTGAATAGTGACATTTTTACATGAGAAAGTATTGTAGTCATTAAAGAATCACTGTGCATGTCTTCAATTGTCAGAAGCTCAGGACTGAAGTGCAAAATCGCATCTGCTTGTTAGGATGGGGTGAATCACTCAGGTTTCTAATTTGCTAATGTGCGTTTACATACATGTGGTAAATTAAATGAATTTTTTTCCTTGATGCATCCTCTATGAAATGTGCCTTAAACCAATACCAGCACCAATACCTGCAAGGGCTTTTCCTGGACACTTAACACCTATGACAGTCAGGCAGAAAGCAACTGCTAAATGGACTTCTCCATTTCCCAAAGGCTTCCTCACTGTTCAGGTACAGAGGAGATTGCCAGGTTAATCAATCTAAGCCTAATTCTAGCTACATAGTGATATGGAATCATAAAAGGAATCACAGTTATCACAGTTTTTGGATTCCAGTCTCCCAATTCTTGAGAGGACAGAGAACTGAAATGATGATACTTTTCTCAAAAGGTCTTTGTTAATTGCCCAACCTCTATTAGGTCACAGGAACAGAGAACAATAATTCTCAGCCTCCTTCACCTCCTTCTTTCATATTCTGAGGAAGGACACAGTAGTGCATGTGATTATGATACGACTCAGTATCATAACCAATCCTTCCTTAGGGTAAAGATGCTATCATGAACTGAATAATAGCATTTAAATCAGTTGCAGGACATGTCTGGGACGGTGGTTCCATTAAATTAGGATAGAGCTGAAAAATTCCTGTGGCTTAATGACACTACTGCCATCATTCCTTTGTTTGTGTTGAGGCTACTGCTAGCAAGCCTCCTGAGCTACTGCACAAAGTGGTGTGAGGGAATGTGGCACACATGACCCTTCACAAGGCACACTGCTTGTCAATGAGACTGAATGACTATGTTACTCATCTGTAACTCTACTGGGATCGTTGTTATTTTAGAATATTTTACTAAAAGGAGTTCATTGTAAGATAGAACACTGTATTGCACCCATGGTAGGCTCACATATCTCATTTTACTAAGTTTCTTGATTGCATGAAAAAGCCAGATCAAGTGATTGACCTACACCAGCTAGGTTACATGAATTTCTGAGATTTGCCTAAAGACACAATTGATACAGTTCTCAGTACATGACTGCATTTGCAAAGTGTGCTTAGTGTATGAAAGCCACGTAGGTAGGTAGATAAAAATGGACTTTGCATCATGATCTCGGCTATGTTCATCACACTCTAAGTGCAGTCCAGAGCTTCTCATGGATGGGAGACATGCACACACATAACTTGGGGATCTGAAGCATCTGGAAACACTAACAGAATAGGAGGCCAGCCATCAGACTCTCCTGAGACCCATAGAGTCAAAGCTCACAGTGAGACCTCTACCCGCCCATCTCACTGGAGATATTCTAACCACGGCCTTGAGGGACATGCTCTGACACAAGGTATGGTAAGACAGCAGGTAAAGTGGGCAAAAAGTAAAGCAACGTTACTTTGCACCATCAGTCCTCCCCTAGTGGTAAAGGCCCCATTTTATTAGTCTCCACTAAATTTAGGGAAAAGGCCCTAGCACCGGAGTCGGCTGCCTTTGTGGGAGCAAGGTTCATACAGGTAGTCCATGTATGCCACACGTCTTCTCCCGGACATGCTCTTACATCGAACAGGACATGGAAGTTGCACAAAACATATGTACCTAGCAGCTTCGCCACAAACGAGCCTCGGGGCCATGAAGAAGCACAGCACGTCCTCCCTTCAGGCCCTTCCTACTCTTCTTCCCCTAACCTGCATTTCAAAAACAACATTTTTTTTTTCAGAGCAAGAGAACTTCTGATTTCTCCATCTTGAAGTTTCACCAACAGTGAAAGCCGAAGCATATTGTCCAAGTAAGAAAATTCCCAGAAAATACCCTGGAAAGGTTGAAAAGCCTCAGTTCCTTTGTCTAGTAACTCACTGGTGTTCTGTCAAATTCTATGCAATCAGTCCCAGAAAACATGAGAAATTTATCATTTTAACCCTTGTTACTAATAAGTAGAAGTTGTAAACTCATTAAAACTGTGACTCTAAAATATTAGTAACAAAACATTATTCTTCCATTAAAAACCAAGGCAAAAAATATAATGATCCAAGTTTGTAATCTGTGTCTCTTGATCGGTGAATTAATTCCATTAACATTTAATGTTATAATGGAGAAACTATTTTTAATTCCAGACATTTATTATGTTTAGTAGTTTTTATAAGTATATTGCTTCGCTTTTAATGGTGTTATACTTGCCTTCTGTTCTCCTGGATATGCCTGTTTTTTTCTTCACGCTTGAGTATCATTTCTAGCATTTTTTGAAGGCCTGGTTTAGTGGACATGTTGTCTTTTTGCTGGAAGAGTTTTCTTTCTCCCTCGATCATGACTGATAGTTTTGCAGGGTAAATCAACCTGGGTTGACAGTTTTGCTCATTCAATACTTGAAGTATGTCTCTCCAAGCTCTTCTTGCTTTTACTGTTTCGACTGAGAAGTCATTTGTTATTTTAATAGGTTTACCTTTAAAAGTGACTTGTTTTTTCTCCCTTGAAGCTCTCAACACCAGTTCTTTATCTTGAATGTGGAGTGTTTTAACTATTATTTGCCGTGGGGTGCTTCTGTTTTGGTTGTATCTGTTTGGGGTGCGGAATGCCTCTTGTATATGTATGGGCCTCTCTTTTTTTAGATGAGGAAAGTTTTCCTTGATGATCTTTGAAAAATTTCCTCAGGGGTGGTATTTTGAGATTCTTGCTCTGGTATTCCATGAATACGCATGTTAGGCTTCTTCAGGGTGTCCCATATCTCTTGGATATTTCTCTCAAGTATCTTTTTGGCTTTAACCACCTCTTCCATTGAGCTGGTTAGTACTCCCACTTTATCTTCAAGGTCTGAAATTCTGTTTTCTGCTTCCTTAGTTTTGTTGATAAGACTCTCTGTGGAGTTCTGGGTTGAAGATAACTTGTCTTGTAGCTCAGTTTTAAACTCTGCTTGAGTCTGTTTTAACTGCTCTATGCCAGTTTTTGTTTCTTGCACTGTTTTTTCTCAACTCTTCCAAATGTCTGTTGTGTTCCTCTTCAAAGTGATTGATTCAATTATGTAATTCCTCCCGGATTTCCTCTCTCATAGTATTGAACATGGTAATGATCATATTTTGAAAGTCGTTATCCTGGGTGAGGCTTTCTTGGCCTTTTTCCGTGGGTTTGTTCTGGTTGGAGTCTAACATTATGGGATTAATTTCTTCAGTGGGTAATTTGTTTACTTGAGTGTTTCTTCTCATGGATTTGCACTTTGACTTTGGCATTGTCGTTTTAACTCTTAAGATCTTTCAATTTCACTAAACTGAATTATTTGGCCTGGGGTTCTGGGAGTGGGCAAGGACAGAGCTTACCTAGATCGCGGATGAAGCCCGGCTGGACCGGGCGCGTGCGTCTCGACTGGCGGAGCGGGGTGGGAAAAGGGAGGATGGGGGCGTAGGCGTGGAGCTATTTAACCCGAGGGGAGCTGGGGCGGGGCTCGGGCGCAGCGGGAGGTCCTCCTCGTCCCTTGGCCCTGCGCGCGGCTCCAGCTGGATGGTGGGGTTAGGAGCTGGGTCCCTTTGGGCTGACCTGGGGTTCTGGTGGGCGGGCGCGGCCGGGGCTTACCTAGGTGGCGGGTGAAGGCCCGGCTGGACTCGGGCGCGCATCCGGACCCGACCGGCGGAGCCGGGTGGGGAAAAGGAAAAAGAGTATAATGTCAACATAGGGGAGAATCTTTAAAAGAACACCAAATCTAAATTTCATAAAATAAAATTATAAACATGTAGTATGTATAATACAAGCATCTATTTGTAAACGTACATGCGATTGAATTAAATTATCAAAATCCCTCTACTAGCATATAAACCAATAAAGTGATAAGGTAAATATTGAGAAACAATTTTGCAACCTATGTAGCAGTAAAATATTAATGTTCCCACATATAGAGAGTTTCTGGAAACAACTAATGAAATAATAAAGTCTCACGGACTAATAGATAAACAATATTCTCAACGTAGAGTAGAGGATACCTGAAAAGAAGAAAACACTTTTCAAAGATATCCAGCCTCTCAAAGGAGAATAGAAATCAAAGAAGCATACTGCCACTGTCAAAATAGTGTTCAGTATCTCTGCACGGACAACATGGTGTTAGCCAAAAAGCCTAATCAATTCTCTTAATGAAGAATGGTTCCAATGGACAGCTTGACCATGTAAGTACAAATACTAGTATGCATAACATTGAAGATGTTTGTACACATTGTGACTTAGTGAATATCATTTATAAAAAGCTATTTTCTACTAGAAGCTATAAAGCATGCTTGTTATGGCATTATTTGTAATTGCCACAAATTTGAAAAATAAGCCACTATTCATGATTAAGAAAATGCATATATAAATTATACTATTGTTACATGCTGGAATAATGTGCATCAATGAAAATGAGTAACCTTAAGTTTATATATATAAAGATATATATCAAAAGCATGTTCAGTCAGAGATAAAATTATAGATTGAGGATAACACCATTACATAGATATTCACTACCAAAACACTGTTCTGTGGCAATCATATGCTCACTATTTATTGGTGCAGAAGAAATCACCTCAATATTTAGGTGACTTAAAATAAATGCTATGGGTTTAATTATGTGTGTTTGAAAATCTTTTGCTGAAGCTGTACTCCTAATAATAGTATTGGGGATAAGGACATAATTACACCTAAATGAGGTCATAAAGGTGAAGGCCTAATGCAATGGGATCCATGGTCTCACCCATCTCTCCTTTATTTTGTCTATCACACTCTCACTCCCTTCTTTCTTCCCTCAAGTCAGAGTAAGATAGAGGCTGACTGCTGCCAGCAGCAGCAGCAATCTTACAATCTGCAGACCTCACGAAAACACATGTGTGCTGTCTAAGCCACCAGACCACACTTCAGTGCCATAGTGGCCTGAGCTGACAAACACAGATCACAACCAGCATGGTGGGCAAGGCCATGTGGGGAAAGGCCATCTCCACTCCACTTAGCCACAGATGTGGTCAAAGAAACCATTGTTCCTTTCTTGGAAGTCCCACCCAAGAACTGGTAGACCTGATCTCTAGCATCTCTCTGTGTAGATGTGGGCTGTTTGTCATGATGGTCTCACTAGAACCTCTTATGTGATGACTCAAAGCTCCCAAAGTGAATATACCCACAGGAAACACCCCTAGGCAGATGCTGTGTCCCCTGTGACAACATACACGTGAGGCCACAAGTCTTCCTCTGTGTTCTAAGGATCACACTAGCCAGCCTGTATTCAAGGGTAGAGGCTATTGGGCACTACTTTTGATGGGAGACAGAATTTGCAACAAATTTTGTGAAGAATTTAGAGAAACGTGTTAAAACCACCATGATATGTGTATGTGTGGATCTCACTCTTCTGAAACTATATGGATATTTAGACAGAATTTAATTGTCACTAATCGTGCAATTAACCTGCTCTACACAATATGTCTGACATCCTTGTATGATTATTAACATTTCACCATATGAGTATAAACTAAAACATAAATAAAATATTGAAAAGAGTTAGGCCTTTACCACATGAATAAATGAATCACAATAAGGCTCCTCAAGTCTCACATACAATGGCAGGTGGTGCGGCAGTTCACCTGTAATTACAGTATTGTAATGCAGAAATTGGGAATCCCCAGAACAGGCTAGCTACCTATCCTAGCCCTAGGGCACACTCTGTTTGATTAAAGACTGTCTCATAAATAATAGGGTGAAAGAGTGATTAAGAATGAATCTGAGCATCAACCTGGGCCTCCACATATGCATGCATAAATGCACCTATATGCTATACACTCCCCACAAGAATGTGCACGTACACATGTATGCAGCCCTTATACACACATGAGCATATAAAAACAAAAGTATAGTTTTTAAATCTGTATGTATATGCATGTGTGGTATATGCATGTGTATGAATTTGTATGTGTGTGCACATATGTGTAAATATGCATGTGCATGTGTATGGAATCCAGAAGTCAATAGTAGGTGTCTTCTTTGATAGTTCCATACCTATTTTTTGGCACGGGTTCTCTTACTCAGACTGGAGCTATCTACCCAGCAAGCCCCTGGGATTCTCTTGCCTCAACCTCTCCAGAATTGGGACCACAGACTTTGCCATGTCCAGCTTTTTATGTGGCTATACAGGCTCCAAACTCAGATCCCCATTTTTATGTTGCAAAACCCACAAAATAGTTTTGTAAGGGACACACACACATGTACACACATTTCTTTATTTTTGTGTTCAAGTACACGTGTGTGTGTGTGTGTGTGTGTGTGTGTGTGTGTGTGTGTGTGTAGATCAGATCTCCCTTCCGTTCTAAAGAAGTAAATGTTGAGTGGACGTGTCCCACAGCAATACTGGCATTTTAGTGATACTATTGTCTAAACTTTTCTATAATTTCACAACTACTCAATACAAGAAAGAGAAGCTAAAGTGGAACAGAATGACAGAATGATCAAAACCTAAAGGGGTCACATTCTTTCGGTTCTTTATTTTTACTGCCATGAATAATAAAATTCCAAAGCATTTATTAACTCTGTACTGGAGACAGAGTAATCATTATGACCCAAATACCACTTTTAGACATATCAAAATAACCAGTCACACTAACTACAATAAGACAACTGCACCATAGAAAATGCATGTTTGTTGAAAAATACAAAATAATGACTATGATTAGTCTTACTTATTTCTTGACATGAAATAGACATGTGGACACATGAGTTCCATTGTGAATCATTCACACTGACAATTAAAAACAGATAACTGTGTTATGATCAATAAAATATGGATTAGTAAATTAAATGTCCTTAAACAAACTTTTCCAAGAAAGTAAAAAAATTTAGTGGTGGAAGTTTTTTATTTACTGAGCAACATCCTTACATCCTAGTTTTTTCAAAAATCAATTTAATTATGTGAGAAATTTTTCTGGCATATATTTTATACTTTTCTAATTTATGCTTTTAAAAAGTAAAGTTTTCAATGCAAAGAGCGTTTCTTTTTAATAACAAATAAATAAAATGATGACTATCTCAACAGAGCTCTCCACAGCTTAGGATACCAATGTATTTCAAAGATACAGACACAAAAGGTAAGAATAATAGATTTACATGATTTCTGAATCCTTAAAATGCAAACAGTGGGGCACCTAGGGGATGTCTGATAGGAAGATCAAGTGATGAAACCTTTAATATTTATAAAAGAAAAGGTATTTCAATATCAATGAGAGAAAAGAATCTCAAGTATTTTATAACCATTTCAGTTTCAATTAAGTTTCTTCTTTATAATTATATAGAAAGGTTCTGTTCTCTTAGATCATCACATGTAAAGACAGTGTGGGAAATCAATGATGTCACTAGGTCACCAGCACTTGGTGGCTCAGAGCTAATAAATGTTCTCCTCCCGTATTTATACGGGACACATCTCTTTGTGGAGGGGCCAGTGATCCCTTAGCCATAATCTCTTTCATGGGAATCTCCAGGCATCTGTGGAAGCTCCTATTCAGTACATACTGCTGCTGTCAGACTGCTTCTGTCATTGCATTTAAACCACAAAGTGTATTTGCTGGTGATTAGACTATCATGGCAGGAAAATGACCTGTAAAGTTCTTTAAGGAGCCGGCATTTTGCATGTATTATAGAAATATAAGAAGAAAAATGTGTTAGCAAAGAAATTTATAAAAAGTCATTCAAGTGAACTTTACATTTCTCATAGCACAGAGACTGTCTGATTCCTGAGACTAAGGAGAGGAGTGTAAGTCTGTCAAGGCAGAAATGTCTCCAGAGTCTCATGTTTTCAAGGGCAATTGTCAACTTTCTTCTGTTTACAAAGTCTTGATGGTAAGTGACAAAGTGGAAAATGTGCCAAACTCTATTACTATTTGACCTCTTTTTTTGTGGCTCTGATGTTCAAGCACGTAATAGACAGGAACATACGCTTTTGGGAAGTGAGTGAAGGACAAAGACAAATGTATGTACCTGATATCTGAGGGCGCACTGATTGAATTCAATGACAAGTACTTCAATTTTTATGAGCTCTTTAAGGTAAGAAACTTCGGTTTCACACAAAGGCAGTTAAGATGTTATCTCTGAGTAGTAACTGAGTTATTTCTGCTTAATTTGCAACTATCAAATAGATGATGAAGAGAAAATTTGTGTGTCTACACCTCAAAATGGTGCAAGTAAGCATTCATTGGCCCTGGGTTCTCTCATTTCTGCTAATGTGAGGACAAAAACCAGCTTTGGGCAGTAGATGGTAAGAGTTTTAGGCCTTCCCAAATGGTCCCAGGTAAAGGATGGGGGAAGAGTAAGAGGTATTAACCATTTCATTGCTCACCAGAGATAATAATGTCATTAAGAGCCTTCTATCTCTCAATCTTGCTTCCTGACTCAAGATGGGAATCTTTATTCCTCAATCACATCCTAGCTGCTTCCCTGATTAGCTGGAGCAAAAGCCCAGCCCATTATTTATAAGAATGAAAGAGCACAGGGATCCAGGTGGCAAAACAGAGGGCATCTTTACCCTAGTAGCATTCTCCAGCACTAACGCAGCTAAAGGTCAGCCAACATTTCCATCAAAACCTTCCAGTTTCCAACCGTTTATACCTTGGCTATCAAAATCACTCCTGGCTGCAGTTCAGTAAATGGTGCCTCAGTGGAGCGGGAAATTGTCCCCTTTCTTCATGGCTTGTTGGTTTGTTTGGGTTTCCCTTTTGTTTTAGTGATTTGAGGAAAACATGTAGTAACTTGGGAGAATCTCCTTAAATGGCAACCCTCATAAGGAGAAACTATGAATGTTTCAAAGCATTCATTTGTGTTTCCCGTGAACAGTGACTTTGACTCCACAACCAAGGGTGCCTTGGTCCCATCTATACTTGACATTTTCAAGAGATGAAGACAGAAGGCCATGCCTTTTGTTGGCCGTTAAGCAGAAGGCTCTAAGATTTGCAAAGTTTGGATTGCACAGCAACACAGATGAACTCCACAGTTTTAATCCAAGGTGCTCATGAGCAGTAGAGGAAAGGGCACAGGCGATCAACTTGGGAAAGGGAAAAAACTTGCCTGGGTCTATTGGATATTCTTGCTATATCTCACAGTTTTCCCCTCTGCGATCTCTCTTCTCATCTCCCTGTCACATGGGAGATGATTCCCAAGGCCTGACTCAGGTCTTTCCCCAGCTGCCTTCTCTCTCCCTTGCACTTGGGAGAACAGCAGTCAGCAGTGCCTTGTGAGTCCTTCCAGCGGCCACCTGGCCTCTGCAGAAACACACAGACTGGTGGTGGAGCAGAGGGAATGAATCACTAGAGGAAGACATGACGGGACATGCCAGCATCCTGCCTGCAAAGACCAACCTCCCTGAAATGGTGTCCCCGGAGCCTGAGAGAAGGAGGCTGGTGAGGTTGCAGCCCCTCACATTCATCACATGGGCCTTCAGATGCCAAGATTCTACATGTATCTGTTTTCAGTGTCCCTAGAAGAGGGAGGGGATTTATCCTGTGCCATCTGGGGTTTGGGGTAGGAGTAAGGGTGAGGGGAGAGCATCCTTTAAATGTCCCCTGAATTCTCATAAATGGAGAAAGAAAATGAAAATCTTTACATGGGAGTGCTGCGCTGACTGCGGGACGGTCCTGGACGCCACACTGGAGGAGCTATTCTAGGCCTCAGGAGGCACTGCAAGGCCGAGGGAGCCTGTATCCAGCACCGTCCCAGCCCCTGCTTTGCCCTCTGCAAAACCCCAAACCTAGAACAACTGGAACATTCCATCTACAGCCCAAGCAAGTCTGCAAAGCATGTCTCGTGTGCCCTGCTGCTGAGTTCAGTCATGATCAACAGAAGCATCCTGAGGGTAGGGAAGAGGAGGCAGCTTGGGGTGAGTGAAGGAGTGTAAACCCATGGACTTCAGGCTGCAGGTGCGTGTGTGTGTGTGTGTGTGCGTGTGCGTGTGTGTGGGCACATGCACATTCTGAAAACATTTTCATGCCAGACAAAAGATAGAGAAATCTAGCAATATAGGCATCTCCTGACCTTCCAATGCTTACATTTCATCTATAGTCTTGCCCTAGATTGAAGCTTAGAGATGTTTTTTTTTTGTAAAATCAGTCTCAGAATGCTCATAGCCTTCTTTCAAGAAGTGCTCCTAGTTTTCATGACCATATAAGCAATCTAACTTTTTCTCATTTTAATAAGATGTAAGACCTATTTCTACAATTGTCCCATAGTCTATTAGCTATCTTATTTTAAGTGTAAAGGTTTGCTTGCTTCAAATACCTTTCCTTATTTTTAGCATTGTTTAGCTTCCATTTTCACCACCATATTCCCTCTTGTTTGTGTGGAAATTCTAAAATTCTTTTCAGATTTCTTAATACATGTTTTTCTGTTTGCCCATGTAATAAAAATATTTTGTTCTGTTATTTTGTTAAAATCACAAATTGACCATAGCTAGAGAGAGAGAGAGGAAATCTCTGGAAGACTTATTTGTTTCCTCTTCAGTCCTCATCCCCGGCCCATTTCCAAATTCAAGACTTTGCTAAGCTAGTTTAGTTTCTGACTATTGTTGACTTTTAATTACTGAATGTCTCTTTCAACCCAGGAATCCTTACTTAAAACTCATAAAACCTCCTGTTTCCTAATCTTTTTCAAATATGAAAGCAAATTCCACGATGGATTGAAGATTAAGTGGATCATGCAATCCAGTCAGACCTACTTGACAAAGGTTCAGAAGCTTTGGGGCAGGTTCTAGACAGAAGGGAAAGTGACTGGTCTCTGAGCCATGATGAATGGTCACAGCATGTGACCAGGGGCAAAGCAGGCAGCCAAGGCTCAAGTTTCACACAGAAGCAAAGACAGAATAGGGCGATGTGTGCTGGAGACAGGATCTTCCAAAAGTGGAGGTCAAAGAATAGCAGCAGAACACTGCCAGGCGAGCAAACTGAGCATATGCAGCTGTAGGTGAACCAGTCATATTGTGAAATCAAGCGCCAGAAGGCACAGAACCTCATGCCTATCACACGCCAGGAGTGAAATTATTCAGTATTTAGCAGGTTACAGAGCACTTTTCATATGTAGTTTCATATAATGTGGGATTTTGTCCTTCTCTCAAATAGCAACCCAAGTGCTATTAATCCCTATTTAGAGACAAAAAAATTGAAACAGAAAGTTTCAGGTTACTCAGTGTCAACCTGAAGAAAGTAGAGGCACAGCTGGAGCCCCAGGTCTTTGGATGTTAACCCAACTGTTCCTCTATACAGAATAATGATTTTTACCTGTTACTGTGGCTGTTATGTTTTGTTTTGTGGGGCTGGAATTGAACTCAGAAACTTGATAGATAAGAGCTATGCCACAGAGCTAGATCTCCAGCCAACCGCTGGGCTTTCCAACATCGCACACATGGACAATGAAGACAGCACTCTGCTGCAGCGTGAATGCCTGGACTCCCCGGTTTTCTGTTATTCTCTGCTGCTGTTGGAGTGGGAGGTGCACGAAGAAGGTTTTATCCTATTTCTGGTTGTCATTTCGTGGACAGGCATTTATGGGAGTTCCATGAGGCTGACCCTAGGCAGCACCACAGATGCATCAAACCAGCAGTGGATTTATGACCATCCTAACTTCTGCCATCCAATCTGCTAACCTGTTCAGGGCACAGACATGGGAAAATATGGCTCCCTGTAAATACAATACAGGGGGAGTTATCTGTTGTGGCAGCAAGGAACAGAAAATGACATGCTCTCAGGGCTCCAAAGAGAAAGAAAGATGATATATACTGCATGGGAGATATTAATCTTTCTTGACATTTCTAGGTAATCAACCAGAGTCATCCTTGAGAACAATTTCTTTTTGAGGATAAACAGGAGAAAGAGTAAATGGGGTCCTTCTAATTTGATGCTGCAATCTGATGTGCTACAGAATGGCTTTTGCTTAGCACTCATTGAAGGCTAGTTGGCAATTAGAGTCAAGAGTTTCAGGAGTCTCATAGTGATTCAAGAATATCTGTTCGTTTAGTTTACACTAGAATCACCGCAGCAGAAGCACTACGTCTGCATTTAGGAAACCCAAAACAGGTCAGAGCTATTATCCTCAAGCTTCACAGTGTCGTGAAAGATTTTCTGTATCTTCCAAAGATGACTGGCATCGTCTGAACGTCTCCGGGCTAGCTGAAGTATAGGAGATACTGGTTCTGTCTGTGTAGAGATAACTGCAGGAAGCACAAGTCCTGGGTGAAAACCCAGCACCATGCTAGATACCGTAAGAAATGTACTCTTCAACGGTGAGCAAGAGCAAGTCCTTCCACTAGAAAATGAAGGACTGAAGGAAAGGAAGACTTCCATGGAAGTTGCCTAAGAAGGGTCAGCATCAAATCCGGTGCTTTCAGAGCACACTGCACTAGAGTGGCAATCTGAGAAATCCATTACGACGTATGACTTTCATGAGCGCACTAATGTGACCCCGAAGTAGCCCAACAAAACTGCAGCTGTCCATATCCTGAATCCCAACCTCTGCCCACAACAACAAAGCAGAAGATACCTAGATTTGATCCAAGCATCAAGGTAAAGTTTAAATTATGTTTCTGATTTCTTTACTTCCTTCATTAGAACATGATTCTCAGATGTCTTTTCTTTTTTACTTTTAACAGAAGCTGTCGATGACATTCTGCACTCCACAGAGTGCTTTTGTTTCTCTCCTTTCCACAGCTCTTCGCTTGGTTTCAATAGTAATTAAATACCTGTTTGTGCCAACCTGTTGTCCAGAAACACAAAGGCAAAGGAGTTAAGAAAACTCTCTTGAAATACCCAGAGTCTAAAGAGAGATGTATGAAGGGTTGACAGAGAGACCATATAGTAACCACTGAATGGTGGATCTATACAAAATAGCACAAGAGCCCAAAGGTAATCATGTGACTGTCACGAGGTCATGCTGTTGCTGTGTCCAATGGGGGGCAACTCAGTGGCTGACTTTAAATCTCATTTTGGGATGTGCTCCATTAAAGCAAAGCTGCTTTTAAATGTCAGTCACATTCCAACCAATCGTGTTTCTGTTCGTTCCTTTAACACTTATGAAACTTATGAAATTGCCACAAGGCTCTCTTTTGCACCTACCTTAGGATTTCTTTCTCTAATAATTTCTCCACATACTCACTTCACTTTTTAGTCTTTGACACTAAATCTCAGTAGCCACTCTTGCCCTACTCTGCCCCTCAGATTCATCACCATCAATGAGCTAGGAAAACCTCCTTGTGCTCACTCTCCATGTACTTTCTATTGCAGTCAGTTGAATGTGTGACTCTTCTCCAGCAAACTTATCACGGCCAGACACAGGAGCACATAGTATCCTTTGAAGCAATCACCATAGAAGAGGTTACAGATTATTCTAACAACGCCACAATTGCTTTCAGTCATGTCCCATTAGTAACTTTCCTTTTGGAACTGCATTTGACATTTGCAATTTCTTTGGCTTTGAATTGCTAAAATGGTGGCAAAACTGCATCCTTTTGATGAGGGCTTTGATTTTTAGAAGCAGCAAAAAAAATCATGAAAGATGCTGCATGCATCCAAACAAGACCATAGTTTATCAAGGTTCGTTAACTGATTCAATGAACAATGCAAATATATTTGATCCTGTTATTATGTACAGAATTAAAACACATTTTCCTATGGTGGGCTCTTATTTTAAACTTCTCACTTATTTAGTGTGTGTGTGTGTGTGTGTGTGTGTGTGTGTGTGTGAGAGAGAGAGAGAGAGAAACAGAGAGAGAGAGACAGAGAGAGAGACAGAGAGAGCACTGTGTATCCTTGTAAAGGACTAAGGGTGACTACAGGAATCATCCTGGAGTCCTTCTACCTCCTTTGTGTTTCATTCTGAGATTTCCTGACTCTGCCCAGGCCAGACCACCATTTCTGTCTGCCATTTTTTACATGTGACCTGGGATCTGAACTCAGGACCTTCTATTGTGAAGCAGAGGCTTAGCCCCTGCACCATCTCTCCGGCTCCCTATGGTGGACTCTTTAACGAATTATATTATATATCTACACAATGCGTAACAAATCATTTATTTAAATATTAGCTTTTATGTGCTCAGAATATAGCATTCTTCTAGTCATTTTAGAAACATACTCTACATTGTATTGCTACCTTACATATTATAGTTTTTTTAACCTTCTGACTTTCCAGTCTCTAGTGACCATGATCTCATTCTTCTCTTCTTCAAGATCAACTATTTTGTTTCCAAAATGAGTTAGAACATGGTATTTGGTTTTCTATTTCCCTCTACATAGCAATCTCCAGAAAGTGCCAATGTTTCATTCTTATTGAAAATTGCATAATATTCCATGATAGGTCTACACCATATTCTTCATCCTTTCATTCAGCTTGATTCTATAGTTTGCTATTGTGAATAGTGCTACAATAAATACAGAAGTACAAGTGCCTTTTTTGGTATGAAAATTTCATTTCCTTTGGGTAAATACCCTGCAGTAAATACCCTGCCAGTAGTCCTGTTTTTAGCTTTCAGAAGAATTCCACTGTTTGTTTTTCATTGCTAATTTACATTCTTGTCAACAGTCTTTAGTTGTTTCCCTTTCCCCACCTCCTCAATAGCATATATTCTTGTAAACTTTTTGATAGCAGTCATTCTGATTATAATAAGGTGAGGTCTCACTGAAGTTTCAATTTGCATTTTCCTGATGATTAGTAAAATTACTCCCATCTCAGTTGAACAGTCTTTCATATGCTTCTTTGTCATTTCCATTTCTTCTATTAGAAGTAGTTGTGGAAATCTTAAGTCTACTTTTTAAGTCCTTTTTTTATTATTTATTCAATTGTGCGTATGTGTGTGCGTGTGTGTGTGTGCGTGTGTGTGTGTGCATGCGTGTGTGTGTGTAGAACCACAGGGGAATTCAGGAACCACCGTGGACCGCCTCCACCTCCTCCTTGTTTACTCTGCTGGGGGATTCACAGGCTCCGCCCTACCGGGACCAAAAAGGCAGGCCACCCCCACTTCCACTTGGCATCTATACCAAACTCAGGACCTTCTGCCTGCAAGGCAGAGGCATAACCCCTGAGCCATCTCTCCAGCCCCCTACTTTTTAAGTTCTTAACTCTTATTTATTAACTATTTTTCACTGCTAGGGAACAAACCCAGGCTCTCATACATGCTAGCCAAGCTCTCTTCCATGAAGCCATTCCTTACTTTAGATATTTAATTGGATTATTTTTGCAAGCTTCCGATGTTCAGCTTTTTGAATTCCTTAGATAATCTGGTTATTTCCTATCCTTGAGTGAAGAGTGTGTCAGCATCTTCTTCTTCCATTAGTATTTTGATGGCATTTGCATTAAATCCACATATTACTGTCTATTAGTTGAGTTCTTTGTTGTATTTTTCCAAAGGTTACATGAGATATAACCCCCATTGTCTAGTTTCACTTTTCTTACCTCTGACTTTGGAGTCCTGCATGAAAAATCATTGTTGACACAGTAACTAGAAATATTTTCCGTATTTCTTAGTGACTTAATTCTTTCTTCTTTTACATCAGATTTTTGAGGTCATTGATCTACTTTATGGTATAACATGAAGATATCTAGTTCTTCTTCTCTATATGCACAACCAAGCTGCCAGCAGCATTTGGTAGAGACTCTCTTTCCTCTACTGTGTATTCTTGGTGTCATTACTAGAAAAACAATTCAGTGGTGTGTGTAAACTTCTAATAATTGGGGCTGGAGAGGTGGCTCAGGGGTTAAGCCTCCGCCTTGCAGGCGGAAGGTCCTGAGTTCGGATCCCAGATCCACGTATAGATGCCAGGCAGAAGAGGGGGCGGCCTGCGCTTCTGGTCCTGGTAGGGTGGAGCAGAATCCCGGGGCAGAAGGAGGTGGAGGCGTCCATGGTGGTTCGCGAATTCATCCGTGGTTCTACACATACACACACGGGCACGCACATACACACGCATATGCACACAGTTGAATAAATAATAATAATAATAAAAACTTCTAATAATTTTCAGGTTTTCCTGTCTGTTCAATTTGTCTCTGTGTCTGTTTTTGTTCAAGGACCATGCTGTTTTAACTGTCATAATTTATAGTATATTTGTCAAGTCAGATATTATGATTCCCTTTGCCCTCAAACATGCTCTCCATGCCCAGGATCACTTTAATTATTCTGAGTCTTTTATGATTCTAAATGCATCTTAGGATATGTTTTCTCTATCTATGACGTCATTAGTATTTCTGAGATTTTACATTAAATCCACAGATCACTTTGTGTAGTAGGCTGGTCTTTGTAAAAATTTGAAGTTTGATGAATTTCTTTCATTTTTTGGCATATTATAATTTTTCTGGGAGTTTTAAATTTTTAATTGTATAATTAGTTCATTTCTGCAGTTAAATTTAGTCCAGAGAATTTCAGTTTTGTAGTTTTTCATTGCTGTGACAGTTTCACATATGTATACAATACATCTTTGTCATTTCCCCCCATATTCCATACTTTATCCCGCTGTCTCCTTCTCTCATTGAGAATTCTCTTCTTCCCAGCAAGTTTCCCTGTATTTTTATATCTTTTTGTGTGGGACACACTGAGTTTAATAGGAATTGCCTACATTAGTAAATGCTTGGGCTCTTATGGCAGTAGAGCCAATATAACAGTGGCAACTCTTCTGAAGTAAGTGGTTCCCCATCCCCCAGCCAGCACTAACCACTAATATTCACTCCAGAAGGGTGAAGCCACATGATCGTTTCACTTATCTATGATGTGATGTTGATTGGTCCAATTGCACAGATATTGTATAGATACACCAAACTGTAGTGAATCCATGGATGCAGGGCCTTACCATATTTAGACAACACTGTTTGCAGTACTTCTCCCAACTCTCTAGTTCTTGCATATTTTTCATCCCTTTTCCAAGGTGTCTCCTGAGTCTTGAAATAAGGTCGGTAGAGATTTGTATATCACATTTAGGGCTGAGTACTCCATTTCTGTATTTCGGCCTGTTGTGATTCTCTAGCCACCATCGCTGAAAAAAGAGACTTTTCAGATGAAGACTGAGAGCTGTTCATGTATGAGTTTAAAGACAAATATTTAGAAGATAAATTGTTGCCATGTCCATTTAGCATATTAATAGTAGTGGGGTTTTCCCTATTACCTACCCATTTGCAAGTTCTTAGGTAGGCTTACAGTAATAGATATGAGTTACCTCTTGTTAGTTTTAAATTGGAAAGTAGTTGTTTACCTACAAGACATTCATGCCACTATCACATCAATAAGTTCATCTTGCTAGACTGGTTCCTACTGTAGATCACAAGACTCAGATCTGGGTAAGATCATTAATGCCGCTCTCTTCCGGCAGCTTGTTTTTACCTTTTGGTATCATAAAAGCTAGCCAAAAGGTGGATTTCTTTATGTCCTGTGACCAAAGTTTCAGTAATAAGATCTCACCATCAGGTTCTGGTGAACAACCAAGAGCAATGGCAATGTTTATAATGTTCGGGGTGCTTCTGATATTTCTCTAAACAGCAGCTTTTATTGCGGTATCCCACATCTGGTACTTAAACCTTAGTTTAACCACCTGTGGTTTCTGAAAGGTTTCTTACAAATGTAGTTTTTGCAATCCATGTTCTCTCCTCTTTATATATGTAACTCTGTATGTTATCCCCATTTATCTTCTTGTTTTTATTTTTTCATGTATGTAGGTATGTAGTATGTGGGAGGTTGGGTGTGAATTTACATGTAGATGAATGTATATGCATATTTGAATATGCGTGCCTATGAAGACCCAAGGGTGATAGCAAGAATCATCCTCCATAGCTCTTCTACTTTATTGCTATGAATCTAGAACTCTAAACCCAGAGCATATCATTAGAGCTAGTCTGGATATCTAACTTACTCTGGGTATTCTCAGACTCAACTTTCCAGGGCTAGAATTATAGATCAGTTACCATACTTGCCTGACATTTTTATGAACTTGGGTCTTTCTACTTGTGAGGTAAAAACTTTAACCACTGAGTCATCCATGCCCAACACTTTTTGAATGAATTCTTAAACGAGACAATAATATATCATATTTCCATGTGACTTTATCAATTGTATCTATCATGATGCTTTATTAACTTCTTTTCAACAAACTCATTTTCATGTATAAAATGCTACTATATTTTATATACTTACAGTTCCACTGAATTCATTAAAGTTCTAATCTCTTTTTCATGGAACACTGAAGATATTCTTTGTAAAGTAAGATCATACGTATACAAACTTCTTCCTTTCCCCTTTGAATACCATTTGTTTGCTACTCCATTCCTTGGCAGTCCCAGAGCTCAGCTGCTTCAGCCTTTAGATGTGGAGGAGTGAGAACCAATGAACCTGACTTCTCAGGCCTTCCTGAGAAGACTGGTAATACCAAGCCTTGTGGCCAAGCAGGAACTGGGTACAGATGGGCATTATTGGCACCCAGACTAAGACGTGTAAACCTATCTAGTAAACACCCTTGTAAATGCTTTTTATTTCATTGGTTCTGATCCTGTAAAGAACCCTAATACAGAAGGGAAAGGAAAGCAAAAGCTGTTATATTCATTTTTGATATTCACATATTTGTGTTTATTCACATCAGCTTTTCCGAAGTAGTAGTAATACTAAATGTATCGAAGTCTAAGAGAAGAAATGGCTGTAGTATAGTACAATCATCCAAGGATGAATGTGAGTGGTAAGCCATGTTATACAAATTCTGGTAGTTCCTTGAAATGAAGGGAGTAGAGCTGCCATATAACCCAATGATGTCACCATTAAGCATATATCCAAGAAAAATGGAGAAGTGTGTCACACAAAATTTGTGTGTTTATACACACAGTGGATGTTTGTAGTCACATCATTCATAGTAGATAAATAACAGACCATCCAAATGTTGACTTTCTTCTACAAGGATAAACAAACAATGCTATGGCTATACGAAGGACATGATTCAACCTTGAAAAAAACAAAGTATAGACATATGCTACTATATAACTGCCTCTGGTTGTATTTACATGAAATGTACACAATTGGTAAATCAATATGTATGTTGTATGGTTTAGTCGCTGAGCCTCAAGTGACCATGGGAGGATTGGGAGTGAATGCTCTCATCCGAATCCCATGGAATAAAGTTTAATGTAGACACTAACATTTGTCTCTATCCTCTCACTGAAAGAAACCAAAAGTCTTAAAGTATTTTTGAAATGAGAGAAATAAAAGCAATAAGGTAAGTGTACTTTTGAAATGAGCTGCATTTCAGGAACTGACTAGAACTGGTAGTTGGAAAAGGCCAGTGACCCATGATGACTGAAGGGGATAAATTATAATGCACACAAAAATAAATCATTATTTACTGTTCTAAGGCAATTGACCAGTGCCAAATTTCTAGTATGTTTTGAAAGAAGGGCATATAATTAGAACAAATTGAAGAATAAATATAAACTAACCTCACTTGGTTTAATTGATACATTTCTCCCCCTTCATTAGGTAATCTAAACGGTAACAATAGATTTTGTGTGTTCTGCCTGAGATGTGAGGAATATATTTATAAAATACAAAGACCAGACCCGTAGAGTTGGTATTGTGGGAAGTGGGGATCTGGGCTGGAGGATGGGGCCAGGAGACGCTGACTGTATATCTGCTTTATCCTGCTAATGGTAAAACCTCGACTCTTTCCCTATTATGCAAAAAGCTATAACTGTTGTTTGGCCTCTATCAGTATCCTCTCATCCATGTACCGATAACATCACCATCCCCTTGAGTCCATTTCTCTCTCTCTACCACTGCATTCATGACCTTTATCCCTAAGCAAATAAAAAGCTATTAGGCTTGGAGGTTAGGTGAACCAGTGTGAGTCACAGTGGGAATAAGGATAAGGAAGGTAGGACTATCAAGGTAGGACTACCAGACCACAGCATCATGTTTTCTAGCCTGGAAACTATTAATTGTTGTTAAGAAAGCCATTGAAAGGTAATATAAAATTAACTCCTTCAGGCAAGGGTCATTGGCATTATTAATGGTGTGCACACCAAGGACCACCCCACTGAGAAGTGCATCCAGCTTTAGACCCAAAGGTTTTCAGGCCACCCCACTGATAAGTGCATCCAGCTTTAGACCCAAAGGTTTCTACTGTAAGTTCCCATTCTATGGGTATAATAACAGCTAACTACAGAGTAGTTCGATGTACTGTCTTCCTACCTTTAGGTCTTCCTAAAGAACCACTGTAACCAGTACTGGCCATACATCACAAAAAAGTTGTGAAATGACTTATTGATATATCATCAATATGAATATGCTTCTCTGAGACCAGTGAGATAGCTCAATAGGTAAGGTGCCTGTTCACCAAACCTGGTGACCTGAGTTACCATGTAAATCACCATGGCAACAAGTGACCCCTAGTGCAGTAGTGGCATGAGTATCAAGGAGACCACCAACAGCTTTCTGATTGGATTTAAGATCCACTTGTCAGAATGGTGCAAATCCCTGTTACTGCAAACTAGAACAAGAACCTAAAAAGGGGAAAGAGATAGATCAATAAGGAAGACCTAAAGGTAGGAAGACAGTACATTGAACTACTCTGTAGTTAGCTGTTATTATACCCATAGAATGGGAACTTACAGTAGAAACCTTTGGGTCTAAAGCTGGATGCACTTATCAGTGGGGTGGCCTGAAGAGAGAAAACTTGTTACACTATGGAGGCCTGAGCCTACAGTAGTAGGCATGTCAGAGTGAACCTGGGGTCCATTAGAAGCACACAGGCAGAAAAGGTGGGAGGGAGTGAGAGGGAATGGTGACGGGAAAGGAGGAGATGGGAGGGGGAAAGGAGGGAAACTGTGACGAATACTCAATATACTTGTAAAAGTAGAAAAATAAATAAAAAATTTCATCTGCACTCCATTTCTCCCTAATTTTGAGATTTTTCTCTCCCATCCTGTTTCTATATTGTCTCTTAGCAATTCAACAAAGCTGCTATTATTTTCATGTTTCTAATCTTCATACCACAATATGAACACATGAAAATTGTGAATTTGTTTGTATGATTACTCTTACCAGTGAGATTAATAACTTTATATGTTTTCTTCTATTTATAACAATGCTTTCTGTTAGTCTGAAGAACTTCTTTGAACATTTGTAATGCACCTGGTCTTGTGATGATAGATTATACATTGTGTTTATGTGGGAATATCTCTATCCCTCCTTCATTTCTAAAACATTACTGCAATTTCTTGGTTCACAGTTTACACCAACACTCTGACCACCCAACACTCTCTATCCTAATCTGTAAGATTCCTGGTAAGAAGGTAAATTGGAATGTCCTTTATGTTATTTGATCCTCTTCTCTTACAACCTTGAGGATTTTCTCAAACTTTCACCATAGAGAGGCAAACAGCATGGTGTCTTGGGATAAGTTTCCTTCAATTAAGTTAGACTGGTGAAGTTGGAATTTCATGTGCCTAGATGATTTTGTTGTCTCGGTTTGGGAAGTTTCCTAAATTATTCCTTTGAATAAGTTTTCTACATTTTGGGCATTTTCAAGTCCTCCTTCAACTCCTATAACTTATACTTATTCTTTTACTGTCTGAAAGTATTTCTTAAAGATCCTTTCTTTACTCATCTTCATGATTTTCTTTTTCTCCTCCAACTAAGTATTTTCAAAAAAATATTGAGCTCACTAATTCTTCTCTGTGCCATTATTGATAATTGTTGTTACATTTTTATTTTTTAGAGTGTCATTTTGGTTCAATAATGTGCTTGATTCTTTTATTGCTTCTGCCTAAACTTTAAGTTCCTATGTTCAAGTGTTGGCTTGTTCCTATATGTATTCTTCAAGCTCACTGAGTTTCCTTAAATAAGTGCTTTAGGTTCCCTGTCTGGAAAGTCATCCACACTTATTTCTCTTTGGCCTGTTTTTAGCACCATATGAGGGTGATGCTGTGGTTTTCTGAAAGCTCTTGATGTTTGGTGGTTGACACTGGAGGATTTAGCATGCCCATCACCCTGATGTGGTCTTGTTTCTACGACTCTTTCTAAAGGCTCTAAGCAGGCCGCTGGTCTTCTCGAAGCCTACAGTCAGTTTCATCCTCAAAGAACTGACATTTGACAGGGGTCTGTTGTCAACATGGTATCACTGTCTACATGTTACACAGTGATATAAGTCAAGGATGTCCCAAACATACTTGGAGGTAGTTGTGCAAAAGAGCCAAATAATTACCTAGAAGGACTATTATGCCCCACAACTTTCTACTTCGGTCTTGGCAGGACTGGCTCTAGGAAATCACTGTGGATGAAACAGCTTGGGCTCAAATGCTGCAAACTGTGAAATGCCACCATAGACCACCAAAGCTAGCACCACGCCAAGATTGACATCTAAGCCCAGGGTTCGGAGAAACGGCTTAAGGGTTAAAGCTTTTGCTTGGCAAACAAAAGAACCTGAGTTTGGATCCTCAGATTCCATGTAAAAATGCTGAGCAGATATGGCAGTGGACTGTAATTCTAGTCCTTGAAGGAAGAGCTAGGGAAACACAGAGCAAAGCAATAAGATGCCAGGATGATTCCCAATGTCACCCTTGGGTCTCCACAGGCGCACGCTCAAGTGCTCTCTTGCACACACACCTCACACACAAAAAAGAGACTCAAGTTCACATGTCTATGAGCTGCCAATTAATGAGTTGGATTTGTGATCAGACACCAGTGATACTGGATGGAACAGAAAGAATGGGGGATGTGAAGATTGGCCTAGTGTTAGTTTTGATCAGCCCAAAACTAAGCTTCAGGATAGAAGCTCAGTCATGCCCCCAGGAAATGGAATATTGCACTACCCAGTGATATCTGAGATTGCAGTAATGGTGGAGAGTTTCTTGAACTCCTCTGCTGATAACTAATCAGGTCACATGTAAATTTCAGAGGAGCACAGAAGCCCACTCTGCAGGTCAGTGATACAGGGCAAAACTGTCTTGCCAGTATCCAGGTACCTGCCTGCTGTTGGCACCAGTTGCAGGTCCTGTGCTGTAGCCTCTGTGGGCCTTCACATTTTTATTGGGAGTTGCAATCACAGTATAGGCTAAGTACAGAGCTTCAATACAAGCCCTTTTTTCCTAGTTTTTTGTACTATTGCCCCACAGTATGTAGAGTTTCATTGCTTTGCTGCCTACATTTGTAGAACTCTTGGTAGCTACCTGGCCTGACATGGTTCTTGCAGATAAGTATGTACACACTGTCCAAAGTAGGAGTGGTGAAACTATTTCATTGGGTGAGCCTAGCACCGGGATTCGAGGATAAGACTGGGCTTAATTCTCTCTCCCTTTCCCAAGTAAGAGGTGCCTTCCTCTAGAGTGGGCTGCTTGGAGTTGAGGAAGGGTGATACAGGCATTTTTGTGTTGTCCAACCTTCTTCAATGAGTCTTTTCATTGGCCTTTCACTTTAGATCTTGTGATGGTAATCAAGTTGCTACATCTGTAGGGAGATGTTCACCAGAGAATCTCACCCATCTTCTATCTCAAAAACTTTCTTTCTATGAGTTTATCTTAGATGTTGTTGCAGTTAGCTTGCATAGTTGCTGATAAATGACCATCAAACAGCTTAAGGGAACAAGGTTTTATTCTCTCTTACGATTCCTGGTTACAGTTCTCAGTCCACCTTGATGGCAGAGCATGCACCAACACCAGGGCCAAGGGAACTAACTAGCCACACCATCACCACATAATAGCTGAGAGATGGACAATCCTTACTTGCCAGATCAGCATGATTGGCCAAGTGAACAGAAGGACGCCAACTTCCTTAACCAGCTCTCAGTATTTTATTCACCTGTCCAGGGCCTAGTCCCACCCACCATGGGCTGGGCCTTCCCCATCAGCTAGACAATCTCTTGCTGGTTATGGTGTACAATTACAGAGTTTGTAGAGAGCAGCACAAGCTTGGCACCAAGAGGCTGAAATGTATCTTGGTCCACTGATGTCACAGCTGTACCAACTTTAGCTTTCTGAGTCCGGAAAAGCCCCTTTCTAGGCAGCCAAAAACTTCCAAAGGGCAAGAAATAGTTTCAACTTGGGCTTTCGGCTCCTGACAGAATCTGGGTTTTCAAAACCCACAAAATCGCCATATGGTGGTATTCATGTTTTCTACTATCTTAGTGCAAGTCCCTAGGTTTTCCTTCACTGAAGCTCATTTTTCCAACAACAGCAGCTATTCAGCTGCCTGTCCTTTCCTCATGAAAATCTTCAAGGCTGCCAACACAGCTCTCCTCTATCAAGCAAACCAGTCCATCATCTTTAAATTCAACTTTACCAAAGTCCTCTTTTCCCTCATCAGAAACTGGGCCCAAATAATCCACAACTTTCTCACCATTCTCATTGTCCAAATGGCCCATTAAACTCTGCAGAATGGTATTTGTAATTCACAAAGTGAAAATCTTCAAGCATTTCCAACTTTGTCCAGCAAAACCGTTCAAAAGCTACAAAATCCACATAGTCAGATTTATCAGCAACATCCCACTCCTGGTACCAAATTCTGCTGCAGTTAGCTTGCATAGTTGCTGATAAATGACCATCAAATGGCTTAAGGAAACAAGGGCTTATTCTCTCTTATGATTCCTGGTTACAGTTCTCAGTCCACCTTGATGGCAGAGCATGCACCAACACCAGGGCCAAGGGAACTAACTAGCCACACCATCACCACATAATAGCTGAGAGATGTACAATCCTTACTTGCCAGACCAGCATGTAAACAGAAGGATGCCAACTTCCTTAACCAGCTCTCAGTATTTTATTCACCTGTTCAGGGCCTAGTCCCACCTACCATGGACTGGGCCTTCCCCATCAGCTAGACAATCTCTTGCAGGTTTTCTCTGGGCTTAACTCAACCATTAATTCTCTACAAATGTGCCCAGAGCTCAAACCCTCAACTGTCAAGTTGACACCTGTGCCTAACTATGACAGATGTCAATGATGATGGGAAGCAAACCTGACACATACTTGTGTAGCTCAGTCTACATGCATATGGAAGACTATAAAATGAATCTGTCATTATTATAGTTATTTTTCTTTCTGCTACTGTGAAACAATGCTTACATACAACTGAAGGGGACAGAGGGAGATT
Source organism: Typhlomys cinereus (assembly GCA_023101885.1). Lineage (NCBI taxonomy): Eukaryota > Metazoa > Chordata > Mammalia > Rodentia > Platacanthomyidae > Typhlomys > Typhlomys cinereus. Next base: position 5,201,678 of record JALPQD010000082.1, read on the forward strand.
CATTTGATTTACAGATACAGGGGGAAGATATAGTCCATCGTGGCAGTAAAGGCATGGTGGACAATAGAACATGGAAGCTGGCTCAAGTCACCGCCATCTTCATGGAGACAGAGGACAAGAGACAACTGTAAGATGAAGCAAGGCTAAGCTACCAAACCTCAAGGCCTGCCCCTGTCATGTGTCTTCCTTCAGCAAGGCTCAACCTCCTAAATTTGCCATAACCTTCCCAAACATTAACAACACTAATGATATAAACGGCATGAGTCTTTGGAGGGCAACTCACGTTCAAACCCTGATAGTCTCCAAGTAAACTTCTATTTGCAATGCATTATATGTTACAGGATATATAATTATAATGAGATCATTTGAATTACTCTGAATAAAACTTAAAAATGTTTTGTAAGGCAAAATTGAGTTAAAACAAATATCAAGATAACCTGTGAAAAAAGAAAGCAGGTGTTATGGATCCTCATGCAACAATAACTCATCTTCTATGCAAAAGAACTGATTAAGCCACTCAGAGGAACCAAATGATTTTCTCCACACTTACCATTGGTCTTCTGGTCATGAGTTAGAATCTCTTATTCTCTAAGCAACAGAAACGCCAAGTTCATATGAAGTCCAAACAGGACATCTTCCAGTACTGACTGAGGGTGAAGTTATTTCATTCTGTTCTCTTCTGTGTGCCAGCTTTGTTCACAAGTTGTGTTATCTTGTGGTGACAGAATGATTGTAGCAACTCCTGCCATTCATTTCCATTGAGTTTTTTTGTAATGCTTCAACTTTGATCTAATATATTACATTTTTTCCCACTTAGAAGATAATCAAGGACAGTAGAAACTGTCTTTTTTTCCCTCCTTACTGTTATGGAAAAGTAGGAGGAGATTAAAGCCAGCTAAAATTCCCTTCTGGAGATGAGCAGAGTGGAATCCATAGCATCCAGAAGTATCTGCTTCACAAAGACAGGGTGCCAGGGTGAAGACAAGGAATGTGGTCACAATGTCCCAGCATTACCACTCTGGCAGCTCAACTCACCAGAGATCTTCCACAGTTCCCTTTAAGTAACCTGGAGGCAAAACTTGACATTACAATGTGAAAATAAAGTGACATAGAGATTGACTTTAAAGCCTTGTAGGCAACAGGAAAGTGATGCTTAAGCTGAAAACAAATAGGATAGGAATCGTATGCAATTTTGCTAATAAAAGGGAGGACATCTATTCAAATATTAGCAGCCAAATATATACACATTAATTTCAAATCTTGGGTTTGACTTTGGTTTGTTTGTTTGTTGTTTGTTTTACCATGTAGCCTAGGCTGACCTGGAACTTACTGTGTAGTCCAGGATGAACTTGAAATTGTGGCGATCCTTTGCTTCAGCTTTCCAAACTGAAGTGGAATTACAGGTGTGTGTCACCACACCCTGGCTTCAAGCTTGACATAAAAAAAAACTTTACTGTGTACTGTTTCAAAGCACTGATATTAAAAACTCTGATGAAAAATATATACCTGGAAATTCCTAATCAAAACAACTCTGCTGAGACTGTTAGTATCACACAAATGTGAAAGCACAAATATTGCTGGACTTTAGAGGCAGGATAAAACAGGTCCCTAGCAGAGCAATAAGGTTTTAAATGCACATTCATTTACTTCAATCATATGTAAAAACAGAAACGAAAATTGACAGAATTACCAGTGTAAATTAATGAATTGAAAAGTCTTGTAAGAGTCTTAATGTTCCTGTCTTAGTAAATAATAGCTCAGCAGACAAAGTAATTAACGATATCATAGATTTAATCATATTTTAAAATCTTGTTCTAACAGATACATGTCAAATGCTGCATCAAAAAGCTAAAGAATGCCTGTTTTCAATTTCATTTTTAATAATTATTTGATCTAAAATATACTAGTTCACAGGTCTCATTTAATACTAAACAAATCAAGGAAGTTTAAAATAAACAGAATAAAAATGAAGTTTTATAAACAACTCTAAACTGCTAAGCAAAATGGTCATTTCTTAAAGGAAAAGATATTTAACAAAATTAGGTGAATTGAAAACATGAATAGATTTAGATCGATAAAATATATATTAAGTCAGTAGTTTAGAATCTTCTTTTCTGAACCAAAGCAATCTACCAAGTCTAGAATTACTTGAATGAGCCTATTGGACACAAAAGAATAGGCAAATGAAGCATAATGCAAATTGTCCCAGAGAGTAGTAGGTTTTACTAGAATCAGGAACCTAAATAGTCATCACAAGCAATGCATAAAAGGAAAATCTTAGACCTGATTACCATGAAGATACTCTCTGAAGCACCAAGCAACATATTAAGCTTAACATAACCTAGTAGTGTTTCAAAGAGTCTTCCAAGTACAAAAGACTGTTATGACCAGAGAAGACAATCAGGCATGTTTTGTTTCAAGCTAAGCAAGAGTGTCCACAAGTTCCAGGTCTCGAGAGTTCTTGTCTCATACACTCAAAAAGCAGAGTTACAGCTCCCATTGTGGGGTATTCAGTTCTAAACTGTAGCTGGTTTAATTTCATTACATGCTTCTGCAGCAAAATTCCCAACCCCAAAACCTTAGGACAGACAGCACTTAACTAGCTCACATCATCAGGGTAGTTACAACAGCAAGATCTTGAAACTGCTGGTCATATCTCATGCACAACAAAAGGACAAAAGCAGTGAATCAGCCGGCCGTCGCCCGCCCGCCCGCCCGCCTGCTTGCCTGCCTGTTTGCTTGCTTGCTTGCTTACTTGGAATCCATCTTCCTATAGTCTCAGGCTACCTGCCTAGTATGGTGGCTACCTTACTAGGTTGTATCATCCAACATCAGGTAAGGCAACCATGACAGTCCCTTTCAGATGGTCCCAACATACTGCCCTCTAGATATGAACATTAACTGTCACAGTGGCTGAACTATTTTGTTACATAACTTTATTCTCAGCCAGATATACTTGTACACCAGAAGGATCTAGAAGGATGTAAGAAACTGTCCCATGACAGCATAGCAGGGAAGACGGGTTGTAAGTGGAGATAGCTGCAGCCAGCACCTCCTAAGTCTCCCACACTCTGTGTCCTGGCAAGACCACAAAGAGCTTTAAGACTCAAAGTAGCGTCTAAACATCTGCCTGAGGGGCATATGTACAGGAATTGCCAGTAGGTCAGGGTTGGAGTCATTTCCGTACAGAGCACATGAATCACAGAAAACCACTTTCCTCTGGGAACACAAGAAAACTTAGTATTAAAGTTTTTCCTGTAATTATCTACACAAACAGATTGCAGATGGAAAAATTGCATTAACACCATCACTGGGGAAAACCCAAAATTTGTGATAAAATTCAATATGAATTCCTAGGGGAAGATCACTCGAACATTAGAAACAGAAGAAAACTTCCTTAATCTGGTAAATGCATTTCTCTAAACTTTTGTATCAAACTTAATGGTGAAACATCTGAAGTATTTCATGTTAGCTTCTTTTAGTCAATGTACAAAACAATGGCTTTCATTATGGTATTTTCATACACACATATTGCTGAATATTGAAGTACTTTTAAAAGTTTATTTATTATCTGTGCGTGGGTGCATGCATGTGTGTATGGTATATGTGCAAGTAAAAGTATATGTATGGAACGGTGCATATATAGAGATCAGAGAAAAACTGCAAAGTTTTGGTTCTCTCCTTCCAACTTCTCTCCTTCCACCTTTGGTTCTAAGGATTGAACTCAGGTTGCCAGGTTTGCCTTTACCAGGCATCTGAGTTATTTATTTTAAAAGCAACTACAGGAGGAGTATGCTGGGAATCACCCACCCATTCCACAGTGTACAGAATATATTTGCCAAGTTAATGAAATCACAGAAAGAAATGAAACCACCACAACAATTAGAAGTAACACTGTCCAAAGCAAATACTAAAACTATTGTCTCTTTAGTTTGGCATGCACATTAAAGGATGCTCCCGGAATGGGAAGGGGAGGCACTGGGGGATGGGGAGAAAAGGGGGAGACGAGGGGGGCACAGGGCAGAAGGAAGTTGGTGGGTGGGAGGGGACTGGTGTACTGTTAAGGTTGTATGAGAGGAAATAAAAAAAAATTTTAAAAAGCCAGGCAAATAAATTAATTAATTAAATAAAAAATAAAACTATTTTCTCTTTAATCTCAGTAGGAGCACACATTGTAAAGAACCCATTCTATTCTTGTTTTGTACATCATATTTGGAATAGTTTTTTTGTTGAAAATTTATTTCTTTAATTTTAATGATGTATAAGAAAGATAACTGCATCTTGCCAAAATAAGGGGTAACCTCCCAAGTCAGCTAGCAAACCCAAGTGCAATTTGAGGAAAGAAATAATTTTTGATCATACTCTTTCAAATGAATAGTAATAACAATAAACAACAATTAAAATAACATGGATTGTAGACTGAAACAATGTCTCAGAAGATAATTACAGGACAAAGTTTAATTCCGTATGTTCTGAATGGTTTTATTGACCATGTCTCAAACATGAGTCTGAACTGTATACATTCAAGAACATGAGCTTGGCTGGATTTGCAGCGTGAAAAGTGTGATGGAACATAAGCTGTCATTTATTTACAGGTCAATGAAATGTACACACAGGATAAACTTCTGAGACAGCATTTGGATAATCAGAATTAAAATAGAATGAGTATGCCTTTATCTAAAGTGTTTGGGATCAAAAAGGTTGCAGATTGTTGGTATTTATGGTTTGGGTGATATTTGAATATATGTGATGAGATATACATGTCCTTCCCTTCTTCTGTAAAAGTCAAGGAGAAGATGAAATTAGGACAACTGTCGACTGTGATTTGTAAGCCATGTGCTCTGTGAACTGGAAGCTCAGCCAGCCAGGCTTCTTCTAACTTTGCTTTTGTCTACACTCCTGAAGTCTCAGCAGCTGCTGTTCGCTGCTTCTCCGAAGGCTACCATGTAGCTGCTTGCTAGTCTCTGGGCACAGCTCTTCCCTGCAGCTGCCAGGGCTAGCATGCAGAGTCCCGGGTCCTATTGTTTTCTGTTTAAAATAAGGGTAAACATTCTCAACTCTTTTCCCATTTAATAATTCATTCTTTCATGGAGGAAACAAGCCCACAGACCCCTAGTCTATCTCTTTCCTGGTGGTTCCTGAAGAGTACAGCCTCTGTAACAGGATACTAAAATATGCAGACATTAGTCTACACTTTGATGAGAGGCCAAATTATCGCAGAGGAAAATGACCTTCTGATTCTCTGAATGGGACAGGTCTGCGAGCCCAGTGAGTGACGTTGCAGCCTCTTTGGACATGACTTGGTTTGCTGCCAGTGTTTGTAGAAGGCAGATTTAATTCTAGTGATACTATGAAATGCAGTGTGGGGTTCATAAAATATTAATTCAGTGCATAATTGGGCAGTCCAGAGTAACGGAGTTTATGTACACTAATAAACACTGGCTTGGCGAACTTATCTGTCATTTATACACTTCCTCCTCCACAGACAATGAATTAGCATATCTATTCTAATTCCAACTAGTCCCTGTTTCCTCTGTTTTCCTCACACATTGGAAGGCCCCCAATAGTTTGCAAGAACAGCCCTCTGCAGTACAGCACAGTATCAGGCAAGTTAATGTCCTCCACTGAGCTAAGCAGGAGAACTCTCCTGCCGGCTTTTCCATCACGGGCAGCTGAAGGCAGCCTGTCCTAGTGCCTGATCTGTGTGGATTTATCACTGGCCTGTGAGTGTACACTGGGCTTCCAAATCTGCTAATAAATAACTACTTTATGGGACTAGAAGAAAGAGATTGACCATAAATATTGCAGTAGTGAGAAACTTTCAGCAAACAAGTAAATTTTTCAACTCCCTTCTCTCTGGCTTGAGGAAGACTGGAAGAAGTCGGGTTCACAGCACAGAAATCTACTCACAAAGCCAAGTACCATGAGAGAGACAGAGGGATGTGACCATGTCTGAGAATTTTCAGTTGGGATGCTGCTCTTCGAAGGGTAAAATGTTCTTCTTCATCCCTGGTTTAATTTCTCACTATTTTCCTGTTTTTCATTTTGCTTAATTTTTTTCTCTCCTCTTCTTGTGGAACCACATCCTAGTACATCATCTACTTGGAATGGAAAAATCACATCTTAAGATGTTTCTCTATCCAATGTATGGAGGTCTACATCCTTTCTGGTTGTCTTCTGTTGAGAGGTCTTCTGTTGCACTTGTGGGACGTGTGTAAGTTCCAATGCACAGAGCACCCTTTGGACAAACTTCCATGTGTCTCATATTGCTGTATAAGAAAATTTAGCAGAAGATCAACTCCTCAAAAGTAGATACCACTACAGCTGTGGTCCATTTTGTACTGTCCCTTTATAACTAGCATATTTTCTTCATAGATTGAAAACTGTGTAAGTTCTCACTGGCTATATGGCAAGACAAAATAGCACTTCTAAACACACCAATTCATTTTTGCCATGTGCACACTGAAGGCCTGCCCCTTAAGATATTTTGTCTTCTTTGCAAATGTTCCAGAGATGTTTTTAACTTCTTTATATCTTTAAAGCTGCTAAGCATCTGAAGATCCTTCCTTCTCAGCAGAGGGCTCACCCAGTAGGCTGTGCTTGCTGTTGGTGGTTTCCTACTCTTATTACATCTACCCTTGAATGTGCTATTACAACAAGACTCCAGTTTAACAGCTTTTTGTCTCTGGCCAGGGGGTGACATACAGTGCCCAGCAGAATGGAGTGAAGGGAATTGCAGGAGCAGCAAAACTGCAAAAGAAAATCAACAAATCACAATCCAGAACTTCAGAGACTCTATATCAATCACATAGAACTAGGACAGCCTAATCTCTCCCCATCCTGGAGCTCAGGGACATTTGCGGAAGAGGGGGCGGTAAGATTGTAAGAGCAAAAGGATGGGAGGAGCAACGATTTGCAAGATTCTCAACAATAGTTGGGGCCAAAGCAATCGTAATGGGACTTTGCATGCCCTGCGCAATGTCCAGCGCACTGTTGCCCTCATAAAGTCTAGCATCTGTTAAGGGCACCGAGACCCCTGGAGGCAAGGGATTGACAGCCATAGTAGTGATCTTATGCTTAAGGGGAACAAGAGAAAGGGCTTATGGAAATGCCACTGGGTCCTTATATGTCATCGGAGAGGAGGACCCAGTGGAGAGTTAGGCGTACACAATAAAGGACTCTCTGGGAATTGGGGGGGAGGCACTGGGGGAAGGGGAAGGGGAGGAGGGGGTTCGGGGGGAGGAGGGGGGAGGGAGGGAACTGGTAAAAAATTTTAAAATGTATAATTAAATTTTTAATAAAAAGGAAAAAAAAAAAAAGAAAGTGTACAGGAAAAGCTTTTGCTTTCTGCAGCCGCTGTGTGTCTGCTGTTGTTGCTGTCACCCTTTGCTGCTCAATGGATGTATATGCATGTGCTAGCATATTCTTAATAGAATAGAACAGAAGGACTCACGGTAGTTTTGATCCTTGTTTCTGTAATTGGTCACGTGCCTTAGCTGGTATTTATAACTATCTTCCTCTGCCCCCCACTCTATTCACTCCACCCTCAGGATGCACCTCAGCCAGACTCGGTTCTTTACTGGAGGCGCTGCTCACATCTTCATTCCTGAAGGGCCTGGGTCATCATCCTGCCTGCACTGGGTTACAGTTTCCCATTGACCTTAACTGTAGGGTACAGTAACAGCAAGATGTGCTATCTACACTCTAGACACATCCTTTTTCATCTCCGTTATGGAGAACATTCAAATGCCCCCTGCTAGTCTAGATCAGTCACCTTTCAATACACTATAGCTAATTCCTTTTCTAGACCGCAGAAGCAACCACGGTAGGTTTGTTGTGTCTCCTGGCAGAGGCTCTCCTTATTTCGAAACCTAAGCTTCTAGGCCATCAGTTCATGGGAAGAGGAAGCAAAAATTTTGCTAGTGAGTCACTAGGGGCAATGGCCAATGATACCATTCCCGTTTCCATCCCTTGATTTCTGGACATATGAATCCCCTATAGGCAACACAGCAAGTACACTGGATGCTGATTCAGAGCAAGCACAGTATTCGGAGAACCCCACCCCAGCACTCCATGTTACTGCCACCCAGGCAGTGTTGTAACTGTTTTTAAAATCCATTCCACATTCTGCCAACCCAGCTGCTACAGGATGGTGGCGACCATGGTGAGACCAATGAATCACATGAGCATGAGCCACCTGCCACTCTTCTCTGGCTATAAAGTCAGCTTCTTGGTTAGAAGCCACAGTATAGGGAAAATACATGATTCTGGATAAGGCGTTCTGTGAATCTGTGGATGGTAGTTTGGACAGAAGCATTCCATGTAGAAAAGGCAAATTCATGTCCATTATTAGTGTCTATTCCAGGAAGGACAAAGCACTGCCCTGAGATAGAAGTGCTATGATGTGATCAACCTGCCAAGTCACTGTCTGATCATCCTGGGGAGAGGTGCCATATCGGGGACTCGGCGCTGGATCTGCTGCTGCAGATTTAGTGCTTGGCAGCAGCCACAGCAGGGCCGGCCTTGGAGAGTGGAAGTCCAATGTGTGGGTTTTTGCATAGCCTCCATCTCTGCCATTATGGCCTCTTTGTTCATGTGCCCACTATGCAATGACAGGGGTGACTGGGGAAAGAGATGACAAGACCCAGAACAGCTATTTCATTATTCTTTTACTTCATTGGTTTCTACTTTATTACTAAGCTCCTCTTCTGCTGAGGTCATGTTTTGATGAGTGCTTACAGGGGACACAAGTATCTTTATGCTTTGGCCCATTCTGGAGAGCTCTAGCTACCTACTTCCTTCCCAAATGTCTTTCTCACCAATTTCCAAGTCCTGTACCTTCCAAATGCCTCACTATTCAGCCAAACCATTGACACAATCCATGCATCCGAATGCTCACACATGTGATCATTTCATTATGACCATGTGCACTGCCCGAAGTTCTGCCCACTTTGAAAATTTCCCTTCACCACTGTCCCTGAGAGGTGCCCAGAAAGGGGCTGGAATGCTGCAGCTGTCCAATTCTGGGTGGTACTCCCTAGTGCATAGAACATTGTGAATTAGGCCCTACTCTGTTCTTCCCCACTAACCCTAACCCAATCATATAGCACACCCAAAGAGGCCAGAGGTACATGCTTGGTGACATAAGCATTGTGACAGAAGCTAGAACCACAGGTGTTGCAGTTCACCTGCATGGTTGCTGATAAACCACCATCAAATGGCTTAAGGGAATAGGGATTTATTTTCTCTTATGATTACTGGTTACAGTTCTTAGTCCAGCTTGATGGGAGAGCATGCACCAACAACAGGGCTGTAGGAACTGGCCACACCATCACCACATAATGACTGAAAGAGGAACTATTCTTACTTGCCAGACCAGCATGTCTGGCCAAGTGTACACAAAGATGCCAACTTTTTCAATCAGCTCTCGGTATTTTATTCCAGGTCCTAGTCCCACCCACCATGGGCTGGACCTTCCTCATCAGCTAGACAATCGATTGCAGGTTTGCTCTGGGCTTAATCCAACCATTAATTCTCTACAAATGCGCTCAGAGCTCAAACCTCCAACCATCAAGTTGATACCTGTGCCTAATTTCTTCACGAAGTTTCTTTTACCTTTAGACCTGCTGAAACCTCATCAAGTAAGTGCCACTTCGTTATGATGAGTTGCTGCTGTGCCCGTTCAACTTTATGGCCAGTGTGTCAGATGACACCCAATGCTAATGATCAGTTCAGGCTTTTATGGCCAAGTGTGTGTTTACATTAAGATCTAACAGCCGCTCAAAGGGAAAGTGGTTTCCTGATGATGACAACAGGGTCTTGCTCCCAAACCTCAGGAGCCTCTGTTATGATTCCTCATCAGAGGCCTGACAAAGACTCCAAGCAACATCTCTGTTTGCCAGTAAGGCTTGAAGTCCCACTGGATCTGCTGGATCACACAGCTGGAGTGGCAGAGCAGCGGGCAAAGCATTCTGGACCTACTAAAGAGCGTCTTCTTTCAGGACCCATTCCCAGTACCATAGTTTGTGCCAGTCAAAGTTGACTAGAGGAATGAAACCAAAAGAATGAGTCGTATTAAAGAATCCAGTATTGGATTCTCTCCATAGTGGTGAGCCTGAGAATCAATCTATAAGGCTTGATGCCTCAGTAGTCCCACGCTGGTGCCAAAAGCCTGGGGGATTCCTGGACAGCTACCTGTCTTCAGTCTGCACAGAAAGGTTGAAGAAACTGAGTTCTAGGATACCACATAAAAACATAGGACAGAAATGGTGGCAGCCTGCAATTATGATCCAGAGAGACAAAGTTTAAGACATCTCAGAGCAAAGCAAAAAGGAGGTAGAACAATGCAGAATGATTCCCAATGTCATCCCTGGGCTTTCACAGACACATACACACTCAAGTGCTCTCTTGTACACACACACACACACAAATACTGTCAGACTAACAATCAAATTAATATCATAAGCATCTTGCATTCAATATATATGTACATACGCATTCCATAGATTAAAATATATTCATATTCTCAAATTTTTATTGCTTATTTACAGATAAAGCTTACAAAATCTTTTCTTCTAACTTTGCAAATATACAGAAGGTTATTGATGTCTATCAAAACTAATAACAGCATATCAACTAGTCTTTCTACTACTTACCTATAACTTAGTACCATGACAACTTTGCTCCTTCTCTTCCTTAACTTATTCTCTCTGGTCTCTGGTAATCCACCATTTCTATGAGGTCCATTTTCTAGATTTAATAAAGAGACCATGAGGACCTTGCATTTCTTAACATGACTTATTTTATATAATGGTCTCTAGTTCCACACATATTGACACAAATGACATAATTTTAGCACTTCATATTCTATATCTACTTATCATTTCATGGCCTTTTGGGTTGGTTCCATCATTTGCCTATTATAAATACTGCTGCAAGAAACATGCAGGAATATATATTTCTTAGACACACTGATTTCATTCATTTGGGATATGAAAGCTTCCATAGTCAGCTTGTTGGATCATTTGGTATTTTTATTTTTAAATTGTTGAAGAGCTTCTATACTGTTTTCCCTAATCGCTACTCTAATTGACATTCCCACCATTGGTGTAGAGTTCTATTTTCTCCATATCTTGGGCTGCACCTGTTATTTTTAGTCTTTTGACCATAGTCGTTCTTACCAGAATGAGTATAAATATCTCACCATGGCTTTATTTACACGCTCCTGCAGGCCTGTGATTGGTCAGTTTTTCATGTTCCTGGTGACCATTTGTATACTTTATTTTAAGAAGTGCCTATGTAGATCTATTGCACAAGCTAGTTTTAATAAAGTCATTTAGTTTTGCTTATGTTGAGTTTTAGGGTTCCTCATATACGTAAAATCAACTCCTTCTCAGATGTACATTTTGAAAAAACATTTGTCATAGATTGTCTCTTCAATTTATTTATAGATTCCTTTGGTGATAGGAGATTTATGGTTTGGGATCATTTCATTAGTCTATTTCTACTTTTTTTTCCTGTGCATTAATCTAAAAAGTCTACCCATTCAACGTCCTGAAACATTTCCTCTGTGTTTTCTTCCACTGGTTTCATTCAGGAATTATGTTTCAGTCTGTAGTCCATTTTGAGCTGATTTTTCTAACCTGTGAGAAATGGAGTCTAGTTTCAGTTTTCTACATGTGAATATTACATTTTCCCTTTTTGAAAAGACCATATATGTCCTGCAATGCTTAGTGCCATTTATTTGGCCTTAACTCTGTGGTTTTATTTTTCTCCTCTGCTTTGTTTTCATTAAGTGTCTATTTCTATATCATTACCAAGGTGTTTCAGTTTTCATAACTATGTAGTATGCCTGACACAGTCCTGTCTATCTCTCCTTTCTGGTAACTGATGGCTTTGACTCTTTGAGGTTTTCCTGGTGCCATGAACATTTTACAGTTGTTATTAAGTCTGTAAGAACATCGTTGGTAATTTGGTAATGACTGCATCAAGCCTGTAAATCACTTTGGGTAGTATGAATATTTAAATAATTGATTTTTCTATTCCTGATGTATATACATATATCTTCTTCAATCTCTTACATCAATATTTCATAGTTTTTATTGTAGAGATCTTTACTTCCTCTGTTAAGTTTATACTTAAGTTTTTAATTGTTTCTATAGCTACCGTAAATGTATTTCCATTTCAAATCATTCACAGTAAGCATATATCAATGTTACTAATTTTTGTGTACTGTATTTATATCATGTAACTTTGCTCAGTTCACTTATAAATTTTAATAGCTTTTGGAACTTCAAGACATTCTATAAATAACATATCATCTATTGTACAAAAAGTGTCAGATAGATTTCTTTTCCTCTATATATGAGTTGAAAATTGAGCCGTTTATTTGCATTATACTTAGATTCTGAAACCTTTTTAAAATTAGTTGAGATTTATTTTCTAGTCTATCATGTTCTCTGTCATGAAGAGAGTTCTGTGTACTAATAAGTGTGTGTATTTACCAGCAGTTGAATGAAATGTTTTAGAGGTGCCTGTTAGGTACATGCCACACAAAGTGCAATTGAACTTTGCTACTTCTTCTTTTGTAAGCTTCTGTTCTGACCTTTGGTGGAAGAGGCTATTGAGACACAAAGTAGGAGTGGAGAGATGGGTCAGCATCGAGACCCCAGTTTGGCTTCAGCACCCACATATGAGTGCAGGGCAAGATGGTAAGTCCTGTAATTCCAGTGTTGCAGAGGCAGAAGCGGGCAGCTGCTGGGGAATTTCTGGAGAGTGCATCTAACCTTCTTAGTAATGCACAGGCCAGCCAGATGTGGCCTACATCATGGAGGACAAGCGCTTCAGCAAGCTGCAAGAGCAGGCTAATTAACTCAGGCTAGGCGAGGTTAACCAACCTCACGGCCCACCCCTCTGATTACCTTCCTCCAGCAAGGTTCCACCTCCTAAAGGTGCCATAACTTTCCCAAACAACTAAAGATTCACACACATGAACCTCTGGGGGACAATTCACATTTCATATCATGACACATATATTCGTCACTTTGTAGTTTTGATATCCTATCATTGTCTTTATATGTGGCTTCTCTTGACAACGTTAATAAAGGTTTGTCACCTTCAATCACCTTCTTATTTATTTATTTTATTTATCTGATTCCAGGGATCAGAATGGTTTTATCACAATGCTTACCACTTCATAATGGGTTTTTAAGCATTTTTATATAATTACCAGTGTCATACTTTCATTGTTCTTTTCATTAATACCTTTTGCTTTTAGCTTAAGAAACTTTCTTTAGAATTTCTTATAAAGCAAGCCTTGTAGATACATCACTGCTTTTGTTTGGAACTGTTTTCATTTCTTATTCAGTTCTAAGTGATAGCTTTGTTGAGTACAGAATTCTCTTCGGAACATTTTTCTTTCCTTTAGTACTATGAAAATTTCATGCTGTTCTCTCTTGGCCAATAAAAACAGAAGTCTATTCTCAGCTAAACTAGGCACCCCTGAGTAGCTTGTTTCTTTTTTCTTTTGTGCCCATATCAATCTTCTCTTTGTCTTTCACTTTAGAAAGCTTGAGGACAAGATGTCCTGGGTTAGGCTTGGTTGAATTTGTAGCACAGGGGAGCTTGACCTTCTTATACCTGTATGCTTGTGGGCTTCTCCAGGTAGCCTATTATTATTTCCTCAAACAAGCTTTCAAAATCTCTGATACACTCAGGACTTTCTAAAACATTTAATTATTTGCTTTTTCATTACTGTTTCAGCATATTTCTTCCCCTGCATATGTTTAAATAGCCTTCCTTCTCCATTTGACTGATCCTGCTTTTTGCTGTCATGTTTTCTACTTCAGTAAGTACATGTATTTTTCAGTTTACAAGTTTCTATTTACCTTTAATTGCTCCTACTTCTGTAAGTTTCTGTTAGGGTACTGAACTGTTTCTCTATAGTTTGCTGAAGCACGTGGACAATTTAAACCAGAGTCTTAACGACACTCATTCTGACAGTTCTTCCATATTGGTTTTGCCTTGTCAGTTTCTGGCCCCTTACTTGGAGTTATGGGGTGCTGAAATACTCACTGATGTGCAAGGCCACATGGATATTGAGGGATGAAGTATTTATGCCAGCCTTCCTCGTTGCCTTTATTTCTGTTTGTGTTTCTATCAGTTCTAAGGAGCTGGTTACATTCATTAGCGAGAAGTATAATTCCTACAACTTCAGCATGAAATAGTACCCACACTCACATTTGTCTGGGGTCTGAAGTTGGTGTGTTGTTTCTGTTCCAGTAGTAAAAGACAACCCAAGATCCTGGTTACTTCCATGCAGTCAAGCACCTTTGCATTCTACTCTTCTCTGGTTTGTTTACCACACCTGTGACCATCTATGCCACCAAGATGCGTCCCATGTGGATCTCATTAAAACCAACACTACAATACAGTGAAACAAAGAACAACATACCTACAAGCTTCCTATTACAGAGCTAGATCTGTGGCTCAAGACACAGAAACCAGTCACAGGTGACTCAAGCTGCATTACAAGTTTGTCAAAACAAATTATATTTGCTGACAAAGCATGCACTTGTTTCAGAAACTGCAGTTGGCCTTGGGAAACTGCATGTTGTCTGGGGATGGGCTTGCTAGGACCTGCTCAATCCTGGCTTTACCATCCCAACACTTGATTTCAGGACAAAGTCTTTTGCTTGCTATACCTTCCATTCACAGAAAGTAGGGACTTTTACACAATACTATGCTGACTGATATTGGAGTAGCGAGCATGATAGCAGTCAGTTGGTCACATGTGATACTAACCTGAGTAACACTCAAATCAAGTCTTTAGGTACAATGGATCTGCACATCTCAGGGGTGCCCTGAGCCTAAGCTGACCTGGTGGTAGAAATTTTCTGTTGAGTTTTTGTCTAATTAATTGACACTTGTGAATTTTTTACTATTTGTATTTCCTTGGTTAATATCTTCTAATTCATATCCTAAAAATGTTTTTTTCTCAGGATTTTTTTTGTGTTACACTTCTTTACTTATTTGCATCTTGGAATTATCCTTTTAAAAGAATTTTAGTAGATTTTCTTCAAAACTAGATTCTCCTTCGGGAAAAGTCACCTTTCCTTTCATGTTTCTTGTGTTTCTACATTGGGGTCAGCAGGTCTGGATAATAGTTTCCTTTTCTAATTTTACAGAGCAGCTTTTGTAGGAAAAACCTTTATTTAGTAGGCATAGGCATCTGCTCACAACCTCAGGGTCCAGAGTTTGGCAATGGGAGCTTGTGGTGTTATCCGCCACAACCTTGGCAGTCAAATATTTAGAGAGAGACAATCTCTATGATCCTTTGAGGGGAAAAAAGGAGAATGCAAGTGTGGCTGCACCAATAGCCAAGGTTCCTAAACAACAACATGTAAAGGGACTTTCCCAGAATCCTTAGGATATAATAGAAGATGACTGCACTGGTGTTGACAGCAGCCACAGTCCTGCAACAACAGGATGGGACAGGATCTCCACAGGTCTTACATGAAGAGGAAAGGTGGTACTGAGATCTGTGACACTAGTAACCAAAGACTTGAACTCGGATAACAATGTGGGTCTTCCCTAGGTGCGACTCCATGGGCGACTCCAATGATATGCAGCTATTATCTTAAGTACTACTTCTTGGATCTGTGAAACTCAGGGGGTACCTTCACTCTCCAGGGACAGGCAGACTGGCCAGAGCTTTTAACATCAGCAGGTATGACCCCAAGTTTGTGGACTGTGAGGAAGACCGCCTTTATTCCCTTGGGGCATGTGCAAGTAATGATAAAACATTATCAGCTCCTGGAGATGTCCACCTTAGTTCCTATGGTCAGCCATGGGTGACACCTGGACCTGCAGTTTTCCAGCTGTGCTCCTAGGCCTTATGGACATGAATGGAGTGGGCCCTCGTTGAACCAAGGACGTACTATTAGGCCCAGGGCTTGCAGTCAGTCATGCACTTGAGTAGTGGAGATTTTGCACTAGCACCTACAGTCTCAAAGTCATGACATGGGAAGGAGACTTTCCTTCATTTCTCCAGAGTCAGTGTAGGTGACACTAAGTTCAAGACATTGGAAGCCACAGATGGGAAGCTTTAGAACACAGACAGGACTTTTCCCAAGAACTGGAAATAGCAAAGGCAGGCGAAGTCGGACAAGCCCAAAGTTTTGTGCTAGAACAGAGATTCCCAAAGACCTGCTGGTAAGTTCTGGAAGGACTCGCGCTGACCTGGTGACTATTACAGTCACTGTCAGAAGCTATTGCATGGATGCTGGGGTATCTATTTGTTTTCCACTCAGTAAGGTACCTGCTGGTCAAGGGCTTCTGGTGGTCCGCTGTTACCTGTAAGGCAAGATAGCGTTCAGCCATAGCTGCTGCAGCTATGTTCAAGAGACGGGAGAGACAGGCCCTTGCGAGTTCCACTGGTGGAACAGAGCAGATGTCGTGAGGCCTCATACAAACTTCACAGCCCATGAAAACAATGTAGTTCTATAGTTAGGACAGCCAGACTGGGCTGAGAGCAAGACGGCTGACTCGTTCCTCTTCCTAGCGGTAAGATTGTGGGTGCCACGCCCGCATCACCTGGGAGCCAGACTTGAAACAATTTGCTTTGTTCTTGTCTCTAGGTTGCTCTTCTGACTTTCGCTGTTCGAGATTTCTGTGGCTTCTTTGCTCCTTCAGTAGTGCTTCGTCAATCACTCTGCTCAAAACATGGCTTCTCCTCAGTCATCCTGCTTCTTCTAGCGGCACACTCCTATTGAGAACACCTCTGCTCAGATATCCTGGATCTGCTCTCAAGCACATTAAGATACTAAACTCAGGCTGGGGAGATAGTTCTGTGATTAAAGTCTTTGCCTCGCAAGCAAAAGGACCTGAGTTGACATGCCCAGATTCCACGTAAAAATGTATAGCAAGTGTTGTGACCCTGCCTGTCATTCTAGCCCTAGAAGATAGAACCTAGGAATCCCCAGAGTATGGCCAGCCAGACAAGCCTACAGGTATGCTTTGGGTTCACCTGGAGACCCGGTGTAGCTCTTAGGATGCCACAGGCACAAGCAAGCACTCAGGTGCACTCATGTACACACACACACACACGCACACACACACGCACACGCACACGCATGCATGCATGCACGTATCTAAAAAATCAAAAGACATTTCAATTCTGAAACAACCCGTCAACCTTGCTTCACATCTCATAAGGTCTTCCTCACTGGCCTTGGAAACATCAGCTGGAGTCCTAAAATTTCTCAGTATAGTTTCTCCTGAGACAGGCTTCAAGGGGTAAAAATACTATCTAGAAAAAAAAAATTGCAATGCTGTTGTGAGGCACAGGACTACCAACTTTTGGGAAATATAAAATCCTTTTCAGAGACCACTTATCTCCTGCAGAGAATAAAAGGAAGCAGCATCTTTGAGGAATGCCAAAGAAAACTGAAATCTGGACATTCCAAGATAATAGAAGCTTTTTATGACGGCCTTTGGGCCTCATGACCCACCAGAGAAAAAGGACTATAGACATATGAACTCGTCTTAGCATAAGGACCTCAGCTTTAGTCATGAAATAGATAAACATCCTGCAATGAGATCAGTAAACGCAACGACGTCTCAATATCCACCAGTATGTACGGCCATGCACCTGCTAGCCAGAGGTTTTACTTATGCTCTGACATGGAATAAGATATGCATAACTGTGCTTTCCATGTTAGGAATGTTAAAATCTGCAATGTCTGAAAGAAACTTTACCTTGCTCAAAGTAACCTCAGAATCACCTTTACATTGATTTCAGCGAAATTATTTCTGGGATTGTGGAGATGTCTCAGTTATTAAAGTACTTGCTATGCAAGTGTGAGGACCAAAGTGCAGATACCCTGATCCCATACAAATGCCAGATGCTATGGCATAAGCTTCTGCAATCCTTGCATACTTATGAGAAATGGGTGTCAGAGACCTAAGAATATTCAGAAACATGTGGGTCAGACCTTTTGGTTTCCACAGCTGCAGTGAAGAGACCAGGTCTCAAACAAGGTGGAAATGTAAGGAACTATACCCAAAGGCTGTCCTCTGCCTCCACATGCAGAGGACACTCTGCATACTGTGACACCCCTCCATGCACAGAGCCACACATCACACACACACACACACACACACACACACACACACACACACACACACACCTCTTACATATCTGATTTTATGAACTGAAAGGAATTTTTTACATTGAAGAAAGAGTTTTGTGGTATGATTGCATTACTATAGTTGTACTGAGAAGTGAGACGCTCTTAGTTCAACCTTCGTGCTGTAGTGGAATCTGATTCTGGGGCGGACAGGACCTGTTTTGTCAAGATCACAGAGCTTGCTAGCACACAGCCAGGCCAGAGCTCAGGTGTCGATCCCCCCTTGAGTTGCTTAATTCCACTCATGATGCCTTGTCTCTTGTAAGATGAATCATAAACATAAAAGCACATTTTGCAAAAGGATTGCTCTAAGGGAATCTACAGCTGCCCTGTGCTTTTGATGACAGCAGCACTTTCTCACGGCATCACTAATGTGGACTTGGAGACATCAGAATCTCTCATCATAGGAAGGAAAGGGTTTCACGGAAACCTTTATATTCTGTCGCCAGCTCATTTTCTCCTCCCAGCATCAAATGACCCCTTCTGGGCTGTCCTGCATTCACGACAGAGACCACAGGAGCCAGACGGCTTTGTCTTGTGTTCTGGGCTCTGACATCTAGACTCCCTCAGAGCTTTTGGCTGGTCTTGCCTGTTCATCCTGAACGCTAACGTGATATCATAATATTCCCTGCAGAAGGGTAACAGAGTGGCGAGAGGCATCAAAAGCCCTGACAGAGGATTTATGTGTGATCTTCCCTGTCTCTCAGATAAGGAGTGCCTTCAGTGTTTAATTAGAAGTACTAGCAAGGGAGATTTTCCCATGTTCTGCTTCTTCAGTAATCAATTTACATGCAAAAGAAGGGTCAAAGACTCTAATACCGAAAGACCTTGCACATTGCAACCAAGCCACCCAGATCCATTTTATTTGATGTCAGACCATGTCTCTAATACATGAATTGATTCTATGGGATCTTTGTGTCAAACAGTGTGGATATAATTGCTTCTAGAGACTGGAGATAAGACGAACAGCTTCAAGTTATTAACAGAGCTTTCTTTAATGCAAAGAAAAGGTTTTTTCTATGTATTAGTATTTTCCTACATATGTTGTACAAAACAGTAGTCCTCTAAAATGTTCTGAGAGAAAGCGCTACTTGGAAAATATTGTGGATGTAGTACTCTTTTAGAAAAGTACAGTGCTTTTGAAAACAGTTCTAAGAAGTTGTAAAATGAAAAACAGAAGAAAAAAGAAACATGCGGAACTTCATTGAGTTCAAGCTTTTGAAAATTTCTTTGAACTTAACAATGTATTTTCCCTCAGGTGTGAGTTAACTATGCTGATTAGCTGGTTTTTTGAAAACACTATTTGGGGAAACACTAAATTGAAAAGACTTTCTTTAAAAGGGAAGAGCTGCTTATCACTAGAGTTTCAAGCAAGATTGTGTAATCAGCTGCTAGAAAGTTTCTAGGAATTTTGTGTTAGGTAGAATAACAGACTAGGAGATTTCTGAAAGACCTTTCAATTGCCAAGATTCAGTGAATCTCTTCCATTCTAAATCAGCAACATTTATGTAACATCTTTTGTGTGGGCTATTAGACATAGTCTACAGAATGCGCCAGCCAGATTCCTTAGATTCTTATTTCAACTGTGTGATACCTTCAAAGGAAGGTATTAGAATCTGCTTTGTAGATGAAAAAGAAACTGTCACAGACTTTGAACTGGCTCAAGCACACAGCTAAGTGGCACACTGTGGACTGCAAACAAGGAACCCTGCATTTTCTGCTGTGGACTACTGTTTCTCTAAATCATGCCAGTCTCAAAGGAAATAAGAGGCTATATGCCCATTATTGTACAGACAACTCAAGAGTACAAGACAAGATGCTTAGTGCTAGTAATAATTAACATAGAAATTCAAAAGGTTCTCAGGACCAGTAGCATGAATTACCTTTGATTTCTGTCTATTTTTTGTCTCAGGAATATAGAGGGAAACCACTATTTCTAAGTACGTGAAAGGTAAACATATATAGGAGTGTGTGTGTGTGTGTGTGTGTGTGTGTGTGTGTGTGTGTGTGTTTAAGAGGACTCTGTTTGCTCCTGTTAAAACCCAAGGTTGACTTTTGGAATCATCTTGGGAACATCTGTCTCTTGCCTTGCTCTGGGGTTTCCTAGACGCTGTCTTCTTGAAGTTAAGGCTGTTGCCATTTCTGCCCAGGTGTCAAGGAGTCGTAACTGCCATTTTAGTCATGTATGAGCACACAGTAATACTTCACACATCCCAACGAAATCCTGACTAGACTCCTGCCTAACCCCCAGGCTGCTCACCCTGAGACGCCCCTTGGTCAGGGCACGAGTTCCTCTCCATGGACTGTCTCGATGGCTATGGCTTCATGGAGTAGTGGTGTGGGGGTTCCTTGGGACTGCTCCGGAACCTGGAAGCAGGCACACCGCTTCTCAACAACCAACCACTTTACATCGAAGGAAGCAGCACCATGAGCCGCTGGGAGGCATGTGGCCAGGAGGCGCCCACAGCCTGAGTTGATACACTCTACAGCAGGTTGGGGTGAGGGAATTTCCTTCAGGTTGCCTCATTTGTATGGGGCAGTCTAGGATTACCTCATTTGTATGTGACTAGCTTTGGGTCCTCATCTGTCTAACTACACAGTGCCTCACAGGCCAGAGAAAGTACAGTTTGGGAGAGTACGTGAACATTCTTGTTTATTGTCACATTGAGAAGGTTTTGAAACATATTTGGCTTACGGGCCAAGTTTACTCCATTTTTGTTTTACATCACACTTACTTTTATGTTCCCATCACCAGCACTTTTACGTGGGATCTGCCTGGGGTCTGAACTCAGGGCCTTTTGCTTGGCGGTGAGCAAAGGCTTTAAGCCCTAAGTCATCTCCCAGCCCAGGAAACCATCGCCTTTGATTGCCGACCTTCGTCCTTGCTTCTGCCATGTTGTTCTCCAAGCTGGCTCAGCATCGCTGATGCTCCTTCCCGGGGTTTTCCACATGCTGCACAGGATGGGCCTTCCTGGGCCTCGGGGCACACCTACCAGGTATCACAACCACTTTCGGCTGGTTGTAACTGTCTCCCCAAGCTGTCTCTCATGACAACCAGCAGCATTTTCCAGGGTGGAACATGCAGGAGCCCAGACCACTGAAAGACAAAGGGGACTCTCCTGCTGCCTGGGATGAGCATTAGACGTGAAACTGCTTTTAGCTTTGCTTTGCAAAGTCATTGCGTAGCCTAATCCAGTGGATCTCAAAAGTTACGTGCCAAAGAATCACTAGAGGAACTCCAGGTCTGCAAAGATAGCGATTCTGAACATTTTGTGTATTGTATATATGTTGGTCCATCTTAAGATTTCTTTTGTTTGTTTGGCTTCTGACGCAGGCAGTTGGCCACAAACTTTCTTTCTTCCCACCTCTAGGCATGTCCTGCCACAGCTGGCAGGAATGTGGATTTTTAAACGCTTGTCTGAGGCTCCTGAACCACAACTTGAATAGCACTGACTCTGTCGCAGCCTAACACACGCTGTAGTTTAAATCGGCTTCCTTTCTGCTTCCAGGCAGGCTCTCTGTCTTCTATCTTCCTTTTCTCTATGTCACTTTACACAGCTATTATCTATTCTCTTACATTCTTTCACTCTTCCCATCTCACCACGACATACTCACTCTATGATGATTGAGAATTTGTCTTCTTTGTAGCTGTCATGTCCCCAAAATGCACAACAATGCCTCAGAACAGAAACCAAGACAGCGTGTTTTGAAGGTTCGCAATGCATCCTTATTTCTGCTCAGACTAGTCTCCAAGTCCTTTCTGTTGCTAGCGAGACCCTGCAAACAAGTAAGGCGTGGCGTCACACCCATGAATCAGCTTCTGTGGTAGCAGAGCCATCTGAAGGGTCCATACACTGCAGACCATATGCACAGATGACTCTCCTCTGCCCAGACTTCAAAGCTCTGAGGTCAGTGTGACTGCTCTGTGAACCACGTCCTCAACAACCCAGCCTGCATTTAATTTTTATTTTTCACGTTGCCTTTTTTATTTTGGAGAGGGGTGTACACACAGCATGCGTGGAAGAAAGAAAACAAGGTGTAGACGTTGGTTCTCTCCTACTATGTGGGTTCCAGGGATGGAATTCATTCATCAAGCCTGGTGGCAAGGACCTTCACCACTGGGCCATCTGACCAGCTCTGCCAGCCTGTATTTAAAGTGCATGAGAAGTTCATAACTTTGGCAGAAACAACTATTGCCACGATCCTGTGTTTTTCATGGATCTCCACTGGTTATCAGATGTTTCTGTCTCTCTGAATGCTACCTCAAATCCATGACCAAATGGCTTAAAGGAAACAAAGGGCTTTTATTAGCATGGTACATTTGTAAGTCCTTGTCCGGCTAGGCAGGAGAGCCCACATCAACACCAAAAGCTGAGGGAACTGGCCATACCACGTCCACATATCAGCTGAGAGAAGGACAATCTCACTTGCCAGACCAGCACATCTGGCAAAATACACAGAATATACTTTTTCAACCAGTTCCCTCTATCTTATTCACTTGCCCAGGGACTGTCCCGTACACCATGGGCTGGGCTTCCTCATCCGTCAGACAAGCTCCTATGGGGGGTTGCTCCAGGTCTAACTCCTACTGATTCCTTATAAATACGCCCAGAGCTCCAAGCCTTCAACTGTCAAGTTGACACCTGTATCTCACTATGACCCCGAGGAAAGAGGCAATGAGCACACAGACAGCCCATTTCTTCCCACCACCTCTGAGTCTACCTGCTTCACAATTAGGACTTCTGCAGGCACCTGAGGGAGAGGGCAGCAACAGAAAAGAGCCCAAAGCACTATCACTGTGTCTACCTAGAGACTCTATTTTCCCACAATTAATGAGGAAAACACCTACAGTATCTTCTACACAGAAAAACTATTTCTCAGAATTGGAATTGGTCCAAAGATTGTTAAAAGGGGGCTGACATTTACATATGGTAGTATCTGGGGTTGTATTTGAATACTACATTAACACTTCACTCCCCTTCCAAAAAAAAAAAACAGATTTTTATTTCTTATTCTTTTAGAGTTTCATGCATGAATATAATAATTTATGATATTTTCACACCTTAATCCCCAATCCCATAACCCTCCTTTCCCATTACAACTCTTCTTCTTCCCTGCCAGTGTCTTCTATTTTCATGTTTTTTCTTATTTTTTAATTTTTTTAATTATTATTTATTCAATTGTGCATGTGTGCATATGTATGTGCGTGCGCATGTGTCTGTGTGTGTGTAGAACCACAGACGAATTCGTGAACCACCATGGACACCTCCACCTCCTTCTGCCCCGGGATTCACAGGCTCAGCCCTACCAGGACCAGAAGCGCAGGCCGCCCCCACTTCCACCTGGCATCTATACGTGGGATCTGGGATCCGAACTCAGGACCTTCCGCCTGCAAGGCAGAGGCTTAACCCCTGAGCCACCTCTCCAGCCCTATTTTCATGTTTTTTTGCATGTGTAACCCATGAGCTTCATCTTGGTTGACTTCACTGAGCACTTGCTGGAGTACGAATCACATGTAAGTAGGGTATCCCATCCAGCATTCACCCTGTGTGGCCACTATGGAGGTGTGAGGCCTGTTGAAATTTTTCCCCGTCTCTGGTGAAATGAGAGCAATGGAGATTCAAGACGAGATCACCTATGAATGAATAATGGTTGAAGAAAATAGATAGCCAGGGTTTAGTTTTAAATATTCTCTCTACATTTCTGTACATTAAATAGTTCTATAATTACAAAGTTGAAAAAAATCCCAACTAGTGTATCATAAAGAAAAAAATCCACATATATGCACCCAATACGGGCTCCTCCACATTGATTAAGCAAACACTACAGCGTCTAAAGCAAGAAATCAACCCCCAAACGATAATTCTTGGGGACTTCAACACCGCCCTCTCAACATGGGATAGATCAACAGGTCAAAAAACTTAACAGAGACACTTTGGAACTTAATCAAACCCTTAAAGAAATGGACCTTACAGATCTCTATCGAACTTTTCATACACACACCAAAGAATACACATTTTTCTCAGCGGCACACGGAGCTTTCTCCAAAATAGATCACATATTGGGCCACAAAACGAATCTCCCCATATACAGGAAAGTTGAAATTCTAACCTGTAGGAATCAGGCCACCATGGTCTAAAGCTTGATGTCCACAACACAACAAACAACAGAAAATACACTAACTCCTGGAAACTTAACACTATGATGCTGAGTGAGAATTGGATTCAGGAAGAAATTATAAAGGAAATTCAAGATTTCTTAGAAACAAATGATAATGAAAATACAATTTAACAAAATCTTTGGGACACAATGAAAGCTGTCCTAAGAGGAAAGTTCATAGCTCTTAATGCCTACATCAAAAAAAAAAGGAGAAACATCACAAATAAATAACTTAATGCAGTTTAAAGCTTTAGAGACACTAGAGCAATCTGATCCCAAGAGCAGTAGAAGAGAGGAATTAGCAAAATAAGGGGAGAAATATCCAAAATTGAGATTAGGAAAACGATACAAAGAATCAACCATTTAAAAAGCTGGATTCTTTGAAAAAATCAATAAGATTGATACTCCCCTAGCTAAATTAACCAAAAGCAAGAGAGAGAAAACCCAAATTAACAAAATTAGAAATGAAAATGGAGTTATCAGTACTGATACCCAAGAAATCCAGAGAATTATAACATCATATTTCAAAAACTCACACTTTGTGAAATTTGACAATACTAAAGAAATGGATGAATTCCTAAGCACAACTTACCGAAATTGAATCAGGAAGTTGTGAATTATTTAAATAGTCCTATAACATATGAGGAAATCGATGAAGTTATCTCAAATCTTCCCAGCAAAAAATGTCCTAGACCAGATGGATTCAGCACAGAGTTCTACCAGACATTTAAGTAGTTAATAACACCAATACTCCTTAAACTGTTCCATCAAATAGCAAAGGAAGGAACACTACCAAATTCTTTCTATGAAGCTAATATCGTCTTAATCCCAAAACCTGATAAAGATACACTTAAAAAAGAAAACTCTGGGCCAATCTCTTTGATGAATACAGATGCAAAGATTCTCAACACAGTCTTAGCGAATCGGATTCAAAAACATATGAAAAAGATCATTCATGGTGATCAAGTAGGCTTTATCCCAGGCACACAAGGTTGGTTGAACATAAGCAAATCAATAAATGTAATTCACCATATAGACCAGTCCAAAATCCAAGACCACATGATACTCTAGACAGATGCAGAAAAAGCTTTTGACAAGATCCAACTGTCTTTTGTGATCAAAAAAGCCCACACTATCACAGCATTTGATCTTTGACAAAGGGGCCCAAAAAATCTAATGGAAAAAGAACTGCATCTTCAACAAATGGTCTGGCAAAACTGGATGTCCACATGCAGAAGATTAAAACTGGACCTGTACTTGTCACCATGTACAAATATTAATTCCAAATGGATCAAGGACCTCGATATAAGGTCAGAGACTATAAAAACCCTAGTTGAAAGGGTAGGGAACTCCCTCAAGCTGATTGGGCTAGGCCAAAAGTTCCTAAACGGAAATCCAATAGCAAAGTCACTACAACCAACACTCAACAGATGGGATCTTATGAAATTAAAGAGCTTCTGTTCAGATAAAGAGATTGTAACCCGAACAAAAAGGCAACCCACAGAATGGGAGAAAATCTTCACTAACCACACATCTGATAGAGCTCTATTATCCAGAGTGCACAAAGAACTTAGAAAACTAAACACCAAGGAAACAAATGTAACTCAAAAGAAACTTTGCCAGGGACGAAATTGAAATATCTAACAAATATCTTAAAAAATTCTCCACATCCTTAGCCATCAGGGAAATCCAAATCAAAACCTTCCTGAGATATCATCTCACCCCAATCTGAATGGCAAAAATCCACAATACAAACAACAACAAATGCTGGAGAGGATGTGGCAAGAAGGGAACTCTCCTTCGTTGCTGGTGGGAATAAGGCTTATACAACCACTTTGGCCATCAGTCTGGTGATTCTTCAAAAAGATTCTTCAAAAAGATTGAAATGCCATATGATCCTGCTATTCCACTTTTGGGAATAACCCCCCATACAGCAAAAATTCACCTCGATAGCACAAACACGACCATGTTGATAGCAGCACTGTTTACAATAGCAAAGTCATGGAATCAACCCAAATGTCTAACAGTTGACGAGTGGATAAGGAAAATGTGGTACATCTATACAATGGAGTACTACTCAGCCATCAAAAATGATGAATTACTGGAATTTGCTGGGAAGTGGATGAAATTAGAAACAATTATATTGAGCGAAGTATCCCAGACACAGAAAATTAAGCGCCATATGTACTCCCTAATAGGTGGCTCCTAGTACCAAACCCACTTAGAGACACTCGATGATAAATCTTTGTAATACAGTAATTGCAAGGAGTATGAACAGGCGGGATGGGGTAGAAGGGCCACACCAGAAACAAGGAGAGAGGGGACCATGTAACAGCAGAGAAAATAGGCCTCCATCAAGGACTGCGAGTAAGCAATGAGACATCTGGTTAAGTTCACAGACTTCCGTTCCTGATCATTTACAATTGAGGGGGTATGATCTCACCAGAAGAGGAGGGCATATAGACTGCAAGATAAAAAGTAACCATTTTACAAATGGGTGATTGACCCCTCCCTCACCGCAGTTTCCTACTTTTATTACATCTACCTTTGAATATACTCTTATAACAAGAATCTAATTTAGCAGGTTTTTATCTCTAGCCAGGGGGTGATATCCATTACCCATCAGGATGGAGTGAAGGGCACTGCAGGAGCAGCAAAACTGCAAAAGAAAATCAACAAACCATAATCCAGAACTCCCTAATAGGTGGATCTTAATACCAAACCCACTTAGTGACATACTCAAAGATAAATCTGTGTAATACCTACAGTGATTGCAAAGATTATAAACAGGAGGGAAAGGGAAGGAGCCCCCCCCCAGAAACAAGGAGAGGGGATCATGCTACAGCAGAGAAAATAGGTCACCATCAAGTATTGCAAGTAAGTAGTGAGACATCTGATTAAGCTCACAGACTTTCCTTCCTGGTCACTTACAACTAAGGGGGTTTGATCTCACCAGTCAGGGAGGGCATAGAGTCTGGCAGATAGATGGTAACATCCTACAATGAGAGACTGACCACCCCTCACCACGGTCTCCTACTCTTATTCTATCTACCTTTGAATCTACTCTTATAGTAAGACTCTATTTTAACAGCCTTTTATCTCTGGCTAAGAGGTGACATCCAATACCAATCAGGAAGGAGCCAAGGGCTGTGCAGGAACAGCAAAACTGAAAAAAAAAACATAATTCAGAACATCAAAGACCCTACATTAATCACCTGGAACCAAGCCAGCCTAATCTTTCCCCATCCCAAAGCTCAGGGAAATTTGCGGAAGAGGGGGCAGTAAGATTTTAAGAGCCTAAAGATAGGGAGGAGCAACGATATGCAAGATACTCCATACAAGTTAGGACCGAAGTAACCATAATAGGACTTTGCATGACCTGCGCAATAACTGACATATCAATGATCCCCGCAAAGTCTAGCATGGATCACAGGCACTAGGATCCTTAGAGGCAAGGGATTAACAGCCACAATAGTGTTCCCATACTAAAGGGGAGCACAAAAAAGAGCTCTAGGCAATGCTACTGAGTCCTTACACCTCATCAGAGAGGAGGACCCAGAAGGAAGTTTGACATTCACAGTAAAGGATGCTCCAGGGATTGCAGGGGCTGTGGGGAAGAAGAGGGGTACTGGAAAAAAGGGAAGGAGGGGAAAAAGGGGGAGAGAGTAAGGGGATCCGGGGAGGAGTGGAGGGAGGGAGGGGACCGGGGTTCCTATTAAGTTTGTATAAGTGGAAAAAAATAATAATAAAATTAATTAAAAATGTAGTAGAAATCAATTACTTGTATACTTTAAATGAATGAATTTTATAGTGTATAAAATATACCTCAATAAAAATAGGGTAGGTTTTAAAAAAATATTCTTTGGAAAGCAGAAAGGGACAATCTAAAGAAGAGGAGCAGGACCAATGAGGGAGGAAGAAGAGACTGGTGCATATAAAAAAAAGTACATTGGTAACATGTGTACGGAAGTGTCATCATGAAAGTCAACAGGTTTTATACTAAGTAAAATAAGCAGATAAGCATTAAGTTCAAGTTTATTTTATTAAAAGAAAGAAAAATATATATGCAAATTCATATTGCCATAAAGATGACTGTGATCTGTCCTTTAGTACAATGCTAATCTGGTTAATCATTCTACAGTTAATTATGCAGTTATAGGAATTTAAGTATTTGAGACGTCAGTGCTGGAGAAATGATTTAATCAAGATCAAGACAGTATGAAATTTGGATTCTACTTGGGTGAATTGTCTGGAAATGCCTCACCACTGGGAGGGATTTCAGTTTCTTTATCTGTAACTGGGAAGCAGGATAGACCTTCCTCCTGAATGTGTTTATGCATTAATAATGTCATGTGACCGAACATCAATATCAAGAGAGCATCAAAATGTCAAATGGTCCTACTGATAATAAAGCAGATGCTTTCTTGATACAGTTGTCATAAGATTAATGATTTAATTGCAATAAAGTGCTCTGGTATTCTGAGATGGAAAGTCCCATACCACTTTGGGCAGGAATACTATTTAATACTTCTGCCTTGTTTTTCCAAAGAGGAACCCCAAAGTAGGCAATGTGACCAGCACATTAATCTAGACATGTCACCTCCTGTTAATACGGAAGGAACTTAGGGTAGGAGTTTACGGGGCAAATAAGGATTTCTATGTCTCCTGTAGTTTGGTTCAGGGGTCATGTCAATGAGCAGCTGGGAATTAAGCAGCAAGAACTCTTTTCTACTGAACTCTCTTCTAGTCCTTGTAACTCACGCGTGCCTGACCCTCCTGGTCACTGTATAGTCTCAAACCTGTCACACTGGCTTCTCTTCACTTTCTTCTACTCTTCAAATTCTTTATATCATTTTTGCTTCACATTGCTATTCCTAGCTGCCCACAGGACTGGGCACAGCCATTGTTTTCTTTCTAGGTATGAGAGCATTCTCTTCTCCTCAGTGGTCATTTTTTAATACATTTTTTATTATTTCCGCTTATACAAACTTAATAGGTAGACCAGTTCCCTCCCTCCCTCCTCCTCCCCCCGAACCCCCTGCTCCCACTCCCCTCCCTCCCCATCCCCCAGTGCCTCCCCCCCAATTCCCAGAGAGTCTTTTATTGTGTATGCCTAACTCTCCTAAGGGTCCTCCTCTCCGATGACGTACAAGGACCCAGTGGCATTTCCCTGAAGCCGTTCTGTGTTCCCCTTAAGCATAGGAACACTACTGTGGCTGCCAATCCCTTGCTTCCAAGGATCTTGGTGCCTTTAGCTGATGCTAGACTTTGTGAGGTCAATAGTGTGTTGGACATTGCGCAGGGCATGCAAAGTCCTATTATGATTGCTTCGGCCCTAACTAGTGTGGAGAATCTTGCAAATCATTGCTCCTCCCATCCTTTTGCTCTTACAATCTTACCGCCCTCTCTTCCACAAATGTCCCTGAGCTTCAGGATGGGGAGAGATTAGGCTGGCCTAGTTCTATGTGGTTGATATAGAGTCTCTGAAGTTCTGGATTGTGGTTTGTTGATTTTCTTTTGCAGTTTTGCTGCTCCTGCAATGCCCTTCACTCCATCCTGGTGGGCACTGTATGTCACCCCCTGGTCAGAGACAAAAAGTGTTAAACTGGAGTCTTGTTATAATAGCACATTCAAGGGTAGATGTAATAAAAGTAGGAAACCTCAGTGAGGGAGGGGTCAATCACCCATTTGCAAAATGATTACTTTTTATCTGCGAGACTATATGCCCTCCCTTCTGGTGACACTTCGCTCCAATTCTGTCCCTGCCATGCCCACCTTAAAAACACTTTTTATTTATTCATTTATTTTGTGCGTGTGTGTGTGCGTGTGTGTGTGTGTGTGTGTGTGTGTGTGTGTGTGTGTCTCAGAGGGAACTATGTGTCTGAGTGGAGGACCAGGGGTGACTTCAGGAATCGTCCTGGATTACCTCTATCTCCTTTTGGCTTTGCTCTGGGATTTCCCAGCTCTGCCCACCAGGCTGGAAGTTCAGGCGCTACTGTTTCTGCTGGCCACTTTCACGTGGGGAACTGCGATCCGAATTCAGGACCTTCTGCTTGTGAGGCAAAGACTTAACCCCTCAGGCAGCTCCAGTCCATGTCCACCTTTTTGATTGTCTTTAATATTATTTATTAGGAAACCAACTTATCTTGTCACTTGCTTAATTGCATGCTGTTTCCCTCCTGCTCCTAAAGCGTACATGTGCACTGATGTGGATCTTCTGTTTTACCCACTGTATTCAGCTGTGGCTGAATATGGTTGTTGAGAGAATGAATTATTTATTTAATTCTGGTATCCACCAAAATTGCTCAGTGGGTCTCCAGTAAACAAGGCTAATGTTAAAATATCTAAATTTTTCCCTAACCTATGGTGCTACATGTTGACACTGCTATTCTCTACATTTTACTTTGGGATTGTATCCTTTGAGAAAGGTAAACATTAAGTTATAGTAATGCCCCAGATTAGGCAGAGTGATTTGTAAACTAGCCAGCTTGCCTGTTTTTGTGAATGAAGGTTTATTGGAAATGCAGCCTGTTCATTCATTCTGTGTTTTCTGTAGTCATTTCTGATTAACAACAACAGAATAGAGCCAGCAATGCCCTTTAGGAAAAAGTTGGCAATCCAAGAACTTCTCCTTTGGGTGCAGCATCTTCTCATTTTTTGCTGCCTTTCTTTATTCTTTCAAGAACAAGATCAATAAACATAAAGTTTCATTTTCTTCTTTTCTTTCTTTTTTTCCAGTTAGCTGGAAAAAAATTTAAAAATTTATACACAGGCTAAAACTTAGAGAATTTTATTCCAAAATGAGCTTCTTTCGAGTAAGCAAACTATTCTTATGATTTTTTTATAGAAGGAGACTTTTATCAGTGTGTACATCGATGTTTCCAGCTTTAATTTGGAGAATTTGGAGCAGAGAAGGGAAAAACTGGACCTGTTCTTAGTACCAATACCAATTGGAAGTTATAAAATTCCAGTTGTGTGTGCATGAGGTAAGACACCTCCCCCAGATCTGGGTGCCTTCTCCCATGATGTCTTGTTCTCACAGCAACCTCAGGGGCAAGAGTTATTATCTCAGTTTTCCAGATAAGCGCTCTGGTGCTCTGAGGATGCTGTAACTTGCTTAGTGTCCCCTTGGGCTAAGACGAGACCTAGAATTAGAATTCACATCTATTCACTCCTTCCCGGGAGAGCAGCAGTTAGACAAGAACTACAGTTTAAATACAAGAAAAGGCAAAGCTTCCTAGCAAAAGAAATGTTGGTTTTCTCCAGCCCTTGGGGGTTGAGACATCCATGCAATGCCTGGTGACCAGAG
Source organism: Typhlomys cinereus (assembly GCA_023101885.1). Taxonomy (NCBI): domain Eukaryota; kingdom Metazoa; phylum Chordata; class Mammalia; order Rodentia; family Platacanthomyidae; genus Typhlomys; species Typhlomys cinereus. The sequence goes on from JALPQD010000082.1 coordinate 5,233,334, forward strand.
CCCACTGCCCTATGGCGACAAGCAAGGACAAAAGGCAAGTCACACACCGGAGAGAACCAGAGCAGAGAAGTGCTCTCTCTGGCACTTGGCATGCCTTTAGCAAAAGTAGGCAACCAGCAAGTTTTTAGGAGAAAGCACATTCTTTTGCGTTTTCTTTGCCAATGAAAGTTTTTGAGAGAAGTCTTCTTTTCATCTTTGACTTTGGTCAAAGAACCTGGAATGTCCTATTAAAGATTTTGACACCATCAGAGGCAACAGCCAATCAGAGTGCTCCTGACATGCACGTAGGGGGATCTGGGGGAGGGGGAGTGGGAACTCTCAATATTTCTTGTGCCTGGTCTCTTACACTGACAGCTTCAAAGTCCCTTGGGAATGGAGGATTTTCTTTCTTTTTATTTTCACTCCAAAGTGTATATATTTATGGGGAAACTGCTGAATGGGAGGAGGCAGACGGAAGGTTGGGATGAATAGATAAAAGAAAAGAAACAAAGGTTAAACAATTTCATGTGGTATTTTTCGCTACTCTTCCTGAAATATTAAATAAAAGTATCGGCAGTTTGTTCAGTCTTTCCTCCCTTTGCTAATATTTAAAGGTATTCAATTAAGATTTTTCTAACGTGTCCAATGAGTTAGACTGTCCTACGGTGTTAGAAAAAGATTACACATATAAATAAAACACGCCAAAGCATTAAAAAGCTATTACACACACTGAACATAAAGTGGCAGAATAATGATGGATCCCACCATGCAGGAAACATATTCAAAAATATTATCTTCCTGGTAATGAAATGCCATCCGTTTCATTTTAAGCTAAATACGTTAGACATATCAGTAGAGTCTGTGCTGACACAGCAGTGAGTTGAAATTGAAAATCTGAAATTATATATATATGATTGGACACAGTGTTAAAGTAATTTATAGGAAAAACCGCGAATGTGCTGGGTCTGCACCTTCTGGTGAACTCATTTTATAGAATCAGATAGAGGAAAACTCTACCATTTGTAATGTGCAGTTAGAATGGCAGCCCGCCAGGGCCCCCAACAGATTCGCTTTGAAAAGCAGACAGACAGAGCCTGGGGGCTGGGGGAGGGTTGCCAGGGAAAGGTGCAAAAGGGTGGATCGTGGAGACAGGGCCACAGAGCCTTGTTTCGAATTACAGCAATTCTGCATAAGCCATCAAGAAAATGGCATTCGTTTTCACTGCTCTGACCTAATGGGAAACAGTGGTAGAAGCTGCATTAGCCATCGGGACAAGAAGGAGATAACAAGACAGCCTGGAAAGGGACAGGTTTCAGTGAGACTGAGACCGGGCGCCCTGTGACCCTAGAAACTCAGGAGGACTTATGGAGGGCTGAGGGGATGAGATGGCTCCAGCCGCCTGTCTGTCTGCTCCTCTGTCTCTCTGGCCTCCGTTATCTTTGTAGGTGTTGGTGTCACACACGCATCCATAAAGTGCCTGGGAAGCAGGGAGAGCCAGGGGCCAGGAGCAGAGCAAGGTTTCCCACGGGGACGCCAGCCCAGTTGGCACCCTGATTGTTTTCCCCTCTTTCCTTTATATCCATAACCCTGTTTGAAATGTGGATTATGTATTCATAACGGGCGGGTCTCCGCTGAAACGCTGAGACTGTGATTTGAATTTATTGGTGGCTGTGACTGCAGCAGAGGTGGTCTTGTGTCTCCTAAAATGTTCTTTCCAACCTGATTTCTCAAGAGGAAAAAGATGAACATAAAAGAAAGGATACCCCAAATGAGACAGAAAAAAAAACCACGATTTCTCTGTGTCCATCTGGCCCTTTCTTCAAACAGTCTGGAGATTTCCTGAGTGAAGATCTAGAACAGGGATAGCGGTTGCCACGAGATACTCAGGTATTTCCTATTCATTGCAACAGCACCTTGTCAGTTACTGCAGGACTTCATGTGGCATAAGGAACCAGGTGTGAGTGTGCTTCCTGATTTGGGAATGAGAAAACAGATGCTTAGAGATGTCAGGTGACTTTCATCAAGGTCACAAAGAAAATAAGCACCCCCTAGCACAAACTCTGTATCCTTCTTAGTCATTGCCTGGCCAGAATTTTCTGCTCCATTTAATATCAATCCCTGTGGATGAATGGAGGGGTTAAATGGTTTGCCCTGGGTCTTAGCTTTTGCGGAGCCCTCCGGGTAGCTCAGCTGCTCTTGTAGTCCAGGCCTTTCTACAATTTCTGTTTAGATGTGTGCTGCTTATTGCCAGCACTGGACACGGAATCTGCATCCTTGTTACTTACTGTGGTATCTCTAGGAGATTGGACATCGCTGCCTGGCATTGAGCAAGAGCTTAATCCATAGTGATTGACTGGATAAAGGTCTGGTTGGTTACACGCACTTTCAATGGTCATATACGTTAGAGTTGGGAGTGGAAGCTTTCTGCTTTTCTCTTCTTCCTATTGTCTCAGTGGTCTTCTCTAGAAAAGGAGTCGATGTTTGTAAATTCAGAGATTAAAGTTGCAGAAAGTAGGGACAGTTAGTCTGTCATCCTATCTGGAGCCAAATAACTCTTAGCACTATGTTTCTGTGTTGACAGGTTCTGAGATGGTGTGTTTATTGTATTTTGGGACAAGTCTTTCTGATGCGTAATAGTGGCAGCTTGTCGGGGCATTGTGGGTAGAGAATGAGGTGTATTCTAGCAACACCCTAACTGACTCTCTGGCCTAGTTACCTCCCCAGACTGTCCCTCATATGCGTGAAGGCTTCTGTTGTGTTTCACACCCACTTCTCCCTTGCAAGTTATGCAAACTCAATTCTTCCAAGCAACTTTTCCTTCTAGGAAGAGATTGTGGGTCTAACAACATTTTGGTCACTTTTGTAAGGTCAATATCACTTTTAAAATATTTAACACAGTTAAGGTATTTAACTCCACGTCATGAACATGAATGATTCATTCTACAGTTACAGCTTTTTTTTTTTCATTTGAATTTTCTAATACAATACAGTCCTTCCTATATTATGTGTTTTTACAGCACAGACCAGTCTTGAAATATTTATGGGCAGTTAAAACTCACTTGCATAATTTGTTAACTCACTTAATTTCAATTAATTCACTGCATATTTCAATATAGTTCACCAGCTACCAACAATCTTGACAATATGGTGAATGGAACTATGATCCCTGATGCTGATTTGCCTATAAGTTAATAGTTATGGTTTTCCTCAAAGATAGGATGAATATGCAAAAGATTGTATCATTTTCAAAATCATGCACTTTAAAACTGACATTCAGTTGTAAATTTTTTTTAGAAGAAGGAGGTTTTTATTTTTACGTTTCTTAAAGTCTTGACAAAAAAGAGGTAATCATGGACCATGAGCAGACCTCGGCGCAGCCATGCTTGTCTCTGAAGAGTCATCCTTCTGTCTGCGGCCAAGGTCAGAATACGCTTCTAGATCCACAACTGAACCCAAGGTGCACAGACATGGAGCCGCTGTAGGAAGTTCAGGCCTTATTATAACCTCTGGGTCCTCAGCAATTGCTCCACCTCTGCCTAGTGTTCCACACAGACTAATACAGTGCAAGTAATGCAACAGTTGTAAATTTTTTAAAATTTATTTTTATTAAAAATAAGTATTTTTTGTTCAGTTTATTTTATCCCTATTAACAAACTGTGTCTCACAGTCTTTTTCTTTATTTTCATTTGTATTAGCATATGTTAATTGTAAAAAGTACTGGTTTCATTGTGACATTTTCATATATACATGTAACATATTTGATCACATTGCATTCTATGACTCTGTTGTTCTCTGTTAGATTAGAAGGAGGAAAGCAATGGAGAGCTACTTTACGACTGTGCAGGGTCTCTTTAAGAAAAAATACCCTACCTGGGAGAAAGCTTTGGCACTGAAAAGTAAACCAGAGTCCTTGCAGCACAGGCAGGCTAAGAATGGAGAAGGAGTGGAGAGGCCAGGGTAACTGCAGCTCCATCACCCAAAGTTCTTAGGATCAGGAAGTCGGGTGTCCAGGAGATAAGTCGGAAGTGGCTGGCTTGGTCCGTACCATGAATTGTCACATTCCAGCCAAGGTGGAATGTGACTTTACAAAATGGCCTGGCCCTGACTCCCTTTCCCTTTTTTTCTTCTTTCTTTTCATGTCTATAAAAACCACCTCCCTGCTGCCCTTTTGCTTTCATTCCCTTTCCTCTGCTCCATTTCACATATGAGAGAAAACAATTAATACTTGTCCTTATGAATCTGACTTACTTTGTTACGATTTCCATCAATTTTTCTGAAAGTGACATAACTTGGTCCTTCCTGATGGATAATGTTCCTGTGAGTATACATGCCTTATTTTTTTAAGCCAGGGAGCATGGCGGCTGCCATCTTGTAAAGCTGACAGCAGTATATGCCAGGCCAAGATGTACATAGGAAAGATGATATCTCTGCTGATAGATAGAAATATTTTTAGGCCTGGGTGGATGAGTTGCACCTTGTTACCTCTGTGGTAAGGAATTTGAAGTCCAGAGGGAAGGTAACTTGCAAGGCTAGGCAGAGAAACTGGTTGTTCATTTCCTGTGTGCGGGTTACTGGTCTAGGGGTACAGGTTCATTTTCTTATGAAACAAAGAATTACTAAACCAGAAATGAGTTGAAAATATCTACATTTATTTTAAAATAGAAAGCAACAGAACCAGAGTCTTGGAGTCAATCAACTAGGAAGCTCAGAAAGAAACAAGTGACCATGTGGTAAGGTTAGAAGTTGGAGTCATCAGGGGAACAGGAGAAAGTCTTGAGTATCAGAGAAACGTGGTTAAGTTTTAGAAGTTTAGGCAAGGGTTCTTATCGCCCTTGAGTTCCTCTATAGTCCGTGGGGGCATGTTGGTATGTCAGTCATTATGCAGGTGCAGGTCTGGTAAGGACAAGTCTCACCGCAGTGAGTTCCTAGATGCAACAGTCCTGCCTTGAATGGAATGTCTTGTCCAATGGCAAACCTTCCATCTTTAGGTTCTGCAAGGTTCTCAAAGCCTTAGGATGGGAAACTTTCACTGCTCTTCTACTGCCCTAAGCTGCATCCTGTCATGGTGTTAAGATCTACCTCTGTTGTAAAAGATTTCTAGGCTGAGCATTAAGTGTTATTCAAGTCTATGGGTATAATAGCAGCTATTTACAGAGTAGTTTGGTGTAATGTCTTCCTACCTATAGGTTCATTGACTGATTTTCCCTACTGATATATTTTCTTCCCTTTTTAAGGTTCTTTTTCTGACAAATGGGTCTTAAGTTCAATCAGAAAGCTGTTGGTTGTTCTCTTGATTCTCACGCTACTATTACACTGGTGGTGCATATTATTGTAATTTGCAGACCTCACAGGTTGATAAGGCCTGTGGTTATTTCTTTTCACAATAGCTTGGTACTCTTTGGTACTGTGTAAGCTATCCAGCAAGGAGGAAGTTCTCAAAGCAGTTCTAGCTGATGTATTTTGCCCATTTCTGTGATCCTTATGTTTGCATCTTCAGTAATAGGGTCTTATTGACAGTTTTTTGGAGAGCGACCAAGAGCAATGGCAAAAGCCTATAACGTTTGGGGATCTTTGAGATTTCTATGACCAACATTTTATCAGAAAGTGTCACAATCCTGTTACTTCTAGTATATTTTTGTCACTGGGTTCTAGTGGATCAGCTCAGGGCTTTTTTAAATCCTTTGGTAGATGAGTGAAGGAAAATGATCCTATCAGTGGAATGGCTTGATGACAGGCAACCTGTATGCCACAAGAGGCTTGAACCGTCACAAGACTGGACAAACCAGAGGGACCCCTGGGGTCCACAGAAGCAGGCAGGCAAGAGGGTGGGAGGGAAGGGAATGGAGAGAGAGTTCACTTCCATTCTAGCCCTGCTTTTCTTACTGAACTAATCAATATCTGACATCAATATACTGTGTATTGAATTGTGCCTCACCCAACCCATATATTGAAGACTGAGCCCTCACTGTGATCACATTACAGATGTAATTGCAGTAAAATGAACCTGTAAGCATGGAGCACTAATTCTATATGATTGATGTTCCAGGAGGAAGCAGAGAGGGAAAAAAGAGAGAGGTATCCATCCACAGCCAAACAGAGAGATCTCAGAGGAAAACAAACTTCTCAGCATCTTAATCTTGGACTTCCAGCTTCCAGATCTGTGAGAAAATAAATTTCTCTTGTTCAAGCCACCCAGTCTGTAGTATTTTGTCATGGCAGCCAAACTTTGAGACCACTTAAATTTTGAGTGTCACTTTTTTTCTCTCTCTCTGAAACTAATCTTGTTTTAAAAATAAGTTTTTGGAGGAGATAAGTCACCATCTTAAGAGAGGATGCACTATTTTAAAAACACACCCTAACTAAAAATATGTGACAATTTGAAAAAGATTTCTTCAGAGCTATTGGTATGGAGAAACAAACATCTCATACTCTTAGGCATGCTGGTAGCAAGAGGCCACTGGACCCAGAAAGGGATGAGCTGTGTCCCTTTTCAACATTTAACATTTAATTTAATGTGATATTAGCATCAGCTACAGGGAATCTCTTGTGAGCTAGCAACCATCAACCAGGCAGGAGGATACATTTGTAAATCATTTCAGGATGATTATTTCATTCTACTTAAGTGACAACCGTCCTAAGGCATAAGGGATATAAGAAAGCTCCTGGTTTTCAGGAGTATATACTATATATACCCACATACCACACATAACAAACACACACACACACACACACACACACACACACACACACACACAGAGGTACACACATATCATGTTCATATTGCATGTGCATAAAAATGCATTACATGTACTCTACACACCACACACAAACACCATATTACATACATTCCACATATCTACAACAGCACCACATGCACACACCACATACATCACATGTACTCTCACTCTGTACTCTTCCATGTATACACACCACACACACCATACACACACATACACACTGACAATCCACAGTATATTACACATGCAAATACATACACACTGTACACATGCACAGATACTACACAGACATACACAGACACACACACACACACGCACACACGCATGCATACAGAATGTTAAAATGTCATCAGACCACGGTGAAGAACTGAACATCCGAGACCTTGCTGTGACCTCGCTTCTATTCTGGATAGCTTCTTGGAATTTCATGAAAAGACTATTAACTTCATTTACGCTAAAGATGTCATATGTCCCACATCCTTAAGTACTAACTAGATCAGTCAAGGTCCCAATTTTACCAGAGGATCCCATAGGGTAAGGAAACTTCTAGACTTGCAGTTGGCAATTCAGGCAGTGTCATGCTGTTCCACTGGCCAATGGCTAGTCCTCCTCTCATGCTTCTACTTGTATGGCTTTCTTCTTCTTCTGATGCCCTCTTTACCAGTTAGCTAGGGAACTTTATTAGCTTCTAAGGGTTCATTTGATTAGATTGGTCCTTGGTATTCTAGAACAATCTTCCTGTTTTAAAGTCTGCAGTAGCTTTTGCTGTAGCTTGGGACTCCAAGGCTCCAAGGCCTAGAGCATATCACAGGAAATTTCCACTTTCTAATGTTTCCTAATTTTTTCTTTTCCTGGGACTTTAGAAAAGCTGTAGTGTGTGCAAAAAAATCCTTTCATATCAGAATGAAAGACATTCATTCATTCATTAACTATGCAGTGGGCCTCTATGACGTGTCAGACACTAACACATCATTGTGATGTATTCCAATAGTAAATCCTAGTGAATAAGTTAAGATAGAATGCCTGTCTTTGAGCTCTTATTCTAGTAACAGAAAAGACAAATAATAAAAAAAAAGGCATGTCATTGCTATTATTTTTAACTTTAAGGACAAATGACAGAATGTAAGAGAGACACATTCCGCACCTCTAAGGGTGACCTTAGACAATAGGAAAGCTTCTTTGAGGAAGGGCTATTGCAGTTAAGCTTAAAGTCTGAACAAGAGCAAGGGAGACGGATGGCATTCGTGAGGACATTGAGGCCATTCATCAGCCATATGTGGGAGCTACCGATATTCCCATTTTTTTTTCCAAGGCAGAGTTCAAAGCAAAGACTTGGATTTCAGTCGTATGGGACCTGATCGCAAGAGGTTCCAAGAGAAAGCAGGAACTACAGCTCGGACGTGGTTCATCTGTAGAGGTTTGGATGGGAGGAGTTAGCCGTCTCTGAGACAGTGTTGAGGTTGATATGGGCTTGAAGGGGTGCACCTCAGAGAAGGTGGTTGTCCTGGCCTTTCAACCTGTGGAATGGATTGATGCTCCTGGGTGTGGGTCAGGACTGGTGCATGTGGGCACATCCTTGCAGCTCTGGCTGTCACACAGAGGCACATGCTGCTCTGGCGCTCTGCTTCCTTTCTGGAACACTATCCTTCACTGTCTCTTCACTGTCCCCTCACTGTCCCTTCACTGTCCCTTCACTGTCCCTTCACTGTCCCTTCACTATCCCCTCACTGTCCCTTCACTGTCTCTCCACTGTCCCCTCACTGTCCCCTCACTACTGATCTTGCTGCTTCCCCACATCGTGCAGATGTGGCAGCCAGAGGGACCTGCCTAGCATGCTGGCACCACACTTCTTTGAATCCTCTTGCTGTCAAATAAACTCATCTTTGCAAACTGCTCAACCTCAGGAGGCAGTTACTGTAACTGAACTAAGAGAGACTGAACTAAGACAGAGGGCAGGTGAGCTAGCATGGGAAAACCCAAATTGAGAATGCCACAGTGAGCAAATAACTGCTTTAGTACTCCCTAGAATCTCAGAATCTTATTGGCTCAAGCCAAAGTCAAACACAGAACTAGTGCATTTGTGTACATGATAAAAATTCCCCCTCTACATATTTTTACAGGCAGAGCTTCCCTGCGTAGTTGAGTCCACTCTCAGGCTTCAAACAATCCTCCTCTTGTTTTGTCTGGTGAGGATGAGGTTGCAGGACCGTCTTGAAGATGAACTCATTTCTCTCTCATACAACTAACGCACTGGTGGACATATGGTTACCAATATTGAATAACTATGGTGCCACAGGAATACATCCATCATTTTCAAAGTTAAAGCTTTCTCTGCTGTCCAGAGCTATGGTCTTTTCCCTATATTTTGTGTCTCCAACCCCAATTCCCAAGGAGTCATTTTCCATATAGAAAACTGTCTTGTTTAGGGACTCAGAGATCAGCAAAATCTCTTATGGCCCTTCTTGCCTGGCCTCTATCACTGCTCCCCCAAACTGTGTCCAAGGTCCTCCTTTGAAAGTCTTTCCTATGGCTCTCCCTGAATTCTGAGGCAAACCTCTGGGCTCATTCCCCTGGCTTTAGAAACTGGCCAGGCTATTTTAATGTATGATCACAGTTAGAGTGAAAAATGATTAGTCATAGCGAATGAGAAGGAACAGGAGCTTATGCAATGCCAGATCCCACTGTCGAATAAGAAAAACAAAGAGACTAAGGAGGAGGTGAAGTGAAACCCAGTTCTAGGTAGCATCCTGGCAAGAAGAGACAAAGCAAGAGATAAGAAGGGCTTCATCTCTGAGTGTCAGGATTGTGATCCTTCTGTGAAGACTCTGGAAGATGCAGAGATCAGGTCATGGGAGCAATACTGACAGAACTGCTGAAAGGAGAGGGGAGAGGGAGTGAGGCAAAGTCATTGTCAATGTATAGTAGAAAGCATGAAAAAGAAAATGGAGGGCTATGAAGATGGGTCAGGGGTAAAAGACTTTGCCTCACAAGGAAAAAGACCTGATACCATGTAAAAATATTGGGGAGAAATTACAGCAGCCTGTATTTCCAGCCCTGGAAGATACAACAAAGCAATAGGGATGAAGAATGATCCACGATGATTCCTGATATCATCCTTTGGCCTCCATAAGCACACATACACACACACACACGCACACACACACACACACACACACACACACACACACACACACACACAAAGAAAAAAAAAGAAAATGGAACGAAAGAGATAACTTTCTGATGGAAGTTGCCTGAGGAGTGAGCATTGAATGGTGAGAAAAAGTAGAGTTTAAAAAATGACTCATTATTGCACAAGAAAGCAGTATATATGATGGTCAAGAGTCTTTAATGATATAGCTCTGCAGAGTTCAGATGAATGGGATGTATGATCTCATAGGCAAGACACTGCTTTCTTAGTTACATGTTGCATATGTCTCTGTTCCTTTGCAATAGGTGTGACATTGGATAAATCTTGACTATTACTTTAATGAAAGAGATTTTATTTTTCTGGACTGAAGTCCTGGCATGAGACCATTCAGATTTATTTCTATGCATTGTGTGGATGTAGAGGAACATCTCTTTGTCTAGATTCAAGTGACCATGTAAAGCAGCCTGTGTGGATATATTGTGGATGAGAAGACATTGTTGGGTTCGGTCACTGAGGTTTAGTTTAATACCCACTACTTAGGTTATCTTGGTGTAAAAGAAGACAGAAATTATGATGCAAGAGGACAAAACACCTTTGATGAAAGAAGACTGGATTTTACAGTTTCTCTTGGCAAGAATCAAATAATTTTAGAATAGGGACACAGTGGTTAAGAGCAATTATGGTGAAGGAGAGTGAATATTCAGCTGAGGTTCTTCAACAACCATTTCCATCTAAAGATGAAGGAGATGTTAAGATCTGCTGAGTCATAATTCACTTGTCTGCTACAAATTCAAGCATTTGTAGGGTCCTTGAGTCTATTCCTAAGTGCATTCATTAAGTGCCTACTGTGTGTAGATCTATGAAGTAGGTATTTATAGGAAAGGCATAAAAGCATCTCAAGGCTTACAATATCCATCCTAAGTGTTTTTTTTTCTTCAGAAGACAGAACAGACACTTGAAAATGAAAGCAGGCAACTGGAAGACATTAGAAGATGTTAATTTTAAAATCAGATTTTGAATATTTAAAGGGTATTAAAGCTAAGACAGAAATGATTAATATAAAGAAAGTCTGAAATTAAGACTAAATATCACTCGGAACTTTTTAAAAGCTTTATAAGTCAAGAATCATTGACTATAAACTTTATATACTTGAGTTTAGTACTTAACTTGATCATATTTTGCATTACAACTTGTTGAGAGGATTAGCCAACTCCACCCGAGCTCTTGCCGACCAATGACTGTAAAGGTCATAGAAAATTCCTCACTTAAGCAACCCCCCCACCCCAAGACCCCTTAAAAACCCCTTGCCCGAGCTGCTCGGGGCCGCTTCAGTCTTTCCTGTGTGAAAGGTTGCTGGAGCCGCCCGGCGCGTCGTTAAATAAAACCTCATGCTATTGCAGCGAGAAGGGTCTTGGTCTTTCTCTCGGTGGCCTCGTTCCTGACTGAAAGACGGGGGTCTTTCAATCAGGAGAAACATTTTTTTGTCCTTTTATTTCTCTCTGATGTATACTAACCCAAATTCTAGGATTTAAGCTCCCTTCAATAAAAGAGGCCTGTAATACTGTAACAAGAAAAAAAAAAAAAAAAAAGAGAGGATTTTTTTAAATAGGGAAAAATTATTCTTTATTTTTTGTGGCATTGGGATCAAAATGAGAGTTATGTTCATGCTGCCCAAATACTCTACAAGTAAGCACTATCTTCAGGACAAGATCTTTTGAAATAAAATCTCAGTATCTAGAGAAGGGTGGCTTTGAAAAAGATAGTCTGCTTGCCTCTGCTCCTAAGTGCTAGGATTGAAAGTATGTGCCATTGGTCTATACAAAAATGTTTACTGAGTTAATGCAAGCCCAATACTAAGGAAAATGTATCAATCTTTAATTTAGAATTTTTATATTAAAACAGTTCCTTCTCAGCAGCTATGTTACATTATAAAGTACTCATTACAGTAATTTCTCACCTTTGGGTTATGTTTTTATAGATGAAAATACAATTATTAAAATAATTAATATTCAGTACTACAATTTTTCTCTGTGACATCATAAAACACTGAAAATATTACATTTTAATCTGTTTTCCAAAATGTGGCTATAAAGTGAGTGATTATTACAGTATCTCCAAATTAATACTTTTTATTACCTAGAAGGTAATAAAGTAAAACATCCCTTAATTTTCGTTATGTCAGATAAATTTTAAAGTACATTTATGTATTTGAGAGAGATAGAGACAGAAATGCACAAAGGTTTTCAAGGAAATAGTGACAGAAAAAGTCCCAAGTTTGTGGGAAGAAAACAGAAATCTAAATTTAGAAATTCTGAGCAACATTAAATAAGAACAACCTAAAATGGTATTATCAAGGCTCATCATAATTAAATTGTTAAAAGTCAGGAAGTCTTGAAAACAGCAATGGAAAATGAACTGTTACACACAAAGTATTCCATCTGAAGTTATCAATAGAGTTTTCAGCAATAACTTTACAGACCAGAGAAGATTGAAGGCATATGGTCAACAACACCCTGAGAGATTTAACATCACTAGACTTGCTTTACAAGATATTCTTTTTTTTTTTTTTTTTATTAAAAATTTAATTATACATTTTAAAATTTTTTACCAGTTCCCTCCCTCCCCCCTCCCCTTCCCCCAGTGTCTCCCCCCCAATTCCCAGAGAGTCCTTTATTGTGTGCGCCTAACTCTCCACTGGGTCCTCCTCTCCGATGACATATAAGGACCCAGTGGCATTTCCATAAGCCCTTTCTCTTGTTCCCCTTAATCATAAGATTACTACTATGGCTGTCAATCCCTTGCCTCCAGGGGTCTCGGTGCCCTTAACAGATGCTAGACTTTATGAGGGCAACAGTGCGCTGGACATTGCGCAGGGCATGCAAAGTTCCATTATGATTGCTTTGGCCCCAACTATTGTTGAGAATCTTGCAAATCGTTGCTCCTCCCATCCTTTCGCTCTTACAATCTTACCGCCCCCTCTTCCGCAAATGTCCCTGAGCTCCAGGATGGGGAGAGATTAGGCTGTCCTAGTTCTATGTGATTGATATAGAGTCTCTGAAGTTCTGGATTGTGGTTTGTTGATTTTCTTTTGCAGTTTTTCTGCTCCTGCAATTCCCTTCACTCCATTCTGCTGGGCACTGTATGTCACCCCCTGGCCAGAGACAAAAAGCTGTTAAACTGGAGTCTTGTTATAATAGCACATTCAAGGGTAGATGTAATAAAAGTAGGAAACCTCAGTGAGGGAGGGGTCCATCACCCATTTGCAAAATGATTACTTTTTATCTGCTAGACTATATGCCCTCCCCTTCTGGTGAGATCAGGAAAGAACGTCTGTGAACTTAACCAGGTTTCTCATTACTTACTTGCAGACCTTGATGGAGGCCTATTTTCTCTGCTGTAACATGGTCTCCTCTCTCCTTGTTTCTGGTGTGGCCCTCCTAACCCATCTCTCTTGTTCATAATCCTTGCAATTACTGTGTTACATAGGTTTACTTTTGAGTGTCCCAATGTGGGCTGGGCGAGTTTGGTACTAGGAGCCACCTATTAGGGAGTACATACGGCGCTTAATTTTCTGGGTTTGGGATACTTCACTTAATATAATTCTTTCTAATGACATCCATTTCCCAGCAAATTCCAGTAATTCATCATTTTTGATGGCTGAGTAGTACTCCATTGTATAGATGTACCACAGTTTCCTTATCCACTCGTCAACTGTTGGACATTTAGGTTGATTCCATGACTTTGCTATTGTAAACAGTGCTGCTATGAACATGGTCGAGCTTGTGCTATCGAGGCGAACCTCTGCTGCTTGGGGGGTTATTCCCAAAAGTGGGATAGCAGGGTCATACGGCATTTCAATCTTTAATTTCTTTAAGAATCTCCAGACGGCTCGCCAGAGTAGCTGTATGAGCCTGCATTCCCACCAACAATGTAGGAGAGTTCCCCTCTCCCCACATCCTCTCCAGCATTTGTCGTTGTTTGTACTGTGGATTTTTGCCATCCTGACCGGGGTGAGATGATATCTCAGGGAAGTTTTGATTTGCATTTCCCTGATGGCGAAGGAAGTGGAGCATTTTTTAAGATAATTGTTAGACATTTTAATTTCATCCCTGGTAAAGTTTCTTTGAAGTTCCAGGGCCCATTTTTTAATTGGGCCAGTGTTTTCCTTGGAGTTTAATTTTCTAAGTTCTTTGTGCACTCTGGACAGTAGAGCTCTGTCAGATATGTGGTTAGTGAAGATTTTCTCCCATTCTGTGGGTTGCCTTTGAGCTCGTGCGACAATCTCTTTATCTGAACAGAAGCTCTTTAATTTCACAAGATCCCAACTGTTGAGAGTTGGTAGCAGTGACTGTGCCATTGGATGTCTGTTTAGGAAGTGTTGGCCTAGCCCAATCAGCTCGAGGGAGTTCCCTATCCTTTCAACTATGGCTTTTAAAGTCTCTGGCCTGATATCAAGGTCCTTGATCCATTTGGAATTAAGTCTTGTACATGGTGACAAGTACGGGTCCAGCTTTAATCTTCTGCATGTGGAGATCCAGTTTTGCCAACACCATTTGTTGAAGATGCTGTTCTTTTTCCATTGGATTCTTTGGGCCCCTTTGTCAAAGACCAAGTGGCTGTAACTTTGTGGGCTTATATCTGGGTCTTCAATCCTTATCCATTGATCTGTGTGTCTATTTTGGAGCCAGTACCAGGCTGTCTTTATAACTATGGATTTGTAGTATAGACTTAGGTTTGGTATGGTAATACCTCCAGCTGTGTTTTTGTTACTCAGGATTGTTTTTGCTATCCTGGGTCTTTTGTGCCTCCATATGAACTTTGAGATTGTTTGGTCAACTTCTTTGAAGAATTGCTTTGGGATTTTGATTGGTATAGCATTGAATCTGTATATTGCCTTTGGTAGGATGGTCATTTTTACAATGTTGATTCTGCCAATCCAGGAACAAGGGAGGTCTTTCCACCTTCTGGTGTCTTCTGCAATTTCTTTCTTTAGGGTTTTAAAGTTTTCATTGTAAAGGTCTTTTACCTCCTTAGTTAGGTTTATACCAAGGTATTTCATTTTTTTAGGGGTTATAGTAAATGGCATGGTTTCTCTCAAGGCTTTTTCACTTCTTTCATTCTGGGCATATAGGAAGGCCTCTGATTTTTGCACATTTATTTTGTATCCTGCCACCCTGCTGAACTTCTCAATTAGTTCCAGGAGCTTCCTGGTGGAGTTTTTGGGATCACTCAGGTATAAGATCATGTCATCTGCAAATAGAGATAGCTTGACTTCTTCCTTGCCAATTTGAATCCCTCTTATGTCCCTTTCTTGTCTTATGGCTTCGGCTAAGACTTCAAGTACAATATTGAATAGAAGTGGTGAGAGTGGACAGCCTTGTCTTGTGACTGATCGAAGTGGGAATGCTTCCAATTGTTCCCCATTGAGCATAATCCTTGCTGTGGGCTTGTTGTATACAGCTTTTATTATATTGATAAAAGTTCCTTCCATTCCTACTGTCTCTAGCGTTTTGATCATAAAAGGCTGTTGGATCTTGTCAAAAGCTTTTTCTGCATCTATCGAGAGTATCATGTGGTCTTGGACTTTGGACTGGTTTACATGATGAATTACATTTATTGATTTGCGTATGTTGAACCAACCTTGTGTGCCGGGGATGAAGCCTACTTGGTCCCCATGAATGATCTTTTTAATATGTTTTTGAATCCGATTTGCTAAGACTTTGTTGAGAATCTTTGCATCTGTGTTCATCAGGGAGATCGGCCTATAGTTTTCTTTTTTAAGTGAATCTTTATTAGGTTTTGGGATTAAAACGATATTAGCTTCATAGAAGGAATTTGGTAGTGTTCCTTCCTTTGCTATTTGGTGGAACAGTTTAAGGAGTATTGGTGTTATTAACTCCTTAAATGTCTTGTAGAACTCTGTGCTGAATCCATCTGGTCCAGGACATTTTTTGGTGGGAAGATTCGAGATTACTTCCTCAATTTCCTTATATGTTATAGGACTATTTAAGTAATTCACAACTTCCTGATTCAATTTAGGTAAGTTGTGTTTACTTAGAAATTCATCCATCTCTTTTGTGTTGTCAAACTTCACAGAGTATAAGTTTTTGAAATATGATGTTATAATTCTCTGGATTTCTTGGGTATCCGTAGTGATAACTCCATGTTCATTTCTAATTTTGTTAATTTGGGTTTTCTCTCTCTTGCTTTTGGTTAGTTTAGCTAGGGGTGTATCAATCTTGTTGATTTTTTCAAAGAACCAGCTTTTCGATTTGTTGATTTTTTCTATCGTTTTCTTAGTCTCGATTTCAGATATTTCTCCCCTTATTTTGCTAATCTCTTCTCTTCTACTGCTTTTGGGATCAGATTGCTCTAGTTTCTCTAAAGCTTTAAGCTGCATTGTTAAGTTGTTTATTTCTGATGTTTCCATTTTTTTGATGTGGGCATTAAGAGCTATGAACTTACCTCTTAGAACAGCTTTCATTGTGTCCCAGAGATTTTGGTAAGTTGTATTTTCGTTATCATTCACTTTCAGGAAATCTTGAATTTCCTTTTTAATTTCTTCCTGAATCCAGTTCTCATTCAGCATCATAGTGTTAAGTTTCCAGGAGTTAGTGTATTTTCTCTTGTTTGATGTGTTGTGGATGTCCAGCTTTAGGCCGTGGTGGTCTGATAGGGCACAGGTTAGAATTTCAACTTTCTTGTACATGTGTAGATTCATTTTGTGGCCCAATATGTGATCTATTTTGGAGAAAGTTCTGTGTGCTGCTGAGAAAAATGTGTATTCTTTGGTGCGTGGGTGAAAAGTTCGATAGAGATCTGTGAGGTCCATTTCTTTCAGGGTTTGATTAAGTTCCAAAGTGTCTCTGTTAAGCTTTTGACCTGTTGATCTATCCCATGTAGAGAGGGCGGTGTTGAAGTCCCCAAGAATTATCGTTTGGGGGTTGATTTCTTGCTTTAGACGCTGTAGGGTTTTCTTAATGAATGTGGAGGGGCCCGTATTGGGTGCATATATGTTCAGTATTGTGAAGTCTTCCTGGTGAATTGTACCTCTGACTAAAATGTAGTATCCATCCGTGTCTCTTATAATTTTTTTTGGTTTGAAATCCACTTTGTCTGATAGCATAATGGCTACCCCTGCCTGTTTTCTGCTTCCATTTGCTTGTAGAATTGTTGACCAGCCTTTTATTTTTAGAGCGTGCCTATCTTTTGTGGTGAGATGGGTTTCCTGCAGGCAGCAGATTGATGGATTGTGATTTTTAATCCAAGTTTGTAATCTGTGTCTCTTGATCGGTGAATTAAGTCCATTAACATTTAGTGTTATAATGGAGAAACTATTGTTAATTCCAGACATTTATTATGTTTAGTAGCTTTTATAAGTGTATTGCTTCGCTTTTAATGGTGTTATATTTGCCTTCTGTTCTCCTGGATATGCCTGTTTTTTTCTTCACGCTTGAGTATCATTTCTAGCAGTTTTTGAAGGCCTGGTTTGGTGGCCATGTATCCCTTAAAGTTGTCTTTGTGCTGGAAAATTTTTCTTTCTCCCTCGATCATGACTGATAGTTTTGCAGGGTAAATCAGCCTGGGTTGACATTTTTGCTCATTCAATACTTGAAGTATGTCTCTCCAAGCTCTTCTTGCTTTTACTGTTTCGACTGAGAAGTCATTTGTTATTTTAATAGGTTTGCCTTTAAAAGTGACTTGTTTTTTCTCCCTTGAAGCTCTCAGCACCAGTTCTTTATCTTGAATGTGGAGTGTTTTAACTATTATTTGCCGCGGTGTGCTTCTAGTTTGGTCGTATCTGTTTGGGGTGCGGAATGCCTCTTGTATATGAATGGGCCTCTCTTTCTTTAGATGAGGAAAGTTTTCCTTGATGATCGTTTGAAAAATTTCCTCAGGGGTGGTATTTTGAGATTCTTGCTCCGGTATTCCATGAATACGCATGTTAGGCTTCTTCAGGGTGTCCCATATCTCTTGGATATTTCTCTCAAGTATCTTTTTGGCTTTAACAACCTCTTCCATTGAGCTGGCTAGTACTCCCACTTTATCTTCAAGGTCTGAAATTCTGTTTTCTGCTTCATTAGTTCTGTTGATAAGACTCTCTGTGGCGTTCTGGGTTGAAGATAACTTGTCTTTTAGCTCAGTTTTAAACTCTGCTTGAGTTTGTTTTAACTGTTCTATGCCGCTTTTTGTTTCTTGCACTGTTTTTCTCAACTCCTCCAGATGTCTGTTGTGTTCCTCTTCAAAGGGATTGATTCGATTATGTAATTCCTCCTGGATTTCCTCTTTCATAGTATTGAACATGGTAATGATCATATTTTGAAAGTCGTTATCCTGGGTCAGGCTTTCTTGGCCTTTTTCCGCGGGTTTGTTCTTTTTGGAGTCTAACATTATGGGATTAATTTCTTCAGTGGGAGATTTGTTTACTTGAGTGTTGCTTCTCATGGATTTGCACTTTGACTTTGGCATTGTCATTTTAACTCTTAAGATCTCTCAATTTCACTAAACTGAATTATTTGGCCTGGGGTACTGGTGGGCGGGGCCTGAACGGGGACTTACCTAGGGAGCGGGGTGAGGCCCGGGTGGACCGCGTGCGTGTCCCGACTGGCGGAGCGGGGTGGGGCGAAAAGGGAGGATGGGCGCAGGGGGAGGTGCTCCTCGTTCCCTGGGCCCCCGCGCGGCTCCGGCTGGATGGCGGGAGTCGGAGCCGGGTCCCCGTGGGCTGACCTGGGGTCCTAGAGCGCGCGTTGAGGCCCGGCTGGATCTCGCCTACGCGTCCGGACCGGCGGAGCGGGGGGTGGGGCGAAAGAGGGAGGCTGCGCGCGTCGGCGTGGAGCTATTTAACCCGAGGGCAGCTGGGGCGGGGCCCGGGCGCAGGGGGAGGTGCTCCTCGTTCCCTGGGCCCCCGCGCGGCTCCGGCTGGATGGCGGGAGTCGGAGCCGGGTCCCCGTGGGCTGACCTGGGGTCCTAGAGCGCGCGTTGAGGCCCGGCTGGATCTCGCCTACGCGTCCCGACCGGCGGAGCGGGGGGGTGGGGCGAAAGAGGGAGGCTGCGCGCGTCGGCGTGGAGCTATTTAACCCGAGGGCAGCTGGGGCGGGGCCCGGGCGCAGGGGGAGGTGCTCCTCGTTCCCTGGGCCCCCGCGCGGCTCCGGCTGGATGGCGGGAGTCGGAGCCGGGTCCCCGTGGGCTGACCTGGGGTCCTAGAGCGCGCGTTGAGGCCCGGCTGGATCTCGCCTACGCGTCCCGACCGCCTTTACAAGATATTCTAATGGGAGGTTTTCAAGTTAAAAGAATATGCAAATTAACATGCAACCATCTGAAATTATAAACCACACTATGTAAGTACATTGGCAAATTCAAGACAATTTGTTTGCAATGGATAATCAATTGTATCTTTAGTGTAAAAGTTAAAAATTAGGTCTGGAGAGATATCTCATTTGTGAAGTACTTGGTGTGCAATGGGATCCTGTTAAACCCCCAGAACCCATGTAACAAAAATGATGATTTTGCTTGAAATCTCAGTACTGCAGGTGCAAATAGATGACTGTAGCTTTCTGATCAGGTAGTGTTGCAGTTGCTCTTTCTACTGCCATGAGTCAATACTTCAGCAAATTAAAGAAAGAAAGGGAAATGCACTTGGAGATAGAGTCTGCTGTGGTAGAAAGGGCATGGAGGGGACAGACACCGAAGGAGGCTTAGGTCGCAGCAGTCATCATGGTGGCTGCAAGGCAAGTAGCAAACTTCAAGACCAGACTCAGCAGAAGATGGGCTACCTAACCTCATGGTCTGCCCGTCACATGCCTTCCTTTAGCAAGGTTCCAAAGTTGCCAAATTCAAAACTTCCCAAATAATATCAGCTATGCTTTATTCACATGAGACCGGGGCGGGGGGGGGAGAGACTCAAATACAAACTCTGCCATTCCATTCTTTGGCCACATAGGTTCTTGGTCACTTCATGATACAAATGACACTCAGTCCAACTTTAAAAGTTTCCATAGACTATGACAGTAGCAACACATTCCTAAAGGGAGAAAGGGGCATATCTAGTAAATGAGGTTTTCAGACTGAAAGTCAGCAGGCAAACACCAAATCTAGCAGCTTCATGTCGAGCATTTGAGCCTGTTACTGAAAGAATCTCAGCCCTTCATTTCTATTCCTTAGCCACAGCTGCCTGCAGAACGCATCTCTCTTGGGTTTGTTCTTCCCATGAGAGACAGTCCTCCTCGGCAGATGCCCCGTATTGACTCTGGTCCAAACACTCTCAGATCTCAAGAGCAATTCGGGCTTCAGCTCCAAGTTTTAAAATGTCCTTCTTGAGCTTCTTTGCAGGTTTTCCAATCCTGTCACACGTTACTTGATTTTAACTACTCTCTGAAACTATAAAGGAAGAAATCATGACTTTCTGTCATGATTGTATCTTTAATGCCTCTAAAACCAGTATCATGTGACTTGCCTTACATCAAGTTCTGCTATAATCTCTAGGAGGAGATTTGCCCTCTTGGATCACAGCTGGTTTAACTTTTTTTATGTTGAACTGGGGAGAATCTCCCTTGGT
Source organism: Typhlomys cinereus (assembly GCA_023101885.1). Lineage (NCBI taxonomy): Eukaryota > Metazoa > Chordata > Mammalia > Rodentia > Platacanthomyidae > Typhlomys > Typhlomys cinereus. Next base: position 5,253,753 of record JALPQD010000082.1, read on the forward strand.
TTGCTTCAGAAGATTAGGAATAGAACATTTGGGGCACTTTCCAAAAGAATTTGCATTCTTACTGGGTGTGAACCTTTTCTGAGAGTCTTACCCTCAGGTTACAACCTTTTCTATTGTTCAAATAAAGAGTAGAATTTTACCCATTAATCTTAACTAATAGACTTAATCTCTTTAACAGCCAACATTTTGTTGTTTTCTCTCTTTAGGTTTGTCATTGCATTTTTCACCATCAAGCTTCACAATTTTTTTCTGCTTGATTCTTTGCTCATTTTCATCATAAGTCTAAGAGTGCTTAAAAATACTCATGCCTCAATGTTATGGCTATATTGTCTTTAAACTTCTCCACCAAAATACTTTAACTTCAGGCAAGCTTTCAGAATGAGGGCAAATTCAGCTAATCTCCCTGGCAAAGTATAACTCCATTTGCTCCTAGTCTAGTGCACCAAACAATCTTTGTAATGCTCTGGACCATCTGGGCTTCCACTGTCTGCCTCTTTCTCAACATCACTCTTTTCGAAGCTCTCACAAAAATGTCCCTTTAAGTTCTGTCTCTGAAATGCAACAATTTTCCTAAGTCAAAGTTCTCCATATCCAAAACATAATTCAAAAGGCACACCAACTGCATGATAGCAATGGCTATACATCTAGGCACAAACTTCTATCAGTTTCACAGCAACATTGTAGTTTCAGGTGTCAGATTCTCTTAGTCTCACAGCAACACCACGCTCTTGGTCCTGGTACCTATTTCTGTTGACACTACGCTTTCTGCTGCTATGAAACAACACTCAGACTCAAGCAGCTTAATGTGAGAAAGGGAGATTTATTTTGGCTCATAGTTCCATTGGGATACATTGTTCATTACCGTGAGAAAGATATGGTAGGTGGCTGGAGTTGGAGGTGGCTCAGGTCACAGCAGTCTTTACAGAGGCTGAGAAAGCCAACAGCAAACTTCAAGATCAGACTGTGAGCAGAAGCAGGGCAGAGCTACCTGACGTCTGACACATGCCTTTTTCACACAAGGTTCCATCTCCTAATGTTGCCAAAATCTTTCCAAACATTAACGTCAGCCAAGGACTCAAACATGAGCCTATGGGGGATGATTCACATTCAAAGCATGGCAGATAGCCAAAACGAGGCAATATCAGGCCCCAGTGAAAAACCCTGTCTCAAAAATCCAAGGCGGATGAATCCTGAGAAGTGACACTTGAAATTGACTTCAGTCCTCTTAGTGAATGTACACGCACATGCATACATACTTGCACACATACATGCACCCGCATACAAACACACTAAACTTTTACACAAAAAGTGAAAAGACAAAGCTTTTAAACATTGTTTTGTACAACAATTTTAAGTACATATACATTATTAAAATATAAATTGTGATATTAAAAACACAAAATGCAGGAACAGATAAAAAATGTGGTTTGTAATAAAAGATTATACCTTAAAAAGTAGTTGTAAATTTGTACTTGAACTGTGTTTTGCACCAAATGGACCAGGCAGATCTATACAGAACATTGAATAGCAGTAGAATACACCTTTTTTCAAATGCTTGTAGAGCACTCTTCAGGATCAGTCATTTGTCAGGCCACAGAGCAAATATTGACAAATTTAACAATATTAAAATCACTCTAAACATTTTTCCAGCAAATCAAAAACTTGCACAGACCAATAATAAGTGATGAGACAGACTCAGCCAATACTTTGTGTGCAGAATGTCCCGCACAGGCTCACGTACATGTGTGTGAGCACTTAGTCCCTCACCTGTGTTCTGTTCTTAGAAGCTGGGGAACCTCTGGACGTAGAACTTGATTTGTCTGAGAAGGTCTTCATAACACTTTAGTGTTGAAAGACAAAGTTCTTAGGTCGAGTGTTCTTCTTTGGTAACTTTCTTTTTTCCAGGATGTTAAATATATTACCTCAATCCTGCAAGTTTCTGCTTAGAAACTAAGCAGACGAGATTAAAAATTTAATGAAAGGAAAAATATTAGTTTAGACACAGATGAAGAGAAAAATTTAAAATAGAAGACACATATAAGGAAAATACCAAGTCTTCCACACAGTGAGATGAGAGGGATAAAAGCAAAGCTGAGCATGCTACAAATTCTTTGATGATTTTGAGAAAACTGGACAGATAGAGGAAAAACTAGGTATAGTTTTTTTTTAACACCTTATTTTTTATTTTTTTATTTTTTCTATTTTTCTTTATTTTTTCTACTTTTAGTATATTGAGTATTCATCCCAGCTTCCCTCCCTCCCGCGCCCCCCCCATCCCTTCCTTTTCTTCACTTTTCCCTCCCATTCCATTACACCGCCCCTCCTGTATGCTTCTATGGACTTCAGCGTTCATTTTGGCTTGTCTGCTCCTGTGGGTGCGCAGGTCTCCATAGTAAAGGAATACTGTAGAAGCTGCTGGGGAGAGAAATAAACACAAGCTCAATCAACAGCATGAGATCTGTAAGTTGCAATATAAATCACTGTGGCAACAGGTGACCACCAGTGTAATAGTGGCAGGAGTACCAAGGAGAACAGCATTCTGACTGGATTCAGGACCCAGTAAGAATAGTGGCCATCCTTGTAACTTTAAATAGAACAAGAACCTAAAAAAGGGAAGAAAATAGATCAGTAGGGAAGACAACCAATAAACCCATAGGTTGGATGACTGTTCTGTGGGCAGATGTTACTATACCCATAGAAAAGTATAGTGTTTTAAAAACAAAATTAAAAAAAGAAAGATATTTCTATAAAAAAAACTGCTGGTTTAACTGGACTTTCATTTCTGATGTGTTAGTTGATCTTCTTGTGGACATAGATATAGTAAGAGGATTTCCAGGGGATTGGAGAAAGATAGGAGAGATAACTCAAGGGTTAAACCTCTGCCTCAAAAGCAGAAAGAACTGAGTTCAATCCCAGATCTCATGTGAAAACACTAGGCAGAAACTTCTGGCCCTTGAAGATGGAGCCTTAGAAACCCCAGATCAACGCAGAAAGGATTTGACAATCTAGGATGATTCCCAGAGTCACTATGGGATCTTCACAGGCACACACAGTGCCTTCTCTCTCCCTCTCTCTCTCTCTCTCTTTCTCTCTCTGTGTCTGTCTCTCTCTCTCTCTCACACACACATACATACACACACACGTGTACCAAAAAAAGAGACTTTCCATAGTGCCTTTGAATTTAAGGCACTGACTCCATTTATCACTACAGAAAAGTAACTCCATCTTCACTTGAACATGAGAATTCATCATGTTAGTCAACTTAGACACAAGTCACTAAGGAGTGGCTGTTTGGAAATATTCATATTATCAAGTGTTCTATTTAATAGTGGTATTGAAGGAATAACAAACCATGAAACAAATTAACAAAGCATAAATCATGATTTTTACTTATTTAGAATAACACTGGGAAGAACAAATTCTAGGAAGTCGGCAGAATGAAGAGAGAGCTACAAAAAGGGAGAAAGCATTTGCCAGCTGTTCATCTGATAAAAGTTCCATATCCAGAATATGTAATGACCTTAAAAAACTTGAGGCAAACCAATGTAAAAGTGGTAGATGATGTGAATAGACCCTTCTCAAGAGATGAAATAAAACAGGCCAATAAACACATAAATGACATTAAGGAATATCATCCATTAGGGAAATGAAAATAAAAACTACAATGATAGTTGACCACAATTGAAAGAAGATGCTTTTGAGGTTGCAAAGAAGAAGGAAGCCTTATACTCAATTAGTGGGACTGTAAATCAGCACAGTCACTGTGGAAAACAGTATGAAGAGTCCTCAAAATAAAAAGGAAGCTGCTTTGCGATCTGGCTATCACACACAATATATAAAAGAAGTGAAGCTGGGCCTGAGGGACAGCTCGGGGGTTAAGCATCTGCTTTGCAATCAGAAGGTCCTGAGTTTGAATCCTGGATCCCATGTAAAAATGAAAGGTGGAAATAATGGTGGGCTGTATTTCTGGTCTTGGAAGGCAGAGCCTGGGAAATTTCAGAGCAAAGAAAATTGGAGGTGGAAGCAATCTAGGGTGATTTCACTTAGCATGATGTCCTCCAGCTCCAGCCATGTTGCTGCAGAAGACTGGATTTCATTCTTCTTTATGGTCAATATTCAGGGCCACACAGAGCATGATCTATATCTTTTTTTATTTCCACTCATACAAACGTAATGGGTACCCCGGTCTCCTCCCTCCCTCCACCCCTTCCTGGACCCCCTTCCTCCCTCACCCCTTTTCCCCTTCCTTGCCCCCCTCCCTATCTTCCAGTGCATCCTCCCCCCCCCCGTTCCTGGAGCATCCTTTAATGTGTATGTCAAACTTTCCTCCGGGTCCTCCTCTCTGATGAGGTGTAAGGACTCAGTAGCATTTCCTAGAACTCTTTCTTGTGTATTGTGGCTGTTAATCCTTAGCTTCTAAGGATCCTAGTGGCTTTAGTCCATGCTAGACCTTGAGGGGTCAATAATGTGTTGGTCATTGTGCAGGTCATGCAAAGTCCTATTATGATTGCTTTGGCCCTAACTTGTGTGGAGTATCTTGCATATCTTTGTTCCTCCCCATCTTTAGGCTCTTACAACCTTACTCTCCTCTCTTCCGCAAATTCCCTGAGCTTCAGGATGGGGAGAGATTAAGTTGGCCTTGTTCCAGATGGTTGATGTAAAGTCTCTGACGTTCTGAATTATTGTTTGTTGATTTCTTTTTTAGTTTTGCTGCTCCTGCAATGCCCTTGGCTCCATTCTGATGGGTGTTGGATGTCACCCCCTGGCCAGAGATAAAAAGCTGTTAATTAGAGTCTTATTGTAAGAGTATATTCAAAGGTAGATGGAATAAAAGTAGGAGACCATGGTGAGGGGGGAGGGCAGAGCGGGGGCGGGGCAGGCGCTGGTCAGTCTCCCATTGTAAAATGGTTACTTTCTATCTGCCAGACTATATGCCCTCCCCTTCCGGTGAGATCATACCCCCTCAGTTGCAAATGATCAGGAAGGAAAGTCTGTGAACTTAACCAGATGTCTCATTACTTAATTGCAGTCCTTGATGGTGGCTTATTTTCTCTGCTGTAACATGGTCCCTTCTCTCCTTGTTTCTGGCGGGGCCCTCCTTCCTCATCCCTCCTGTTTATAATCTTTGCAATTAGTGTAGGTGTTACAGAGATTTATCCTTGAGTGTCTCTAAGTAGGTTTGGTACTAGGATCTGATCTATATCTTGAAGGACACCTAGATCACTCTTTTTTTATGCTAGCTAGATTCATTTCTTTTTTAATGTTTTTTTAGCTTGATTTTCATTATTTTGTCTGAGTGTCTATGTATGTCTCTGTGTGTACGTCTGTGTATCAAAGGGCACTGTGTGCCTGTGGAGGTCCAAGGGTGACTTTGGGAAACACAAAAGGAATAAAAAATTTAAGAAATTTAACTGTCATTGCCTTTGTGAATGAGGAAATGGTGGGGATGAAGCCTTCTCTGTTTCATTACAAATAAGCAGAATCATCAGACTCTTTAAATACATTCATTTTCAATTCCAGTAGAAATAAAGCCAGTGTACTTTATCTTAGCAACAACTTAGAAGTGGAAAAACAGAATAGAGTCAAATGAATATAATACATATTTAATTAAATTCAATATTTACCCATGAAAACATCTCTTAGCAAGCTTTCTTAACCCAGTAAAGAAAACTTTAAAGCAGCAATTATGTTACATCTAATAATGACATGACAAAAGAATTTATTTTCAATGCAAAAATAAGAACAATGGTCTTCACTATGACGAACTCTCCCAGGAGCCTGTTACCTGAATAATATAAAACACAGAACAGAAAGGGAGGAAATGTCTCACTAAACAAATAGTAACATTTGTTTGTGGAAGAATCCATAAGCATCTACATACACTATGTAAATTAGAAAATTTGGCAAGACTGCTGGATCAAATATTCATATACATAGATAAGTAGCATTCCTATAAAAAGGAACAATTATAAAATGTGGTTTAAAATATCAAGAATGACACAATTTTTTCAGATACCTAGCAAAAATATGCAATTACATTGAAGGAATTCATGGAGGAAGTGTCATACTTTATGGCCACATGTACAAGAATAGGTGGACAAAGGCACCATGTTACTAGATGCAAGAAATGAGTCAGTAACTGACTAGAATTCTAATTTCAGTGCGATAATTATATGACTTTATAGATTTTCCTCTAAAATTTAAACTAATCTTTTGGGAGATTAAGGGGAAGAGCCATGGCATCTTTAAATAAAAATGTGGAGATATTTTAACCTATTATCTAGCACTTGAAATTAACGAAGTAGGTCTTAATAGTTCAAATGCAGTAATGAGGAAAATACTCCAGTGGCAACTACACATGGAGATCAGTGTTTCATGTCTTGCTAGTGAGAAGATGTTCAAAGCTTGGAGGTATTTTTGCGAGATGGAACTTCTAGCTCTTAGAGGTCAGCGATGTATCTGAGCATTAATCAGACTTTTCACAACTATACAACTATTATACAGCTTGGGGGAAACTTGACAATAGCTGTATGTAGACAATGTGGACATCTTCATCCATGAACACTACTATACCCATTACATTGAATAAGTAGGAAATTGTCAGGCTGAGTCCATATCGATTTCTAAGTTCTACGTAATGAGCTGCACCGGCCCCCTGAGTTTGATATGCGGCACTGAAGGAAAAGGCATAAAGCCTTAGAGCAGCTTTAAAAAACAAATATCTGGATCTTGTGAGTATATCAGAAGCTTAAATGGACATATTTTTATCTTTCCACAATTTCAGACTTGCTAAATATGAATGTATTCACAGGTATGGCAGTCTCAATTTGTCAGACACTTCAGCCTTTCTTAATAACCATGGATGAGACAAGTAAAGATTCCTTTATTCCAGCTCTAATGACTAATTTTTATCAGTTTTCCATAATTTTTTAAGTTTTCCATAATTTTTAATGTACAGGTCTTTAACTTTCTTAAACAAATGACTCGTAAGCATTTTATTACACTTTTATAGTTATTATAAATGGAATTATTTTCTTGATTTATTTTTGGATAGTGTATAGAAACACTCTTGAATTTGCATGGTGACTTTATATATTGCAAAACACAATTTTAAATGGTTTTCAAGAACTTTAAGGTATTCATTTAAAATTGAACATCATGCTTAGGAGTAATATGCCACCTTAGGAAGAGAGAAGAAAAAGCTAGATAGAAATAGATTGAGTGTTATGTGTCTATGAAGATAAGAAAAACTTCAGTAAATATAATACTTCTGTTTGGTGACTGTGTGCTTCTGTTGTTTTCTATATTATTTCTTTCTGTATGGAAATGTTTAGAATTTATTGTTTTTGCCTCTCCTAACCTCTTAGAGACTAAGGTTGATAAGAGTTTTCTAGAAAAACTATACTGCACCTCAGCAAAAGCATAGGCAGATGCTGTTTTTTGTGATCAATCTGCAGTCTGCATTGCTGACACAATTGGCCCCCTTTAACATGGTAAAAAGGATCAAAGGCTTTCTCTTCTGTTCTTGATCCCTTCTCAATAGTGCTCTGTCCCTTCTAGTCTCCGCCCCTTAATTTCAGAAACTGGAAATGTTACAGATGCTGGCCTATCCTCTGGGGACTACACCAAGCAGAATCCTGCAGTCAGTTGGCTTTCTTATCAGAGAACCCATCTGAAAGTGTATGGCAGAGCCCACTTCATGCAGTCCTCTGGGTCAGGCCAAGGCTTTGGGCTTCATGAGTGGCACTGTTCTTGTCTTTCCTAAGTGCCAGAGGCCCACCTTGACTTCAAGAGGTCTAGTCTTGAGGGCAGTTGGTCAGATGGGTTATATAATTAAGTAATTCCATAGGCTTCTCAAGTTTCTCATATTTTTATAATTACTGATAATAGGAAGTAAATTAAATTCTCTTTTATTTCTATGACAGCCAATTTTTAGCTACATTTAAAATTTCTTAAGGATGCTCTGATTCTAATGGTGACACCTTATTGCAATATTATCTGTATAAATGGTGTGGTTTAGATATTGGATTTGGCCCAGAAGTGTTAAAAGCTTGGTGCGCATCCTATGGTACTATTACAGGATAGCAGAGAGAACTTAAGATTCAGGGCTTACTTTGAGAAGTAATGTCACAGTGTTGTGTACCCAAAGGGGATACTGGAACCCTTGTTTCTTCCTTTCCAATCATGAGATAAGCAGCTGTGTTCTACTACATGCGACTGCTGCTCTATGTCTCCTTGCTTGGCCAACTTCCAAAAGGGTAGGTCCAAGTTCTCATGTAGCATCTAGGATCCACACTAAATGTTTCTTCATTATCTGTTGGTTATCATGGGCACCTGCCATATTGAGGAAGTGCTTGCTAGCCTAATAACATAAAAGCAAGTGGACTTTGTCTTTCAGAGAAGTTAAAGATTTGGGTTTGTTCTTAATTCCTCTTCCTCAAGGACAAGTCTTATTTGTATGGGAAGAAGTATGGAAATCAAGTTATTATGAATCCTTAAAGCCTTTTACTTTGTTAGGAATTGCTTAGTATTGAAAAATCAATAAAATTTCAGTATTTCTTCATCTCTTTCAAAATAGTAAGAGTTGTTTTTTGTTATCTACATTCTCCTGATAAAATAACAATTCTCTATTGCTTTCTGGATATTTTCTCATGTACATATAATAGTGTCAGGTGAAATGTGGTCTGTCTTTTATCCAGGTGGTTTTCACAGTATTTTTCTTGATAAAATCTTAAACCTCAAAGTGGCACGAAATATTGGAATTCTGTAGCAATAGTTAGTCTTTCTGGAGATTATTGGAGGAAAACTCAAGAAGACATCTGTAACTATAGATTCTAAAATTTCCATACCACAGTCCTTGGGAAATATTAAGAGAGGAGGCCAACTTAGTGACCTGTTGTTCTCCATGTGTCAGTGTTTTCCATCCGCAGAGTTTTATCTTTAGAAAATCCTGTGCTCTAGGACCTGGGAACAGCACACTGATGAGTGCTCAGCACAGTTATCTTCTTTTAAACAACACTCTAAGTTCAAGCTTACTAGACATCATTAGCAGAATTACTGGAAGGGAGATTCCTAATAGTACTTCCAACTGAACTGTTAGAAGAGACTTAGTGCAAGAAAGAGCACTTATAATATGTGACTAAAAACATAGAATCCTTTTATCTTGGGCCAAAGGATTCCAGAGAGGGATTTAAACAGAGAAGCAGATCTGAGTTAGTAACAGTGGCACTTGGGAGGATCCATGGACTGTCCCATTCCCTACACCACATCCTTTTGCACTTAGACCTGAGCTATTGATGTATGGAATGTGGCATGACAAAAGGTCCAGCATCCAGGAAGAGGAGCCTCATCAAGGGACTTGGCCCAATTGTACAATTTTTATGTTGGAATTTGTTTTCTTTTATATGTATTTGAGGCCAATGATCTTAAAAAACTTTCCTTCTCTCACATTCTAGTCCCTGACCAGTTGCATTTGTCAGATCTGAGCTCACAAAATTCAAGATAAATCCTTGGTGAAAAAGACACTTGGTATTACCAATCCTTACAGAACAGCTCCACAGAACATAACCAAGTGTAACATCATAGCATTTAATTGTTTGGATTCTTTGTGATGTTCCTACTTGTTAGTTCCAACTTCATCTCTTGGTGTTGATGATCCAAAGTTTTTCGTGTGCAGTGAGTGCTGATAGAAAGCTCCTCAGGGAGGAGAAGGCACCCCCTCTGCGCCCGGGCCCCGCCCTCAGGTCCCCTGGGTTTAAATAGCGCCCCACACGCCCCATCCTTCCATCCCCTCCACTCTGCCGCCCGGGACAGGCCTCACCTCCTGCAATCTAGGTAAGCTCGTCCCCGCCAACCCCGAGAGCCCCAGGCCAAATAATTCAGTTTAGTGAAAAACACACAGAAATTAAAACAAGATCTTAAGAGTTAAAAGGATGATGCCAAAGTCAAAGTGCAAATCCATGAGAAACAACACTCGAGTAAACAAATCTCCCACTGAAGGAATTAATCCCATAATGTTAGACTCCAACAAGAACAAACCCACGGAAAAAGGCCAAGAAAGCCTGACCCAGGATAACGACCTTCAAAATATGATCATTACCATGTTCAATACTATGAAAGAGGAAATCCGGGAGGAATTAAATAATCGAATCAATCGCTTTGAGGAGGAACACAACAGACACATGGAGGAGTTGAGAAAAACAGTGCAAGAATCAAAAACTGGCATAGAGCAGTTAAAGCAGACTCAAGCAGAGTTTAAAACTGAGCTACAAGACAAGTTATCTTCAACCCAGAACTCCACAGAGAGTCTTATCAGCAGAACTAATGAAGCAGAAAACGGAATTTCAGATCTTGAAGATAAAGTGGGAGTATTAATCAGCTCAATGGAAGAGACTGTTAAAGCCAAAAAGATACTTGAGAGAAATATCCAGGAGATTTGGGACACCCTGAAGAAGCCTAACATGCGTATTCATGGAATACCAGAGCAAGAATCTCAAAATACCACCCCTGAGGAAATTTTTCAAATGATCATCAAGGAAAACTTTCCTCATCTAAAAAAAGAGAGGCCCATCCATATATAAGAGGCATTCCGCACGCCAAACAGATATGACCAAAACAGAAGCTCGCCACGGCAAATAATAGTCAAAACATTCCACATTCAAGATAAAGAACTGGTGCTGAAAGCTTCAAGGGAGAAAAAACAAGTCACTTTTAAAGGTAAACCTATTAAAATAACAAATGACTTCTCAATGGAAACACTAAAAGCAAGAAGAGCTTGGAGAGACATACTTCAAGTATTGAATGAGCAAAAATGTCAACCTAGGCTGATTTACCCTGCAAAACTATCAGTCATGATCGAGGGAGAAAGAAAAATCTTCCAGCAAAAGACAACTTGAAGGGATACATGTCCACCAAACCAGGCCTCCAAAAAATGCTAGAACTAATACTCAAGCGTGAAGAAAAAAACAGACATATCCAGGAGAACAGAAGGCAAGTATAACACCATTAAAAGCAAAGCAATATACTTATAAAAACTACTAAACATAATAAATGTCTGGAATCAAAAATAGTCTCACCATTATAACACTAAATGTTAATGGAATTAACTCACCGATCAAGAGACACATTACAAAATTACAAATTTGGATTAAAAATCACAATTCATCAATCTGCTGCCTGCAGGAAACCCATCTCACCACAAAAGATAGGCATGCCCTAAAAATAAAAGGCTGGTCAACCATTCTACAAGCTAATGGAAGCAGAAAACAGGCAGGGGTAGCCATTATGCTAACAGACAAAGTGGACTTCAAACCAAAGAAAATTATAAGAGACACGGATGGATACTACATTTTAGTCACAGGTACAATTCACCAGGAAGACTTCACAATACTGAACATATATGCACCCAATACGGGCCCCTCCACATTCATTAAGAAAACTCTACAGTATCTAAAGCAAGAAATCAACCCCCAAACGATAATTCTTGGGGACTTCAACACCGCCCTCTCAACATGGGATAGATCAACAGGTCAAAAGCTTAACAGAGACAATTTGGAACTTAATCAAACCCTGAAAGAAATGGACCTTACAGATCTCTATCGAACTTTTCACCCACGCACCAAAGAATACACATTTTTCTCAGCAGCACACGGAACTTTCTCCAAAATAGATCACATACTGGGCCACAAAACAAATCTACACATGTACAAAAAAGTTGAAATTCTAACCTGTGCCCTGTCAGACCACCATGGCCTAAAGCCGGACATCCACAACACAACAAACAAGAGAAAATACACTAACTCCTGGAAACTTAACACTATGATGCTGAATGAGAACTGGATTCAGGAAGAAATTAAAAAGGAAATTCAAGATTTCTGAAAGTGAATGATAATGAAAATACAACTTACCAAAATCTCTGGGACACAATGAAAGCTGTTCTAAGAGGTAAGTTCATAGCTCTTAATGCCTACATCAAAAAAAAAAATGGAAACATCAGAAATAAACAACTTAACAATGCAGCTTAAAGCTTTAGAGAAACTAGAGCAATCTGCTTCCAAAAGTAGTAGAAGAGAGGAGATTAGCAAAATAAGGGGAGAAATATCTGAAATCGAGATTAAGAAAACAATAGAAAAAATCAACCAGTCAAAAAGCTGGTTCTTTGAAAAAATCAATAAGATTGATACACCCCTAGCTAAATTAACCAAAAGCAAGAGAGAGAAAACCCAAATTAAAAAAATTAGAAATGAACATGGAGTTATCACTACTGATACCCAAGAAATCCAGAGAATTATAACATCATATTTCAAAACCTTATACTCTGTGTAGTTTGACAACACAAAAGAGGTGGATGAATTTCTAAGTAAACACAACTTACCTAAATTGAATCAGGAAGTTGTGAATTATTTAAATAGTCCTATAACATATAAGGAAATTGAGGAAGTAATCTTGAATCTTCCCACCAAAAAATGTCCTGGACCAGACGGATTCAGCACAGAGTTCTACCATACATTTAAGGAGTTATAGCAAAGGAAGGAACACTACCAAATTCCTTCTATGAAGCTAATATCGTTTCAATCCCAAAACCTAATAAAGATTCACTTAAAAGAGAAAACTATAGGCCTATCTCTCTGATGAACACAGATGCGAAGATTCTTAGCAAATCGGATTCAAAAACATATTAAAAAGATCATTCACGGGGACCAAGTAGGCTTCATAAGGTTGGTTCAACATACGCAAATCAATAAATGTAATTCATCATGTAAACTAGTCCAAAGTCCAAGACCACATGATACTCTCGATAGATGCAGAAAAAGCTTTTGACAAGATCCAACAGCCTTTTATGATCAAAACTCTAGAGACAGTAGGAATGGAAGGAACCTTTATCAATATAATAAAAGCTGTATACAACAAGCCCACAGCAAGGATTATGCTCAATGGGGAACAATTGGAAGCATTCCCACTTCGGTCAGGAACTAGACAAGGCTGTCCACTCTCACCACTTCTATTCAATATTGTACTTGAAGTCTTAGCTGAAGCCATAAGACAAGAAAGGGACATAAGAGGGATTCAAATCGGCAAGGAAGAAGTCAAGCTATCCCTATTTGCAGATGACATGATCTTATACCTGAAGGATCCCAAAATCTCCACCAGGAAGCTTCTGGAACTAATTGAGAAGTTCAGCAGGGTGGCAGTATACAAAATAAATGTGCAAAAATCAGTGGCCTTCCTATATGCCCAGAATGAAAGAAGTGAAAAAGCCTTGAGAGAAACAATCCCATTCACTATAGCCCCTAAAAAAATGAAATACCTTGGTATAAACCTAAGGATGTAAAAGACCTTTACAATGAAAACTTTAAAACCCTAAAGAAGAAAATTGCAGAAGACACCAGAAGGTGGAAGACCTCCCTTGTTCCTGGATTGGCAGAATCAACATCGTAAAAATGACCATCCTCCCAAAGGCAATATACAGATTCAATGCTATACCAATCAAAATCCCAAAGTAATTCTTCAAAGAAGTTGACCAAACAATCTCAAAGTTCATATGGAGGCACAAAAGACCCAGGATAGCAAAGACAATCCTGAGTAACAAAACCACTGCTGGAGGTATTACCATACCTAAGTCTATACTACAAATCCATAGTTATAAAAACAGCCTGGTACTGGCTCCAAAATAGACACACAGATCAATGGATAAAGATTCAAGACCCAGATATAAGCCCACAAAATTACAGCCATTTGGTCTTTGACAAAGGGGCCCAAAAAATCCAATGGAAAAAGAACTGCATCTTCAACAAATGGTGCTGGCAAAACTGGATCTCCACATGCAGAATATTAAAGCTGGACCCGTACTTGTCACCATGTACAAAACTTAATTCCAAATGGATCAAGGACCTTGATATCAGGCCAGAGACTATAAAAACCATAGTTGAAAGATAGGGAACTCCCTCGAGCTGATTGGGCTAGGCCAACAGTTCCTAAACAGACATCGAATGGCACAGTCACTGCTACCAACTCTCAACAGTTGGGATCTTGTGAAATTAAAGAGCTTCTGTTCAGATAAAGAGATTGTAACACAAGTTCAAAGGCAACCCACAGAATGGGAGAAAATCTTCACTAACCACACATCTGATAGAACTCTGCTGTCCAGAGGGCACAAAGAACTTAGAAAACTAAACATCAAGGAAACTAATGGCTCAATTAAAAAATGGGCCCTGGAACTTAAAAGAAAATTTACCAGAGATGAAATTAAAATGTCTAACAAATATCTTAAAAAATGCTCCACTTCCTTAGCCATCAGGGAAATGCAAATCAAAACTTCCCTGAGATATCATCTCACCCCGGTCAGGATGGCAAAAATCCACAATACAAACAACAACAAATGCTGGAGAGGATGTGGAGAGAGGGGAACTCTCCTACATTGCTGGTGGGAATGCAGGCTCATACAGCCACTCTGGCGAGTCGTCTGGAGATTTTTAAAGGAATTAAAGATTGAAATGCCATATGACCCTGCGATTCCACTTTTGGGAATAACCCCCCATACAGCAGAGGTTCACCTCGATAGCACAAGCACGACCATGTTCATAGCAGCACTGTTTACAATAGCAAAGTCATGGAATCAACCCAAATGTCCAACAGTTGACAAGTGGATAAGGAAACTGTGGTACATCTATACAAAATGATGAATTACTGGAATTTGCCGGGAAATGGATGTCATTAGAAACAATTATATTAAGTGAAGTATCCCAGACCCAGAAAATTAAGCATCGTATGTACTCCCTAATAGGTGGCTCCTAGTACCAAACCCACCCAGCCCACCTAGAGACAGTAATTCCAAGGATTATGAACAGGAGGGATGGGGTAGGAGGGCCACACCAGAAACAAGGTGAGAAGGGACCATGTTACAGCAGAGAAAATAGGCTTCCATCAAGGACTCAAATAAGTAATGAGACATCTGGTTAAGTTCACAGACTTTTGTTCCTCATCATTTACTACTGAGGGGGTATGATCTCACTAGAAGAGGAAGGCATATAGTCTGGCAGATAAAAAGTAACCATTGTGCAAATTGGTGATAGACCCCTCCCTCACTGTGGTTTCCCACTTTTATTACATCTACCTTTGAATGTGCTTTTATCACAAGACTCTAGTTTAACAGCTTTTTGTCTCTGGCCAGGGGGTAACATACAATGCCCACCAGGATGGAGTGAAGGGCATTGCAGGAGCAGCAAAACTGCAAAAGAAAATCAACAAACCACAATCCAGAACTTCAGAGACTCTATATCAACCACCTAGAACTAGGCCAGCTTAATCTCTCCCCATCCTGAAACTCAGGGAAATTTGCGGAAGAGGGGGCGGTAAGAGTATAAGAGCAAAAGGATGGGAGGAGCAATGATATATAAGATACTCTATACTAGTTAGGGCTGAAGCAATCATAATTGGACTTTGCATGCCCTGCGCAATGTCCAACACACTATTGACCTCACAAAGTCTAGCATCTGCTAAAGGCACCAAGATCTTCGGAGGTAAAGGATCGGCAGCCACAGCAGTGTTCCTATACCTAAGGGGAACACGGGAAAGGGTTCAGGGAAAGGCCACTGGGTCCTTGTACGTCATCGGAGAGGAGGGCCCAGAGGAAAATGAGGCATGCACAAGAAAGGACTCTCTGGGAATTGGGGCGGGAGGCACGGGGGGAAGGGAAGGGAGGGAGGTGGGGGAGGAGGAGGAGGGGGTACAGGGGGAGGAGGAGGGAGGGGGGGAACTGGTGTACCTATTAAGTTTGTATGAGCTGAAATAATAATAAAAATGTATTAATTAAAATAAAGAAAGCTCCTCAGTGGCTGGAGGATTAAATGAGATCGCCTTGCAAAATCTTCAATAGTATGCTTTTCTCACAGAGAATTTGAAATATGTCCATAATACTCAGAATTTGTTCAAAGAAATAAAAATTTAGATAATAGCATAGATAATGTGGTTTATCAAAAGAGAACAGAATGCAGTTTCTGAAAAGCTGCCCTTTCTGCATTTGATGTGATAAATAGGGAAGAATATAAGGAAGGAAAGATGTGATGTGTGTGTGTGAGAGAGAGAGAGAGCAAGAACAAAAGGTAACACACACAGAAGGAGGGGAAGCCTTGCTGGCATCTCATTGCCTCCAACCCTCCTGCAGCGGTGACGTGGAGGTCTTGCAGGAAAAGCTGATGCCCGCATTTCAGAGCCAAGCATACACATAGCCCATTCTTCAGACACCGAAGGATGAGGCCATGCAGGAGATGAAGGAAGAGCATCCCAGGCCAATGTTCCAAGACAGAGAAGTGAGAGGCTAAACACAGTGTGTGAACTGCAACAGTGCTGGTATCCTATGTTGCCCCATGGAGTACAAATAGAATAGGCATCTTTTGTGTTCTCCCTGAACACATTCTGGGAAGTATAAGTGCAAATTTAGCTAATTTTACAGAATATGAAGATAGTATACTAAGTTAACATTTCTCACTCATCTTCTGAGAAAGCTTGTCTAATTCCAGTCACTGGAATGAAAGTCTCATGTTCCCCATCTCTTCTTTCATATCATTTGTGCTCTACTGTCTCACCACTCTTTCGGGCCTCTTTAACTCCTTCTGGGAATTATTTTCTAGCTTCTGACCCCTATAGACGTTCTAAGTGTCCCCTGGTTCAAAATATGAGTTGTCCTCCACAAGTGTAATCTTTAGTTGTCTGGGAAATTCATAGTAAAGGAGGGCAGTCACAGGGTGTGGGTCTTGAGGTTCATTAGCCCTGCCCTGTTTCCGTTAGTGAGTCTTTCTTGAGTTTGCAGAAGCTCTCATTTCCATGGTCTTCTGTGACTTAGGCGCCTCCATGCCTTTTCTGGCATAATTTACTATGCTCTCTCTGGAACTGTAAGCTGAATAAATCTTCCTCTTTCCTCTTTAGTTGCTTGAGCCTCAGTGGTGTGTCACATAGCACAAAGAACAACTGGCATGCTAAGTTAAACATATAAATACAAAAACTCAAATCTATGAGGGGCAACTCGCAGCATTGGTTTTTCTGGGCCAGGGATCCCTTATTGAGTATAATGTTTTCCAGTCCTACCCTTTCCCTGAAAATTTCATTTTTTACAAATGAAAAAGTTGTATATTTCATTATCCATTCACCAGTTGAAATGTATTTAGACTGCTTCCATTGCTCCCTATTGTTCATTTCTAGCAGTGGACATGGATGTACACATACTTCTGTAACTGGCTATAGAGTATATATATACCCAGGAATATAGTGCTTCTAATTTTGGCTTGTCAAGAAACACCAACATTGATTTTCATGGTGGCTTCCCTAGGCTACACACCTACCAACAGCGTAGAACCAAGAACCCCTTTCCCCACCTACCAACAGAGTAGAACCAAGAACCCCTTTCCCCACCTCCCAACAGAGTAGAACCAAGAACCCCTTTCCCCGACATTGTATCAACATTTTTTGTCATTTGTCTTCCTGGTGATAGTCATTCTGGAGCAAGATAGTATCTCAAAGTAATTTTAACTTGTATTTCTCTGATGGATAAGGATGTTACACCCTTTTTATGAATGGGATTCTCTGCCCATTTCAGTAGTTCATTATTTTATTCTATTTTTGTTTACTTTTGGAGTCCTTTGTATGTTCTGTATATTAATACTTTGTCCGATGTATAGCTGGCAAAGATTTTCTCCCTTTCCATTGGCTACTACCTCACTAGATTAATTCTCCTTTGCCTACAGAAAATTTTTAACTTCATGAGTTTTCATTTCTTTGATTCTTAGACTTGTGTCCAGAGTGATTGGAGTTCTACCTTTTTTTTTTTACCTTTACCCAAACCTTAAAATGTTTTACTTACTGTAATAGTTATTCGTGTGTGTTACTGTGAGAGAACATTTGAAGTCAATTAACTTAAGGGAGAAAGGGATATTTGTTCTGTTTATGGTTCCAAAGGGGAGATAAAGTCTTTTATGGCAGAGGTGCATAGCTGTCTGGCCAAAGCTAGGGACAGGCTATGTCACACCCATCAGAGAGGCTGAGAGCTACCAGACTGCTTCTCCAAAAGGCAGACTTCTCCTGGAGGTAGGGTGGGACTAATCCATCTCAAGCCCCACCCCTTGTGACCACCTTCATCCGGCAAGGCTCTACCTCTCAAGGTTTCATGATCTTCACAAACACATGAGATTGTGGGGGACACATTTCAAACCATGGCACTTACTTTATTCTCTAGCAGTTTCAGAGCTTCATCGGGGTTTATGCTGAAGTCCTTTGGTCCAATTAGAGTTAGTTTCTGTGCAGACTGAGAGATAAGGATCCAATATATTTTTCTGAATATACACTTCCAGTTTTTCCAGACCAGTTGTTGAAAAGGTTGTCTTTCTTTTCAATATATATCTTTGACTTTTTGTCAAAAATCAGGTGACTTTCATTGTGTGAACTTGTACCCAAGTCCTCTATAATATTCTGTTTTAGAGCCCATGTTATGTTTTTATTACCATGGCTCCATAATATAACTTGAAAATGAATGTGGTAATACCACTGCATTTACATGGGATCTGGGAAACTGAACTCTGTTTCTCAAACTTTTGTAGCAAGTGCTTCAACTGCTGAGACATCTCTCCAACCCCTCCCTGATTTTTAATGTAGGTACTTAGAGCTCTAAGCTTCGTTTTTAGCACTGCCTTCATTATATCTCATGGGTATTAATTAGTGTGCTCTGTTTT
Organism: Typhlomys cinereus; assembly: GCA_023101885.1. NCBI lineage: Eukaryota > Metazoa > Chordata > Mammalia > Rodentia > Platacanthomyidae > Typhlomys > Typhlomys cinereus. Next base: position 5,272,472 of record JALPQD010000082.1, read on the forward strand.
AATTTTCAGTTCTAGGAAATGTTTGGATTCCTTCTTGATTTCTACACCATTCAAACAGTGTATTTAATCTCCATGGGTTTATGTGTCTTCTTAATTTCTTTTGCTGCCAATATCAAGCTTTATTTCATTGTGATCCAATAAAATACAAGAATGATTTTCTATTTTCTCATATTGTGGAGATTTTCTTTGCGTTCTAATATGTGATCTATTTTAGGAAAATTTCTGTGAGCTTCAGAAAAAAATGTGGGCCATATAGTGTTTGGGTAGAATGTTCTATAAATATGTTAGATTCATTTGATCTATGGTGCATTTAACACTGATGCTTCTTCTGTGCTTATATTTTGTCAAGATGACTTGTCTGTTGGTGGAGTACTGAAATCATTCACTATTGATATGTTGGTTAAATTTATAGTATTCATTTTATGAAGTTGGGTGAACTTGATAGGTACACATTTCTTTTTGATGGCCTCTTAAACTTCATCAATTAAAAGTGATCATTTTTTGTCAGATATCAGAAGAATGACACCTGCTTATTTCTGTGTTCCATTTTCTTGAGACACCTTTTTCCATCCTTTTGTCCTTATGAGATACATCTTTGATGGTGAGATATGTTTCTTGAAAACAGCAAAAGAGATCCTGTTTTCTAATCTTTTGCTTGTCTATTTTTTGATGGGAAAGTGAGAATATTAATATTCCAGGTCATTATTGAAACACATGTATCATCCCTGCTATTTGTTGATTTTTTAGTGTTTGATGTTTTTAAATCCTCATTTGCTTAGCAACTATCACAGCATTGTTTATTTTTCCTAGTGACTTGTTAAATGTGTTTACCCTTCTTTTTAGTGTGAAGCATTCCTTTCTAGTATCTGGTATAGAGCTGGATTAGTGGTTGGTTATAAATTGTTTTTGCCTTTCTTATTATTGAAAGACTTTCTTTATACTTACAATTAAAATAGATAGCTTTGCACAGTATATTAGTTTGGATTGGTATCATTCCAAATCCTTTAGCTTTGAAGTTTTTGACTATCAGTTGTTACTCTGACAGGCCTGACTCTATATGTGATTTGGTCCTTCTCTCTTGCAAGTTTGACATCCTTTTTTGTTCCGTATGCTTAGTGTTCTAGGTATGTGACAGGGGATTTCTTTTTTCTTCCTGTCTGTTTGGTGTTCTACTTATTATTTGTACATAGATGGGCCTTTCTTTAGGTCTGGTATTTTCTTCTTTGATTTTTATTGAAAATAGTTTTAGGCCTTTGGTGTGAAATTCTTTTGCTTTTTCTATAACCATAACTTATAGATTTTCTTTTATCATGGTATTTGATGTTCATACATACATGCTTTGTTCGTTCATTTAAAATATTTTGTCATTCATACAGTGCCCATCAGGATGGAGTGAAGGACATTGCAGGAGCAGCAAAACTGCAAAAGAAAATCAACAAACCACAATCCAGAACTTCAGAGACTCTATATCAACCACATAGAACTAAGCCAGCCTAATCTCCCCCCATCGTGAAGCTTAGGGACATTTGCGGAAGAGGGGGCGGTAAGATTGTAAGAGCAAAAGGATGGGAGGAACAATGATCTGAAGATTCTCTACACTAGTTAGGGCTGAAGCAATCATAATAGGACATTGCATGCCCTACGCATTGTCCAACACACTATTGACCTCACAAAGTCTAGCATCGGCTAAAGGCACCAAGATCCTTGGAGGCAAGGGATTGACGGCCACAGTAGTATTCCTATGCTTAAGGGGAACACGAGAAAGGGTTCAGGGAAATGCCACTGGGTCCTTGTATGTCATCGGAGAGGAGGACCCTCTAGGACCCAGAGGAGAGTTAGGACTCTCTGGGAATTGGGGGGGAGGCACTGGGAGACGGGGAGGGAGGGAAGGGGAGCAGGGGGTTCAGGGGGAGGAGGGGGAGGGAACTGGTCTACCTATTAAGTTTGTATGAGCGGAAATAATAATAAAAAGATGTTAAAAAAAAGGAAGAACATTAAAAAAAATTTTGCCATTGACCTTGATTGAATGACCAAATCCCTCTACTTTGTCTTATCTTGATATTTTGACATTTGATTTAATGAACTTTTCATTTTCATCATCCTTTCAGTTTCATTTTTCCTCAGTATTTTTTTCATTATTGAATTTGATTTTCATATTCTGAATTGACTTTTTTTTTATTTCAGCTCATACAAACTTATTAGGTACACCAGTTCCCTCCCTTCCTCCTCCCGCCCCAATTCCCAGAGAGTCCTTTCTTGTGCATGTCTGATTTTCCTCTGGGCCCTCCTCTCCGATGACGTACAAGGACCCAGTGGCCTTTCCCTGAACCCTTTCTCATGTTCCCCTTAGGTATAGGAACATTACTGTGGCTGCCAATCCTTTACCTCCAAGGCTCTTGGTGCCTTTAGCAGATGCTAGACTTTGTGAGGTCAACAGTGTTGTCCAACACACTGTTGACCTGAATTGACTTTTTAATTTTATTCATCTGTTTGTATTCCTGTCTAATTCACTGAAGAATATGCGTTTATGTCTTCTTTGAATTCTTTGGATCCTTTTGTGTTGTATACCTGGAATTTTACCTAAGTTGCTTTCATGGGGGCATTACGATGGGATTGGTAGTTTTTGGAGAAGACATTTTACCTCTGTTTTTAACGTTACCTGTGTTTATGCATTGAGACTTGCACACCTAAGTTGGCTCCTTAGTTGAGTCTTCTTAGCATATGTGTGTTGAGTGAGCATTTGGATTCGAAGTTGATCTTTCTTCAGCCTAACTGTTTTGACTCAGCCTGGTGAATCCTGATATTCATTCCTGAAGACATTTGGTCCTGAAGACTATATCTAGGGTATAGTTTGCACAGTGTGACAGCACCAGGGAACAGTGCGGTGGACACAAAGCCTCTCATCTCACAGGAAGAGTTTGTATGGCATGCAGCAGTGTCAGGGGGTAGGTATAGAGTGAAATGGCTTCTGACTTCAGAGGCAGAGTCCACATGGTGTAATGTGATGAGTCAGAAGCAAAGATTGTACTGTCTCAGATTTCACAGAGACCACATGGTACCACTGAGCAGATTTTTCATAGTAAACGGGTTCCCCTATTTGAAGGGTGATTTCCTCACAAGACTTAATTATCAGTTTGGCTCTATCACACAGAACATTCTCCTGTAGTACATTGTCAATTGAAGCCTGGACACACTGATTCTTGGAAGACTTGATCTGGAAGATACACATTAATTTCTACTCAGTTTATTGGTGACAGAAGATTACATGATACCCCTGTAAGAAAGTGGGTAAGGTGTGTGTAATTCCTTTGAAGGAAATTGCTTCTAATTGGGAACATCATAATAAGGGAGATCATGTTTTATTGGATTGTTAATTGTCTCTTCTTTACATGGTTGAGTTAACATCTACATTAGTATGATAAAGTAGATGTCATCAATGCTCTTATTATAATGCAAGAAACTTTTATGAAAAATATTTAAGTAATTTGCCAACTCTCACAATTTTAAGAATTTCACAATTTCACATTTTAAAAATTTCACAAAATTAAGAATTCTAGTTTTATTTAAAGTAAAATATTTTACACTATAAATTACTTCCTCTGATTCTATTGATTTTATTGCAACAATTTAAGGAAATGGATTATATTTTAAATTTCCAATGTTCTTTAAGACAAAAAAAATTCGGAGCTTACTTACCATTTACAGGAAGAAATAAATCAGTTTCAGAAAAAGAAAAAAAATTAAATTTTTACTGGTAGTGTCACTTTGTTATGTGTTTATTTATGCAAGTTGATTTGTCAATATTGCCTCAAACAATAAGCTAAGATTAATGAGTTCACATCCTGCTTTGTGTGTTCATGTCTATGTGTGTGTGTGTGTGTGTGTCTATGTGTGTGTATTCATGTTTGCATGTGGACATAAACGTGTATAGAGGCCAAAGTTTGATGTTTAGTATCTTCCTCAATTATTTTCCACATCATTTTTCAAGACGTTTTCACTCAACTTAGAGCTCCCTCATTCGACCAGACTGTCTGATTGACAAGTTCTTGAATCCTCCTGTCTCTGCCTCCCCAACCCTGGTGCTGCAAGCATGTGTCACTGCATCTGGCTTTCTCCATGACTGCTGGGGATGTAAATGATAATCCACATTGCTTGCACAGCCAGGACCTTCCCAACTGAGTTATAGTTCCAGCCCTTGCTTCATGCTTCGTATATGCATAGAGATAAGCAAAACATATCAGAATTGTTTATAACGAAATACCAACAAATTGCCTTTGTGCTACATATTTGGAATGCTAAAAAGGATACAGATATTTTTGCAATCGATCTTATTTCCCTGGCACATGGGCATGTGAGCAATTCTTGAAGCACTGTCAGTAATTTTTTAATTCATGAAAATTAGAGATGAGGGCCTTGGAACTTAAAAGAAACTTTACCAAGGACGAAATTAAAATGTCTAACAAATATCTCAAAAAATGCTCCACATCCTTAGCCATCAGGGAAATGCAAATCAAAACTTCCCTGAGATATCATCTCACCCCGGTCAGGATGGCAAAAATCCACAAAACAAGCAACACCAAATGCTGGAGAGGATGTGGAGAGAGGGGAACTCTCCTGCATTGCTGGTGGGAATGCAGGCTCATACAGCCACTCTGGCGAGCCGTCTGGAGATTCTTAAAGAAGTTAAAGACTGAAATGCCATATGACCCTGCTATTCCACTTTTGGGAATAACCCCTCATACAGCAAAAATTCACCTCAATAGCACAAGCACGACCATGTTCACAGAAGCACTGTTTACAATGGCAAAGTCATGGAATCAGCCCAAATAGTTGATAAGTGGATAAGGAAAATGTGGTACATTTATACAATGGAATACTACTCAGCCATCAAAAATGATGAATTAATGCAATTTGCTGGGAAATGGATGGAATTAGAAACAATTATATTGAGTGAAGTATCCCAGACACAGAAAATTAAGCACTGTATGTACTCCCTAATACGTGGATCTTAGTACCAAACCCACTTAGAGACATACTCAAAGACAAATCTCTGTAATACCTATAGTAATTGTAAAGATTATAAACAGGAGGGATGGAGAAGGAGGGCCCCATCAGAAACAAGGAGAGAGGAGACTATGTTACAGCAGAGAAAATAGGCCACCATCAAGGACTGCAAGTAAGTAATGAGACATCTGGTTAAGTTCACAGACTTTCCTTCCTGATCATATACAACTGATGGGGTATGATCTCATCAGAAGGGTGGGCATATAGACTACCTGATAGTAACCATTTTGCAAATGGGTAATTGACCCCTCTCTCACCTCGGTCTCCTACTTTTATTCCATCTACCTTTGAATATACTCTTATAACAAGACTCTAATTAACAGGTTTTTATCTCTGGCCAGGGGGTGACTTCCAATACCCATTAGAATGGAGCCAAGGGCAATGCAGGAGCAGCAAAACTGGAAAAAAAAATCAACAAAGCATAATTCAGAACATCAGAGACTCTATATAACCACTTGGAACTGGGCCAGCCTAATCTCCCCCCATCCTGAAGCTGAGGGAAATTTGCGGAAGAGGGGGTGGTAAGATTGTAAGAGCCCAAGGATGGGAGGAGTAATGATATGCAAGATACTCCACACAAGTTAGGGCTGAAGCAATCATAATAGGACTTTGCATGACCTGCGCTATTTCCAACACATTATTGACCCCACAAAGTCTAGCATGGACTAAAGGCACTAAGATCCTTGGAGGCAAGGGATTGACAGACACAGTAGTGTTCCTATGCTTTAGGGGAACACGGGAAAGGGTTCTGGGATATGCCCCTGGGTCCTTGCACCTCATCGGAGAGGAGGATCCAGAGTAGAGTTTGGCATGCACAATAAAGGATGCTCCGGGGATTGGGGGGGGATGGAAATGGGAGGGAGGGAAGAGGGGAGGGGGACCAGGGGGATCAGGAATAGGTGGAGGGAGGGAGGGGTCCGGTGTACCTGTTAAGTTTGTATGAGCAGAAATAATAATAATAAATAAAATAAATAAACCCAGCACTAGGAAGGCCGAAGCAGGATCATGAGCTAGAAAACACCCTGGATTATGCATAAAGAAAGAAGAGGAGGAAAGAGGGAAAGAAAGAAGAAAAAAGAATGGGACAGAGGAAGGGAAGGGAGAGAAGAGATGAAGAAATGAAGAAAGGAAGGGATGAAGGAAAGAAAAGGAAAAGAAAAGAAAAGTGAGCTGTTAATCCACAAAAAAAGAAGAAAAAAAGAAACAAAGAGTAAAGACACAAGTGTATGATATAAATTCCCTTTAAGTAAAAATAAATTAAAAATTAAAAAAAAGAAAATTAGAGATGAGCAGTACAGGTAGTTTTCTTACTGTAAACTGGCAAGACTTTGGATGAAAATCAAACTCAATCTTAGTTGACATTGCATAATACTAACTCATATTCATTCAATATACATTGTATATCAAAATGATTCTTCAAAATCTGAATGCAATGCATAGATTCACAAAGTTAAGAGGTCTTCTGATTCAAGAGAAGGTAGCTTTAAAAAATTCTTAGCTGGTCACAGCGGATCTCATACCTATAATCTCAACACAGGAAGTTAATGTAGGAGGATCACCATAAACTCATGTCCAGCCTGGGCTACTAATTTTGATTTGTAGTCCAATGTAACCTACAAGATGGTTTTTTACTATACTTTAGAAACTAAAAATTATAGAATATATGCAAAAGCTTAGAAACCATCAAATCAATATTTGTAGTTGCCACCTACAAATTAAAACTACTTGAATAGCACATACTCAAGCATTTTAGATTACTTAGCACAGAAGCTTGATGAGCCAGGTGCAACTTTGTGATCTTAGAAATGAACAACTTCAAGAAGCAACATGAGGTTTAGAGTGGCAACAATTATTTTGAATTGACTGAATATAACACTTGGTTTATAAAAATGACAATGCAACAGAAAAAAATATGCAAATCAGAGGACAAGAAGACTCTATTAATGAGCTGCATAAATCATCCAGAGAAGCTAAGCATGTGATCTTATTACAATTATTCAAGGGTCTTTTATCCTTTTGGTTTATTGTAGGAGTGATAATAATGTTAACTTAGCAGAAAAATTCATGTTTTCAATGAAACTGTGTGGCATAGTGGCAGAAGGCATGCAATTTATTCTATTCTAGGTATGTTACCTCTCCGAGTGGATCAGCCTTTATATGAATTAGTTTACTAATTCTGTAATCTATAATGGCTAATGAAGGGGTTGGACCAATTAAATCAAATAATCATTTAAAATTTTAACAGCACTTAGCATACACTAAATGCTCGATAAATGATGATAATTAATTGTGCTTTTAGGCAAATATTAGATGATAAATGTGTTTTTTTAAAAAATAATGTAAAACCAAGCTTTCCAAAAGCTCCTTGTTATCTAGACTACTCACAGTGATCTGGAGAACAAGTTCTGGATGCAGTTTGTTGATCATAAATCTTATTCCATGCGGTATGTTGCAGCTCCTCCAGATCTCCTCATGTATGTGCATTCTAGGCTACCTGTTTTATGATCATTCAAAGCTCCGTAATGAAGAGGAGGAAGGGAGAGAGGATGATATCAGAGTTGTCTCTGTCAGAAGCTAAGCACCCACTCTTAGTGTCTCTGGTCAGGGTGTAGAGGATGGTCTCTAAGTTAGTAGAGTGGAGAACAGAGAAGGTTCTTAAAAACAGTCTTATTGCTTTCATTTAAATCTTGTGAATCCTGTGAATCAACAGAATTTCTTGCTATGAAGAATCCACTTTAATAAACAACTCAGGAGAGGTTCATGAAAACAGACACAAAGATGATCAATAGGGGTATCCTCTAGCCAATGTCATCATCCTTCCAGAATCAGCCTCATTTTTACATGTCTAGCCCCTGTATTCCTTTATTTCAAAGCTAGCATGTCACCCTTGAATTAAAGTGCTGATAATTTATGACCTTTCAGTGCATTACTTTCTCTTTAAGACCTTATCTATGCCAGATATTACAACACTTGATAGCTAGTGAGTTGAAAGAGACAGTCTTCTCTATCATGATTTAGTCTGTGCCAAGTTATTCCTAATGGTGTAAGCACTTTTGTCTGTTACTAGCGGAATGAATACATATGAAGACTGTTAATTTTGCCCTAATGTGGGCTGCCCGTGAAAAGCTATGGGAGTTCTATTTAGTTGAGAGTAAACAACTTTGGAATCAATGTGTTTTTCTATACTGAAGACTTGCTTAGTGCATTTGAAAAAAATTCTATTAGCTTGCCTCATTTAGTAGTCACCAAGCAGCCTGATGCGTGAGCGGGTGGCACCTATTAAGGCCTCATGACTGTTTGTGGCAAAATGAACAGAGCCATCTGAATTCAACCCCAGTGGCATCATTCAGCAGGCCAGACAGAGCCATGATTTAGGAGATCCCCAACATTTTATGGCAATTTGTTTCATTTGCCGCAGACTCATAGCCCATAAAGTGGGCTAATCAGGCGGTGCAAGTGTCATAAAACTGCAGGAGAAACAAATTTCCATCTTGGAACTTACATGCCTATGAATGCAGGGAAGAGCGGATGTAGACCTGGCTTTGCCGGTCTTATCTGGTTGCCAAAGGCCATGCCAAGCAGAAATGATTCCATTTTGTCAATTTGTACTGATTTCCAAGCCAAGGAGAAGGAGCGAAAGAGGACCAGAAAATATGAGGGAGCACTAGGCCAAAGTCTTTCTTCAGAACCCTGGGCCGTGCTATGGAGAAGAGCAGGCCAGAGGAGAGGTGGCCAAATGCGTACCATTAGATAGATGGAGGACAAATGAGAGGGCTGTTAGGGACTGGAGTGCTTCGGCCGTCCGAAATGCCATGGTGCTTGTTGTGAAATGTGTTTGGGATCCGTGCCCTGACTTGGACAGCGTTGCCTGTCACGCCTGGAGCAGCCTGTCCTACTGTGAGAGACGACAGGCTGGAAATGGTTAGTCAAGCTCTCTGAGTCCCGCTGAGCTTTGGACGTGGTTGAGTGGAAATGTCCACGCTCACGTTTCCATAGTTTGCCCTTGGAACTGAAACGGAAAGCTCTTTCTAATGCCCGGGAAACAGACTCTCTTTGTCTTCTTGCCTTTTTTTACTTGCCGTTTTTCTTCTTCCAGCTCCCAGACAATTTGCATGGATCAGGTGTCAGGAAGAATCCTGTGAAAAATTCATGGGAACGAAAATTTCCTGGTCTTACCCACCAGTAATAGGTTATTTTACTTTCCCTTTATTTTTCTATTGTTCATTTTGCTCCTTGTTTTGTGATATTACATGTCATTGGTTTCAAAGTCCCCTGAAGACACATTCTGCAACTAGGCTCCTACCAGCTGATCTCCTCTTGACAGATATCTTAATAACGTAATAACTCTTTGCCATGTTGCTGCTAGGTAAGAACTAAAATATATTTCCTTTTTTAAAAAGTGGAATGTATCTTAGAAAGCAGCTCTAAAATTCTTCCAATTTTGTTTCATAAACTGCACTTGTCGTGAGCTCTGCAGAGAGCAGGACGGCTTCCCAGTGGAGAGGCTGCTGTACCCCATGAGTCGTTTGACATAAAGAATGGTAGGAAGACGACCTCTTTCCGGCTCTTACAATGGCGAATTCTTGATCATAGTTTCCTTATAGAGTTGTTTTTTATGTTCATATATGTCTTCTCTTCTACTTTAATACAGTATGTTTTGTGATGCTTTTTAAAAATTTAATGTGTATAGACTATGATATGGATAGTTAGCATGGATTGCAAGCAATTACTATAGGAATTATTTGAGAATAATACCCTATTTTATAGTATCCACTTATGTGGATTATCTCATTTAGTTGCAAAAACAAACTCATACAGCGCTTTACTTTGAAAATGCATTTTTTGGGGGCAAGGGTAAAATTGGTTGCTTTTCTATCTTCAGCAAAAGCATGAACAGTATTTTGGCTTCTTTTCTATCAGAGGACAGGTTTTATTGGGTTCCTTATTTTAAAAGTGTTGCCTTGGAGAATATGTAGAAATTAGGTGCCTAATAATTGTGGGGTGTTTTTGAGGTTTTTCCCCTGCTTCTGGGTATATAACATGATGTTATTGTAGACTGTACATCTAGTTTAACTGAAAAAAATATGTTATGTAACAATTTGGAACTTTCTATTCTGGAAGGAGGCTCAGGATACTCAAAAAGGTAAACAGCTCTATAATCTTAGGAAATTCCTAAAACTGAAATGGTTCAGGGGAGTGTGCATGTAAACTAGGGCTGGGGGAAGGAGACTCCTTGACCAGCTTAGAAATAAGGAGGTGATACAGAGAGCTGCAGAGTTGAAGCTTCTCTGAGTCTCATCCAGGCTGGGGGGAGGGGGGACCTTAGGGTGATGTAATGGCCTTTGAGTCAGACTTAAGTAGCTCTCACTCATACTCCTGTACCTAATTCCAATAAATTCATCATTTTGTCAGTGAGTTTAGACTTTAATATCATCATTATTTTGACTTGTCACTGAGTAGTTAGTTACCTAGGGTAAAAAGACAAATATGTGGTATCATTCCAGGAAAAATATCATACAACATTGTACATTTAGACATAAAGTAGATGTTAACATGGGCAAAATCCTGAGCAAATAAAAAATTATATTTGAGATATGTAGGTACATGAATTGACTGGATGCATTTGCTGCCTTACTGCTTACTGCCTGGAAATTCATGGGAAATGAGAAGTGTAGCGCCTCGCAGCACTCTTGATGTCAATAACCTGCCAATAACCTCTGCTAAAGTTAACTCAACATTTGCATCTAGTGACTTCTTCCCCTATGCCACTTTTCCTTTCAGAATCTCTACTGTTTTGTCAGAAAGATTTTATTTCCCTAGGGGTTATGCAACAAATAGACCTTCTCTCACATTTTTATATCACCAAACACTCACTTGATTCATGGTCCTGGTAAGGGTAGGCTGGCTGAAGAAATGGAAAAAATTTCAATGGAAAAAGAAACAACTGCATAGCATCTTGATGGCATCATGTAGACAAATAACTGGGAGATTGGTTATAGTCATGCACATTTACAGATGGTATTATTATTATATATAGGAGGCAAGAATAAAAGCTGGTTTAATTTAGCAAGTTATTATTCAACTGTCTATCAGTATGTAGACGCTTGTGAGATTCTAAAGGCCAAGGAATAAGCACAGTTTTGTGGGTACCAAGAACTTCATTGATAGGATGCATTGCTAATATATTGGAAAAATATAATGCAAAGTTGTAGCTGACAGAAGGTCACATTGTGTAGTAACCATCGGTTCAGTGATTTGACCACCTGGCAGTTTCTTAGGAAGGTAAAATGAGAGAGGAATGAAACTGACGTTTCTGTTGGGCATCCCATACATTCCTTAACCACATTCAAGAGGTAATCACAGAACTATCGCATAGACATGATATGGTAGATTACAATGCTGAGAACAGTACTGGAAGTCTCACTCAGCTAAACACATGGCATCAGTCACATGTTGCTTATTCTGCTCAGTTAAATGATCTCACTGAAGAAACAACAATGGAATAACTATGATTGTCTAATGGGAAGGACAATTGATTATTTACTAGTCTCTGACCTGATATGTTCCAGAAAATGTGTGCAATTGGAAACATTAGAAGAATATAGACAGGTTTCTAGAAAGACAGAAGACAAAGGATTCTAGATTCAGGAAAAGTCAACTTCAGAAATTACACATAAATCTTGAGCAAGAAGAAATTCTTAAAAATAAATTTTTACCACTGTCAGAACTTTTATAACAAATAATCATATTTTGATGAAGCATGTAGGGACTTTAACAACAAACAACACATGTTTGAGCAATTCTACTTTGAATCAGAAGTAAAATTAATAAATTTGATTATATATATATATATATATATATATATATATATATATATATATATATGTTTTTTCAGGTAAATAGATTCCTAAGTAGTCAGTACTAAACCCAGCCATATGGACATACAAATTTGATTTCCAGCATTTGGTTCCCTTTGCCACAGCAGATGTGCCACAAGTAACTGACTGCCAATGAGTTCACATGAGGATGAAGAAGTTGCCAGAAGGCTCCCTTGCACTTGTGATCCAGAAGCCTTGGTGGCAGCATTCTGGAGTGATTTGATTTGCTCAAATGCACAGGTCAGGATGGGAAAGGAACTGCTGAAGAGTTTGAGATCCAGTCATCAGCAGAACTGCACTTGATTCCTTACCCACCATGCTTGGAAAATAGATTGCTGTCCAATATGCTCTCTCTAACTTGGCCCCACTCAAAAGTTCGAAGGGAGAAATACCCTCATTGTGGAAGAATTTTTTTAAAATTGTGAAAAACTGAAGGCAGGGAAATAGGAGGGCAGTAATCAGTATCACATCTTCCACTGTCTAATAGAACAATAAATTGTCCTTGATTCACTACAGTAGCTTGATATTAGTAGCCTCAAGTAGTTTGATTCATGTCATTTGAGTAGATTGCTGCGAATTACTCATGAACTATACTTGCAAGCCACAGCATTGCAAAGTGGAAACAAGAGCGCCAGTTAGAAGTGATGCCATCCTGTTAGCAATGGCTAAGAAGAGCAGTAGCATGTTTCTCTGAGAATAATTTCAAAAGAGAGAAGTCCCAGATTAATTGAAATGGGTAGAATTCTAGGAAGGTCTGCAAAAAAAAAAATATTTGATGCTATATTTGGTGCACAGACTGCTTTTGGAGGGGCACAGAGATTTCGTTGCTTCTGGGCGGAGGAGTTGGGGAAGTGGAAGGTGGTGACTAGAAGAAGGCTGACTTTGCACTATGAAATTCTGTACTTCTGAACTTTTAATTGTTAAGACAGGGTTTTACTCTGTAGTTCAGGCTATCGTGCAACTCGTTATGTAATCTAGGTTGTTCTTAAAGTGATACCAACCCTCCTGCCTCAAACTCCCAAATGTTGGGATTACAAATGTGAGCCACCAATTGTGTTCCTATACTAAAGGGGAACACAAACAAGAGTTCTAGGCAATGCTACTGAGTCATTACACTTCATCAGAGAGGAAGACCCAGAGGGAAGTTTGGCATGCACAGTGAAGGATGCTCCAGGATGCCCCCCCACTGGGAGAAAGGGAAGGAGGAGGGAAAAGAAGGGGGAAAGGGGGGAGGAAGCAAGGGGATCCAGGGAGGGGTAGGGGGAGGGAGGGGTATGGGGTAATGGGGTACCTATCAAGTTTGAATGAGTGGAAAAAATAAATTAAAAGAAAAGAAAAAGAGAAAACAAATGTGAGCTACTGTACCTGCTTGGGAATTTTTATCATAGGTATTTACCATGATTTTAAATAATTTAAATAAGACAGATAAAAATCAAGGGCTGTGGTAGATACTGCTTATTTTCTTATCTATCGTGTTCTTTCCATTTCCTAAATAGGTATCAGGATGCGGCCCATGATGTGAGCAGAAAGCATCATCCTTTTAGGTCAGTGGGAAACTTTAAGGGAAAGAGCATGCCCTTTGCCTGTCCTCTCCTCTTGCAGTGTGAGCTGCTTAGACTGTCATATCAGGGCTTGCAGTGTGAGCTGCTTAGACTGTCATATCAGGGCTTGAGGGATGGTTGAGGGGCAAACCCAGAGAGTCTGACTTAGTCTCAACCTAGTGCAATGGTTCTTTCAGACCACTGGGATGGTAACAGAACAGCAAGAAACTGTTCTATCTTATTTCACTTGTCGTTATTCTGTTAGGTGCTCATTATGATTGTCCAAGGAATATATTTTAGCTAATTAGATGACTACTTTCGATCTTTGTATCAAAATCAAAGACAATCTCTAGTCTTTATTCTTGCTTTCATTTTTAAAAATAAGAAAGAAAGGAAAAGGAAGGAAGGAAGGAAGGAAGGAAGGAAGGAAGGAAGGAAGGAAGGAAGGAAGGAAGGAAGGAAGGAAGGAAGGAAGGAAGGAAGGAAGGGACAAAGGAAGGAAGGAATGAAGGAAAGAATTTAAAGGCACCAGGGGAAAATAATGGCAAGAAGTATTAGGAAAGTTATGGTCAGGGATAAAACCCTACAGCATGGTGATGTGCTAGTGAGTATTGTTTTAACATGCCAACTTCATGAGGTCATTTTCAAGCTGCTAACATGACATTACTGAATTTAGAGTTGGAAAGAGAGCAGTAAGTATCCACTTTTGGAACTGTGCAGTCGATTCTATCACTTCCTTTTATACTAACTAGCAAGGCAAGAGTTCCAGTAGAGTCCCATGGCTTCAGTGCAAAGTCGATAATGGTTGGCAAGATGCTGGCTTGGTAATATACTTATGCTGCTTTCTCTGGAGGGAAGATTCAAAAAAAGGAAGCCATTTAAAGGTATGTAATTACCCAACATTTTCCAAACCTATAGGACAGTTTAAACATAAGCAACTGAGTTTTTGAAGCAATCTTTAATATTGTAAAATTAATTTTGTGCACATGATAGATTCTTAAACAGGCAATATTGGTGTTATTCATTAAACAAGGATCTATGCTGCTGTATAAAATAAGGAATTAGTAAAAATCAGATGATAAGTGAATTATGTGACTACTATCTACTAACCTTTTTTCCATTTCTCTCCAGGGACGACCCGTTGTGAACGGCTGCTGGGGTCTAAGTGATGGAGAGACCATCAACCATGTATGTCATGATAAGCACAGTCTCATCAATTATGTGACTGGCACAAAATACTGTCTGTAATGAAATGTTTCAGGAGATCTGGGTATGAAATAATTGGATAGATCTGTTAAGATAAAACTTGGTAAACCGAAATGGTAAGTCAAAGGATTTGGAATAGTATTCCAACTATTCCAAATACAGAATGATGGGTTCAGATTAATATGTAAAAAGAGTTGGAAAGTTCAGGTGATTTCAAAATTAATGCAAATTTACAATCAGTTCTATAATATGTGGAAACATCAAATCAAACATAAACCAAGGGGACATTGACTGCAGTGCATTTTACTACTGAAGGAAAGAGAATAACTTTATCTTTCCACTCAAATTATCTAATTTATCACAATCATATAATGTTTTATGATGTATGAAATGTTTTGATAATTATAGATTGATAATCTGAGATAAAAAATCTTGCCCTGTAAAGCTATAGATTTAGCATCGTAAGCTAGTATTGTCCTGGAAGGCATGGAACTAACATTCAACCCACTGTTACTCACACGATGTGTAGAATGCTAGTTCTGGATATGACTTTAAGGAAGGTGATGAATAAGTAAGATGGACAAAAGCTAGTAACAAGAATGTTCTGGGTTAAACCATCTACGGAAGAGTGGAGGTGAATGGAATAGAGGTAAACTTAAGCATGCTGCATCTCTCTGCAAAAATTTTAAAAAGGCACTGCAGTATTCTTGTACAGTATATATGGGAAAGGAAGAGGTTGCTGAGATGGATTGGCAGATTGTTTGTCATACAAGCATGAGAACTGCTGACTCAAGTAAATAGGAGACCCAGTGGCATAAGCATCTGCAATCCTTAGTGCACCTACAGAAAACAGGAGACAGATGTCTGAGAGTCTCTAGAAGTTCATGGGTCCACCAACCTATCTTAGGCAGCATGTGAAGAGTCAGGGTCTCAGACAGGTGGACAGGTGGGAGGACACCAGAAAGATTATCCTAAACCTCTACATGCCTGCTGTAGCATGAGCACCCCCCCCCAGATATAGACAGACAAAGAAAGAAAGAGAAGAAGAAAGAGAAAGAAAAGAAGAAAGAAAGAAAAGAAAAAGAAGAAAGAAAAGAAAGAAGAAAGAAAAGAAAGAAGGAAGAGCAACCACCCCCCAGATAATAGACAGACAAAGAAAGAAAGAAGAAAGAAGAAAGAAGAAAGAAGAGAAAGGAAGGAAAGTATGAATGAAGGAAGGAAGGAAGGAAGGAAAGGAAGGAAGGAAGGAAAGGAAAGGAAGGAAGGAAGGAAGGAAGGAAATAAAAAGGAAAAAAAGAAAAAGATAAAAAAGAAAGAAAGGAATTAAAAGATAAAAAAGAAAGAGTGGAAAAGAAACAAACAGTGAAATGTAGTGGGATTGACAGAGAGGATGCAAATAGAGGAAATGCTTCTCAAATCTGAGTCCTGAATAATAAAATGGGATGGAGAGACAGTAAGAAGCGAGAACATTTCTCATTTCACCAGGAAGAAGTGCATCATGCATGGTTGGAGTCCTAATTGTGGAGTCTTGGCAACAGTATCTTGACTGTTCGTAGCAAAGAGGGTAAGACTTGTAAGGAGAAGTAATGGGGAACAGCAGAAAGTGAAGCTGGAGTGAGATTTTTGGACGTAGGACTGTCTTTTGTGCCAGGGAGTCTGCATGCTATTTGAAGTCCCCCAGGCGTCAACAGCCAAGACATGCTCTGACTTGTGTTTCAGAGAGCTCATGAAGATGAGTAGGGGAAGGATTTGGACAAGATCATGGTTTCTGACTGGAAAAGAAGGAATTTCTAGCCTGGCCTGACATTGAGATTTTCCGACTTTTCTCCTAGAAAATCTGGAACAAACAGGCTTTTATAGTCATGTTTTCTTACCCTGAGCTGGGCGAGGGTCATAGAAAGCACATGTGTAGTCAGGTAATTTTTGTGTAGGGTACAGAACAGGCTTTTTTTTTCCTTGAAGTAGCTGCTATACATTAGAATTTTTATATACTAATTCATCAACCATTTGTTACTTGGCATGCCACAGGCTTGTTCTTGATTGAGGAGACAAAGTTATGAATAACAGGCAAGTTTTTTTAATTTTTAATTTTTTAAAAAATATATTTTATTTATTTGTTATGTGTGTGTGTGTGTGTCAGAAAGCACTGTGAATCTCTGTGAAGGACCAAGGTGACTTTGGGAATCATCCTGGATTGCTTCTATCTCCTTTTTGTTTTGCGCTGGGATTTCCAGGCTCCATTTCCTCCTAGCATTTTTACTGGGACTTGGGAACTGAACTCAGGACCTTTTGCTCATGAAGCAGTCTTAACCCCTGAGCCAGCTCTCCAGCCCAACAGGCAAGTTTTATAAGGGATAGAGAAAACATTAAACAATTAAGAGTACAATCACGTGCTTCAAGTGTGATGGATGTGACAAAAATAAATGTGATTGGCAGGAACTTGGTGCTGGTGAGCGTGTTGGGGAAGAGTTGAGGAAGTGAGATCGAATTGAGCAGCAGATAAAGAAACGGGCACACAGATATCCCTAGAGACGATAGCAGAGCATCAGACATAATCATGCACTTAGGAATTTCTTCAAGAAGATGGACCATCAGGGTGTGTGCATGAATGCCATCAGTGAGGGAGAAGAGCTGAAAGTGTCAGAAAGGTAGGAGAATGGTAAATACCAGAGTTCTGTAGGCAACCCCATGAAGCTGGGGGCCACCTTTTCTGTAGTGTGAAGAATTATGCTGGCTGCTCCTTTGGGATATGAATGGAGGGAAACAAGAGGAAGAGCGAGGAGATCAGATGAGGGCTTTTTGTACATGTGCAAGATTTTTAAAAAATATGACTTCCACTACAATGAGGAGGTAGTGAGAGTCAAAGTTTGATTTGATGGTGGAGCCAACAGGAGGTACTGATGAATTGGATGTGGAGTGAAGAAAATCAAGAGTGAGGATTTGTTTCTGTGTTTGGCCAAAATTTGTCCATTTTGGGAATATGAGGAAATAATTGAGTGAAGAAATGAAAAATTCAGCTTTTATATCTTTAACTTTGAGGTATTTTCTAGACTTAAAGTACAAATATGAAGAAATGTTAGTTTCATGAGCTGGAGCTCAATGGTGAGATGAAGGCTAGAGATGGGAATTCAGGAGTTATTGATACAAAGTTCACAATAATATTAACAGTTGCTCACAAGGAGTTTCCTTGATCAAGTGGTGATATTTTCCACTAATCTACTTAGCACTGTGCTTCCTGATGTTTAGAAGGTACTTGGTGCTTTTCTTAGTGCCTTGAATCATAGAAACCTCGTATCATGGAAAAGTGTACAAGTTCTTCACACCTTTCTCCCTTCCAGATGTGCTTCCTTCATGTCAACTTCTGAAAATGTACATACTGCGTTGGTGGCAACATGCCGTGAAGAGGACTCCTTCTTTCTTTTTTCTCTCTCTCTCCCTTCTGTGTTGAGAAGGCATTGAGTTCTTGAGGGATTTCAATAACTACATCTACACTCCTACTGTGATTTAAAAAATATTTAGAGCTCTGAAATTTTGAGTCATATAAAGTTTACTTTTTTTAAATAACAAAGTATCCTTGATTATCATACCTAATCTAGCATTAGAAGGAAAACTCATATCATGGAACTGCAGTGACTAGAACTTGTACTTGAGGTCAGCTTAGTTTTCCTTTGCACCACACCTGGAAAGTTTGATTTCTGTATCTTGTGCCATCTCCGTGGGGACTGTGTTGTATAATGACATTTCTGCCAATGACATTTCTGCCAATGACAGACATTGGATCTAATGATCTCAGAAGATTACAGTCAAGCTGAAATGTTCCCGTCACCCAGCAAGGTCCTTGTAGTGTGAACCTTGTAATCCTTGTGTTGTGAGGACGCTGGCATGAACAAGCTGTACTGCTGGCGGTCATATCAAGGATCCCACGAGGCTGGTGAGTTGACTCAGTGAGTAAAGGTGCTTATGTGCAGGCCTGGCAGCTTGAGTTCAATCCTCACATGACGGAAAACAGACTCGATTTCCACACATGTGCCATGGCACCTGCTCTCTTCCTCTCTGTCTCATTGTCAAATGAAAAAACAAGTAAGAAGAATATACAACTACGTGGAATATGCGATACTGCATAATGCATGATTATGCTATCCATGCAGTCACTATATTTTTATTGTTCTTTAATAATGTACTCCTTCTGTGTCTGAAAAATTACTATAAAACAGTGTACTGTGCAGTGCAAGCAACAGCATTACAAATCTGTGCTTGCTTATCTTGTGATTAGGTCAAGGTCTGTTCATGTGATGGACTAAGTTTTGCAAATACCTGCTGAGGTCTTCATGCAGAGGAAGTCAGCAAAGGATGCATTCCCAAGGATGTGTTCCTTACAACGCACCCTCCCCCATTATGTAGGACTGTAGTGAAAATACAATTTGGAGTTGATTACATAACAAGAATT
This sequence comes from Typhlomys cinereus, assembly GCA_023101885.1. Taxonomy (NCBI): domain Eukaryota; kingdom Metazoa; phylum Chordata; class Mammalia; order Rodentia; family Platacanthomyidae; genus Typhlomys; species Typhlomys cinereus. The sequence continues at coordinate 5,291,608 of JALPQD010000082.1, forward strand.
TTATTTGCTGTCTTGTACTTGAGACCAAATCTCAACATGTTAGATTAAATTTGTGATCCTACTGCTTCTGCCTCCCCAGAGCTACATAGGACAAGATTTTAGCTTGCAATCTTGAAAATAGCAAAATAGTTTAAATAACTTATGAGGAAGATACATACAATTAATTGTACATCCTTGAATTTTTTTCCCTCCTTTTATCTTCAAATCTTGATTTCCTTTCATGGAAGCTTTTGAAAATCAAGTAATTTACAGATTGTGCAAGGTCAAGTCTGGCCAGATCTGTGCCTATTCCAGAAGAAAAGGGAAACATTACTTTTGGTTGCCTGTTATGGGTCTTTTCTCATGGCATGGAAGACAAAATTCTAGTTACAGGTACACTCCAGTGAGATGTGAGATAGTCTTTTTAAATACACTGTTTTCCTTAGGAAAGGCAGTAAGGATTCTTTTTGAATTATCTAGCTATGAATGTTAGGTTGAAAATTACTGAATTCTGCAAATTTTTATAATAACAATCGAATGTTCATTTTGAATTAATATCACAGCCACACTGGGATTAGAGAGTAATATTTAACTCAGTTGTTTACATGTTAGCTACACTGTATCTGTTTTTTCTGTGTTTAGCCCATACCTGTACCTTATACTCAGTACATTTTAATTTGTTCGGTATGTTTTGCTTAAATTACATCAATAAATTACATTATTTATGTTATAACAAAATTTATAAAAAGATGGAGTCTTTATTTCTTAGAGATCTTTAAGCAGATTATATGCTTTCAATTATAGTCCTCCAATTGAAAATTTAATATCATTTTCATGCATTATTTAAATGTTATTTTGATATTAAAACTTGCTTTGTATTTTTTCATTTTTCATTATATTTTATTAGCATTTGGTACTGCACCAAATGTTATCTTACTCCTTCTTTAGAATAACAAGACAATTGTTCCTACTTAGCCTCAATTTAGCATTTGATAGTTTCAGCTACTTTTGATTAACTGTGATCTGAAAATATTAAGGGCAAAATTCCAGATATGAGTATTTTACAAATCTTAAATAACTTTTATTAAACTAATTTATTGAAATTTTTCTATTTAATTACTATCGTGAGTCTCTTACCTTGCCTAGTTTACAAATTAAACTTTATCATAGTGTGTCTTTACAGGAAACACAGTAGACACCAGAAATCTGAAATTTGTGGCATATACTGGAAATTATGAAATGATTTCCTGGGAGTAAGGCAGGATGATTGCATAGAAAAGTTAGAAAAGCTTGGGAATTCCTTTCATAGGTAAGTTAATTGAAGCTGAAGGGAATTATTTCCTGTATCCAAATAGCTTTGTTACTGGTTCTTATTCTTGGGATAAGAGATGACATTTTCAAAACACCTATCCCAAAATTAACTTACAAATCCTAGACCATTAAGTTTGGAATCATACATCTGCAACCCCACGTCTCCATGGCATAAGCATTTACACAAAATGGATTTAAAGTAAGTGAAAAATCCCGGAAAAGGACGTGAGCCAGTGAGTAGGAAGCCAAGGATGGATCCAATCGAATTTTTAATAAAAGATAAAAGCTGCGGCCTTCTTAGCTGGTGCTGGTGGTGGTGGTGGTGGTGGTGGTGGTGGTGGTGGTGGTGGTGTGTGTGTGTATACACATTGTGTTTCTGTGTGTGTGAATTCCCACACTTTCTGTTCTTTGTTATTCAGTTCTGCACTATAGAACTCATAATGAAGGGATGGTTAGAGATTTGTTTAAATACAGAACATAGGAAAGACAAGAGAAAGAAAAGTGTTCTCAAAGCTTATTACTCAGAGTATGATAGGTTTTCATGACTTCTGAGCATCTACTGGGATATTTTCTTCATTGTTCTTATCCTTCACTATCTTCAAAACGCTAGACATATCTTATACAGAGAATCACAATAGTCTAATTCAGAGTGCATGTGGCAGGCATGTCTTCCAGACTAGAAATGTCTCTGGAGCAATAGTTTTCAGTGTGAATCTACTGTAGATTCAGTGTGAATCTACTGTGCATTATAGAATCATGGGTGGCTGGGGTGGTGGAAATGTAACTGTCAAGGGCTCTTTCCTTAAAGTCTTTGGAAAATCTCGGAAAGCAAGACTGAGAATTTTTAATGTACAAAAATGATATTAGAGCTCAGATTGCTTAGAGAGGACAGGTATAACTCACCTGTCAGTTGAAGACATGATTCTGGCACTAAGAAAGAGCATAGCCTGTAAATAGCCTCTCTTTATTACACGATCTTAACAGACACATTTCCTTCTCATGGTGACAGATGTCACTCTGGCTCTGGAAAAAGCTATGACGCAAATGATGTTTGTTACTGAGGATCTAGGCATCTATTAGGAAACCTTTTTCTCTCTGCTTTTGTTCAAGTTCCTTTGCCAAATCTGGTGTGTGTGTGTGTGTGTGTGTGTGTGTGTGTGTGTGTGCGCGCGCGCGCGCGCGTGTGTGTGTGTGCATGTAATTGAGTTGTGTGCATCAGAGGGCACTATGTTTGCCTGTGGAAGCCCAAGGGTGACTTCGGGAGTCATCCTGGATTGATTCTACCTATTTTTTACTTCACTCTAGGATTTTCCAGGCTCTGCCTTCCAGAGCTGGAAGTGCAGACAGTTGCCATATCCACATTTCGGGATCTGGGATCCAAATGTAGGTCCTTCTGCTTACAAGACAGTGCCTTCACCACTGAGCCATTTCTCCAGATTCCCAAATCTGTTTTAAGCAGCAAGAATTTAACTCCATAATACCTCAGTGCAAAAAGTAAGCAATACTAAAAATTTTAGCCTTCTTGGGATATTTGCATTTTATGTGTCCTGTGACCTTTCCCTGGGAGACAATAAAGAGATGCCTGATCGCCCCAGATGGAAGGGACACAGGCAAATCAAAGAAAAGATTACTTCTTAGTCCAGCTTGTTGGATCTACTAATTTATTGGGGTAACTTATAAACTTATAAAAGCACGAGTGTCTTGAGTAACTGCATCACCAAAATTTGCCACTCCTGACATGGGCATCTCTGGACACGCCACACTATTGAAGTTTGCAACCTCCAGTTTGCTTTTCGCCTGCTGTCTGTATTATCCAGCATCCTTAGGACTTTAATGTCTGGGGCAGTGTAGCAGTTACTCTGCATTGCTGCTGAAAAGTTCATGGTAAAACAAATTAAGGGAATGTGGGGTTTTATTTTCTCTTACAATGGTTTAGTTCCCAAGTTGGTAACCAAGTTACCAAGTCCCGTTTAGCAGGAGCATCTACATCAATACCAAGGGCTAAGGGACTGGCCGTACCAAATCCAGAAGACTTCTGAGAAAGACAGTCCTCACTTGCCAGACCAGCATGTCTTGCTCACCCTCCCTGGGACTAGTCCCATTCACCATGGGTTGTATCTCCCCCGTCAATTAAACAATCTTCTTTCAGTCTTCTCTAGGATTAATTCAACTACTAATTTCTCACAACTGTGTCCAGAGCTCAGAGCCTTCAATGGCCAAGTTGGCACTAGTATCTAACTATGACAAGTAGGATTGCATACTTGCAACTAGTAGTATTCTCAATGTCTTACCCAATCTTTCCAAAGAGGAAGATGACCAGCCTTGTCTCCATTACCACAATGGAGTAGCTGTGTCTCTCTTCTTTCCTCACCTTGACTCTGAGTCTGGCTCTTCTGTGGGTTACCACATCTTCTTCTTTGTGATGGCTAATGGTCATGCCGTGATTCAGCACAGCAATCAGAAACTGACAGGTTGAACTAAAGAAATGAAGTGTCAGAAATGTAATACTTTATTTTTTCCTTTTTTCAAGTTTCATTTGTTTATTTTCTTTTCTTTTTTTTTAATTTCCACTCATACAAACTTAACAGGTACACCGGTCCCCCCCCCCGTCCCCCTTCCCTCCCCATTCCCAGTGCCTCCCCCTCCCATCCCCGGAGCATCCTTTAATGTGCATGCCAAACTCTCCTCTGGGTCCTCCTCTCTGATGAGGTGCAAGGACCCAGTAGCAAGAAATGCAATGCTTTAAATAGTCAATGAAAATTGTTTTTGTATTTTATTTATTTATTTATTTATTTATTTATTTATTTATTTATTTATTTATTTGTGTGTGTGTGCGTGCGTGCGTGTGCATATGCGCGCACTGTGTGACCCTGTAGAGAACCAAGAGTGACACTTCTACCTCCTTCTTGTTTCACTCTAGGATTTCCCAGGCTCTGCCCACCAGGGCCTGAAGTGCAGGCCACTGCCATTTCCGCCTGGCATTTTACATGGGACCTGGGATCCAAACACAGGACTTTCTGCTTGCAAGGCAGAGTTTTAACCCCTGAGCCATCTCTCCAGCTCCCAATTAAATTTTTTTTAAAAGAGGGGTTCCTTATATCCTTGAAATTATCTCACATGAAAAATGAACACATAAAACTATAATTGAGTGGGAAAAATTAGCCTTCATTTTCAAGTATTTCAATAGTATTTTGTGTCTATATATGATGCAAGAAACATGCATGAACTTCAAAACTTTTAAGTATTTGTGATAGTCATTTTCATCTTTTCAGTTTAGTTATATTTTTCATGCCCAGCTTTTGCTAGATCTTGACCCTGAAAGTGAAGAACTAGAGAAAAGTCTGTCTTTTTATGTTTGTTATTTCAGTTTGAATTACTTTTGTAAATCTTATCTTAGGATTAGGGAATCAATATGCAGCCCTAATCTAGGTCTGATGTTATTATTGACTTAGTAATTAAACTTGTCTGTCCCCCAGTGGTTCATGTGCCAGAGGCTTGCTCCCTAGTGGGCATTTCTTGGGTGACAGAGTCTTTAGAGAGTGGAACCAAGTGTGCAGTAATTGGACTCTGCTCCTGAGAGGAATAACTGCTGGGGTGTGAAGTCGTCCTCCCCCCTGTATTTCCTTTTCCCTTTTCTTCTCTTTATGTTGTGAAAGAGCTGAGTTGGTTCTTGTCAGAGGACAAACAATACAACCATTCAATTGTGGATTTTCATTTTTCCAGTTGTAAGTTAAATAAACCTATTTCCATTGTAAAGTTACTTTGCTAATTATATTTTATCTATTTTATTATATATAATTGCTAATTATATTATAGAAAATGAATAAACAGAGGATAACTTTGATCAACAGTTAATGTAAATTTAAAGTATGACTCTCTACCTCACTAGTTGCAAAACATTTGAGTGACAAGCTTATATTCCCTAAGTGTGTGTATCTGTGTATTAGCAGAATGCATAAATTTGAAATTATGATTACATGTGAGCAAACATCAAATTGAATACCTGATGTCACACAGAAATGATAAAGTATTCTGATTGTCTGACTTTAGAATAAGGATAATTTTGTTGTTTTAAAACTATGAGTATAGATTAAGGGCTATTCATTGAATTTGAATCCAGATGCATTACTTATAAAGTGGCAATGATAACCCCACTGTACAGGATTATTTGATTTACCCAAATGGTGGCTAATATTATACACACCCTATAGACCTTTCCCAAGTCTCTCGGTGCTATCATTTCCCAGCTTCCAATGATGGGCTCAGCCTCAGCTTGTTGTTGTAGTTGCCTTTCTGCTGCTGTGAGATACCACTGAGACTCAAACAATTTAAGGGAGAAAGGGGTATTTATTTGGTTCTAGAGGGGAAATACATCATGGCAGAAAAGCCATGGCTGGCAGCAGAAGCTGGAGGTGGCTTAAGTCATGTCCGTCATGGAAGCTAAGAGAGGTAGCTGCAGACGGATAGGGAAGACTTCTAGTGAAGCAGGGTGAGAATAACCAATCTCAGGTCCCCTCCTCGTGACATGCCTTCTTCGAGTAAGGCTCCACCTTTAGAGCTGTCATGACCTTCCCTAACAACAACTAAGGATTCAAACAGCTGAGCCTGTGGGAGACAACCTATATTCAAACCACGACACTTGCTATGACCAAGGACTCTGCTTATGCAGCTGCCCAGGGGTGACCAGTTAGTTGTTTATGTGGACAAGTCCAGCCCTCCTTGGGAATAATCCATTTTCCATGTTCCTGATTCTTTGAATGACATCCTGCAACAAGAATGGAGTGTGAGCTAATGTCTTATAGTATACTTTTCAACAACTGTAGAATAGGAGATAGAAAAAAAAAAACATAGACAGCAAATCTCTCTTCTACACCCTCCCTTTATTAAGAGAAGAGAGAAGGAGAGAGAGAGAAAGAGAGAGAACCCATGGTCATGGGCAACACAGTTCAAGATGTGAGAATAAAGAAAAGTTGTTATGGATAGAATGACAGGAAATGATTTTGAAACATTTAGGTAAATCTCTCTAAAACTCAAAATACATAGAGCTTCCAGAGCAGAGGTTGCTTTCTGGAAAAATCCTATAGGTTTGAGCCAAACTCATTTGAAGAAAAGGCTATGTGGCTAGTGGCTCATAGTAACCAACAGCCAGCATGTGGATGAACTACTTTGCATTTCCTCCCCTTCTTTGTGCCCATTAACTTCTCTCACTTTCACAAATTTAGAATTGTACCTCTCATAAAAGCATCATTTAATTTTTGCCTCATGTTTTGCACTTATAGAACTTGTATGAAGATATTGCTTAGCACATAAAAGTTCTTTAAACACTAATATGATTTCCTCTGCATTATTATTTCAAGTCTGATGTTGTTCAGTTTCAGGATAAATTTGAACTCTGGTGTCTTAGTTATCTCTACCACTTATCTTCTGTCTTAACTCAAGCTTCCTCTTAGATACTGATTTCCTTTTTTTTAATACATTTTTTATTATTATTTCAGATGTCTCATTACTTATTTGAGTCCTTGATGGAGGCCTATTTTCTCTGCTGTAACATGGTCCCTTCTCTCCTTGTTTCTGGTGTGGCCCTCCTACCCCATCCCTCCTGTTCATAATCCTTGCAATTACTGTCTCTAGGTGGGCTGGGTGGGTTTGGTACTAGGAGCCACCTATTAGGGAGTACATATGGCGCTTAATTTTCTGGGTCTGGGATACTACACTTAATATAATTGTTTCTAAGGACATCGATTTCCCGGCAAATTCCAGTAATTCATCATTTTTGATGGCTGAGTAGTACTCCATTGTATAGATGTACCACCGTTTCCTTATCCACTCGTCAACTGTTGGACATTTGGGTTGATTCCATGACTTTGCTATTGTAAATAGTGCTGCTATGAACATGGTCGTGCTTGTGCTATCGAGGTGAACCTCTGCTGTATGGGGGGTTATTCCCAAAAGTGGGATAGCAGGGTCATATGGAATTTCAATCTTTAATTTCTTTAAGAATCTCCAAATGGCTCGCCAGAGTGGCTGTATGAGCCTGCATTCCCACCAGCAATGTAGGAGACTTCCCCTCTCTCCACATCCTCTCCAGCATTTGTTGTTGTTTGTATTGTGGATTTTTGCCATCCTGACCGGGGTGAGATGATATCTCAAGGAAGTTTTGATTTGCATTTCCCTGATGGCTAAAGAAGTGGAGCATTTTTTAAGATATTTGTTAGAATTTCTAATTTCATCCCTGGTAAAATTTCTTTTAAGTTCCAGGGCCCATTTTTTAATTGAGCCATTAGTTTCCTTGGTGTTTAGTTTTCTAAGTTCTTTGTGCACTGTGGACAGTAGAGCTCTATCAGATAAGTGGTTAGTGAAGATTTTCCCCCATTCTGTGGGTTGCCTTTGAGCTCGTGTTACAATCTCTTTATCTGAACAGAAGCTCTTTAATTTCACAAGATCCCAACTGTTGAGAGTTGGTAGCAGTAACTGTGCCATTGGATGTCTGTTTAGGAAATGTTGGCCAGCCAAATCAGCTCAAGGGAGTTCCCTATCCTTTCAACTATGGTTTTTATAGTCTCTGGCCTGATATCAAGGTCCTTGATCCATTTGGAATTAAGTCTTGTACATGGTGACAAGTACGGGTCCAGCTTTAATCTTCTGCATGTGGAGATCCAGTTTTGCCAGCACCATTTGTTGAAGATGCAGTTCTTTTTCCATTGGATTCTTTGGGCCCCTTTGTCAAAGACCAAAGGGCTGTAACATTGTGGGCTTATATCTGGGTCTTCAATCCTTATCCATTGATCTGTGTGTCTATTTTGGAGCCAGTACCAGGCTGTTTTTATAACTATGGATTTGTAATATAGACTAAGGTTCGGTATGGTAATACCTCCCGCAGTGTTTTTGTTACTCAGGATTGTCTTTGCTATCCTGGGTCTTTTGTGCCTCCATATGAATTTTGAGATTGTTTGGTCAACTTCTTTAAAGAATTGCTTTGGGATTTTAACTGGTATAGCATTAAATTTGTATATTGCCTTTGGTAGGATGGTCATTTTTACGATGTTGATTCTGCCAATTCAGGAACATGGGAGGTCTTTCCACCTTCTGGTGTCTTCTGCAATTTCTTCCTTGACGGTTTTAAAGTTTTCATTGTAAAGGTCTTTTACCTCCTTGGTTAGGTTTATACCAAGGTATTTCATTTTTTTAGGGGCTACAGTGAATGGGATGGTTTCTCTCAAAGCTTTTTCACTTCTTTCATTCTGGGCATATAGGAAGGCCTCTGATTTTTGCACATTTATTTTGTATCCTGCCACCCTGCTGAACTTCTGTATTAGTTCCAGGAGCTTCCTGGTGGAGTTTTTGGGATCACTCAGGTATAAGATCATGTCATCTGCAAATAGGGATAGCTTGACTTCTTCCTTGCCGATTTGAATCCCTCTTATGTCCCTTTCTTGTCTTATGGCTTCAGCTAAGACTTCAGGTACAATATTGAAAAGAAGTGGTGAGAGTGGACAGCCTTGTCTAGTTCCTGATCGAAGTGGGAATGCTTCCAATTGTTCCCCATTGAGCATAATCCTTGCTGTGGGCTTATTGTATACAGCTTTTATTATAGTGATAAAGGTTCCTTCCATTCCTTCTGTCTCTAGCATTTTGATCATAAAAGGCTGTTGGATCTTGTCAAAAGCTTTTTCTGCATCTATCGAGAGTATCATGTGGTCTTGGACTTTGAACTGGTTTACATGATGAATTACATTTATTGATTTTCATATGTTGAACCAACCTTGTGTGCCGGGGATGAAGCCTACTTGGTCCCCGTGAATGATCTTTTTAATATGTTTTTGAATCCGATTTGCTAAAACTCTGTTGAGAATCTTTGCATCTGTGTTCATCAGAGAGATCGGCCTATAGTTTTCTTTTTTAAGTGAATCTTTTTTAGGTTTTGGGATTAAAACGATATTAGCTTCATAGAAGGAATTTGGTAGTGTTCCTTCCTTTGCTATTTGATGGAACAGTTTAAGGAGTATTGGTATTATTAACTCCTTAAATGTCTGGTAGAACTCTGTGCTGAATCCGTCTGGTCCAGGACATTTTTTGGTGGGAAGATTCAAGATTACTTCCTCAATTTCCTTATATGTTAAAGGACTATTTAAATAATTCACAACTTCCTGATTCAATTTAGGTAAGTTGTGTTTACTTAGAAATTCATCCATCTCTTTTGTGTTGTCAAACTTCACAGAGTATAAGGTTTTGAAATATGATGTTATAATTCTCTGGATTTCTTGGGAATCAGTAGTGATAACTCCATGTTCATTTCTGATTTTGTTAATTTGGGTTTTCTCTCTCCTGCTTTTGGTTAATTTAGCTAGGGGTGTATCAATCTTATTGATTTTTTCAAAGAACCAGCTTTTTGACTGGTTGATTATTTCTATCATTTTCTTAATCTCGATTTCAGATATTTCTCCCCTTATTTTGCTAATCTCCTCTCTTCTACTACTTTTGGGATCAGATTGCTCTAGTTTCTCTAAAGCTTTAAGCTGCATTGTTAAGTTGTTTATTTCTGATGTTTCCATTTTTTTGATGTAGGCATTAAGAGCTATGAACTTACCTCTTAGAACAGTTTCATTGTGTCCCAGAGATTTTGGTAAGTTGTATTTTCGTTATCATTCACTTTCAGGAAATCTTGAATTTCCTTTTTAATTTCTTCCTGAATTCAGTTCTCATTCAGCATCATATTGTTAAGTTTCCAGGAGTTAGTGTATTTTCTCTTGTTTGTTGTGTTGTGGATGTCCAGCTTTAGGCCGTGGTGGTCTGATAGGGCATAGGTTAGAATTTCAATTTTTTTGTATATGTATAGATTCGTTTTGTAGCCCAATATGTGATCTATTTTGGAGAAAGCTCCGTGTGCTGCTGAGAAAAATGTGTATTCTTTGGTACGTGGGTGAAAAGTTCAATAGAGATCTGTAAGGTCCATTTCTTTAAGGGTTTGATTAAGTTCCAAAGTGTCTCTGTTAAGCTTTTGACCTGTTGATTTATCCCATGTTGAGAGGGCGGTGTTGAAGTCCCCAAGAATTATCGTTTTGGGGTTGATTTCTTGCTTTAGACGCTGTAGGGTTTTCTTAATGAATGTGGAGAGGCCCGTATTGGGTGCATATATGTTCAGTATTGTGAAGTCTTCCTGGTGAATTGTACCTGTGACTAAAATCCATCCGTGTCTCTTATAATTTTCTTTGGTTTGAAGTCCACTTTGGCTGATAGCATAATGGCTACCCCTGCCTGTTTTCTGCTTCCATTTGCTTGTAGAATTGTTGACCAGCCTTTTATTTTCAGAGCGTACCTATCTTTTGTGGTGAGATGGGTTTCCTGCAGGCAGCAGATTGATGGATGGTGATTTTTAATCCACGTTTGTAATCTGTGTCTCTTGATCGGTGAATTAAGTCCATTAACATTTAGTGTTATAATGGAGAAACTATTTTTAATTCCAGACATTTATTATGTTTAGTAGTTTTTATAAGTGTATTGCTTCGCTTTTAATGGTGTTATATTTGCCTTCTGTTCTCCTGGATATGCCTGTTTTTTTCTTCACGCTTGAGTATCATTTCTAGCAGTTTTTGAAGGCCTGGTTTGGTGGACATGTATCCCTTAAAGTTGTCTTTGTGCTGGAAGATTTTTCTTTCTCCCTCGATCATGACTGATAGTTTTGCAGGGTAAATCAGCCTGGGTTGACATTTTTGCTCATTCAATACTTGAAGTATGTCTCTCCAAGCTCTTCTTGCTTTTACTGTTTCGAATGAGAAGTCATTTGTTATTTTAATAGGTTTACCTTTAAAATTGACTTGTTTTTTCTCCCTTGAAGCTCTCAGCACCAGTTCTTTATCTTGAATATGGAGTGTTTTAACTATTATTTGCCGCGGTGTGCTTCTATTTTGGTCGTATCTGTTTGGGGTGTGGAATGCCTCTTGTATATGAATGGGCCTCTCTTTTTTTAGATGAGGAAAGTTTTCCTTGATGATCGTTTGAAAAATTTCCTCAGGGGTGGTATTTTGAGATTCTTGCTCCAGTATTCCATGAATACGCATGTTAGGCTTCTTCAGGGTGTCCCATATCTCTTGGATATTTCTCTCAAGTATCTTTTTGGCTTTAACAACCTCTTCCATTGAGCTGGTTAGTACTCCCACTTTATCTTCAAGGTCTGAAATTCTGTTTTCTGCTTCATTAGTTCTGTTGATAAGACTCTCTGTGGCGTTCTGGGTTGAAGATAACTTGTCTTTTAGCTCAGTTTTAAACTCTGCTTGAGTTTGTTTTAACTGCTCTATGCCACTTTTTGTTTCTTGCACTGTTTTTCTCAACTCCTCCAGATGTCTGTTGTGTTCCTCTTCAAAGCGATTGATTCGATTATGTAATTCCTCCCGGATTTCCTCTTTCATAGTATTGAACATGGTAATGATCATATTTTGAAAGTCGTTATCCTGGGTCAGGCTTTCTTGGCCTTTTTCCACGGGTTTGTTCTTGTTGGAGTCTAACATTATGGGATTAATTTCTTCAGTGGGAAATTTGTTTACTTGAGTGTTGCTTCTCATGGATTTGCACTTTGACTTTGGCATTGTCATTTTAACTCTTAAGATCTCTCAATTTCACTAAACTGAATTATTTGCCCTGGGGTACTGGTGGGCGGCCCGAACGGGGACTTACCTAGGGCGCGGGGTGAGGCCCTGCTGGACCGTGTGCGTGTCCCGACGGGCGGAGCGGGGTGGGGTGAAAAGGGAGGATGGGCGCGTCGGCGTGGAGCTATTTAACCCGAGGGCAGCTGGGGCGGGGTCCGGGCGCAGGGGGAGGTCCTCCTCGTCCCTCGGCCCCCGTGCGGCTCCGGCTGGATGGTGGGAGTCGGAGCCGGGTCCCTGTGGGCTGACCTGGGGTCCTAGGGCGCGCGGTGAGGCCCCGGGCAGTAAAATTTTCTGCAATGATAAAACTGTTCTAAAGTCTGTATGTAGCCTCTTACATAGTAGCCACTAGTCACTGTACCTAACAAAACTTGCAATTAGTTTGTGAAGCTGAGGGGTTGGAATTTCAATTTAATTTAATTTAGTTTAAATGTTGATAGCCATATGTAGTTAGTGTCATTTTACTGGACGCTATATGTATAGATCCTTCACTGAATTGTCTTAGATATTTTATGTGTTTGATATACATATGGTATGCACGCATGTTTGCATATGTATAAATACACAGATGTGGAGGCCTGAAATTGATGCTATCTTCCTCAATCTTCACTTTATTTACTGAAATAAGATCCCTCAATTGAACCAAAACTTACCAATTCAACTTGGTCTTGCTCACCAGCCAACTTAACTTGGGTCTCTGCCATTTGCATGCAGGTTTATAGTTAGTCACCACACCTGCCCAGATTTTATGTGGGCTCTGGGAATCTGAACTCTAGTCTTTCTTTTTATGTGGCAAGATCTTTATTCACTGAGCCATCCACCCCCACCCCAGTCCAGGCTTTTCATAAATAGGTGAAGTGCTCCAGGATAAATACTTCTGAGAAGAAGTGTTGTATGTTATCCCTTTTGTGGAGATTCACAGCATATGCAGATATGTTAAGGGCTCTGAAAAGTCCTGACTTAAGCAAGCAAATCTCATCTACTTATTCGGAATTTTCTGATTGCATCTGACAACAGAATTTGTGCTTTTCCCTTCCTCAATGTCCCTGGGCAACTCGTGACCTCATTTCCAACTTTTTTTGAAAGGCTTTTAAAATCTTTTTGTATAGCCGATGCCTGCATCACAGCACAAGCTGGACTTATTACACCTGTATTTCAAGGGAAACATAAGGATGGCATGAGTGGGCAAACAGGGAACGTTCTTTGGGTTGTCTAAACAATGATCTGCTCCTAGGGGATGGAATATGATGCTTGGGAGCAACTGGATTTGTAGAGGAACTGTACATTTTCTAGGTATAGTTTTAGAAGAGCCACTAGCCCCATGACACTACCCCCCCTGTAGTCCCCTATGGTGTGGCCTAAGACTCAGGCAATGCTCCCCTTTGAGAGTCAGCTAGTACCAGTCACCTGTGCAGCCTCTGAACCCCCTGATGCCATCGGGCTACCTCCCTTACAACAACAGGGGCAAGATATGATAGCATTCGGTTGTCTTTTCCCTGTCCTCTTAATAGACCAGGTGGTGATGCTCTGAATAAAATTGGTCTGGAGGCTGAGAGTCGTCCTGTTATTGGGAGCATTTGCTTTAAATTATGAAATTCACGAAGGCTTGTGGCAGAGGTGGCCAGTTCTGCCTCAAAAAGCGCTCGCTTGTCTGTTTCTTGCATTCTGTTAAATATTTCTTATTTCCTCAGAATACACCACAAGGACCATTTGACTGTCCCCTCTGGCTTCTGCATCTTGCTTCCAGCATGAACAGACAGGTAATAACCGTTCAGCAGGGCCATTACCTCTTCTAAAGACTATTATCAAAATGGTCATTATACATAATGGAGATGATTACAGGCAGCCTGAGAGATTTTCTAGATACATCTCTACAGTAATAGGTGGCCTTTTTTTAGCCTTATATATCTGTAGGGATAATACCAGGGCACAGAATACATGACAAATGGTGATTTTTTAGCAAAACTCTGTCAGCTTTTAATGCACTAATTAGATTGTGGATTTAAATGACGTTTATGCAGAAACTCTTAAATTTTAACTCTTGACAAATATATTGCCCAGCAGGAGTATTCCAGGAATAGGAGTTAAAATACATAGAATGTATTGTCCATGTTTATACTATGCAATCACATATGCAAGGATACTAGCATTAATGAATCCTGTGAGAGCAAACTCTTTTGTAATGAAGTAACTGGTCCACAGTCAGCCAATCAATATGTATTTATAGATCTTGGGCTTCATGCCAGGCTCTGGAAACATGGCAGTTAGAAACACAAAGGGAGCCATAGAATTGAAAGCCTTTTTTTGTTTAAAGTCAAATTCAAATTTTCTAGATCTAAGACAGCTCCTGCATAGCTTTTATTTGTCTTCAATAATTGGGTTGCTTACCAAAAAATTTTCTTTCATTTAAAGTCATAACCCCATTACCTAATTGAAAAGATTATCATTCCCCAGAAATAAATCGTTAGGGGCTAGCATTTGACAAGACCAGATAATTTTGGGAAGATGTTAACATGAGGTCCTTTTGCTCCCTGGTATTGATGGAGATGTAAGAGTAAAAGCAAGAGGCAGCAAACAACTTGCCACTGGAAAAGATGGCATCGGAGGCTGGATCGCAGTGCTTGATTTGAGGAAGTGTAATGGCATCGATTTTGTAAAATGTCACCCAAACATCCCTCTTTGAGTAAAAAATATATTGAGGCAAGGCTCAATGAGATTTCATGGTGGCAACATCTTGCCAGAGCACAAGGGAGGTTGCCTGAGTCACATTGGGGTCCTACCATGATATAGTGGTGGTTTCAATGGAGAAGCAACATTGGTGTCTAGGGACAAGTGTGAGGGACCCTCAGTTTGTTGCCTCACCTTTCTACAAGCTAGCAAGCTGTCCAGCATAGCTGATCCTAATATTGTCATTGAGAGCACTGAGTTACTGAACCTGAGACAATTGTAAAGTTGGACCAAGAAACAGAGCCAGAACTTCAGGAAACCATCTAGAAACTTGCAGGCCCCACACAAGAAGAGCGTCATACAGATCTTTAGAAATTTCCCAGGAGCAACAGTCGATCAAAGTCCTTCTACACATCTGTGACTGTGTCCCTCCTGTATCTTAGACGCTTGTGGCAACATCCACTCACCTGAAAGAGCCTCTTCTTAAGGTCGAGGCTGAGCTTTATTTTACCTCAGCTCACAGAGCACCTAGGATAAGAGGTGGATTTTGATTGGCTCCACGCTGCATCCAAGAGCACTGACCAGGATCATGCTCATTGCCAAAATGACAGCCAGCAGGTCTAGCGTTTGCTCTTATGATCAATCTCCGGCCCATCTCCAAAGCACATGTGCCGCACCACCTCATCCACTTGGACAAGGCTGTGCTCATGCAAAAACAAATCCAGCATTCTGCCTGCCAAACACAAGTGTACAGTCTTTGAAATTAGCCTTCAGGTACCAGGCAAGAGGCTGCCTCGGTTTTTCAACTAGGTTTCCAGAATTTCCCATAGACACTGATATTCAGCCTTTGTAATGTCCTACATTCTAACGAAAATCAGAGGTGAAACTTGGGAGCTACTCAGATTATAAAGCCTTCCCAATATAAATGGCTGAGGATGCAAGTAGAGAAGGCGAATGGCCATCAGAACAGATCAGATGCTGAATTCTGATCATGTCATTATAATTAACACCTCCAATACGTCCTCCCAACGTCTACATGATCCCTCTTCTCCCACCACCCAGACGTATTACAGAGAAACCTGTCAGAAATGTCCTGGCTAAAGATCACAAAAGGTGGTAACTCTCAACACTGAAAATAATACCACACCCTCTTCTCAGAAGCTAGACCTGTACAAGGGGAGAATGTAGTTCACGGATCAGTCGAGCTCCCTAAAAGGGCCTTCTGGTCTCCTCCTCCGAGGAACATTGCCATGAGAATATCCTCTATATTAGTGAATATCCACGCTCTACTTCCACACGAAGGATCTGTGCTCAGAGGAGGAAGATGCAGAGACTAGAGCATGTCTGCTGACTCAGTGTCCCCCAGCTACGGTGCCTGTGGAAACTCGGAACCTCAAATAACAATTATCAGACAGATGTGGTCTGATCGAATTATACACATGTAAACTCTGCTTACATAATATTACCATAATGTCAAAAATCTTCCATTTGTGTTGCAAGGAGGCAGACTTAAAGATTGTGGGACTAGGGTGACGGCTCAGGGGTTGAAGCTTTTGCCTTGTAAGGAAAAAAAACCTGATTTCCAGTCTCAGATCCCACATGAAAATGCTAGATGACATGGTGGCAGCTTGTACGTCTGGCCCTGAAAGGCAGAGCCTCAGAAACCCTAGAGCAAAGCAATAAGGAGGTAGTGAAATCTAGTATAATTCCTGGAGTCACCCTTGGGACTTCACAAGCCCACACACTCAAGTGTTCTCTCCTGAACATGTACATATAGACAGAGAGAGAGAGAGAGAATTAAAATATTTTAATGGAAGCCAGTAAAACTCACCTACTGCTAGTTTAATAACAGATTAAGTGTCCACGGTATGTGTGAAAGTGAACCAACAACTTTACATGATGCCCAGTTCGAACTGTGGATACTCTTAGTCACTGCCTTCTCCTGATGTTACAATTGGTTATCATGAGTTTTTCTATGTAAATCATAGAAGGTAATATTGTACTAAATTTCCTCGTTTTGGTTATTGAAAAATTTAGATTAAAAATAGGTTGAAGTTGAAGTGATAAGAAGGGGAAAGTGTTTCTGGAAGGATCTGTTGGGGTGCTGTGACATTTCCTCTCTCACTACTGGTGCTATTTCTTACTATTTTGTACAATCAAGCATAGAGATCTTGTTACTATTTCTGGTATCTAGCCATTGACTGAAAAAAACTTTCAGGACTTTGGCTAGCAAGCTACATTTGTAGTTGAGCAGTGAAGTGTTTTTATGGCATTGTATGACACCACCAGACTTTTTAGTGCCTGTGATCCACAAGTGCTCTGTCTGGATGGATGGGAGACATTCTAGAAAGAGCTGCTAACTGAGCCCCACAAGTCACTATGAGTTTTTTCTTGACAAAGAAGATGTAGCCAGAGACAGAAGACATTACACATTTAAGAAGCCCCTGGATAACTCTGTAGTAGGAACTACTTTGGCCACAGGCATTTTCCCCCTCAAAATTTCAGTGTTAGAGATGAAATTTTGCTATTGGATAAACTCATTTCTTGTCATAGGCTTCCTTTTTTCAGTCCTTCCTAACAAGAGATACCACTCTCTACTTCTAAGTTCTGTTTAGTTCAGTTCCTTATACTGTCATAAGGAAAGAACAATCTTTTGTCCTCTTTATTTTTTATTCTTCATCTATTATCATGTATTCTCTTCATTTTGTGGTCACAACCAGATTTTGTTCCTGAAATACCCTTTATATAATGACCTTAAAAAATTCCATGGACAACCTCAGAACTTAATTGCTGATTAGGTCACTTATGGTTTTTCTTCAAAGAAAAAATAAGCTGATCTGAAGTCATTGCTAGAACCTTCTTTTTGCTAGAGTTGTTGAGCAGGGAAGATGTAAGGAGGATACTGTGAACTCTGGTTTTCATGTTTCTTTCGATCTTAGGTTGGAAATAGAGGCAGGGGGTGGTTCTCAAGCCAGAAAGATTTGAAGTGACACACTTCAAATCTTTGTGTCCGGAGGCAGAAAATGAAACCACATACATTTTAGCTAACGAGAAAGAATAAGTAGCCTCTTTATTTCATTTTGTATTAGACTCTGTCACTCTGAATAAAGACTTGCTTAACAAGTAATCATGCTGTTCAGTAAATTTGCCTTAAGTAAGGATTTATGAAAAGTATTTCTCTCCCTTACTTTTAATTAGGAAAATTTCAAGTATACAGAAAAAGGAAGATTACCTTATATTATCTACCTAAATTTTACTAGCTAGTAAATAGACTCTCTTTTCTTTCTTTCTTTTTAATCTTTCCATTCCTTATCTTTGCTGAAATACTTAAAAGCACATTTGAGAAATCACAATACCTTATTCTGAAGATTTCAACACAAATATATTCTCTTTAATCAACATTATACCTTTATCCTATTTTAGAAAATTGGCAAGCTAAGTAAATACATTCTCTTTGGAGGCTAGACTTTTATAGATGTGCTTTTGAGAATATGAATATTCTTGCATGTCTTGGCATTTTCCTAGAAGTTATTCTAAACATGACCAAAATATAGAATCTTAGATTTTTTTGCTATTATGTATATCTTAAAATTATAAACATAGTCTCTTGGAGAGTCCATCCATAAAATGATCTTCCCCTTTATACATAAAGTTATTGACTAAGGTTTCATCTTTGCCTTTCAATATCTTTATTGAAACTATGCCTCCTATCTTCCAGTTTCATTATCCCTGGGTACATGTTTTGCAGACATTTTATGTACATTAAAGGATTCTTTTTATGCATTTGCCTTTTATCTACTATTGTAGAAAGTAGCTCTCTGTTCTTCTGTTTTGCTGTTAGTTATCAAAATTACTGATAAAAAACTTATCATAGGAATCAAGTATCTTCACTAAGAAAGGAATGATTGCTAGAAATATGTATGTTCTGAAATCCCAACAATAATTTAGATGTCCTTGAAGATGAAAGTTCCCATTTAAGATATCCATATCTTCACATTTCTATGTAGCTCTTATTCTCTCTCTCTCTCTCTTTCTCTCTCTTTCTCATGTACACACACACGCAGTCACACACAGTCACACACAGTCACAGACACATACCACATATACACATACACACAGTCACACAGTCACAAACACATATCACACACACACACACACACACACACACACACACACACACACACACCAACATCCTAAGGAATGCTTGGTAAGAGAATATTTAAGGTGTTCCCAGATAATATAAGAAATGAACAATACGACATTAACAATGTCAAATATTTCATGTAAAGGATTTTCTATTCATTATTCCTAACACTGGGAAAATCCTTGTGGATTCACAGTTTTTGCTAAGAGATAAGTTTAACATTTTGAGATTAGGATTATGACAAGATTAATATAAATTTGTCACATTTAAAGAACCACAATGTATACATATTTGACCATTATAATTGGAAAACAAGGTCATCACAGTTCAGGTTTATCCACTCAGAGGTAATATGTGAACATACTCTGTGATAGGCTTTCCTGCTGAACAACCGTCTCTCAACAATAACCTACCTTCCAAGGACTGCCGTGGCCAACAACTTTCAGTCATGATAACATGGGCTGACATGTCAGAAGGAACTTGTTTTGACAGAGTCACACGGGTTCCCAACAGCTCCTCAGTCTTGCTGAAGGACTGGCCTGTTTCATTTTCCCTACACTCCCAGAATGTCGTTAATCAAAGCAACCTTTACCTAGCATTATGAACGGCATGTTGCTCATCCGAGCAAGCTAGAGAACAAAATGTCTGGGCCCACCCTGGTGTTCATGTGCCGCTTCTCTGAGGGACTTAACCCGTTGCCACTTCAGTCACAAGGTGCAGCAACATGTCAAAGGACAATTGCTAATTTTGTGACATCCTTACTCTGCTTGGTTTTGTTTCAATTTAAGCATTTTCATCAATTAGCTCTTGATTAAATACTTTGTTACATGGACAAAAGACAAACCAAAATCTGAAAGCCAAATCACATCTGGCATAGACGGGTCAGATTGCATAACCAATGACTGGAGACTCTTGAACTGCAACAAGAGATGTGTTCTGTTGTCACTCTGCAGGCTGCGAGTAACAAAGTCAGGCTGCTGCAGGGTTTCACTTGCTCCTGGAGGACTTTAGAAACTGTGTTCCATGTGATTCTCCAAGTTCATGGTGGCAGCTGATCTTCCCCAGCAGTCCCTGTTCTCCTTTCCAATCCTTGCCTCATCACCACATGGGCATCCTGTGGTGCACTGGGAGTCTGAGATCCTGTAGAGGCAACACTGGGCATATGTGCATGACCTGCTGGTTCAATTTGTTCTCATTTTAACTTACATGTTAATTACAGCTCTAATGACCCTATTTCCAAATCATATTACTGGTAGATCATATTTGAACACTTTTTTGTAGGGGCAGAATTAGATGCATGATAGTTAGGTTTTATTTGACAGCCTGTTTAACTCATACTAATGTTGTTGTAGTTTACATCATCATGAAAATCCAAGTATTATCTTCATAGATTTCTTCAGCAAGATTTGATTACTGAACAGGCCTTTAAAAGTTGTCACCTATTAAGAAGTATCTTTGTTACTGAAATAAAAAAGAATCAATACCTAGTGTCAGCACTCTTGTGGGATGTTAATTGAAAATATCAGGCTATCTAAGAAAATCTTTATTGGGCACGTTTTATATCTATAGGGATAATGCTTTAATTACAAGTAGATAAAAGTTTAATTTTTAAGAAAAAGGTCTTTAATCAGCACCAAGTGCAAACAAATTATCACCTGAAGAAAGAAAATATCTGTACCTTGATTTTAACTACTGCCATTGAAAGAACATGGGTAGCTAATTGTCCTTCAGGTATTTTGAAAAATCCTCGTTAGAGGATTGTATCTTACTTTGTTCATGTCGTTACATCTTGCAGATTTCCTTGCTGTACATTTACTGTAGCTCCACAGTTTTTACTACTTCCACATCTTTTCTGGCAGCAATCTGAATTTTTTTCATTTCTCAGAAAGATCTTCTATATGTAACTTTAATAATTTTGTCCTTTTAAAATGGGACGCCAGGTTCTCAAACCCTTGATTTCACACCAAGGGTGCCAGTGCCGCTGGGTGTAGCAGCCCATGTAGGAGGGTCTGGGCTTCAAGGACAGTTTCGGCTACTTACAAGTTCAAGGCTGGCCTGAGACCCTTTTACAAGGTTAAAAGAGGGAAGAAGAATTCAAGAAAGGAAAGAGGGAGGAAGAAGGAAGGAAATGAGGGATGGAGGGAAGAAAATAAGGAAAATGCCTGCCCACAAAGAGACATCCCGCTATCCTTTTATTTGTGTGATTTACTTTCATCTCTTTTGCTTGATATAGTAAGCCACTTCCCATTAGCAAAGTGTCCACAATCCTAAGCCTAAAAATCTAAAGTTATGATTATAAGTGTAAAGTGTACATGTGTTGGGGCTATGGAATTCCTTGTTTTAATGTCTCATCGTAGATCCCCAACATTTCAGTCTTAAGGAATGATGGGGGTAATTACTTTACATGCTCATTAACCTCTTGCTGGAAATGTGTAATCTTTCTTTTGTCTTTTGCTTCGATGCACTATAACAGCAAGGGTCCTTAGTTGCAAATAAACAGAATCCATCACAGATAATTTATGAACAGCTATGAGGCAGACTGAGGAATGGTCTAAAATGCTTCTTGGCCATACAACAGCTATGTTCATGTGCCGATGACCTTGCCTTTACCTTAGACAGATGTCCTCTGTCTACACTTGGTTTGACTATTTCTGGATTTGGCAAAAATATGGGCACAAGTTGGTAATGTTCTCTAACTTGAGTTTGCTTTTTCTTCAGCCGATTTGAGAATACACCCCAGGTAGGTGCTGGTCATAGCTATATGCAAACGTCAACTTGACAGTTGAGGGCTTCAGCTCTGGGCACATTTCTAAAGAATCAGTGATTGAGTTAAGCCCTAAGTAAACTCATAGAAGGTTGTCTAATTGATGGGGAAGACCCAATCCATGGGGATGGATTAAATAAAATGGAGGGAAATGTTTAGGGAAGGCGGCATCGTCTGGTATACTTGGCCAGACATGCTGGTCTGGCAAGAGAAGATTATTTCTCTCAGCAGTCCTGTGGATATATGGATATGGTATGACCATTTCCTTAGCTTCTGGTGGTGTTGTAGATTCTCCCATCAAGCTACAGTAAGAACTGAAACCAGATAATCATAAGAGAAAATAAAACTACTTGTTCTACAAAGCATTTGGTCATGATTTATTGGCAATGATATAGGCTAACTGCAACAGTGCTGTTTCTGATTCAGGACTGTCACATGTTATGAATTGTAGCATTTTCTGCTCCTATGCAAACGTAAAGATTTAATTATGAAGAACAAAACATTTTAATATTTTCCTACCAACCTTCCTTAGTCTATATCAAATTGGTACATCTTTAGATTGGATTATGTTAGGATGTTTGCTTTTTGAAAACTGCTGTTTGAGTTTCACAAAAAGTTGTTAAATGAATTTTAGTCTAAAACTAGAACAGAATTTTCAACAATTTCTAAAGCACACTTTAGTCATTTTGAACTACATATTTATGCAAAGTGGCTTTCTTGACATTGATGATTGTAAAGCAAAGTATCAGGCAACTCTGAAAAACACTGAAGATGTTTTATGTCCTTTAGTATCAAATGTTTATGCAAGATTTGATTCTTTATATATAAATAAACAAGCACATCTATCTCATTAGCATGCAAATTTATTTTTATCTTTAATAAACGGTAAGATTATATGTCTATCAAGGAATTACTTAAAATAAGTTTATCTTTACTTATTATCAGTGAATATTTGATTTGTATATATATTTGTCTTACCTGTGTATCCAGGTCTCATAAAAATTTCTTGGGCAAAAGAAAATCAACAAACCACAATCCAGAACTTCAGAGACTCTATATCAATCACATAGAACTAGGACAGCCTAGTAGTGATCTTATGCTTAAGGAGAACAAGAGAAAGGGCTTATGGAAATGCCACTGGGTCCTTATATGTCATCGGAGAGGAGGACCCAGTGGAGAGTTAGGCATACACAATAAAGGACTCTCTGGGAATTGGGGGGGAGGCACTGGGGGAAGGAGAGGGGGAGGAGGGGGGAGGGAGGGAACTGCTAAAAAATTTTAAAATGTATAATTAAATTTTTAATAAAAAAAAAAAAATTTCTTGGGCAAAAAGGAATCTGTTGGGCTTCATGGAGCCTGGGCCTGAGGCCTGGTGGAACTTCTTGAGCCTGACTTAAGTTTGGCGACCTGTCTCTGGCCTGCAACTTCCGCATCAGGGTGACTCAGCACGTCCTGGGGAAAAAATAGCCTCTGCCTAGTTACTGCTTCTGTGGTGACACCTTATCGGCCCTTATACCTCGCCCCATGCCTATACCTCCACCCCTTCCTCCAACTCTGTATAAGTGTCTGCCTGATACAATAAAGTGAGTTCCTGCTTCGACAGGTCTCCTGGCCTGGTGTCTTTCCCCAGTGGTGTGGGGGGTCTGGGCCGGCAACACTCTATCCCGCTCAGCTCCAGGGTGCTGCCGGCTGGACTGGCGCACCCCACGCCTTATCTGCCGGGCCCGGCAGGAATCATGAGTGGAAACCACTTAAAAAGTCCTAACAGACTGGTTGCATCAGAGAATAATTGTAATTTATCACTACACAAATTCTGTGGGTCAGGAATCTGGGTGAAATTTATCTGCATTCCCTGCTCAGGTTTTCTTACAGATGAAGGTATTGACCAAGACTATAGGTGTCTCAGAACTCAGAGGTGGAAGAACATAGTTCCAGCTTCATTCTTATGGCTGTTAACAAGATTTAGCTCTTTTAAGACTATTAAATTGAGGGTGAAATTGCACATTGACTGTGAGCCAGAAGCCTCTCTCAGGTCCTTGCCACTCTGAAGGAAACTTATGCTGAAGCAAAGCAAGCAAGCCAGGCACATCTATAGAGTGGTATCTCAACACTTTATTCATTTCTGTTCATTCCAAGCAAATAATTAGTTTGGCTCACCCAGGGGGGCTACTACCACCCAGGAGGCAGTGTGAACAAGAAGTCATTTTAGGTTTCAGATGCATATGGGCTACAGAATCCATTGGAAACCTAGAAACCAACTTGGACACTAGATGGTACACTAGAAGTCATCAAGGAAACTCCAAAACTGCAAATGGCTACTGATTACATTCTTTCCAGATTCCTTACTGCAGTTCACAGAGGTTAGCAGTTGTTCACCCCAAGGTTTATGTAACTCAAGTTTCTAAGTGCTTCTGCAGGTTTACCTTTCTGAATTGAGCAAAGTTCATTGTGTGCACAGAACTTCATTGTGAGGATTATTATGTGCAAGAGCAGAAGCAAAATGTGCTTTTTGTAGCGTGTTTGACTTCTTTCGTCACCTAAAATTCTTTTTAAACAGTGACCTCTAAACATTTTGCTTGCAAATTTAGTGCAAAAATCAGTTATGGGGATGAACAGACTCACCAACTGAGTATTTTTCCACTTTAAACATCATGTCACAAATTCTATTGTACTAATCGCTGATTTTTATCATAGGCCATGGAAGTACTAAAAATGTATAGCACTGTAACCCTGGGATAGCATATATGTTGAACATATATCTTAGACTCTCTGAGTCAGTTCCATCTCTATCTTGCTAACTTAGTCAAAGTGCATGAACGTCTGTCAAGATATTTATTTCAAAATAATGAGGACTGAGGTAACTAGAAAGTCACTAGAAAACTCAAAAGCAAATATGATTTTATTTGTTGTCCTGTTTGCAAACTAGCCCAACCCTTTCCCAGCCCTCATGGTGCAGGTGGAGGTACAGGGAGCTTTATTTGCTCCACAGCTTGGGGAGTCTGGAAAGTAGTTTTTGTTTTGGCCTTCTAGTAACTATCTAACAACAGAAATAGTACCTTTGAGCATTCTGATTTCAACCAAATCCTCATTCTGTCTTTTCCTTTCTCTTTCTCACTTGAAATGGAGAAACTCCACATAAGAAAAGAACTTCAAGGTTTGTTGTTAATCCTAGAATTCAATTCTCATAGTTAGGTGCATTGGAGGTTATAGGAAAGTTGGTGGCAATAAACAAACCTCTAAACAACCACTCAGTGTTCAGAAATTGTTCTGAAGGAAAGGTGACTTATACTTCCTAGTCCTATGCTGGGATCAGAGACAGCAAGTCTATTCTGTGGGGCACAGAATAGATGGATTGTGGGTTAATAATGTCTACCTGCCTTTGTCTGCAGTGTCTCAAGCACAAGGAGTCTTTTAGTTACTCATCTATTTGGCCCCAAATGACTTCGATATGTGTTTGTGTGTGGTGCGCCTGTGTGTGACCACAGAGGGACGCTCGCTGTGCTTTTTTCTTTTTACACCTCTGTGGAGCCCTTACCTGTACAACTTAATCAGAATCCAAGAAAGAATCACATACACAAATCTAGATCAAGGTACACAAACCAGAGATAACTGGAAGCCCAGGGAGAATTGTGCTGAGGCTGAGAAAGAACTGCTTGCAGAGACGCATGCCTTGTCAGGGAGTCTAGATGAGCATGGCACAAGTTTAAAGGCAAGTGCCTTTGCCTGCCTTCACTGTGCGGGTGGAGGAAGGAAAAGAAAAGAAACCTGCCACGGATACATGGAATAAAATTCCCCTGTCTTTCAAGACACAATAGCAAGTGCAATTTTGTCGCATGCATCTGTTGCTCTCGCCTCTTACTCAGTGCTGAAGTGCTCAGCAGAGCATTCAGGGGTGCCCTTCTCCCTCCCACCCCTGACACCTGCCATAGGAAAATGCTGCATTATTCATTGGGAGCTAATGGCAGGTGATGAGATCTTTTCACGCGGCATCCCTCTCAGTGGGTGTTTATCACTCTGTTCCCCAGCAGCCCTGCTATTACTGAGGGGGCCAGAAGAACCCTACACACTGGCTTCAAGGTAATGGGAAACGTGCTTAGCTTTCTGGGTCCCCAAGTGCAGATGAAGGTTATCCTGGGGGCAGATGCAAAGCTTTGGGCAGGAGGAGGGTGGGTGGTCACTCTGAGTGAACAGCTTAATTTTGCAAATCCATACAAATCATGTCAGAGACATGGTAATCCATTTCTTTTGCTTCTAGCCTTTTAGCAATCATTGCGCTGTAATAATTCCTCCGATTCACCTGTGCTCTCTATAAATAGCAAGAGGGAGGGAGGGAAGGAGAGGAGGAAGAGATGAGTTTGGCTCAGCGTCTGATGAGCATGCCAGCGAAGAATTTATCCCTGTCTAGTGAGCGAGGTGCCATCCTCTGCAAAGGTGGGTAGAGGTGTGAACTCGCATTTGAAGCTTGCAGGGCAGTTGGGGGACTAGTCCTGAAACCCCGCATGGTGTTCTAGTGTCATCTGCAACCAGCTTGACAAGACAGGATGTGTTTCTGTTGATTTATCTGAAAGCCTGTGACAAAAAAAAAAAAAAAAACACTTACAGAGCAGCGTTTTAGCAGGATGAGGGAGAGGAGAGAGGGGCAGTTTCGCCTGCAGGTACTCATTCCCTGGAGCCCCTCATCAGGGATCTCTGTGCTGTATCATGTTCTAATGACTAATTAGACTAACTTGATTAATTCTAGCTTTTCTATTTACATGTCCTGTTCAGGTATTTTGATGTGAGGAGAAAGACAACTTGGGGTTTGTAGTTTCATGTTATAGGAATGTTAAGCACAAGAAAAAAAAAGAGTACATTTTGAAAAAGCCCCTGTGGGCGAGATAAACTGAGGGAGGCAGTGGAAGCTTTGTACCCCTATTCATGGTGGGTCATTTCCCTGTGGGATGGGGTTTGTTTCTGAATGGATTATGCCTAGCTGGCTTCTCTCACAGCATAATACGGTGTCATGAGGCTCTCAGAGTGTGGAAAAGACTTTGGTTTCAATCATAGATCAAACATTCAGCACCAGTTACAATGTAGCATCTTTTATCTTTGCTTTTATTGCTGGTAAAGTAGATATAGCATCCAGTGTAAGATTACTTTGAAAGCTAATTGACCTCTAATTGGTGGGTCATGCTTAAACAGGTGATGTAAAATGTTAACTAACACAGAACATGGTTGGTCCTCCAGAGGGATTTTGCTGAAAAAGCCAATTCTTTAAAATCGTATGTTACTCAATACCATTTAGGTGACATTTTTAAAACAACAGCAATGGTGGCAACATCAGTAGTCACCAGAGGTTAGTGAGGAGGAGGAGGAGGAGAAAGACCATAGGAGAACATAGTTGTAAAAGGGACAACACAAAAGATCCTCATGGAGATAGATGGTCTATAACTTGATTGTGGTGACAGATATAGGAAAGTACAACTGTGATCAAGTTGCATAGAATGAAGACACACACACACAAACCACACACACACACACACACACACACACACACACACAGTATATGTAAGAATGACAAGACCATCATGTTGATAAGCACACACAGTTTGCTTGAGAAATTGTGCTGGAGTTTTGCCCTGTTTCCTCACTGAGAGAAGCTGCGTGAAGGACACACACACCTTCCCTATATCGAGAATACTTACAGCTATTATACAAGAGTTGATAATGATCTCAAATTAAAAATTGAAAAAATCACTAACCACAGCCTACGGTTATAAGTCTTGCTAGTGCAGCCATATGTATATTCCTAACGGTTGATATGAGCCATACTCCTGAAGGGAGGCCTATTCCTTTGGTGTGGTAGGTTCTTGCGTGACTCTGAGGGAGATAATCAGCGGTGACATGCATCTTCATGGCTGAGGGCCTTCCCTGCAGCATTGTTTAGAATGTTGATCTGATGCAGCTTAAACTTGGAACTCTGGAATCCTGATTGCAACTCATAATTTTACACATTTTTCCCAAAATGTGGAAGAGAGAAGCTACACTGAAAAGTTAGTGCTTTTCAGTAAGGAGTGGGAAGAGCTCCAGGTCACCAACCTGCACGTAACTCCCCTCCCCCTATGCCAAGGAACACAGGCCCAGTAATGTAAACAAGTTTAAACAACAATGGAATGGGCGAAAATTAACAGGAGACAGGATAAGATGTTTCAATCCTAAGCATAAACACCTGATACCAAACTACCATCTAAACACCAATCATTATATCTTTAGATAACAAAAGATCTCAACTTCCAAATAGGAATGAGTCATCCAACTAAGTTTTATCTTTTTAATCCGTAATTTAAAAATTTTTGTTTGTTCATTTAAAATGGAAAGAGAGAGAATAAGAGACACAGAGAAAGAGAGAAACAATGTTCTTTTTTATGACATATATGTTTAATAAGAAACTATCAAAGTGTTTTCTAGAACAATCATCCCACTTACATTCCCTCCAGCAAAGGATGACACAGTGTCCCACATCTTCACCAACACCTATTATTTTCAGTATTCACTTCGGTTGTTCTAATAGGATGCAATTGTATAATATAATTTTCATTTCCCTAGTAAGTAATGATGTCGAACATCCTTCCAAGAAACAATGTTCTTGTGTGGACATCAGAGAGCAGTTTTTTTGGAGTCAAGTCTCCCTTTCTACCATGTGGGTTTTGTGGAATGAACTTAGGTTACCATGTTTGCACACAGACACGTCCACCTACTCAGACATCTTATCAGTTCCATTTTTAATTTTTTAAAGAGAAAATATTTTAGCCTTCTACTTTCCACATGATGTCTTCAATTCTGTCAGTGAAGCCATTTTCTATCACAAAGTCTTGCAATATTTATATATAATTAAGTCTCTATACCTTGTCTCTAGATTGATTCTGAACACGGGAAAGCAATAAATTGGCTTTCCAATATTACGACTATGTAAATAGTTTACAGTCCAAAACCAGTTCCCATCTCTCATAGAGAAGAGATGAGATCCTACGTCAGTACACCAGTGCTGCTGGAAGGAGAATTCCTCACAAGAGCAGATGGAGCTCCATATTTATTTTCTATCAGTGGCTCAAAATCTTGCCTTTATTTTTACTGCAGCATATGTGGATCATAACTTCCTTGAGAGTATTCTGCTTGAACTAGAATTCCTTTATGCTACAAGCTGGGTTCTATGTCAGGAAGATGTGCAGCAGCAGAGAAGATTTTGGTAGCACTGGGCAGCAGAGAGAGTCAAGCTTTTCTTTCTTGTGTTTCCTTTGGTTTGTTCTGCTATTGGAAGGTACCACTCACATTTTGTGTTGGTCATCGTATTTCAAATATCTCAATCCAGATAATCTCTTTAAGTGGTCTGACAACTATTCTGTGAACCCCAGGTGTATTCAAGCTGACAACTAAGGTTAACTATTGTGCATCTACCTC
This sequence comes from Typhlomys cinereus, assembly GCA_023101885.1. Lineage (NCBI taxonomy): Eukaryota > Metazoa > Chordata > Mammalia > Rodentia > Platacanthomyidae > Typhlomys > Typhlomys cinereus. Next base: position 5,320,550 of record JALPQD010000082.1, read on the forward strand.
TTGTCAAGTTGACACCTGTATTTAACTTTCACATAGTCCCAGCCCCAAGTCTAGAATCTCTCAAAGTCATATTTTAGCATGACCCACGAGATACAAAATTCCCATTATTTCTCAAAACAACAGTAGCTACAAACAGACTTTGTTTTTTGTGATAAGGCCAGGACAGTAATAAATGATAGCTACCAGTATGTGGAGAGAGGCGTGGCAGGATCAGCTCCGGTGAAGGAGGGAGCATGTGCACATTGGACATGAAACCAGTGAGGGCGGCCTGTCTACATCTGGTTTAGGTCTGGTTTCTTCCCCAGCATTTTTATTAACAACCTTGGTGAGATCTCAGGATGCCTGGATGTCTTTCCCTTCACAGCTGCACAAGGCGGAGGATGTAGGTGCTGCAGTCACACAAACTGGCTTTGAATTCCGGTTTTTCTACTTAACTGACTGTGTCGACAAGGTGTTTAACGTTTTATGTAAAATGTCACTATCAATAGATGTGTTGCATAAGATGTTGAAGGGATTAAATGAACTCACAGAGTCACATAAAGCATTCCCTAATGCAACATTGCAACGAAGAGCTAAGTATTTGGTTGAGTTAGAGACAAGCAAAACTTTTGGGGAGATTGATATTACAGAGAAAGGTGGTTCTTGATCACCTGTCCCTTTTCTGCTCTGCCCTCCCCCACACCCCATGATTGTAGGCAGCAGCACAATGTTCTCCTCTAGTTGTGCCAATGCTTTAAATCCTGGAAGCTGTGAATGTGCTAATCCAAGTAAAAGGTGACTTTCAGTCATAATTAAGGACTTGTAGAGAAGGTGTTTATCCTGTCTTATCCCCATGAGCCCAATCTAATTATTTAAGTCCTTAGAAACAGAGAGTATTCTCTGGTTGGAACTATAAGATTCAGCAGAAGAGACATTTGGAGAGTTTTATGCAATGTGAAAGATTGACAAAAATACTATTGATGGTTCTGAGACACAGGGCGCATATGTGAGGACTACAGAGAAAGCCCGGGGGGCTTAGGAGGACTCCAGATGATAGACCCGCAAGTCCTAAAATCCTAAGAAACAGGAACTTGCCAGCAGCTAAAATGAACTGGGAAGCAGATTTTTCTGCTTGATTTATCTTCTTGCAAATCCTGCATCAGTGGCACCAGCTGAACCATTCCAAACCTCGAACCACCTACAATTCTGAGGTGGTAAGTATATGTTGTTTTTCGTCACTATCTGTGGTCGGTTTTTGCATAAATGATAGAAAATTAATGTGCTGCCTGACCCCTTAACACTTCCTCTCAGACTCTGAGAGTTACTGCAATTTCGAGTGTTCCATAAAGATCATGTTGCTTAGTGTAGAAAGGTCTTCTTGAGGCTGGATAGGTGGCTCAATGGTGAAAACCTGTGCTTCACAAACAAAAGGACCTGAATTCAGATCCCAAGATCCCACATAAAAATGCCTGATGGATAGGATGTCAGTCTGTAATTCGAGTCCTGGAAGATGGAGCCTGGGAAACCTGAAGCAAAAGCAATAACATGGATGAGCAATTCAGGTTGATTTGTGATGTCACCCTTGGGCCTCAACAGGTACACACACTCAAATGCATTCTGGGACACACACCTGCATATACATGTATATCCACCCATATGCAACACACACACAAAAACACACATGTGCAGGCATAAAAATACAGAAGGAAGTTTTCATAGAGACTGAAGTAGTACAGCTAGAAGTAGTCACAGTTAACAGTTAAAAGGTTGATGGTGCTAATCTTCTTTATCCTTTGTATCCTTCTTCCAGGCTAAAAATCTGGGCGTCAGATCTTTCTGGCCGTTCTGTCAACACAGGGCTCCTATCTAGTGGCCCTTTTATGCAGTGGGCCACGGAATGAGCCATTTGCATCTTTGTGATGAGATACCTGACATAAACACCTTGAAGAGAGGAAAGATCTTAGGGGTTTCAGTCTGTGCTCTGTTGGCTTTGTTGCTATGGGCCAATCCCAAGACAGGGTGTTCTGCCAAAGTGTGGGCAGAGGCAAACTGCTTCTTGTCAAGGCAGCCACGGAGCAAGTAGACCTAGAGAGTGGCTGGGATCTATATAGATCCTTCAATAACTTGTTCCTGGTGACCAACTTGTTTCTAACCAGACCGCACCACCTTGTTTCTATTACCTCTCAATCATATCATCAAACTATGATCTGTCAGTGGATTAATCCACTGGTGAAGTCCTTATCATTATGATGATCACATGAAGTCATAGAAGATCATAGAGAAAGTCATGATCCAATTCCTTCCTCAATCCCTAAATGCAAGCCACATCTTTCATGCACAACCTTCCAAGGACATTTCAGTATCCAAGCAGAACAAGTGGCAACTCTGAAGAATTTGGACAGGAGAACAAATAGTGTTTTTCCTATTTTACCTTGAAGACCAGCTTTTTTTCCACAATAACGATTTATTAATTGTATTCATTCATCCATTTGCAGAGAATTGAACCCAGTGCTTCACATATGCAATGTAATTGCTCTACCGCTAAGCTATATCGCCAGCCATAAAAAGAATATTTTAGGCATGAATGCACATGGGACTCCATTTCCTTTTGTACAGCATTGTGCACATGGAACCTAGCGTGGCTGTTGCTTCTCCAATGTCCCGCTTTGGTATAAGCTAACATGGCCGTGCATAGCAGGAAAGCAGTGGGACATCAGATAAAAGATTGGGTGAGGTGCCTGCCGAGAATATTTCCTGTCCCAACATTGTTCAGCACATTTCAAGGTGGTGACTTAGGTGTACTGAGGATGCCATCCAGACCTTGACCAGCATTTGAAAACAAATTTCCAGCCACAATTCATGGAGGTAATTCCACCAGTCAGCCATGATTCTGGTATATTGTCCATAAAATCACTGAACAGATGTGATACTGCATTGTAGAACTGTTACCCAGGTTTACATAGGCAAAGTACTACTGCTGTCAGACACATTCATGAGATGTGGGGCATCCCTAGGCAGGAGAGCAGTTATTCCTTTTGCAGGACTGGAAATCTGGCCTTCTTCTTTGGATGCTGTTAAAACCTCAATCAATGCAAATATTACATATCAGATGGAATACACTTGACTTCTGTTGGTTTAGAATTGATGGTAAGGATATAGATATGAAGAGTATCCACATATCTCTCATCTAAATGAAGCCACTGAAACTATTGGGGCTGGTCACTGGTTTAGAGAATAATAAACAAATAACCTGCCCTTCTCATACAAACAGTTCTCTGCTTCAAGTTGATAAGAATATTAGTTTGTCAACACCAAATGCTGGAGAGGATGTGGAGAGAGGGGAACTCTCCTGCATTGCTGGTGGGAATGCAGGCTCATACAACCACTCTGGCAAGCCGTCTGGCGATTCTTAAAGAAACTAAAGCTTGAAATGCCATATGACCCTGTGATTCCACTTTTGGGAATAACCCCCCATACAGCAAAAATTCACCTCAATGGCACAAGCACGACCATGTTCATAGCAGCACTGTTTACAATAGCAAAGTCATGGAATCAACCCAAATGTCCAACAGTTGACGAGTGGATCAGGAAAATGTGGCACATCTATACAATGGAGTACTACTCAGCCATCAAAAATGATGAATTAATGGAATTTGCCGGGAAATGGATGGAATTAGGAACAATTATATTGAGTGAAGTATCTCAGACACTGAAAATTAAGCACCATATGTACTCCCTAATAGGTGGCTCCTAGTACCAAACCCACTTAGAGACACTCAAGGATAAATCTCTGTAATACCTACAGTAAGTGCAAAGATTATGAACAGGAGGGATGGGGAAGGAGGGCCCCACCAGAAACAAGGAGAGAGGGGACCATGTTACAGCATAGAAAATAGGCCTCCATCAAGGACTGCAAGTAATGAGACATCTGGTTAAGTTCACAGACTTTTCTTCCTGATCATTTGCAGCTGATGGGGTATGATCTCACCAGAAGGGGAGGGCATATAGTCTGGCAGATAGAAAGTAACCATTTTGCAAATGGGTGATTGACCCCTTCCTCACCACAGTTTCCTACTTTTATTCCATTTACCTTTGAATATACTCTTATAACAAGACTCTAATTTAACTGGTTTGTATCTCTGGCCAGGGGGTGACATACAATACCCATCAGGATGGAGTGAAGGGCATTGCAGGAGCAACAAAACTGAAAAAAAAATCAACAAACCATAATCCAGAACATCAGAGACTCTATATCAACCACCTGGAACTAGGCCAGCCTTATCTCTCCCCATCTTGAAGCTGAGGGAAATTTGCAGAAGAGGGGGCGGTAAGATTGTAAGAGCACAAGGATGGGAGTATGCAAGATACTCCACACAAGTTAGGGCCAAAGCAATCATAATTGGACTTTGCATAACCTGTGCAATGTCCAACACACTATTGACCTCACAAAGTGTAGCATGGGCTAAAGGCACTAGGATCCTTGGAGGCAAGGGATTGACAGCCACAGTAGTGTTCCTATGCTTAACGGGAACACAGGAAAGGGTTCTGGGAAATGTCACTGAGTTCTTGCACTTCATCGGAGAGGAGGACCCAGAGGAGAGTTTGGCATGCACATTAAAAGATGCTCCGGGGATGGGAAAGGGAAGCACTAGGGGATGGGAAGAGAGGGGGAGCGGAGGGGGGCACAGAGGAGTGGGGGAGGGTGGAGGGAGGGAAGGGACCAGTTGTATGAGTGGAAATAAAAAAAAAAAGAATACTAGTTTGAGTTGGTTTACTTGAGTTAGCATAACAAAGTACTATAGATGGAGGGGCTCAATGCAACTGACCCTTATTCACCTATGTTCAATGGACCTTCAGGGTTAGTTTCTTTTGAGATTCCCCCTTGATGTGCAGGTTTATGCCTTCTCCATGTGTCATCCTGTGAACTTCCCTAGGCACTTGTCTGTATTCCAATCTTTTCTTCCTATTAGGACTCAGTGATGTTGGACTAAGATCTACACTAAACCATGCCATTCTAACTTAATCATTTCTTTAAAGACTTTCTACAGATATAGAGCTCCACCACATGAATTGTAGGATGAGGCATAACTTAGGGCATAACATAGGTCAACTAAGGGAAGGGAGAGAAACACTGACGCCTGTAGTCATCTGAGAGGAGTCATATTAAAGTTGAACAGTGTTACCGTCTCTCTTCATGATGGAGAGAAGGGGAGTGAAATTTCCTCATAAAGTGAAAAGAGAGGGCGTAGGAGTCATTTGCAGAGATTATAATGCATTTTTTAAAGTGTTTGTGTGTATGGGTGAGATTCTATTCATCCCTGAGCCCATAATACATGGAGTGGTATGTGGGAGGCAGCTCTTGAAAGAGCTTCATATTTATTTCCTGGTTTCTCAGGGATATCTTCTTGTCTGGACTATCTCACAACAGCAGTATAGATGGAGCATCAGTGCACTAAGTGCCTCTAATGAAAAGGATCCACAGCACCTCCAACCTCATTTTCTAGTATTCTTACGGTGCTCAAAAGACATCCGCAATTGCTAGTGTAGCTGCACATAAAGGACTAACATAGGTAAAGGGATGGGCTACATATGTCATATGGGCCTGTCCAGATGGTATCTAATATAAGTCAGGGGGTCCCCTGCACAGTAAGTGAAGGTGGTCTCCATGATGAAGCTGCTTGAGAATCACAAACTATTCACATTCGTCATGTTACTTGGATGAATTTACCTTCCAAAGGACAGTTGTTTCTTAATACGCAGGGAAGAGAAATGGCATGCCTTATATTAGAAAGACATGGTAGCTCTAAGGTCGAAAATTTTCCAAGCCAACATAAGATCTGTTTTGTCGTTGCACATTTACCTTGCTGCATTTGCAGTATGCATGTACACGATATTTATGAAAAGGGAATGTTTGGGATCTGTACACGCAAGGGAGTATGCTCATCTTGTTTCTGGGCTACATATGTCATATGGGCCTGTCCAGATGGTATCTAATATAAGTCAGGGGGTCCCCTGCACAGTAAGTGAAGGTGGTCTCCATGATGAAGCTGCTTGAGAATCACAAACTATTCACATTCGTCATGTTACTTGGATGAATTTACCTTCCAAAGGACAGTTGTTTCTTAATACGCAGGGAAGAGAAATGGCATGCCTTATATTAGAAAGACATGGTAGCTCTAAGGTCGAAAATTTTCCAAGCCAACATAAGATCTGTTTTGTCGTTGCACATTTACCTTGCTGCATTTGCAGTATGCATGTACACGATATTTATGAAAAGGGAATGTTTGGGATCTGTACACGCAAGGGAGTATGCTCATCTTGTTTCTGACTTGATCAGTCTATGCATTGCACACCTTTCCTGTGCTGGGAATGGAGAAAACAGAATTACTTAAGCAGCCCTTTAGCTTCAGAATCATGAACTCATGGGAAAATGAGCATGTAAAGTAGCTTGCTGGCTACTTTATGCAATAAGGGATATAATGGAAGTATAAACATGCTATACTTAAAATCCAATTTAAGTAACACATTAAATACTGCAAGACAAAAATGGAGAAATAGGTGAGTTGATATGTTGAGTAATAGTAGGAGTAAGGAGACATTTTAAGATTTAAAGTTTAAAAAGTTTTAACTTCTTTGCATGTTTAATAATTTTAAAAAATTAGTAATTATATAAAGTTGAAAGAAGAAAGTAAAAATTTCCAGTGACCTATTTTCTAAATGTAAAAGCTCTGTCTAATTTATTGGTATTTTTCCTTGAAGGCCCTTTTCCTAAGCATGCTTGCAGCCTTATGAACACATAGTTCCAATAATGTTCAGTGTTTTTCATTTAAGAGTGCCTCTTGCCTGCATTAATGTTTGCATCCCTGTTTTAAAGGAATTGCATGGTGCAGACTTGTTTACTTTTTTAACTGTAGGAAAAGCATTACTCCCTCTGCTTGCTCTTTTTCAGCCTCTGTCATCTGAGGAAGAAGATTCCTAATGTTGAAGTCAAATAGATTCACTTTTATCGAAAATTTTTTTCATATTTTAGTATGGCTCATTCACATCCTCCTTGCTCCCCAGCTGCCCTCTGGATGTCAGTTTTTTAAATAACTCCTTTAATGGATTTGTTGTCTTTTGTTGGCATTGTTGCCGACAACAGTGAATTTGATTCATACTCTGAAAACTTGTCTCATTTATCGCATCCACGTGCTCCCCCTAGAAAAGTCTTAGAGAACAAGACTTCCTGCTTTCTCCTGGGCTGATTTTCTTTCCATCCACTTATCGCTGTGGCTCTTCAGGTAGCTTCTCCTTTTTGTAATCCTTTGTCTTTGCATTTTGGATTTCAACCATGACTGTCCTCCTGCTAGTGGTACTGCCGCCACCCTTACTGCATGTAGTTGCCTCTTCCTTCTTCTTCTGTTTACTGTCTTGTTTGTCTGGAGGAACACTCAAATGGCTCTGTCATCTATGTTGCTCAGGCTATTGACATTCTGAGGTCATACACAGCCATGATACCACTTTTATTTTACCTTTATGCTTGATTGCATTTTTTCAGCTGTGAATTATGGGACCCAGAAGTTTATGATGTACATTGAATGTATCTTTCTTTTCTGTTATTCATTGTTACCAATGAGAAGTCTGATGCCAACCAAACTGTATTTATTTATTTCTGTTTTCAGATGGGCATATGTAGAAGTCGTATGAAGGCAAGAGCTGGTGCCTGACTAGAGATGATGATGTTGGTGTCTGGCCTACTGGATGAGCAGCTATGAGATCCAGATCACATCAAGTTCAGTGGGTCTGTTCTTGTAGCGTGGCTGTTTTCTTGACAATTTTCCATACATGTAGACAATGAATTTAATGTTTTTTACCAGGTTCTCTTGCTCATCGTTGATTCTATGTCTGAAATCTGTAAGTTCCTTTCATTTTCTTTGCCCCTCATGGATTCCATGCCTGGACTCTGTGAATTCTTGGCGGATCTCTCGTGGCTTGCGGATTCATGTCCATGAGTTTTGTACTTTTTTTCTCTAATAAATTCTGCCTTAATCCTAAAAAAATTGCTTTTACCCTTACTACCCAATCCTCTCTTCCCTTCTTCTTTCAGTGGAAATCTTTTGTTCCTACCCAGTCTCCCTACTACTTCCATACCTCTGTGTGTGTGTGTGTGTGTGTGTGTGTGTGTGTGTGTGTGTGTGTGATAGAGAGAAAAAGAGAGAGACCAACTGAGTTTCTTTTTAAATTTTAATTGTCTATTTATTTACTTATTTATTTATTTATGTGTGTGTGTGTGTGTGTGTGTGTGTGTGTGTGTGTGTGTGTGTCTGTGTGTGTTTCAGAAGGCACTTTGTGTACCTGTAGAGGACCAAAGGTGACTTTGAGAATCACTCTGAATTGCTTCTACCTCCTTTTCACTTCATTCTGGGAAATGTGGATCACTGTTTTTTATGCCTAGTATTTTTATATGTGGGACTTGGGATCTGAACTCAGGACCTTCTGCTTTCAAGGCAGAGTCTTAATCTCTGTGCTCTCATTTCTGCCCCCACTGAGTTTCTTGAGTTTCATTTTTATTTTCTTGCCAACCTTACATGGAGTTCTTAATTCTTACTGTGCATGTGGTCAGTGGGAAATTCTGAAGCACAGTACAAATGAACTGAAGGGTATCACCTATCCACATCAAGCATATGCGAGACCTAACTGAGCCAAGCTTTTGTCTTTCAGTGATGTTCTTATCACTGAAGAGCATAGTCACAAGATACATTAAAGCAGGCATCATTCATTGCAGGGAGGAAAGAGAGGGCAGTTTTGGTATTTGAGCAACATAACAAATGCTTATCATGAATTGTAAACTGTGAGTTTACAAACCCAAAGGTATGCAAAACTGAGGATGATCTAGATTAACATGGGTTAACCATAGCTAGGAATTCATCTGTGCTTATCTAGATTAGTATTAATGGTCTTTTATCTATCTGATCTGGACCCATCCATCCTTATTTATCTGCAACTTTTTTAAACGTCCGGAGAAAGTGTTTTAGAAGTTGATAAAAAAGGTGTAATTTGACATAAATGAGGCAAAATAGAGTGTGAGAATGACTTCAGGCATTTAGAAGATGTAGAGCAACAATTTCTTACCTGTTTTCATTTTTAAAGTTTGTAACATAAATAACATTAAGAATTCTTTTTGTGGGACTGGGAAATGACTTAGCCAGTAGTAAAACATTTGGTGCTGAGTTGAGACCTCCAGATCCCATGTAAAATCTGAATGTGGTATCACACAGGTCTGTGACCCTGTGCTCCACTGGAAAGTGAGAGGTGAAGACGTGAGAATGGTGTATGCACTGAGGAAGAGTCCTGGTCTCAGACAAGGTCAAAGGTGAGGACTGATACCTGAAGGCTGTCCTTGGACCTTTGCACGCCTGGGTGCCAGCAATCTTCCAACAAACATCACAAAAATACATAATCACACATCACATGTTCCACCTCACACATATAACAAAAAATAAAATTAATGGGCTAGGAAAATGGCTTGGTGGTTAAAACCCTTGCTTCAAAAATGAAGGAACTTGAGTTTATATCTCTAAATCTCTTGAAAAGCGGGTGTGGGCAAAGTCTAGCATCGGCTAAAGGCACCAAGATCCTTGGAGGCAAGGGATTGACAGCCACAGTAGTGTTCCTATGCTTAAGGGGAACACGAGAAAGGGTTCTGGGAAATGCCACTGGGTCCTTGTACATCATCAGAGAGGAGGACCAAGAGGTATCACACACAATAAAGGACTCTCTGGGAATTGGGGGGGAGGCACTGGGAGACGGGGAGGGAGGGAAGGGGAGCAGGGGTTCAGGGGAGGAGGGGGGGAGGGAACTGGTCTACCTATTAAGTTTGTATGAGTGGAAATAATAATAAAAAATGTTAAAAAAATTTAAAAAAAAGAAAAGCAGGTGTGGGGACTACCTATAATTCTAGGGTTCCTCAATAAGCTGGCTAGCCAGATTATCCCTAATGGCATAGGTTCATAACAATAAGGTGGAAGAGTGATTGAGACTGTTTCCCAATATCACTTTGGGTTCTCCACAGGAACACACTCTCAAGAGTATGAACGTATAAACATACATCATGTGTGCCCACCCACATGCAAACACAAACACACATATATACATGCATATACGCATATGCATACATGCCCCATATATGCATACATGAAAGAGAAAAATAAAAAAAGAATCTTGTGTCTGAAATGCTCAAAATCAGATGTGTTTTAGATTTTATTTATTTATTATTTTGGATATGTGCAAATATATAGTGAGATATGTTGGGGATGGGGCCAAAGTCTAAACAATAAAATTCACAGATATATGCAGATATATCTGCATATATCTCATGAACATTGCCTGAACAAAATTTCATACAGATTTTAATAATTTTGTTGATAGAAAGTCACATAGTGTGAAATTTTCCATCTGTGGCACCATATCTGTGCTTGAAAAGTTTTGGATTTTGGAACACTCTGGGTTTCAGACTTTCCAATTAGGGATGCACAAATGTCAGTCATGCACCAAGAACAGGGTTAAAAGCTCTGTCTCCTGTAACTGCTACAATAATAGCCTATATTCCAAAGGACGTTTTCAGCACGTCTCTCATTGACACCACGGTTCTGCCATGTTCTGAAATATTTATTGAGAGAGATTGGAATCATCAGTAATTGTTCCTTGATGGAGGTCTGTGGAAATATTGCTTCTGCAGCTCTGGGAACCATGTGGTCCTATTCAGATAGTTATCAGGAATAATTAAGGTCAAGAGTGTCATCGGTGCTTATTTTGCCACAGTGCATTAAAAATAATCTTCTTTGTCTGGAAGCCTCTGAGTCTGGTGTAGCACTTTGGATCCTTCAGATGCATTAGGCTGGCTGACTCCTGAGGGGGTGGCTGGACTGTGGGAATGATCTTTGTGTGCAGAATTAGGTGATCGCATGATGCAGAATAGTTTTAACTACCATAATCTAGATTTATAGAACTATATATAGAAAGGAATCAGGAAACTTAGGATATGAGTCATGCAAAGAGTAATTTTATTTGAAATGTACTTTTCTGTCTTTTTTAAATGACAAAGTAGGGTCTCCAAGGAATGAAGGAAGTAGACAAGGTCTAACAACCAGGAAGAAGGTATAGTCATGATTTCTGCGTCCAGCAGAGTGAAAAGCACTCCTTGTTGCTTTCAATCAACCAGCATCCAAAATTAGACAATCACCCATATTCTGATTTTTCATTAATTTTATATGCTAATTATTATATCAAATTTGTCTTCTTTTCGACCTTCTGACCTTTCACCTGCTCTCCTTTGTCACTCTCCTTTTAATTATTGCATAGCTATTTGCATCTGTTTATTCACCAAGAACCTTTGAGGACAGGACCTGCCCAGGATCTGGCTGGCCTGCCAACATTTCATCGTGTGACACTGCATCTCCCTGAGGGTCAATGCTGGTGGTTGGAAGGGGAGCTGCTTTCCTTAATGCTTCAGCTACTGACATATTATCTGTGTTTCAGCAAGTGACTAGCCACGTCCTAATGTAGACAACCCTGAGAAACTCAGTGAGACACGCGTGTGTGCACACACACACACACACACACACACACACACACACGAAAGTAGGAGGGCGACTGATTGGGAAGAAGAAGGTTTTCAAAGAGGAAATGAGGAAGGATGGGATTGGGTAATACAATTTAACCTCATTGTATTCATGTGTGAATATGAAACCCAGGGACACATGCATGAGCTGGTATTGAAGGGGAGGTGCAAACCCCACAGCATTGCTTTTGAGATTTAGAGGAAATTTTAACCAGCACTGTTGTTCTTCCAGGGAGAACCCATCTTCTGCATGGGAAGCCCCATTCCTTCTCTTAATGCACACAGGTGAAAGCAAAACGGTTCCCCATCACAGGCTCAGCATTTGCAACTCCGGCATTGTCCTTTCCTTTCCCGTCTTTCTAAATCCTGCTGGAACCTCGGGGCTTCCTCTGAAGTTCAAAACCATTGTGGAAGAAATGATTTCCTTTTGTCATTGTTCTTCGTGTTCATTAGATTTATTATCACCATTATTTAAAGAGAGTAGCTAAGATCTAGGGAAAAGAGATTTTGAAGAGAATTTCAATTGTGATTTTTGTAATGTTTCTGTCTTCCTTTCAGAGAGCCATCATTTCTGTCAATGTTCTTCATCTCTCCATCTCTCCTGTAGAGAAAAAACTTCCATTTTGACACTTCAAGAAAGCTTCCTTTCATAGCAAGGGACCTGCTTTCCTGTTGTCAGATCCTCCTAGACACTCTGGGTTGCAGAATTGCTGCGGTGCTGCTGAGTGAATCCTGAGACCCTGGCTCACTGGGCTCCTGGGGACTTCTCTGGCATTTGGCAAAGTGACGGATGAAAGTGTCATTTATCATGGTGACTCTCTCAAGGGTGCAGGCAGAGATTCTTCCTGCTCAGTTCAGGCCTAAGGAATCTTCGTGTACATCTGCTCTGACATGACTTCGACAGCAAAATAATTTTCAAAATGTTTTATGACCCCAGGCACCTCTAAACCAGCTTCACATGTCACTTCTGGAGCTTCAAATCAGAATTAGACTAATATCAAGGGGGATGGCAGCAGCACATTAGCTTGTCAGGCAGAAAGATCTAAACTGATGGGGAAAAGAGAACAGAATCCAGAGAATGGTATGCATTAGTTGGGTGGCACACCCTGCCAGGTTAGTATGGACAGAGTTGGAATAGAATTTAAAAAGGGTAAAAAGGAGACCATCCTAATTTTCATAGCAATTCACAATTTCTGAGTATGTTTTCTTCTGGTGTGTGTGTGTATGTGTGTGTATTTGCACATGAGTGGGTTCTTACATGTGTGTGTGTGTGTGTGTGTGTGTGTGTGTGTGTGTGCGTGTAGATGAGGACACTTGAATATGTGTGTTGTGGAAGCCAAAGGGTGACATCAAGAAACATTCTGAATTGCTCTACATCCTGGCTACACAATTGCAGGCTGTTGCTATACACACCTTCTGCTTGTGAGGAAAAGGCTTCACCCCCTACCAGCTCCCAACCCTTTTGTTTTTTCTTCGTGTCATCGTGGCAAGCCCGCCTACGGATTACTGTCTCTACTTTCAGCGGACAGCCCCAGGTAGACTTCCTGACCTTCCAGATGCAGCTGGAACCACTTCCGCTCTAGGAATGCTTTTTACTCACCACCGCACGATGCGCGCACACCACACTGCCTAGTATCTAGCTGGCAATGAAGCAGCTGCTAAATCCTGCACATGGCAGCTGAGCTGGAACTTAAATCTAGGCCACTTTCATCTTGAGATGAAGTGTTGATTGGCTTCCTGAAGGGGCAAAGATAATTTAGAATCACAGCATTGCTGTGGATGTCACTGCTAACACTTTGTTCCTAAGCAGTGGGGGGCTAACTTCTTCTCCAGGCGTGGATGCTAGGAGCCTGGGGGAGGGAGCCAGGTAAGGGAAGGCCTGGGGCGGAGATTGGGACAGGGGAAGAAGGCTCAGGAAGAAAAGAGATTGTCAGGGGGAAATACACCTGTAGCTCAAGTCCCATAAGGATCAGTCATGATTCGAGGATGACATTTAGATCACATCTTGTTTGCATATGAAATGACCTTGCATTATGGGTGCAATCACCTTGCCTGGAAGTCAGGACATCCCTGTGCTGTAGCGCCTGGGAGCTCATTTGCTATGCCATTCTGTCTCTGGGGTAAAGTGCTTTCACTTGCATTCTATGGAAATCAGGCACATAAAATGCAATTCATCCCTTGAGACTTGTCCAGGGTCTCATAGAGGAGACAGATGGCCCAGTGAGAGGGGAGTCTAATGATGTAGGGGGGCTGGTCAAGTGCAGAGTAGAAGGCAGAGAGGCCCAGGTAGTTGTGGGCAGAGCATGATCAGTGGGGGCCAAGTGAGAAGATTCCAGACACGATTGGAGTATGCTCTCTCCAGACCTTTGAACCACATGGACAGGGCTCTTACGTCCTTTGGTAGAGGATCTAGGAACTGGATCAGGAATGCAGAAAAAGACTGGAGAATTCTCTGCAGGGAAGTTGCTTTGGATAAGCACACATTTCAGAAGGATGACTTCCTCACTATTTCTCATAAGGGCTTAGGATTTTGAGGTCTGGTTGGAGCCTCCCAGTTCATAGGAACTGTATTTCAAAGAAATTTTCCTAATGAAAGCAGTCCAAATGCATAAGCAGTTTCAAATGAAAGGGGGCAACATATGGAATTGACATAGCTATCGTTACATGCATTAGACATTCCTTCATCTCTCAGGCAGGTCTGTAGACCATTTTCAAACTTTCTGTTTTGCAAACCCCCACATAACAGTCTACAATAGGGAAGAAGACTACTTTTTGATCCTTGTAAATATCCCTTATTGATTTAAATACTCAGTCTGACAAAATAAAAAGACATTTAAAATGTGCATAGTGCATGAAATTACCTCGCATTACTAGTAAATGCATGCCTCGAAGCAATTATGTCACTTACGCGCACACTAATTAAGTGTTGATATGTGAGCAGTAAGTTGCAATGATGTCGTTAACTAATGTACATAAATATTCTCTTTAAACTGTAATTGCACTTTGCCACGATGTAAAAGAAGGCTAGCTCAATTTAGGAATCCGTGGTACTGTTCCTTAAGAAAGTGGTGAGAAGCTCCAGGAAGGGAGAATTCCGTTCCTGAGTGCCGTGTTTCTATTCAAATGAAAGGGAGGGAAAAAAGGAGGGACAAAGGAAGGACCATAGAAGTCTAATTTACAAATCTGTCAAGAACATTCGTGTCCTTTTCTTCACAACGCTGGTGTTATCCAGTGGGCCTAGGGTATCAGTGGCACGGATCGAGCTTTCTAAGCTGGGTGATCTTTTAAGACTTAGCAGGCACACGATCCCCAGCAGAGGGACACTGGCTCAACCGTGTCCCAAGGATTAGCTGTACTCTGGGATATTTGTGGGTGTGGATCCATTGCTGGCGTCAAGATTTATGACGTTCAACATTAATAGGATTTTATTTTTAGCTCTGAAACTCCAAACCCTGTTTTTTTCCCCAGCAACAAAGGCTGAGGAGGAAGACAGGGACCAGTGATCTAGAAATGCATCTCTTTGCAGGCAGAGTTCCCACAGCCTGGCCTGGCTGCTGCATTTTGGAGTCCAAGAGCCAGACGGAGCTGACCGGCTATCTGAGTCCTCTGTGGAAGCACATTCTTCTCATTTTGTGGTGGATGATGACTTCCCTGTGAAAATAGTAAGGCGATTTTCTAAAAATATTCTCCCCCTCCACCAAGAACAAAGAGAGGCTGGAGCCCCTGATGGAGCTCAAAATGAAGTTTGTTGACTCATGCTAAGAAGGAAGCTGAAGGGGAGAAAGGCTTGGCTGAAATTATTAGCAACAGCATCAGGGGATGCAGCAGTCAGTATCACAGCTCAGCTGGGGTTACAGGCGCCGTGCAGAGAGGGGGGTCCATATTAACTTTACTTTGATTTCTGTGAACTTGTCATTTGAGGGTTAGACACAAGGCTTACTTAAGTTTCTTAACTTTTAGAATTTTAAGTGTCATGCAACCTATGCCTAGTGGCCTATGATCAGTATCCCAAAGGGATCTCTCTATCCAGATGTGGTGTTGCTTAAGTCAGTTAGGACAGACTATGTCTTTTTGAGGTAATGAGCATATGCTGTCCGTGACTTCAAATCAAACTTATTTCTTATTCATGATTCATTTTTTGAAGAAGACTAGAAGGTTTGCAACATTCAAAAGCCTAACCTAATGTAATAGCAATGTCTTTTCTTAGCCACATCAGAGGTAAAAAGGAGTATAAGAGGACTTCCATGTTCTAGAGATGACATTCCGCACTTACTAACCTCACCCAGCAGTAAGAGAAGGGCTTTCCACATCTGTGGTTCAATTAACTTGATTAAAAATATCAAATGTGTTTTTACTGAAAATATACAGATCCTTGTCATGATTCCCAGTGTAGTGCAGTGTGACAACTGTTTACATGGCATTCGCTTTGAGTTGGATATAAGAGAATTAGAGATATTTGTAAACAGGTGGATGTATGTAAGCTTTGAACAGATGCTACTTGTACGCTATCTTTGTAAAAGATGAGCGTCTGTGGATTTCGGTACTGGAGGTGTGTTTCTGGAATCAATTCTTCTGGACACTAGGAAGTGACTGGTATATGCAGACTTCTGTTCTATGTTGGGGGAAGAAAGATTCAGATTTTTTTTTTTTTTTTTGCTTTTGTAAACAGCCAGTGAAGCATTTGATTTTTTTCTTGTTGAATTTTGTCTTTTCCCAGATGTTCTTTGAAAGGTTTATATGAGGGACCCTGTGTCACTTCTTTCCTGTGTTAAGTAACAGTGACAAAGAGGAACGGGGAGATGTGTAGGACCAAATCACAATGCTGCTAGTCAGCTAGAGCCAACTCCAGCGTCAGTTCCCATCTGTGGCTCCCAAAGTGCTCTAGAGGTCAGGGTCAAAGTGCAGCAGGGGAGTTTTACCAGAACTTTTGGTACAGCTTGAACTTCTGCATTGCATTTCTGAAAAGATTAAAATAATTATTTTCTTGGCTAAATAGCTTGTAGAAATCACAAAGAGGAGCATATTTAAAAGGCCACAAAATGAGAATGAGAATAACAGACTGAAGAGATTGATTTGCTGTACTGTACTGGAACCTGCTTGAAAATCTCACGAAGCTCAGATACTGTCCAGATATATATTGCTATTGAGTGGCAGGGCATGGAAACAGTTAATATTTGGATTATTATATTTTAGGGTCCAACTTGTCCCTCCCAAAACTCATGCTGAAATGTAAGTAACCATGCTGGGGCCTTTGAGAACTGTTTGAGACAGAGCAATCTTTGCTCTGTTCTGTGTGAATGCTGCTTTTAGGGGACTGAGCCAGTCTGTCTTCTTCCCCCTTTACTCCACTTTACTCTTCTGCCTTGTGACACTTCCACTGTTATGACACGAGAAGGCACCTCAATGCTAGAATCCTTTAGAACTTTGAGCTAATAAATTTCAGTTCATTAAAGAAAAGCCCAGTCTGTGACATTCTGTCATTCAAGGACAACGCTGAGTAAGAGAGATACATGTAATTCTTTTTTCTTTAAATTTCTCTCTAAGTAACTTTTATAATTTTATTTTGTCATTTCTCAAAATGTTTTATTTCATTTGGGAAAAGGAGGAGACCGAAAGAGACTGGCACACGGATGGGTAGTGGAGGACAACTTTCAAAAGTGAGTTTTCTCCTCTCACCATGTGAGCTCTGAGACTTGGGTCTCCAGGCTTAATAAGCAGGCACCTTGCCTGGTGAGCCATCATGCTGACCCACCTGATAATTTTTTACAAAATTATTTGAGCTTTATTGAATGGGAGGAAAGGAAGAGATAATATATAACCGACATTGTGGCACTAACTGATTCAGGGAGGTCCTAGTCGGGGCTCCGAATCCAGAAGGTCTGCCTACAAGACAAGCCTGAACAAGGAACCATACAGGCAGAGGGATGGACAACCAATGGGAAACGGCCATCTAACCTGGACACCTAGTAAACAGCTAAATGGTTGGTGGCTGCTCCCCCCTCCCCCGAGCAGAGGGGTGGCAACACCTGATTGGACCCCGACCCTGTATAAGCCCAAACACTTCCTGAGTAAAGTTGAGTCTGCAGCCAACTCGTCCTCTGTCTGCTGCTTCTCCCCTGACTCCTGAGGTCTGGGGGTGAGCTGGCGACGGCTCACCCATTCGCCTCAAGATTCGGCAACAAGACATAAAAATATTTACAGAGATGTTCAGATGCAGAATGGCTTAAAACATTGTTGGATATTATTTATTCAACCTCTGTGACAGATGTTATATTCATTATAGCTTGCATATAGTTTCAAGCCTTTCCGACACACAAGGCTGAGATTTTTAAAAGCAATCATAATTTACAAAACTTGAAACAAATTTGAGAAACTAACATTGAAATATTTCTTGCTGATCAAGATAGGGTAGCAACTGAAGTACAGGCTTTTTTTTTTTTTTTTTTTTTTTTTTTGGTTCTTTTTCTCCTGTTCCTCCTTCTCCTCTTCATCTTTCTTCTTTTTTGTGGCAATTGAAGTCTCACTATGTAGCCTAGATGGGATCACTATGTACTTCAGGGTGGTCTCGAGCTCACAGTTGTCTTCCATCAAGTTTCTGAAAGTTCAGATCATAGACATGTGCTGTCATACCGGTCTTGAAGTATATAGCATCTAAAAATTTTGTCTGTGTTAGATTTGGGACAAACTTAAGGTTTGTTCAGTTCAATTTAAATGAGACACAGAGAGAGAGATATACAATTGATTGGCTGTGAGTGAGTCCAAAGATGGAAACTAATTTCACACACTTGGTGATTGGTCTTTGGTAGAAATTTCAGCACAATGGTCCAGTTTCAGGCATGAGTAGAAACTTGTATATTGTCATAAAAATGTTTGTAACTCCCCTTCTGCAAAGAAACCCTTTTTTCTCTTGTCTACAATATCCAAGGGAGATTTCATTATGTAAGAAATCTAAAGCTAACTCTTTGCATATTCTGGCATATAGAGGACACTCAGTACATGAAAAAAAAATGGAGCGTTTGTTATATGATAGGCTTTGCTTTGAAGTGGATTCATCTCTGGGAGGAGAATCAGCACTTGGCAAGAGCAAGTGTAGAAACAGACTCCACCATGGACCATACTGGGACATGCTGGAAAGAGAACTCAGTTGTCCTGGAGCTTGGCAACATCTTTTCAAGCAAAGTCTCCAAAGGTAGACCATGATGCATGAGCCCATGAGCCAGGTGAGGAGATTAGTATGTCTAACAAACATACTATTAAACAAGATTCCTAGGGCTCAGGAGCAATTCAGTATGCAATATGGAATGATGATCATTCCCCTCCCCCCCCCCGGACCCCTCATTCACTCTCTATGAATGAAATCAGATTGACAGATGAAAACTTGGGGATAACAATTCAAATTGGCAAAAGATGCAACTTTTTTGCTGCATGCATGGGTGTAGGTGGTGGTGGTGGTGGTGGTGGGGTGTGGGGGGGGGCTCATGAATATGTGAGACACAAAGGTGACCTCAGAAATCACCCTGGATTGCTGTTCTTTGTTATTCTTTCCTCTGGGGTTTCCCAGACTTTGCCTTCCAGGCTGGAAGTGCAGGCCTCCATCATTTGCATCATTTTTTTGTTGTTGTTGTTGTTGTTTTTACTTTTCTAGTTTTACAAGCCTATTGAGTATTTATCCCTGCTTCCCTCCATCCCACCTCCTTCCCATTTCCCTCCCTTTTCTTTCCTTCATCAATCCATCCCTCCTTACCACCCTCCTGCCTGTCTGCTTTTATAGACTCCAGGATTCCCTCTGGCATACAAGATTTTCTCTCTTTGGGCCACCCCACTGACAGGAGCATTTTCCTCCACTCATCCAACTTTAGTCTCCAAGGTTTCTATTATATGTTCTTATCTCTCTTGAGTTCCTTTATAGTCAATGGGGGCATGTTGATACTCAGTCATTATGCAGGTCTAGTAAGGACAAGTCTCATGCAGTCCTTCTTTGAATGGAATGTCTTGTCCAATGATGAACCTTCCCATTTTTGGATTCTTACAATCTCACCACCCCTCTTCCACAAAGTTCCCAAAGCCTTGGGATGGGGAGAGATTAGGTTGGCCTGATTCTGGGTGAACCTGCATTCTGGCGGCCATTGCTGCCCACTTCACTGCTCTTCTACTGCCCTAGGCTACCTTCTGCAAAGGTGTTGAGATCCTTATCTATGTTGTAGAAGATTTCTAGGCTGAGTGTCGAGTGTTCTTCCAATCTATGGGTATAATAGCAGTTATTTTCAGAGAGATTGGTGTACTATCTTCCTATCTATAGATTTATTGGCTGCTTTTCCCTATTGATCTATTTTCTTTCTTATTTTAAGCTCTTGTTCAAGTTAATAGGAATGTGTTCCATTCTGACAAGCCTGTCTTCAATTCAATAAGAAAGTTGTTGGTTGTCTCCTTGATACTCATACCATTATTACACTGGTGATCACCTACTTCCATAGTGGTTTTTATTGCAACTTGTACATCTCATTAGTTGATAAAGCCTATGGTTATTTCTCTCCCCCAGTAGCTTCTATAGTATTGGTTGGTACTGTGTAAGCTATCCAGCAAAGATAAAGTTTTTAGACCAGTTCCAGTTGATGTATTTTGCCCATATTCTGTGAGCCATATGTATTGAATCTTCAGTGATAGGGTCTTACTGACAGTTTTTTGAAGAGCAGCCAAGATCAATGGCAAAAGCCTATTATGTTTAGGGAATCTTTGAGACCTATATGATCAATATTTTATTTTGTCATATACCTGTTACTTCTAGCAAATTTTTGTCTTAAGAGAATCAGCTTAGGGCCCCCCATTTTTCCTCATTTTATGCTTCTCTTAGGGACTGCTCATTCTTGTTCCTTTCTTTAAAAGGCACTTTTTTTGACATTACTAGCATAGGAGGTTTTTGGGGGGTTATATCCCACACCATCCAGTGTTTTTTTTTTTTATTTCAGCTCATACAAACTTATTAGGTACACCAGTTCCCTCCCTCCCTCCTCCTCCTCCCGTACCCCCTGCTCCCCCTCCCCACCCCTCTCCCTACCCATCCCCCAGTGCCTCCCACCCCAATTCCCAGAGAGTCCTTTCTTGTGCATGTCTGATTTTCCTCTGGGCCCTTCTCTCCAATGACGTACAAGGACCCAGTGGCCTTTCCCTGAACCCTTTCCCGTGTTCCCCTTAGGTATAGGAACACTGCTGTGGCTGCCAATCCCTTGCCTCCAAGGATCTTGGTGCCTTTAGCAGATGCTAGACTTTGTGAGGTCAACAGTGTGTTGGACAATGCGCAGGGCATGCAAAGTCCAATTATGATTGCTTCAGCCCTAACTAGTATAGAGTATCTTACATATCATTGCTCCTCCCATTCTTTTGCTCTTACACTCTTACCACCCCCTCTTCCGCAAATTTCCCTGAGCTTCAAGATGGGGAGAGACTAAGCTGGCCTAGTTCTAGGTGGTTGATATAGAGTCTCTGAAGTTCTGGATTGTGGTTTGTTGATTTTCTTTTGCAGTTTTGCTGCTCCTGCAATGCCCTTCACTCCATCCTGGTGGGCATTGTATGTTACCCCCTGGCCAGAGACAAAAAGCTGTTAGAGTCTTGTGATAAAAGCACATTCAAAGGTAAATGTAATAAAAGTGGGAAACCACAGTGAGGGAGGGGTCTATCACCCATTTGCAAAATTGTTACTTTTTATCTGCCAGACTATATGGCCTCCTCTTCTGGTGAGATCATACCCCCTTAGTAGTAAATGATCAGGAACAAAAGTCTGTGAACTTAATCAGATGTCTCATTACTTATTTGGGTCCTTGGTGGAGGCCTATTTTCCCTGCTGTAACATGGTCCCTTCTCTCCTTGTTTCTGGTGTGGCCCTCCTACCCCATCCCTCCTGTTCATAATCCTTGGAATTACTGTCTCTAGGTGGGCTGGGTGGGTTTGGTACTAGGAGCCACCTATTAGGGAGTACATACAGCGCTTAATTTTCTGGGTCTGGGATACTTCACTTAATATAATTGTTTCTAATGACATCCATTTCCCGGCAAATTCCAGTAATTCATCATTTTTGATGGCTGAGTAGTACTCCATTGTATAGATGTACCACTGTTTCCTTATCCACTCGTCAACTGTTGGACATTTGGGCTGATTCCATGACTTTGCTATTGTAAACAGTGCTGCTATGAACATGGTCGTGCTTGTGCTATCAAGGTGAACCTCTGCTGTATGGGGGGGTTATTCCCAAAAGTGGAATAGCAGGGTCATATGGCATTTCAATCTTTAATTTCTTTAAGAATCTCCAGACGGCTCGCCAGAATGGCTGTATGAGCCTGCATTCCCACCAGCAATGTAGGAGAGTTCCCCTCTCTCCATATCCTCTCCAGCATTTGTCATTGTTAGTATTGTGGATTTTTGCCATCCTGACCGGACCACCCAGTGTTTTTATGGAGGCAAAAGCTTTAACCCTTGAGCCATCTTTCCAGCTCAGCATACAGCATCTTTAACAAAGAGCTGTGCTATGCTAGAAATATGTAGAATGAAAAGTCAAATTGATGAAAGATTTAACTTGGAGACTAGCACATGAGAAAGCTTCTTACCTTCCCTGTCTACAGAAACACAAACATCTACAACTTCTAGGTGTCAGCTAGCTCACAAGCAGGTGTTAAATATTTATAATCTCACATAAGGTAGAGGAGCAGCAATAATAAAAAGATGAAGTGGGGTAGCGGGGAGATCCTTTAATGGATTGAGCAGTTCTACTGGGGAGGGCAAGAGAAGATGTGTATGGAGGATGGTTTAGGGTAAATGATGGGATGAGGCTTAAATAGTACATCGAATTTACTGGCTCAGGTTTTAATCAAACTCCTCAACATTCTCAAGAATGTTATTCCATTTTTTTGTGCTCCTCTGAGTATTTTGCTTGTCCACCTGCCTCCGGATCTAGTGAGTTTACACATAGTCTGACTTTATTGTAGTGACAAGTAGCTGCTAGCAGCTCCGGGCTATAAACTTTCCCTTTTCACAGCCAGAAGGAAAGACCAGTGTCTTCCCACATTTATTAAAGTTCGGATCTTTATTATGACTGGGGCCTCTATTGAAGCTATCCTGGGGCCTAGAAGAACATTATGGGTTGTTTGAATTAGAGCAGGGTCATTCACCCTTCTTGGAAGTGTTTGCCATGGCCCAAGGAATGCTCTTGGATTAGTTTGGCTTAGGTCAGTGTGTGTCTCCTAGAGAAAACAGCTTAAGGCACCAGTTATTCTTTGATAGAGAAAGGAAAAATTGAAGAATTGGAGGCATGCCTCCAGGAGCCAACTGTAGCAGGCAGTTCCTTTGACTCAAATTCCAGACTGGAAAGTGTAGGTTTGTTGAAGGCCTAGAAACTAAAAGACTTACATCTAAGCAAGTCCCTGCACTTGTTCTTAGACTAACACTGCTTTTCTCTTCCTGAACTCTGGGGCTAGAATTTCAACTGAATCATAGATGATAAGAAAGGTACATAGTAAGAACTTTAATGTTTATCTTGAAAAATTTGAAGATTGTCTTAAAAGCTTGGGAGAATTTCGTGGAAAAAGGTTTTTCTTTTTCCCAATTTTTTTCCTTTGTGTATTTGTTTCAAATAAAGCTTGTAATTTGGGAAGATTATTTAAACAATGAATCAAACAGATCAAAGCCAAAAGATTTGGAGTATTCAGTGCAGGAGCTTGAACTAAAGCACCATCAGTGGTAATGGGGTTAAAATGCTCATGTGAAAAATTTAAAGGACTTCTCTAAGGACTTAATGAATGAGTCAATAATGTTGGGACAAGATGTTAGGGAGATGGTTCAGTGACTAAACAGCTTGCTGTGCGACCAAAATCAAACTTTGGATCCCCAGATCCCATATGAACCATTGGTTGGGTGTTACAGCAGTGGCCCACCTGTAATGCCAGACACAGAGGGCAAAAATAGGGCTCCCCAGAACAAGCTGGTTAGCCAACTAGTCCCGCTGGTGAACACTGGATTTGATTAGAAATAAGAATGGTCAAAGATGATTTCCAATATCATTTTTGGTCTACACACATATGTAAATGCATATACATATAAGCATTTATGCCCTCACATGTGTATATGCCTACAGATATGAAGGCACATGTACCCCCCATACATATATCCACATGAAATAATGGAAGAGAAAGAGAGAGAGAGAGACAGAGAGACAGAGAGAGAGGAGAATCTATGAGAAAGGACTTGACTGTGATGGTGATACAATTGATGGGAGGTGATGGAGCCCATGGAAAGTGAAAGAGTCCATGAGAAGTGATGGAGCCCATGGGAGGAGATGATGGAATCCACAAGAGACCATGTGATCAATGGGGGAAGATTATGGAGACCATTGTTAAGGTGATAATAGTAACTACAAAATATATAGTCATCTCCTGACCTAATACTAGAAAATATTCCTACTGTTTTTACTCTTGGTTTGTGATGATGAAAATAAATAAAGCAGATTTATAGACAATGTAGGGTGGTTTCAAATCTCATTTCTGCTTCTTTGCTGAGTTCCCAGCCATCAATGAATAATAAAATAATAATATTGTTTAGTTATCCTTTCCTTCCTCTTCTTTTATATTAATGTTAGCAAAGGTTCTGGTTTTCTGTAGAGTTTAATATCTGAAAAATAGATGCCATTAAAAGTGTAGGCAAGGTAAGAATGGTCACTATCCCTAACTAGTAAATCATTCCATGACTGAAGAATGAACTCTGTATATTTGAAAATGTAAAGTGCAGTATTGTAGATGGACTCAAAACAAAAATTTAGACCATATCAGACTGATTTGGATCTTTACTAAATAAAGTAAGAATGTGAGCTTGATCCAGCTGTTCACGCAGGACAGGGTGAGCTGTGAATAACAAATTGGACAAGCTGTATCTATAGACACTCGAGTTCTTATATGGGGAGTTGTTGTCTGTTGAATGAACAAAGACCTTTTCTTCTTCAATTAACATAGCCAGAGAAATACTTTGCTGACACACGTGACTGGAAAAACTGTGGCACGAATGACTCGTCATCAATGTGTGAGGCAAATCTATGGTGTGAGTTGAATACATGGAGCATGTTTATTGCTCTTTCCCACACAATAAAATTTCACTTAGTGAGGAAAAGGATTGAAAACTCAGCTGCTTTCTTTCCATGCGTGTGTTCTTGGCAGACTTTTTTCACCAACACTGTTTTCTGTTTCAGATAATTTGGGATCCAGAAGACTCAAGAAGCCTTCAGTCCTGGGCCAGACACGGAACAGCAACATATTCCTACCTGTTTCACAGTTGTCTTGTTAAGACTAAATGTCAGTGTCCAGGATGAATGAAGTGTCCATGCTGTCAGGCTTCTAGTTGTTCCTTCCTCAGCCTAAGCTACCTTGGCCTGGGACATCCCCTCATCTGGCCAGCCCCTGCTTCCCATTCACCTCTGACCATTCATCCCCTCCTCGCCTCTCCTACTGTACCTGAAGACACATGTTCTCTCCATCTGCTCTGCCTCCTCAAGACACGATCCTTCAGGTTACATTCTGGGGTTTGCTTCTTGCCACTGGTGTCTACCTGAAATTCTTATTATTTCCCTGTGCTTCTGTCACTCTTTCTCCTCCATCTTCCAGAACCATCTGGACAGATACTGGCTGGGAGGGTGCAGGGGTGGGATGAATGAGTGTGTGAGGCCCCCTGTTTACCCTGGATGATAGGACAGAGAAGTACAAGGTGTCAGCAGAGGCTCTGGTTTTACATGTGGGACAACTGAGTCACAAAAGGCTTGAATGATTTTTCCAAAGGATTAAAATAGATAAGTCAAAGCAGGGGATTGAAAACAGATAGCACTAAAACTATTGTTTCATGTCGCGCCAAGTGTGCTGACTGTTTGCACTTTTCCTTCCAGGCTGGTGCCTTTCCTTCAGGCTCACAGTTGGAAGGTTTAGTAGCACTCTACTAAAGTCTTAAATATTACCGGAAGGATTCTGGTGCAGAAAGTGAAGCTTAAAATAACTACTAGAAGAAAATATGTGTAGGCAGACATTCTCTGATATAGCGATGATCTTCTGTTTAATCATCTTCAGAGACAGTAAAGTGTCTTTTAAGGGAAGTTATTCACTGTGTATGTGTGGGGGTAGAATTTGGGGGAAAAGGGAAGGTGGCTAATATCATATCACTGGGCCATTAAGTAAAGCAAAGAATGGCCACCAGCTCACTCAGGGAGGAAGGCCTTGGGTCTGATGTGCTCACACTGTGTGCCGGGCATTTTCACCTTGCTTTCTGTGGATTAACTTGCTGCTGCTACGCTAGGAGACAGAGACGAGTAAAGACACCCTCTCTTGTCACTCTCCTCAAGCCCTAACCTTGTCTCTTACCCTCTCCTGACCTTGAGTTCCTCTGATGACTCCAGGCATTCATTCCTCTTCAGTGTTAGACAGAGCAGTACTTCATCTCCCAGTGTCCTACTCCTTCGTAGGTTCCTTAGCCTCTGTATCCCAATTTTACATTCTCCTCTCAGCCAATATGCCTAAAAGGGTGATTGATTTCTGGGGAAAGAAAATACTTATAGTTACCTACAAGGCGAATTGTCCAATTGAGAACTGAGCCTTTAGACATACCTATGGAACATAATTTAGTCCTGAGCAGGTGAATATGAAAGAAAGCTGGTTGACTCTGGCAGATGGGTAAATTAGAAATCATTCTCTTCTTTCAGCTTCTTTGGCTATGATATGGTCAGTTCTCTCTGGTAACTCTTGTCATAATTAACTACAACCTGATACCATGATATTAATAAAATACTCTTATTCTCACGAGCTCACCCAAGGTTTCCAGAGTCATGCTGGCCATGGCGGAGCTGGGCAAAGCGGACGAGAAGGAACTGCAGTGCCTGGTGGCCGGTGATCAGCAAAGGCGCAGTTTACAGGTGCATCACTTCATGAAACTCTGTTGGGATAAGTGTGTGAAAAAGCCTGGGAATCTGCTAGACTCCCACACGGAAAACTGTCTCTAGGTGTGTGGACCGTTTCATTGACACTACCCTTGCCATCACCAGTCAGTTTGCCCAGATTGTACAGAAAGGAGGGCAGTAGACCATCCCTTGGAATGACAGAAGCAGAGGACTTGTTATGAAGCAGCCTGAATGGGCAGTGGAGGAAGTTCTATCGACCCATTGTCAAGTTAGCATCAGGCCATTGCCACTTCTGTTAATGCTGAAAAGAAATAGATCCAGTGTTCAGAAAGTGAAATTTATTTATTTGGAATTCACACCAGTTATTCAATAAATGTGACGTTTCCAAAAAAACAATACTCTTATTCTTTTCTTCTAAATGATTTAGGTCAAGTGTCTGTCACAACAACTAAATATGAGACTAAGACAATTTTGTTAACAGAAGTGCAGTGTTACTGTGAAACAAAGGCACTAACTAAGGTGGTTTAAAATAATTTTTTCCCTTTTATATATCATGACTATAGTGGTTAAGGGTTTTTACACTGCAAAGTTTCTGTTTCACTTTGCATGAACTGAAATCATATGGTGTGATGCTGGAGGAAGGGCTGGTCTGTTGAGCTGAGAAACTTCCTTCTTGTCTTAGTGGATACTGGATTCCGGAGTCCCCCCTCTCCACCTGGTCTGTGCACATACTTTTTCAGAAGGGCACCCAGACTTCTCACTGACATCCTATGGCTTCTTACTCTTGACCATGTTTTTTTAATGAAAACCAGAGCCCACAGTATTCAATCCTGAGTTAGGAGGTAGCCATTCTTTAGTAGGTTTAATGGTCCAATGACATGACATAAACCACCCTTTTTTCCCCCTAACTCACCCCCACCATATACACACAACAAAGCTCCTCAAATGTGCCATTTTAAAGAAGACCACACTTTCTGTAAAGATGGTTAAAATAAAAAACTCTTTCTATCGTCTATGAGTTTCAGTAACTTTGGAACCATAATCCTCCCACCTATCGTTGCACTTTCTGAACATTGATGAAATCGACCACTTAATTTTCCTTCCCCTATTAAACTGTGAATTGCTTAAGAGCAGGAAATTACAAGTTCACCTTTTCCTCTGGGTACAAAGGAACACTTTTTTCAGCATATTTATAAAATGAGAGACTTAAAGGTGGGCCAGAGTATTCATAGTTTTCCAGTTGAAGGAAACAGTAGAATCCCATTATGAGAGACTATTTCACCCAACAAAAACCCCACATATGCATGATAAAGAATGTCCCAAGAATCATAACTGGGAAATGGTTGTGTTTTCTTAATTTGTCCTTAAAACGTGTAATATGTCCTAAATACTTTTGGTGCCATTTTTTTTCTTTTGCTGGTGTCTACAAAGTCACAGTCTCTCTTTGCTTTGGAAGCATCTGACATTATAGCTTCTCTGTTACTCACATTTTTTGTTCCAGTTTATTTTTTATGTGTCCATTATTTCTCATCATTGCACAAAGTCTTCAGCTTTTTGCCTTTCTGCTGTGTAACACTGAGTTCTGGGGAACACTTGGTTTCCCTCTTGGCATCGTTACCGTGCATTTTGGATGTATACACACCTTCACATTTGCACTTCCATCATCCTTCTCAGAATGTTGACATGGCCTTTGCTTGGCAGCTGCTCTCCACGCAGCTTCCCTACCCCTCAGGGAGCACGTATCCTATTTAGGTCATTGTTCAGTGACCGTGTTTCCAAACAAAACTCAGCTTCTGGTGTTAGTTAGGTCCTTGTGGACCTGGGTGAGGTAGAGAATGGCAAACAAATCCCAACCACAGCCTTCCTAAAGAAGGCTCTGAGCCCCAAAGAAAAATGTGTAGAAATTGATTTATCCCATTAACTGAATATATGAAACAAAACATTAGAAATTAGATGCAGACATTAATACCTAATGCCCTATTCTCTAGTGAATCCCTCCCTAGTTTCACCTCTGGAATCCCAAATAAGTGCAAGAGATGTGAAGTCATCCTCCAGTCCTGAACCTCACTTACAGCAATATTTGTTTTATGTCGAGGTGTATGGGCATTGAAAAAGGAAAACTGTGATCACTTATTTGATGTGTTGATTTAATAAAACTGTGAAATTTATGGCTAGAATTTTAAAAACTTGAGCTAAGGAAATTTCAAGAAGTATCTTTCAGTGATTATACTGTGCGAATCATGCTACGCATCATGAGAGATAGTCATTGTCCCTTAGTTCCTTCCTAAACAGTCTCTCAAAGGAAATCAAAGGTGTTAGAGTTGGAAGGACACTTACTTTCTAGGTTGGTAGTCCAGTCCCCAAGCTTGGTGAGTGAGAAATGTAAAATCCCAGTAGGCTGAATTGCTTGGGGAATGCTATGATCTTCCCACCATTAGTTTCTTCACCAAAATGAAAGAAATCAAAATGCTTAACTAATGGAGAGGTCATAAAGACCACATACAGGAATGTGCATGGAGTGCTAAGCTAACTTCCCACATAGTTAACTCCAAGTATAAGGACTGACTTTCAGTAGCACTAGGGACCAGTGAAGTAATTCCTTTAATAGAGGTAGGAATCATGAAATAATGTCACCTAGTGACTCATAGTTATTTTAGTTCATATGGCTGTATTCTCTGATATATGCATAAATGTCATGTTTCTTGGAATATCTCTTCATCATAAGTATCACATGACTATATTATTAGCTAGAATGATACAAACAGGAAGTGACAAACAGCAATCCAGATTGGTTCTTTCAAACCCTCACTTTATGGTGCTCTCTATGGTGTGAATGTATCATGTTTTAGTCTGGGCAAGATTTCTTCATTAAAGCCACATTCAGAAATAGAGAGGTGTTGATTGTCAAACTGCCATTTGTTTTTACCAAGCCACAACGGAAACAAAATAATGTTTCAACCAGGAACAACAGCAACAAAACCCAAATCTTTTTTTTATATATATGCACTGCTTAGATGCAGTATTAAGGTAAAAGTAGATACGTATTTTTAAGTTAAGACTTTCTAATATAGACACAGATTAAATGTCAGCCATTTGTTCTGTGAAGCATCCCAGATGCTCCAGGATAGACTCCAGGTTGTAATTTCTAGGAGATCCTTCACGCCCTTGTCGGGTATCAGCTCATCTTCCAGCTGTTTTGGTAGTGGTCAGTCTGGGCTGACTTCTCCTGAGGGGGCAGAGGAAGTCCTTCCAACCTACCTGGTGCGTGTGGTTCTCATTCAGACCTGGGTGTCAGCCAGCAGTGCTGGAAGGCTGGTGAGTTGGATGTTCACCAATCCTCTATTCTTGGAAAGCCTGACTTCTTATCACTTCGTGTTAAATATGGATGGGGACGTCTCTCCTGATCTAAACTTCTAAGTGTATCCAATTCTCAAGCACATGTTCCCTTCTGAAAAGACCCAAATGGAAAAACATTGAATGGAGTACCACAGAACCAGAACATGCTGCTGGCTCCCAAACATGTATCTCTTTGTCCTACACAGTACTATATTAAGGCAAGATTGTTCAGGAATTTGCTTGCTATTGAATAGTTTTATCTTTTATGAGTTTTATCCTCGAACATAAGTTTTATTCTCATGTGAAATTATTATATATATTTCTCACGAGATTTGTAGTCTCCCGAGATTTATGTAACAGTGTAGATGTAACAATGTAACATATACTTTTTTGCCCTCAACTTTTCTCTGTTGATTTCATACATGTAACAGTGGTCACTCATCAGCTCCTCATTCAGCTGTGAGGCTGTAATTCTCTGGAAAAAAAATCAATGAGATGTATTTGAATAGCCACTTGTGTATGTATGTATGTGGAGAGGCAGAAAGAAGGATTGAGAATAAAGATTGATTCATATAATTATGGTGACAGGTAAGTCCCATGAACCGCACTTGGCAAGTAGAAAATCCTGGAGCGTCAGTGTCATGAGTCCAGCCTGATTCCAGGGTCCTGGGAACCAGTAGAACTGGCAGGACAGAGAAACAGAGATAAAAGAAGAACTATGCTTCAGTGTAAATTTAAAGACAAAAAAATCTCTTCCCCAGTCCAGGCAGTCATGTAGGAGGGAATCTTGTCCTACAAATGAAGGTCAGCCTTTTTTATTCTTTTCAGATGGTTGGATGTGCCTATTCCCACCCGCTGGGTAAGCAAGGGCAATTTGCTTTACTCAGTCAACCAGCTCAAATGTTAATCTCTTCGGGAACATGCTTACAGACATACAGAGAATTAATGTTGGATCAATGTCTGGGTGCCAACTGTGACACCCCCCCGAAAGACACATGAATTAATCATTGTCATGCTAGGTGCTCTTGCTTTAATCAGTCTGATGCAGTGAGAAATCAGGCTACTCTTTAGACATTCATCATGCATGGAGCAATGAAATTAGCATTGACTGAATTTTTAATTTTATAGAAGCTTCAATTTGCTCATATATTCCTCAGGCATGGTAATTGTGGTGATGTATTAAGTATCTACAGAGCAATAATAAGAAACAAATTAGGGTTCCTTAAACTGAATGTTTTAAGGGGAAATGTGGCTCATTGTTCTAAAAAGTATTATCCATGGACTTAAATAGACTGCTGCATTCTTAATTCTTAATTGTAGTTACCATGCTATTGAAAAAATTCTCTTGAATTTTTTCCTTTGTTTAATTGTAATTTGCAGGTATCATTTCCATTGATCTTATTTGTTGAATAGGTTGTTTGATTTCTTGATGTTCAATTTTTTTGCATTTCTGTATATCATTTGGCTAACTGATACTTAAGCAACATTTTTACAGTCTCAAACTTCCTTTCCATCTTTTTATGTCCCAGTGTTCAATTATTAAAGTCTTCCTATTTTTCCTCTTGATCACTAATTCTCTATTCAGCAGTGTCTACACTAGTGTTTAACCTGTTTCTTTTTTTTAATTTTTTTATTATTATTTATTATTTATTCAATTGTGGGTATATGCGTGTGTGCATGTGTATGTGTGTGTGTGTAGAACCACGGACGAATTCGGGAACCACCATGGACCACCTCCACCTCCTCCTTGTTTACTCTGCCCCGGGATTCACAGGCTCTGCCCTACCAGGACCAGAAGCACAGGTCGCCCCCGCTTCCGCCTGGCGTCTATACGTGGGGTCTAGGATCCGAACTCAGGACCTTCTGCCTGCAAGGCAGAGGCTTAACCCCTGAGCCACCTCTCCAGCCCCTAACCTGTTTCTTTAATTATAGGAAATATTATATGTAGAATTCTAATAATAAAACTACATTATTATGTATCAGTAGCTTTTATTTTTTTAATTTGTAGCAGTGCTTGAATTCGTACTGAATCATTTTTAGACAAGTCTATTGGTAGTCACTATGAGGACTGAATTTTGTCACCCATGCTGTCTTCTATTAAATTGTCTGAAGATGAGTTTTCACCTCTTAAAAAAAAAAAGCTTGGATGGATACTGCACTGATAATTAAGAAGAATTTAAACCATGAGAATTTTGAGAAGCATGTGAGTCATCAGAATAAAAAGAACCATGTGTGAATTATGTTTGAATCATGAAAATACTGTGAGAATCATGAAAATCAAGATTCTTGAGTCATGTGAGAATTATGCATATCTGGGTTCATAAAATATCATTGTGCATCCATTTTTATTTGTGTCTTCTAGATATACCAGAGGTATAACTAATTGAATATTGCTTTGAAGTTATGCTTTTCTTTATTTATATGAAGCAAAACACAGACTTTAATTGTATTAAAGAGTTTGGGACCATATTCAAGAAACCCACTAGTAATCAAAATGTAAGCATTGTAAGCATGTTCATCTTCCCAGAATGTTCCTCGATGTTTCTGTGACACTGTTTTTTAAAAGTTTCTCTCTCTGCTATTACCTGTATTAGTTTTTCCTCTTTTAGAATTTCAGTTGGGCTTGGTCGCAAAGGCCTGCAATTCTGGCTAAGTGTTAGGCACGTCTGAGCTACTGAGCAAGTTTCAAGTCAGCCTGGGCAACTTTATGAGACCCTGTCTCAAAAATGCAAAGTAAGAAGAAAGCTTGAGACACAGCTCAGTGGCAGTACATAGAGCATAAAGGAAGCCTGAAGTTCACTCTTTAACACTGAAACAGCAAATAATTTCATCGGCTAGCATGAAACATATGGTTTTATGTCAGTCTTTTTGTGCTGAGGGTATTTTCACAGTGACCCATATCGATGTGTATATTACAGGTAATTTTTTTATTGCAGAGTAGTATTCCATTGTATGGACATACCATGATTTCTTATTCATTCACTTTTGCATTGATTTTGGTGTTGATACTAGCAATGAACCATCATAAAAAAGTCTGTGAACATTTGTAATTGCTTATATAGATAACTATTTCATTCCTCTGAGGAACCTACATGGGTGGGTTTCATGTACAACAATATATTTAGATCAAGATTTCCAGTTTCCCTAGAGACAATAAGTTTTCAGTTTCCTCTACTAACATGTGAGAGCTCCAGACTTCTTCGTAAGACTAATACTTAGTGTTTTAACCTTCAGTCACTCCAGAAGATATGTGTTGTGACTTTAATGTTCATTTCTTTGATAACAAATAGTGTTTGACATGTTTTATATGTTTAGTGACATGCACAGCTTTCTTTTTCTCTGCTAAACAATTTCCTTGTGTGTTTTCATTACCCATAATTCTGAGAAATGGTTAAATATTCCATCTATAGCTACTTTCCCCCTTTCTTTTCCCTTTAAACATATACATACACACAGTCACATTGTTCGTAGTGATACTGTGTGTAACAATGGGCATCTTCTCCAGTTATGCTTCCCTAAGATTATATTGCCTGGTAATGTTACAACTGTCTTAATTTGAATAATATACTTTATGATAGACACAAAAATGAATAAATGGCCAAACAATGTATTTTTGTAGTGCAGCCTCATTGTTAACATATATTTCATATATGCATGTGTTAAAGCTCATTGAACCACACAACTAGAATTTATGCATTTTGCTTCATGTAAAGGATAACTAAATTTATGTTCATTTAACACTTTTATATATTTATCTGTATTATTTATACTTTATATGTTGAGCATTTATTACCTTTACCTTTTCTTAAGCTTCCTGGATCCCATTTGTCTCTCTAAATAGTTCTACTTCAACTTTCATGTCATATGTGAGTATGTTATTTTTGTCTATACATGTATACATATACATATGTATCTATAAAAACTATTATATATATAATTTTATGTGTCTATATAAAACCTAGGAACTGTAGATGAGAGGATATTTATATTTCTTTCCAATATTGTTTTATTCACTTGATTATTTTCAGTTGCATCCATTTTCCTGAGAATAATATCACTTCATTTTTCCTTATGGCTAAAACATTCTTATCTAGTAGAGGACACTTAGGTTGATCTCTAATTTAGCTGCTTGAATTGTGCTGTGGTGAACAA
Source organism: Typhlomys cinereus (assembly GCA_023101885.1). NCBI lineage: Eukaryota > Metazoa > Chordata > Mammalia > Rodentia > Platacanthomyidae > Typhlomys > Typhlomys cinereus. Next base: position 5,354,530 of record JALPQD010000082.1, read on the forward strand.
TGACATGCAAGTAGTGCTGTGATCTTTCCACGGGGTTTTTCAAGTCAATATCCAAGGTTAGTTTGACTAACTAGCTTGCTTGGGAGATTCTGCCTTCCACCTTTTTCATATGATACAGGGATTTGAACTCTGGTTTTTTTGCTTACACCACAAGCATTTAATTGCTGAGCCATCTCCCCAGCCTGATTTCTTCCCCTATCGTCCTATTACTGGAAATTGAAGTCACCACCTTTTTGCTTTGATGCTATTTGTCCTTGCCTCCCATCTTTTCCTCATCCCTTTGCAGAACTAAATTTGCTACAAAACTGTAAACCATGTTGGGGAAAAGGGAATGAATTTTATGGTTAAGTATCCCTATATATTCTGTGGGCTGACATGGTTTGGAACCTGACAAAGAACACACCAATTAAACCATTTTGCTTTGTGAACACACTTCTTTATTGTCTTTGGTCCATAGGGATCATGACTTACAGAGGGAAAAGGCAAGTAAGTTATGTTTAAGAAGCAATGGGATGCTTAACTTTAGTCTCCAGGTAAACCTTAGATGATTCCTTCCAGGATCCAAAGTTGTATCCTTAGTCCCCTTTCTCTCACGACACTACTTGTGGGAAAAATCATGGGAAATTTCAAAGCACAACCTTCAAAGCCATATAGCCTCGACTACTTGGTTGAACTCTTGAAATTTGAAATTCTTTGCCAGTAAAGAACATCACAATGATATGTATATTAGAAATTGCTTGTTTTTCTAAAGAATAAAAGCGGTTTTAGATTTTATTTGTAAAGTACTTAATATGTAGCTCAGCATGTATTAATTTCTAAACCAATGTTAGAGTCATAACTTGTTAGAGAGCCATGTAGTTTAGGGGTATAGTATTCTGCACAGCACACAGAGAGTGCTGATTTCTATTCCTAGCACAGGAAAAATAAAAGAGACATATATTATTTGCTAGTAGTATTGCTATCCCTAATAATTAATAAATAAGAAAACATTTTAAATGATACTAGACTAACACATCAGCACTAGCTTTATTGAAACATATTAATCTTGAACTCTAAAATATAGACCAAGAGCTTCTTATCACAAGTCAAATTTTCTTTTCTTTTTTGGCATGTGTTTGTGTGCCTGTGTGTGTTGTGTGTGTATGTGTGTGTGTGTGTATTTGTGAACACAAGATGTCACTTGAGTGTGTGTGTCTATGGAGACCTAAGAGTAACAGCAGAAATAAACTCTGGAATGCTCCTACCTCCTTATTGCTTTGCTCTGGAGTTTCCCAGGCTCTGCCTTCCAGGGATAGAACTACAGGCCACTCTCATATCTGCCTGGCATTTTTGTGTGGATGTGGGAATCAAACTTAGTTCCTTTGTTTGTGAAGCAAAGATTTTAATCCCTAAGACATCTCCTCAGCCCGCAAATCAAATTTTCATGTGTAGTACATTGTACAGTATACTTCTCTTACATTGACACTATGAATGTTATATCTGGAGTGTCGAATATCTTTAAAAGACTGAAGCCTACTGTTTATACATGAGTCAGTATGAAAAAAAAATACATGGTAATGTAATGAAAGAACCCTCTGAACCAGAACAGAAGCGTTATTTCCACAACACTGAGAGCGGCTAAACAAAGCTTGCTGGAAGCTGCTTGGTGCCGTGTGAGCTGCTCACATGATCCAAATGCTTCCATTTCGTGATCTTACCGCTGGCGATCAGTGTGGGGTCTCATTTGTGAAAATCTAGCTGTTGGCAGTTTAGCCCCCATTTCCTTCTCAAGCTGTCATAAATGATCACATAGGAAGATAATACTTGATTGGAATTTTGTTTTCTTTTTCAGTCTTTTTTCTTTTACTCTCTTTCATTTTTCTATGAGGCTACTTGTTAGAGAAGAGACTAGATAAAATGGAGATTTCTGGCATACTATACTGACTAAATGATATGCACATTCTTAGAAGCAACACCCTCATTTAATGAAAGCATAAATAACCATTGCCTATGGTTTTACTGCTACTACTTCCCCAGTGTGAAGAGGCCACATAATAAAAGCATATTCAATGGATTACCTTCTGGTAGGAAACCTGTGGCTCTCTTGACTGATTTCATGAATTCTGTTTAGCTGTAATTTAAGAAATCATAATTTTAATTCAGTTGAAGATGGTAACTGAGATGCTTACAGAATGCAAAGTGATATTATGACACCTGGATAGTAACAATGTAGAAAGATTAAACAAAGCTAATAAACATATTCATCACTTCAAATACTACTATTATAAGAACATTTGAAAATCACTCTGTGTATGTGCATGAGTATAGAGGCCTAAAGGTGATGTTGGGAGGAATCATTTTTGATCACTCTTTCACCTTATTCTTCTGAATTTGGGTCAGTATCTTCTAGTCATGACAGGGCTACCACATGCAGGAACTCACTGCAAAGATGTCTATTTCCACAAGACTTGTACAATGGATGGCCTATCAGAAGTTCCTCATGGATGATGGAGGAGCTCTGGAAATAGTATACCTCCTTAGAGACTATTGAACAGACAGACATATGAAAGGGAGCTTTTTTGACTCGTGACTTGCCTGCTGATGGGTCATCTATACCCCAGGGGGTGCCCAGGATATTGCCAGTGCAGATATTCCAGATAAGACCTTGTGGGTCACACTTGCAAGGAGACAGGAAAAGAAAAGGGAGATCCGCTGGAGAAGAGAGGAATGGGATTGGGTAGTAAGGGCAGAAGAACATGGATTCATTCCATCTATGTACTATAAAGTGTCAAAGAATAAAAGAGAAAAAGTAAAAGTAATCAGATATGTAAATGTAACAAGATATTTTTCTAAAAGACTATTGGTCTGGTCTCTAACATACCAATCATATGACAAAAAATCAGAAAGAAGAAGAGGAATTTTCTAGATTAAATAGCATCAAAGAGACCTAACAGCAAAAGCAAGAAATAATACTTGTTTGGGCCCAGGTTTGATTAAGTCAGTATATTAGAGTAAGTGTAAAAAAAATGGAACTATCATTTGTCATTAGGACAGTCTTATAGATTTTGGCAGATGTACTAAAAGTAATTGTAATTATGAACTATTTTTATTACCCTTTTCTAGAATTACATACTAAGACACATAAGGAAGACATGTCATCATTTGTATTGTTTAATTTAAACTACTGCAGCAAAACAGTACATGAAGCAAGTATTCCAAAATATTAGAAATAGTTAAATATTGAGATTGAGCATGTAGGACTTGTGATACTAGGTTTGGTCTTTCTGTAAGCTCGAAAATCTTGTCAACAGAAAGTAGAAGGTAAATGCATTGACAGCATCATTCTTCTTCAAAGGAAGAGTGCTGTTCAAAATAATTTTGAATAGAAAGACCCATAATGCAAAAAGTGGAGAGCGTAAGAGTGGAGTAAGGGGAAGCATATGAAAATGCCCTTGAAGAGAAGCCCAGAAATTCTGTGTAGTATCTACCGGTATTTGCCTTTTTCTAAAGGATCGTGTTTACATTGATGGACATATTTGAAGATGCCTTTCCTAGTTACAGGGGCCAGTCATATAAACTGTGTTTTGGAGGAATTAAAAAGAATTTGGCACTGAGCTTGGTGTTTTAATAGGGAGTGCTATCCTGCTATAATGGGGAGCCTAGGCTTTGATCTATGGCCCTGAATTTGACTGATGACTGTTATTTATTGTGAGTGTGAACTCGGGAGCAAGTTTCCTGAGCAGAGCATTAGCTGTCTACTCTGCAAAATGTTAGACCTTCAAGTCAGTAGTCAATGAAGCAATGTGCATAGAGTTCAATCCGGAAACGAGTGAAACTAAGGTATTTGGTAGAAGTTCATTAAAACCAAACAGAAGAAGATGGAAAGGGCTTGGAGCAGCAGAAATCTGAGTCTCGAAGAATCAGGGCGTTTCAACAGTGAAGACGACAGCACAAAAGCATATCATAGTATAAAAGGGCTGAAGTATTGGACCTTATGCTTCAAAACTAATCAGGGTAAAGATTGACTGAATCAAACATGAATACAAATGTCTTAAGGTGTTGTAATAGGGCTTTATATATAACTTACTTTAATTAATAGTCTAAGAAACATCAGCTTGTTTTAGAATGTTATTGAAAGACATATTGAAAGATCTCAAAAAGTTGCTATGGTAAGAGTTGTGCTTTGAGAAGATCCATGTGGCGATCACGGTCATGTGGCTCTGGAAATCCAAAGGCAAAGATCCCGTAACAGCATCTCCCGGCTCCCCCACTTGGGGGTTCTTCTCCATTTTCCTCACAGGATCTGTTCATTTCTTAGGAATAATGATAGTGCACATAAAAAAGGAAACCAAATAAACAAACCCCACACAATCAAGAAGTACAAATGGTCAGAACTGAATATGTATATAATGTATCTTTGTATGAGCATGCCTGCACATATGTTTGTATGAGCATGCTCGTGTGTATATTTGTGTGCACACGTGTGTGCAAATGGATGTGGCAGTCAAAGGACAAGATGAGGGTGTCTGTTCTCTCCTTCCACCTTGTGGGTTCTGGGAGTCAAATTCAGGTCATCAGGTTTGGTGGCAAATGCCTTTACACACTGAGCTGTCTTACAGACTCCTACAGGTCTGAATTTTTAGTACAGTTGAAAGCACATTTGAAAAATCCATTATCTTTTTTTTCTCCTGGGACAAATGCCTAGAAATGTGACCTGCTTAGCTAAAACAAGTGGATAACACAGGCTCGGTGACCTCAGGATGTGCTTTATAGTTCTTAGATTCCATGATTAGTTCAGCCTTCAAATCACTTTCTAGGGAACAGCAAATGGCTCTTACTAATGAAACACAATTTGAAGTTTGAAACTGAAATTACACATTTTCAATATAGCATTGTCATAAAGATAGCACAGCGTGCGCCCGTTCCCAGGAATAGAGAGCAGGATGTCATGGTTGGTCACTCGTGCAAGACAGAGCGTAGGCGCTCACTTGTTCATCCCAAGGAAGATGTGGCTGTATAAGTTTTAAACATAAATCTGTTGGCAAGTGAAGCCACCGCGAGGACACTGCTACTGAACTGTGGAATCCACACTCAGCATCCAAGTGCTCAGAAATTTAAATTCTGCAACGACCCTGCTAAGAAACTGCTCCTTGAATTTAGTGCCTGCATTTAGTTCCTTTCTGAAATCTCTTGTTTGGCATGGGGTATGGAAATGGATCTTGAGGTTTTTAGAGTTTTGCAATAACAGTAAGAAAGCAGCACTATTAGATTCTTACCAGTAAGTTTATCCTGAGTTCCTGCAGACTCCAAAGTGCAATTACTTGGATAAAGTTTGGATAAGAGAACAATTATGCATGAATGATGCAGGCAGCAGTTCTTCTTCCTCAGAAATCGTGCTTCCCATAGCGGCCCAGGTCTTTCATCCAGTCAGTGAGGTTGAATGACTCCGGGCGTCTTCATGTAGTGACGTTCCTTTGCAGATCCTCCCAGGGCTAGGTGTGCCTGGCTTATTCCTTGAAAACAAAATCACTAGTGCCCCCCCCCCCAGCTCTCTCTGGAGCACCGTGAGCACCTTGAAACTTCCTGATAGCTTCCTGGTAGTTGCATCCTTCTCTGTTTTCTCCTGTCCAAAGCTGCTTCACGACTCTCTCATGTATTGGTGACTAGGAACAGAAGACTAGCCACTCAACGATCAGCTTGGTGTCTTTCTGATCGCAGGCTTGGAAGCTAACTCCGGAGTCATACTTTCCAGACATTAGCTTATACTAACAAATATGCTAGAAAATGAAATCCCTATTTACTATCACCATTATACTTACAGTTAGTTGCCCACGTCGGCTTATACATAGGTGCTATACTTCACTATTATGTAAGATAAAATTACCAAACACTATCAACTTCTCTGCACATAAACTAACGCAGTCAGATGAGGAATCCAAATATGATTCATCACTACTGATCACAGAACTGTCATACTTTATTAGGAAAAACATTGTGTTCCGAGGCTGGGCACCTTCTTCCTCCAGACCCCACCTGTATTTGCTTAAACTTTGTCTAAACATTTGCTGCACAAGCAATGGGACCAGAGTTTGGATCCCCAGATCCCACATAAAAGGTCAGGCAAGCATGACTGCCAACCTGTAAGTCCAGTCCCCAAAGGAGAAGCCTGGGGATCCCCAGAGCAGGCAAAATAGCTTGGCTGAGAGACCCAATCTTAAGAAAGAGGCGAAGAGTGATCAAGGATATTTTCTATTACCATCTTAGGCCTCTGCTTACATACACACATATACACCCCCAGCCCCACACACATATACCATTTGCCTGCCTATCCCCTCACATTAACATATATGTGGACACATGTACACACACATATGTACCCATCACACACATACACATGAAAAATGGAAAAAGAAAAGAGAAATGTGTAAGTACATGTGAGGAAAATAAGTAGTACCTTATAATTCATAAAATCATGTTTTACAACTGACATTATGCATAAGAATTTTTTGCTTTTTTATTTACTTACTTATTTATTTTGTGTTCATGTGTGTGTGTGTGTGTGTGTGTGTGTGTGTGTGTGTGTGTGTGTGTGTCCATGTATATCAGAAGCGCTGTACGTACCTTTGGAGGTCCCAGGGTGATTTTGGGAATCGTCTGGGTTGCTTCTACTCTTTGCTTTGCTCTGGAGTTTCACAGGCTTGCCTTCCAGAGCTGGAAATGCAGGCCTCTTATTTCTGCCTGACATTTTTATTGGGATCTGGGGATCTGAACTCAGGTCCTTTTGCTTGTGAGGCCTAAGTCATCTCTACAGCTCTCTTTTTTTTTTTTTTTTTTTGTAGTTTTATTTCACTGAGCAAGTTGCAGTGCTATTTGGTCAACATTATTCTTTATCTGAGAGATACTTTTCTTCATTTTTGCATGTTGTTGCTTGATGCTTTTATAATGTCTAGGTAATCTCCAGGGAGTGGATATAGGACTGTCTATCTGAGAGCCACTTTTTTCTTCATGATTTTTGCAGCAGTTGGAAAACAGTTGACATATGATTTGGTTGCTATTCCTGTATGGTTTAAATAATTACTATCTAGTGTGCTATTATAAATAAATGAAGACATAAAACAAAAACAAATCATGTAGATTAGGATATTCTCACCTAACATAAAGAGAAACCCTCATAAGCTAAGCCATTGGACACTTGCTGCTTATGTAATAAGTTCAGTAATGCTTGGAATTTGAGTCAACTTCTCTGTGATTCTTATTTTCTTTTCCACATTGTCACAACTTCTTCAAACATGTCATTGTAGCACTGCCTCTAAACCAGAGAGAATAGGGTAAGAGAAAAGGGGGGAAGTTGCTTCCCCACGGCTCTCTCAGAAAAATCCTCAGGAGCTCCCATCAAAACTCACCTTGGAGTTTAACACCCAGAATCCGGTGATGTGCCCACAAATGATTTATGTCTGAAAAGAGCAGCAACACACACACACACACACACACACACACACACACACACACACTCATGAGATACCAGCACAAAGAGTCTGTTATGAGGCTGGGCTCCTCCTGTTCCCCGGGTTTTCTCCAAAGCACAGTCCTCTCTAGAGAGAGGAGGGTTCTCCAGAGAAAGGGAACCAATAGCATGTGCAGGGTGTGTACCAGTGTATGTGTGCATGCTTTGTGTATGCACCTGTGTGGGTGTGTTTGTGCATTACTATTATCGTGAGATTGACTCATATGAACTTAAAGAGAGACGACTCCCAAGATGGGCAACAGGTTGTAAATCTGGAACAGTTGAAGGCTGAGTTGAGAACCAGGAGAGGCAGAGGTGTGACCCATGAGGCAGGATCAAGCACCAGAAAGAGTGGTCGCCTCTGGTTAAGTTCCAAGGAAGGAGCCAAGCTGCTCCATTTGAAGACCGTCAGGCAGGAAAATCCTCTCTTATTCTGGGGAGGTCTAGCCTTTGTCACTCAGCCCTTCAGCGAATGGATGAACTCCCCTCACATTAGGGAGGACAATATGTTTGACTAGATTTGCTGATTTGCAGGCTAATTTCACCCAGAAATGCCCTCACAGAAACACTGCCTGGGTACTGTCTGCTCTAGTCAGTAGCCCTTATCACAAAAGGCCAGATGTAAGCTTGTGCTGTGTGCCTCAAAGGCAAGAAACGTCGTTTTGTAGCTGCTCGAGTGCTTTTGATAGTGATATAGTCTGAGAACAAAGTATTGGTTTCACTCACATTAAATATTTTTAGTGCTTTTATTTATTTAAACAAATCCTGCCTCGAGTTTCCCTGTAGAAACAGCACATAACACTAGCCACCTGCTAGTGGAGGCACCGGGTGTCTCACCAGCCCACCTGTTCATCTGCTGCCTTGGTGTGATTGGGCTCTCAGCCTTTGGTTGGCAGAGCCTGTGCCTGGGCCATGTAAGCAGGACCCTGTTTCTCAAGCTTGTGGCAGCCAATGAAAGCAAGTTGACAGCCCCTGAGCCTGGAGCCCTCTGAAATCTTGGGTTTGACAAGAACTTTGATGCTTTGGTATATGCATTCTTGCCTTCATGTGGATCTGCCTGCATTTTCTTTCTGTCTTCCTTGTACATCTTGGTGAAAAGCATGTTCCTCAGAAACCTGGGGTTGCCTCACTTAAGAGATTCATGCCTGTGTGATTGGAATGTCTAACGCATTTTTGTGCCATTTGGGGGACTGGTTGTGTGTGATGTGGTTCTTGTACTTGACCATGTCTGCCTGGTAACTTTTTGCTTTATTCCTGGAGACAGGGTCTCTCATTGAATCCTTGTTCAAGTGCTTTTGATATTTCTCAAATGCTTTCACTAAAGATTTTTATAACTTTCCTAGTTGAGCCTACTTGTCACATGTATTTCCTATATTAGCCCCAGTATCACTTTTTAAAAATGTTTAATGAGATGTTCCTCTTATTGTACCACAGGATAAACTTGCCATCTCATATTTGTATTTATTTCAATCTTAAATTTCTCTAATGAAATCTTAACAGCACTCAAACATTTTAAAGATTTTTATATATGCTTTATGATAATCTGTAAGCATTCTTTGCATTCTCTTGTTATCTTTCCTTGTCTGTGCAATTTTTATGAATTTGTGGTTTTGCTTTGTATTTGCATTAGTTTTGTTCTGTAAATAGACATAGTTTTATTAATATTACCCACTTTGATTCTTTTATAATTTCTCCTTTTATTTTTAATCTTGGGCTTGACAAGGACTTAGGTATGATTAAAAATTCTGTCATCTTTTGTGATTTAATTTTAATCTATTTTGGATTAGTTATGAAATCAAGTATACTTTTCTTGATATCATTTGATAAAGAGGGTCAGGATTTTGACAGTCTTTGTCAGTTTATAAATGTAGCCACTTGAATTGTGAGCACCTGAAATGTATGTGGTTACCCTAACATTCAGAGATGTGTCCTTCAGCAAAAAAAATTAGGATAGAAGTTCATGGAAGTTGGTCCTAGGTTAAGGAGAGGAGATTCCAGACTGCAACAATGTGGAGAGAGGATGGTCGTGTTTGGGCCAGAAGAGGAAACCCACCCACAATACCTTGACCTTGAACTTTAGCCTTCTGAAGGGCAAGATACAGACTTCTGTTCCTTATGCCCCTAGACATCTGTATCTTGTCACAATGGCCTCTTTGGAAACATTTTTAGCTTTCTTAAGATCTTCTCTCAAAATCTATAGTTGCTTTCTTGGATATGCTCTATTAGTAAAAATTATAACTTACATTAATGCATATATAAACTTCAAACACATTTTGATTATTGCTTGCATTTTGCAAGTGTAGCCTTCCTTTTATGCAATATTGAATGCTAAGTATAATGAATGCTAAATAAAATATACTTTTATATTTAAAGTATATTTTAAAGTAAACATATTGGTTCTGAGTTTCTATATGGTGCCTCGCATGATATCTTAGCAAGTGGAGCTCATAAGTCAGCTTCCCGGTTCATTCAAGGTAAAGGGGGTCCCATGGCTCAGCATTTCTGTGAGTTTAGAGATTAAACATGTGGGCAAAGGGAGCAGAGGAGGAGGCAGAAGTTCTGGGGGCGCCTGAGGGATGATGACTAACCTCTGGGGAAGATTTGCCTTTGTGATCCTTATAATCCTAAGTAAAGCTGAGAGCTGAGCCAAACGGAACACTAGCACTTGATTTTATGAAACAGCTAAGCATTTTCTTACTATGAATTCTACCTGTGAATATACCTTTCTGATTAATATTTTTACATCATTTTTTGAAATGCAAATCACTTCAGATCATTTGTTTAGCAATTACTTCCATTCCTATGAATGCAAGTTTCTCTGAAAATAAAAGATAAATGAGATGAGATGTCTTCAACGGGGCTAAAAGAATGAAGTATAATAAATGAGAACCCATCTCAAAAATTGCATCTCTGTTGTCTGGAGGATTGTGTGAATTTTATCTTCCCATTGCTGGTCAAATGCAGAATTCAAGCATTTTAATGAACAGGAGGGTATTCTTGCTCAGATTCTCAGTTATACTTCATCAGCACTGCAAGAGAGTTCATACCAACACCAGGAACAGACAGAACTAGACATACCCTATCCACGGGACTGCTTAAGGAGGGATGTACTTCTTGCTTGCCAGCATGCCTGTATGCCAAAGGATTGAACTGGTCTCTCCATCTCATCTATCTGACCAGGAACTGGGTCTTCCCGCATCAGCCAGACAATCTCCCGTAGGCTTTCCCAGAACTCGCCTTAACTACTAGTTTTCCACAAATGTGTCTGAAGACTCAGTCTTCGATTGTTAAGTTGACACTCATGTAACTGGCACAAGAGTCAATTTCATTTTGTCTAAATTGACTGGATGATCATACTCCAGTGCAGATGGATTTTTTTTTTCTCTTCCAGAGCTTTAATTGAAGAATCAGTTGATTTTTGGGGTATTACATGCATCTATCCTCCAAATCAATATTCCTTGCTCTAGAAGTGACCACACATTATTAATTATGTCTTAGGAAGATTTCCAAAGATAGAATAAATGAATAAATATTTATGAGTGTTGTTTTCCCATCAATCAACACTTAGGAGGCAACCCTCAGGTCTCAAGTGCTTCTCAGTGGAGTGGACTGAGATATCTCGGTGGCTTCTTGCCCACCTGGGTTGCACGTGATCCATGTGGGGCTAAGCATGTGTCTATGAAGAGGCCACTGCTTGGACAGAAGAACGCTCCAACCGTGCTCTGATCTTTCTCCTCTGGGAAGGCGTGTGATGCTGCTCTTTGCCTAGACAGTGTTTATCACATCCCATTCATAGATTCCTTATCTGGACCATTTGGATACTGCATCATCTTAACAATGCCCTTTCAGCAGAGCTGCTCAAACTCCTTTTGCTTTCTCTAGACTCCAAAGTAGCTTGAGATTTAAGAAGCAGCAAATCATAGCATGAAAGCTAATAGGATGGGGTCTTTTTTTGTGTGTGTTAAAATTTAACTAAATTTAGTACTGATCCCTTGAGAAATTAAAAAAACCCTAATTCATCACCCAATTATTTTAAAAAATGGATCTAAAGACATAGTAGGAAATTAGACCAGCCAGTTTGACATCAGTTAAATCTCAGAGCATTTTAAAAAGATCAAATGCTGGAACATTTAAAAAGCACAGCTTGATCACAGTCAATTAAGGCAGCCTCCGGATATAGCCAGGAGACATTAGAAACTTGTGTGTGCATAACATGGGCAGAAACTCTGAAAGGCACTGCCGTAAGAGTCAGGGAAAATAGAGTAAAAATCATGAAGTGAGATGGAACTGTCTGACATTGTTTCTTTCCTTTTCACTTCATAATTGAAACATGGAAACCTGGACACCAAGAAAAGAAGAAGAAAGAAGAAGAAGAAGAAGAAGAAGAAGAAGAAGCAGAAGAAGAAGAAGAAGAAGAAGAAGAAGAAGAAGAAGAAGAAGAAGAAGAAGAAGAAGAAGAAGAAGAAGAAGAAGAAGGTGAAAATTAGTCTAAAGACATGTATGTGTAAGTCAAATTCAATTGTAAATCTTTGTACCTTAGTTTTGTTTTTAGAGTTTTGATATTCAGTAATACTGTGGTTTAGACATGAAGGAATCTGGTCCTTGGAATCATCCAAGGTTGTACTTTTAAATGTGACCAGATTTGTTTGCTACATGCAGTATCACTAGCAAGGTAGAGACAGAAACTGAACATGTTAGAAACGTTGGCAGACACGTGAACACATGAGTGCGGTTTTTGTTCATCTTGTTTTTCTTTGTTTCAAGCTTAGAATGATTTTTTTTACATTCTCGATCTTACAGGTACACATCTTACTGAAACAAGAATAATGCTCCACCACTATGTCTGAGACCCCCTGATAAAGGCATGGTATTTAAAGCATGATGTTCTACTTGCTGTGAGAAAATACTAACCTATTTTTCCTGTTAGTGCAAAAAAAAAAAAAGTCCTTACCTCAAACTCATTTGGAAAATGGCTTTCAAAAATAGATACTTGAAGACACTCATTGGTTTGAAGGATTAATGGACCTGAGAGAAGTCTTTTATAAGAGCTATCACCAAGAGTAAGACCACTGTGTGCTGAGAGACTCCTGTTTTCCAGAGCCCTCGTGTACCCATGCCTTTGCGATGAGATTCTGTCTGTCTCACCTCTAAATATCTAGTGTTACTCATGTCTTCATGTTGGACTCACCAGACGACTTGCTCTGGCCAGGGGAGCAGGAGGAGGAGTGACAGTGTTTCATCCCATTCTGTCCACTTCATGTGTCGAAGTGAGAACAGTGTGTCCCAGCCATTCACTGCCCTTTAGATCAGGTCCAGGAAGGCAGTGCTCAGAGCCGCACCTGCCAACCTACAGATCTTTTAACTTGGAGAAAGGCACCCCCAGCTGCTTGCTAACACACCTTCCTTGGGGCGGAGTGTTAGGTAATGGGATTGCTCAGGGTCAGCCAGTACAGCTAGATTGCACTGTATTCTTCAGCCAACCGACTTGTTTTCTGACCCTCTCTGGCACGCCATTCCCACATTTTCAACTGCTTGTTTGACCATCTACTTAGAGCTGGAATAGGCAACTCAAATATTTACACCTGAGCTTTGGATTCTCCTTCCCATAAGTCAAAGCTATTCCACTTCTTAAATGGAGGCTCTTCTTTCAGCCTCTCAGACAGAGATCCTTGGAGTCACCCTTGGTTTCTCACTTTCTTTTAAATCCACACACGGTGACAAGTGGGATAGACATTCTGAATACTGAGGATCTAGCTCAGGAATTAAATTAGCCTTTGCCTAACAAGTAAAAATACCTGAGTTCAAAAATGGTAGCATTTCACCTGTGGCCCTGGAAGGCTGAGCCTGGGAAACCTCAGAGCAAAAGAGGTAGAGCAATCTGAGATGATTCCTGATGTCACCCTTGGGACTCCACAGGTACAGACACTTAAGTGTCCTCTTGTACTCTCTCTCTCTCTCGCCCACCCACATGCAGCACACACACACACACACACATACACACACACACACATACATACACACACACATATACACACACACACACACACACACACACACACACACACACACACACACGGAAATAGATCCTGAATCTGATAACTTCTCTTCCTCTCCACCACTTCCTAAGAGACCCCCTCCACCAGATCTGTTCCTCATTATTGTCTTTTTCTGGACACCAGCCAGAAGACCTTGAAGACATAAATCTCAAGATTTCATTTTTATTCTCCAACCTGTCTCATGGCTTCCTGACTCACCCAAAACGAGACTCACATCTGTTGTTCTGACTGAATGGATCTTCCATGGCTGGGCCTACTTGCTTTCCAAGAGCAGCATGAGTTTGTGTCTGCTGCAGGCCTGTCCTTGCGCTACTCCTCCCAGACAGACACATGCCCTACTTCCTCATTCCTTTCAGGACCCAGGTCCTCTCTAGAGCAGTAACTGCTTCATAGCCTTCTGTGCTCTTTCACTACTTTCTACTGGGTCCCCAGACCTCATATAAATGCTGGAGAATGTAGTAACCCACTTGTAACTCTAGCCTCAGAAGGTGGAGACTGGGAATTCCTAGAGCAAGTTAGCTAACCAGAGTAACCCCATGGGAAAGCTCTGAATTGAGAACCAGGCTCAAAAGAATAAAGTAGAAAGTGATGGAACATAACTCTTGATATTATCCAACAGACCTCTGCATACAAGTGCATGCATGTGCACATGGTCCCACAGACACTGCACATGTATATATGCATGCTTCCCCACGTACATAAACATGAAAATGGGAAAAAAGGTAAAGAAACACCCAATTTCCTATTCTTAACAAGAAGCTAACATTGGTAAATGGGGAGGATAATCTTTTGGTTATGAATTTCAAAGAATAAAAGCACTTGCTTAATACTAATAGTGAGACACTTAATTTTTAATGCTGAAGATCTGAAAATTACAATCAGGGTTTTTTGTCATGGACTGTCTACAAGGACATCCCAAGTTCAGTTTTGAACCAGGTCATTTGTCAAGCCTTTTCACAGACAGAAGGTAAGAATGAATCAGGGAATTCTAGAGATAGAAACGCATCTTATTTTAGGGGGGGAATAACACTTTCTCCAAAAGAACTTTTGGGAGCTGTGAGAAGACGGAGCTGGCCAGGTAGGAGGTGGGGATTGTGACGCAAGCTGAGCCCACTGGAGCGAGTTTCTGGCATTTCAGCAGCACACCGTTTGGGTGAAGACTCTATGTTATTTTAGCAGCAGAGACCCTGCCAAGATCACGAAGGGAGTGCAAACTCCAGGAAATCTTGTGGAAGAAGCAAAAATGTCATCTGCTTGGCTTTCAGATCAGTTGAGGCAAAACTGTAGCATACCTAGACCCAAGCCCCACCCAGCATGGCGAGGCGGCTTCTGCGAAAACTCCCGCTAAAGGCGACAGGATTTCTAATGTCACATCGACATCTACTCAGCTGTGTTCAGCTGATAATCTACAGAGCGACATCCCTGTATCAATACTTCTTAATGGGGAGGGTCTGGGATTATAGACATAGGTAACACACTGGACAAAGGCCAAGATGAATGAATGAAAGAATGATAGAGTGTTTTTCAGAAAATTAATATATCTTCATTTTGTTTTACCTTCTTTATGTTCAACGAGCACTCAGAATTTTCCTAATGGAGAAAGGGGACATAAACAACATGTGTTAAATAACTATGATGTGCCAGGCAGAATTCTGAGAGTTTCATGTTTTCAAGCTGTGCCTTATAAAATTTGTGTCTTACATATAATTTACTTCAAGGGTTAGGAAACTACATTTTAGAATCAGATAATTTCAGGGTTTGTGTGTGTGTGTGTGTGTGTGTGTGTGTCAGGGTAGTGAAGAAGACACAAAGACAAGTATACCTTAAGTTGGTGGGTGTCCCGATACATTCCAGTGTTAAGTAGTTTTTCTCAAGGCCTTGTCAAGAGTAGAGGAGGGAAAGGAAATGTTCTCACTCACTAGGCCTGAATATATCCATGATTTGTCTGTCTTCCTTTAAGTTCCTCAGTGAACTGTTATACAAGTCCTATAAAACAAAATTTTAGTAGGACAGTCTACCCCTGAGAAAAAACTATAATCATAAATAGATCCACCTTAGTTGTTTTTAATTTTATGTGCTTTTTGTTAAAAATGACTAGTGGAAGATGATTAAACAGAACAAAAACTTAAAAAAAGTATTTAAGAACTAATTTGGTTTGCATTCGCAATTAAATTCAGGAAATTCTTGCTTGATGAAGCATCCATCATTTTCCTTGATTCAAACCCTTCTTGAAATTAATTTATGAGTATATAAAACTTAGATATTTATATATACACCATAAGAAAATCAGAGCAACTGGGCTAGAAACTAAAACACTCTTCATCATTGAATCCCATCCTTGATAGTATAAAATTTATAGTGTCTTTTCTCCTTTCCTTTTGCCTTTGGCAACACAGGATGCAACCTGACCTCTTTGCATTGAGAAGACTCCTCAAGACGAAACTCCGGCATTCCCTAGCTCGGATGAGTTTGCAGTACTGGGATGTGCAGGCCTGCAATCTCATCAGAAGTGGATTGTAAGTCCTTGTTCAAATTTGCCTGACTATGACTGTTTCCAAGGTCACTGTCATCCTGGAGCCACAGTTAGACAAGTGGATATTGGACCTTGTTACCGGTGGATTTGTATCAAAGCAAGTTTGAAAGTCTTAACTCATTGTCTGTTGGCCTCTTCTGCCAGATTTGCTTCCACCAGAAGTAGAGTAGATGTTGCCAGGGACTGCTGGAGATAGCAACTGGGGGGAGGGGTGTTTAAAGTCTCTTTACATAAAGGTCATTTAAAATGGATGCTTTCAAAGTGGGCCTATTGTTTTCTTCAGTGGAAATGCCGTGTCTCTGATTTCTTCCATTTTATCTGCTTCACCCATGTAAGATATTCATGCTGCCTTTTCTTAAGTACTGTGCAGTACACAAAATTGAGCTGGATTCTGTAACTTCCCCGATTTTCCCCCCCTAGTAACTTCACAAATCCATTAAGCATTCTCTCTTTCCCTAGGGCTTGAGCGACACATTATCCTGACCCTGCTGGTCAGATAAGCAAAGCCTGGCTCTAGACGAACAACTGTCTCTCTGTCTTTGAGTGATGGGAGGAAAGCTTTAGTGTTTTAAAGAAATGAAAGAGAACAAACATTTCGCCTTTGATATTAGGTATGGGCTTCTATATGTGAAAAATACTGTTTTTTCTTTGCTCTGAAAATAGGCTGTGAACTTCTTTACCAGGAATTTTCATTAGTAATATAGTCCTATGAAATGATTTCACATACAGGTTTTGTTCATTCGATTGTAATTTGGTCGCAACTTTTCTAAAAATAAAGAGAATTAGTAAGTAGTATTTTTGTTCTTGGATTCATTCAGCAATGCTACTGACAATTTCTTCAGCCAAATGTATTAGTACTTCAGAAAACAGATACTGGAAAATAAGGCTTGCTTGTAAAAACAGGCCTGTGAGCAAATGTGCTCAGGGCCATGCCCTGTGCTGGAGCAGCTGTGGATCAAGGCTACTCCGAGCCAGTTAAGGAGGAGCAAGCAAGAGCAATGTTGCATTCAGGCAAGATTGCATGGCTGATGTCATAGCTGAGTGAGTCCTGAAAATCCTTTGTGCAGATCTGGAATCAGAAGGACCCATAGAGGTCCGTGCTAGAGGGAGAACATATGTAAGCAGTTTGAAGAGAAGTGGACAGAGAGAATACTGCAAACTGGTGAGCCGAGTGAACGTCTTCTGGGTGGACTCCCAGAAGGAAGGAAGTCAGCATGGAAAGAGGGACTCCTAAAGAAAACTGAAGAGCTGTGGACAGAGAGTGACAGACAGGTCACACGTAGCTTCAGTAAGAGAACTTTTCATTCCAGAGAATCTTGAGTGCATCTCATTCTATGTTACTAGCTTTCAGAATGTAGTGGATTATGATATTTGGAAATACAAAAAATCATGTTTTATTGGACACTCTTTCAATTAATACCAATTATATAAAAACAGCACTTTTGCCAACATTTAAATTTAGGGTATAATTTGAAAGTATCTGATAATAGCGCATAAGAATAATAACACATAATAACACAAAATGATACATGAGATTGCTGTGGATTTAGGAGGCTGGTAACTCTCACATTTCCTGAAATATTATTTTGCAAAGCACGTAAAAATTTAAGTGTGCTCACATTTTGACCTTGAAATTCTATTTAAAAATATAATATGAAACTACTTGAATGAGTATTTTACCAGACTATAGAATATTCTATGGAAATTAAAATGAGGAGCCAGTGATGCACTTATTGACATGAAAGGATGTTCTTTTTTATTATTAAGCATAGAATTCAGTTTAAGAACAGCATATGTTGATCTCTCTTGTTTTTAATATGTAACGCATATGTAAAAATGGAAATTCTTTGTAGAGCTTTAGAAGTTTATTTCTGACATGCTACTTTTCCTGACAATAAATGTCTTAAGGAAGGATCTATTTTCCTTACGGTGTAGAAAGATACAGTTCATCATAGAGAGAAAGACATGGCAGCAGAAGCAGGAGGTGGATGGTGCCAGGCGGCCACAGTCAGGAGGCAGAATGGGAAAGCAGACAGCCCTCAGTGAGCCACTTCCTCCCTCCAGCGAGGCCTCGTAACCTTTCAAAACAGTTCTGTCAGTTGGGGACAAGTATTCAAATACAGGAGCCTGTGGGGGACATTCCATATCTATCCATGACATCTGGTTGATGGTTTTCTAGGCGATTTTCATATATAATTTTCACTATATATACACTATATATAAAGAAACTTTTCAAAATTCTGTGCTTTGTTTTTTCATAAAGAACACATATTATTCGTATTATCCAGTAAAGCAATCTATTTATAATATCATTTCAATAAAGTTGATTAAAGTAAATACATTGGAAATGATTACATTGATTTAGATGTTCTGTTCGTCTTTAGTTTCAGGAAACGCTTAATGCTCCTGCAGACTTACCGTTCCTACCTTACTTCCCCTCACCTTGTGCAACAGCATGAGAATCAGCGGTCTGTGGTGGGGAGGTCACGGGGGTCAGTGATAGTAAGGTGTAGTTTGTGTCTAATTTTAAATGACACTTGAAACAGTCCATTTTTTACAAACCATAAAAAGTCCAAGTTGAAAATCATAACAAGCCTTATATTGCCTTTGTCGTACTTATTTTTTGTAGGCAAAATCATGCATGGAATAATAGATTTCTGAGAAAAAAAATTGGAACAACTGGAAGACCTCATGAAACTACAACCCTTCCCAAATGATGACTGGTGGTTAATGCTGACTATGGAAAGGGGAACCACTGATGTATGTTTTCAGCACATGCTAATGCAGGAATCTGTCAAGAATTTCACCACAAATACAAAAAAGAAAAGAAAAGAAAAGAAAAGAAAAGAAAAGAAAAGAAAAGAAAAGAAAAGAAAAGAAGAGGGGAGGAGAGGAGAAGGGAGGAGAGGGGAGGAGAGGGGAGGAGAGGGGAGGGAGAGAGAGAGAAGGGAGGAAGGGAGGAAGGGAGGAAGGGAGGAAGGGAGGAAGAGAGAAAGAGACAAGAAAGAAAGAAAGAAAGAAAGAAAGAAAGAAAGAAAGAAAGAAAGAAAGAAAGAAAGAAAGAAAGAAAGAAAGAAAGAAAGAAAGAAAGAAAGAAAGAAAGAAAGAAAGAAAAAGAAAAAGAAAGAAGACAAGCAATGTTGTAGGGAGTCTGGCTGGGCATAGGAAGGATCTCAGTAGAAGGACAAGGATGGAGTGAAAATGACTTAAACTTATTGTAAGCATGTTTGACAAAAGGAATAAATCCTGTGTTACTTAATAGTTTTTCTTAACATGCAAACATATTCTATTTTAATATTGACCAGACCTACCCAAGTTCTTCCTGAACTTTGATGGCCATTCTGGAGTTTTTAATCTCAATGTAACTCTTCTCAAGGCACGGCGTCAGGCCTCCATGGAAAACTTAGGGTTGCAGAGTTACTGTCCTTACCGCACCATATGATGACTCTTCGATGATAAAAGCAATCAACTCTTGGTTTATGCAAATATTTTCCTAACTTTTTTTAGCTCTATCCAAATTGTATGCCAAATTTGTAAAGGATCGTGTGGCAAGTTTCAGCGAGACAGAAAGAAGAGAGGTCTTGTAGAAAAGCATTTGATTTTACTGCCAAGCAGGTATCTGTTAATCAAGACTACCCCTTATCTTAACTTGCTTATAAAGTCAGCATAATTTAAAATTGTGATAATTCAGCTAAAGGGAGTGATCCAAACAAAATATAAATTGAAATAGTCAAGCTAGTCTTGCTTGATTAACCAAAAATCGGTGTTTTCTATTCACTGCTGTTTTTGAGCTAATGAGCATAGTGATAGGTGTTAATAATACTTGTTTTCTAACCTATATATGTTTACAATTAACATAGGGTACAATTCTGGGGGTCTGGGTTGCTAGGTACATTGTTTGGTGAGGGTGTGTGTTTATTGTACTTGTAGTAAAGGAAATAAGCTGCTAAGTGTAGCCAGAAGGGGTGGGGTGTGCTTACTCCCAGCATAGTGGGGTGGTGGGTCCCAGGGGCCAAGTTACTCCCTATGCTTACTTGCCTCAAATCCAGCAATTCAAGAGTTGAGTTCCATGGAGAAAACAGCTTTGTACTGTGTGGGGTTTGTAACAGGTGCTTAAAAGATGTGGAGGAAGAAGGTCCTGCAGCAAGATGACGGTTTTTATCACAAAGGCTACTTGGTAAACTGCCTGACCTTAGACGTGTAGTTTACCTGCTTAATCTCTGCTTCATCTGTGTCAACAATGCTTTGTTGTCTTTATTTCACAAAAGATATGAAGATGTGATTCAGATAGATA
The DNA here is from genome assembly GCA_023101885.1 of Typhlomys cinereus. Lineage (NCBI taxonomy): Eukaryota > Metazoa > Chordata > Mammalia > Rodentia > Platacanthomyidae > Typhlomys > Typhlomys cinereus. Next base: position 5,374,896 of record JALPQD010000082.1, read on the forward strand.
GGTAATTATATACCGCTTTAAAGAAAAAAATCACCGGCTGTAACATTTGATTATGGCCTGGGAAGGCGCTTCTCTGGACGCTTTGCTTTCAGGCTTAACGCCCGTCACCTGCAAATTCAGCATGAAAAATGTGTCTCCTTGGGCAGAGGCTGTGACAGATCTACTTCGTGGATGCTTTGCAATCAGGCCACAGACTGCTTTTCAGAGTGAATGAAAATAGACATTGCTGACCAGATCCTGGGCCTGAGGTTGACCGCAGGATGTCTGTGGTGGGGATGCCGCTTGGGGCTTTCTAAAGCAGTCAATCCTGCCGGCAAGGCTGTCAGACCTGGTGACTAGGGGTGCAGGTCCCCGTAGCAATGAACCCACCCCGAAGGTCTGAAGAAGACCTTCCTGCCAGCTGCCCGTGTGTCCTCCGGTGACTGGGGTCCGTGCACTTGGGTTCAGGGGACAAAGCTGATGTGGGCAACCTGATCAAACTGCACCTCTCTGCAGATTCGAGTCTGCCTTTCACAGTGCTAATGGCACAGGACAGAAGGTGCAGAAAGCAGACAGCTGCCCTGGCAGTCTGTGCTCTGGACACCGTGGGCTTGGGTTTCACCTCGCTGGTGCACGTGGCGGCGAGCGCTCGTCTGCCCCGCAGGCTTTGGAGCCAGGGAGGCGAGAACGTGGTGCCGCCTTCGCAGAGCCATTTAAGGGCTGTGTCCGCTGTTGGTATCTCTACAGAAATGGACAGGATATTGCTTTTTAGACTGCAAGGGGAGCGAGTCCACCAGATTTTATGTTCGTTTTACGACAGTTCTCAACCTTAAGCAACTACATTAACTGCTCTTTGGGTCAGACTGAAATACTTAAAGAACCTCATTACGGAATTAATTATCATGGCATTTGATAAAGGAGAAAGATGAGTCCAGAGCCGGGAGACTCCTGCTCCTGTTGCTGATGGGCTGCGTGGGTTTCAATAGTCACCATAAGGTGCATTTTGTATGCTCTGCAGATGCGCTTTGCAAAACAGGAAGCTGGAAGGGGCAGAGAGGAAAGCAGCAAACGCCACCCGATCCGTTTTCTTTTGTGAAATTGTAAATTACAGAAAAAAGAAATTGAAGCGTGAATAGACAAAGACTTTGTTTATTTATTGCTATGAGAGGGCCATTAGGATGCTGGGCTGTGTTTCCATGGCATTGTGGAGACATAAACAGAAAACACGGGCTAATGCATTCAGTTAGGCATCCATTTTAAAGTCTAATGTGCAATCTAAATATATATCACATGTATTCTCGCTATTTATTTATCTATTATCTATCTGTCGACAAAGGAGATACTGCCTAAGTAATGGAAGGCTGTGATCCGTTTGTAAATATGCCTGTGCATTCAAAACCTAAATGTCTGTGGCTTCTAGATGTCCTTTGTTGCCCCCAAATCACTGTGGAACCTGCCCCTTTTAGACTATGGGTATTAGACTCAAATGTTTTGGTTCGCCTTCCAGGCATGTAACTATGGGAGGGATTCACGAGAGAGGCAAGTACATGAATCCGTTTAAGTGGCCGAGTGTGGAAACAGGAATGACACATTCTTTCAAGAAGCATAAACATTGACTTATCTCGTGAGATCTGACAGATTTTCAAGAGAATCTGAAACTCTGCAATTTGCTTGAAATCCACTGATTAAAATATTAGCATCTTCGTTGCCCAATGCAGCAGAGCAGGCTGAGCTAATTACCTCGTCAGATTCATGACGGGAGCTCTGCTGGGATTTGCTGCAGCTTGTGGTGCATTGCTGCTGCTGGGCGGGAAGAGTCCTTCCACCTGTCACATAGATGGCATGCTGCAGATAATGCAGCCAAGTCCAGGCAGGGGCAGAGCCTGCATCCTGGGGTTGACTCCTCATTCACCGCAGCTTCCCGCTGCCATAGTTTCATCTGACTACTGATTCTTGGACCTTTAGTTCTCCATCCCCTGAGAAAATTGTCAAGTAAAGGGACACAGTCACCTAGATGCAGAAATGCTGTGGATCAAGGTTCCAAGAACTAAATGGCCAGAATAAAACAGATCAGAACCGAGTCAGGGCTGTTCTCACGAAGACCTTGCTTCCAAATGAGGCAGATACCACTCAGAGAAATTTTTATCAGGACAGTCATAAGACATCGAGAAACACAGGGTTGGGCTCAGAGGATGCTGAGAATTCTGACTTGCCTGCTTGAAATCAGCAGTTACCACTCTTACTTGAGGAGTTCCCTACCATTTTGATTCAAAGGCTAAGGAGTAGGGGAGAAATGTCACTTACATTCTCTGCTCTGTTATAAGCAAATGGATCTTTTGGGTAAACTTCATAAACCCCAACCTCAGGTGCAAAGCTGACTTTTGTTTTTTAGGACAGTGTGGTTGGAGACTGGCTGTGAAAAGCTTAAGTGCAAACCTTTAGAGGCAGAAGCATAATCTCTCCACAATCAAAGGAAAAATTTGAAGTATATTTATCTCACAGGTAATATGTTTTATATTGTGGATTGTTTGTGAAATATCTCAACTGATTAATTAATTAACTTGAAAAGCCTCTAAAACCTTCCATTCACTTGTGTCTTTATCCTGTTGACTTGGGTTGGCCTTCAAATTTTCCTAAGTTCATTTCTTCACTATGGGCTGGAACTTCTGTCTTCATAGACCTTATCTTACATTTTTATTATTATTATCAAATGTCCACTAAACAGGTAGTGCTCCATTTCAGCTCCATGGTAAGGCCTTTTTTCCTTGTCCTCTGGCCTATCATGAAGGGTCTGGTTGATCCCCTTGGTACTCATATGGCAGTGTACTTGAATTACCTGCCAAGTGCTTGCTGTATAAATTATAGCTGCCTGGTGGGAACTTTAATTCACATGCTTGATGTTTTAAAAAAATATTTTCAAGGTTGAACGCCATAAATCCAAGTCTTTTGACTGGGTTATATCTGCTCTCATTTTTCCTCTTGCTTTAAGTATGAAATCTTCAAGGGAAGAAAGACACAGAAACTGTACAGAAAGAATATAGTTCTTCAGTTAATTCCAATTGAGGGACACTGCTTGAACATGCTATATCATAAACTACTGCTGACTGATGTGTTCAAACTAGTTAGTCCTTTTTAAGCTCAGAAGTCAACTTTGACCAAGATAGTTTTGTTCTGTTTTACCCACATATGCAAGATGCACGAGAAACCCCGACTGACAATTAAGTTGTAGATCACCGTATAGCTTGTTTTCACTGAGAAATTAAGAAACAATAACATTCACTTCATGTCTGGTTTCAAGTTGGGCAGAAATAGTTCCTGCACAAATTCCTTGCCTTGTCTTTCCAGTCTCATGGCGACTAAACTCAGATTGAATTTCTAGGTTAACTAATTGACCTTCCTGGAGTGAAGGGAAGTGGAGGGGCAGGACTGACGAGTACAGGCGGCAGCACCAGGACGCCTTAAAAGACCAGAATTGAACAGTTCTTGGTATGAGATTGAGAAAGTCGGGCTTTGCCAATCAGTTGTTCACAGGTGCAGACAGAAGAGAGAAGGAAAAGATTGCCCTGAGATTTGAATTAAAGATGCGGATGATGGAGCTAAACAACCTGTCTCAAATTATATTCTATGAATAGAGTCTATTGTTGCTAAAAGAATCTCTCTTTATGAATTTATTTAACCTTTTCTTGCTTAGTAGGGTATGGAAATTAGGATCAGAAGCTTGGGTAAGTGAAGACTTGCTCTGCATAGCAAAGGCAGGAAGCAACTGAGGTTTTGGAGACATGGAAATGCTTAAAGGAGGTGAGTATGGGAGGGGGAATCATTAAATCAAGTTAGGCTGAATAGGAGTGAGAGGCAGAGGAGAGAGATGATGGTGAAGAGACACTGCGGGGGGGGGGACTGTTCATGTATCTGAATAGAACTGTATAGTTTATGTGGTCAGTATCATGTGATAACCTCTCATCTGCCCTATCCTGGTAATTCTTCATGCTGTTCTTACTGCTAGTAAATAAAATGAAATTAATTTCCCTCATGTTTCGGGTATATATAAAGTACTCTTGCAGTCTATGAAGAGATTAACATTGGGGTTAAAGGTAAAAATAGTCTATCATCTAGAAGAAACCTCTATCCAGACCAAAAGGACAGAGAGGTAGTTTAACAGCAGCAGCGGCAGCAGCATGACCAATGTTAGCCAGCACTGGCTGAAGGCTACCATGTTGTTGCAGGTACCTCACGTATACAATCTTATTTAATTTTAACGACTGTACTGATTGACTCTCCCTGTTTACCTCGCTACTGTTCTGTTTTCTTCTTGCCTCTGTCTTGTTCTGAACCTTTAACAACTGGGCACCAGGAATTGAACAATCCTCTTTCCCAAGCTCTAGGTTGCTCCTTTTGGGCATTTCCTTCCAGGAAGTGGTGGTATCATAGACTTCATACTAGACCACAGACTTGTTCCTTAGGACTGACCAAGGCCAGTTAGTAGGAGTGAAGAGAGGCATGTAAAGTTCTGAGGTGCATACTCAAGCTGACCGTCTAACAGAAAACTCATTTTCCTTCCCTTTATGACATTCATAAACTCCTCCCCAGACTACCTCCCAGATGGAGCTAATTAAACTCTGATATCACCCCTAATTATGGTTTATTTTCACATGGTTACTCATTATTATGTAATTAGCATGAGCCAAATGCATCTTGCCAGGACACCTGGGTAATACACTCAGTGCAGACTGACCCAGGGCAAGAACAGTCTTGGCTTTCTGTGCTCTTGGCTACCTACCTTCTCTCTGGAGGAAAAAATAATTCTCCCATTGCCTACCTGCTTGTTCTCATCCTGTCTTCCTTTATCCTCTTCCTACTTTCAAGGACAGACTTCCCTGCAGAGTGTCTACTGCAGTCTTTTCTCTTCCTAAAACATAGATTCTCTTCTGACCAATACTTAACTTTGGTTCAATGATATAAGGAGGAAATATCATTTCCTGCATCACCGATGAGATTTAGGAAGATAAAGCAAGCTGTTAAAGATCACAAAGTTAGGGAAAGGGAAGTAGAATTCTAGGCAGAGTCTGACTGACTCCCAAGAACGCTCCTTCCCTGGCTGAACCTGGTTCTCTTCACTGTTGCTAAGGGTTATGAAGGCAATTGACAAAGGAGTACAGTCCACTCCTTCCTTCTGCCATTGCGTGATCTGCATAGTTGGGTGATAGTGTAGGCAAACCCTGAAGAACATGAAGTTAATTTGCAAACCCAATTCCTTTCTTTGAGATTTTATTTGTACTTTAAACTTTTTAAATTAAAAATATAAAATCTCCACCTATGCTAAAATTAGAATTAGTTCTACTAAAAGTTGTAGTTGATATTAAATTTTGACAGTAATTCTTTCATTATTAATTATTTTAATTGAGATTTCATGGGCAAGCGTTTTTTTTCAAAGGTGCAAAGTTTTCCTACCAAAATCATTGCAGAAGGTATTAAAGATATTACTTACTGGAAGGAACATTTGAAATACCCTCAACTTAGGAAACACCTTTTATTTTACTTTCAGAATGGCTCTGAAATACCAACCATTAAAAACTCACATATATTTTCAGGAAACATTTTTATTCTTTTACAGTCTTATTCGCTTGTCCAATGCATTTTGATAATGGCTACCCATTTCTCCCTTCTTCTTCCCCTGGACATTCTCCTAGAAAATAAGCAAATCTTTACAGAAATATTTCCCCCCATGCACAGGTTTGGAGAATTCACTTTAATCCATTACACTATATCAACATGAATCTAAACATGCCTCTGTGCTTTCTTTCCAGGAGCCAGGAGGCTGCCTGCCTGGGCAGTTGTGGCACTGCCTTGAGTGGTACCCAGAATATTGCACAGGGATTTCTTTCTTTCTTTTTTTATTATTATTTCCACTCATACAAACTTAACAGGTACACCAGTCCCCTCCACCTCCCCTCATCCCCCTGCTCCTCCTTCCCCTCCCCCCTCTCTCCCCATCCCCATCCCCCAGTGCCTCTCCCCTCCCCCAATCCCCAGAGCATCGTTTAATGTGCATTCCAAACTCTCCTCTGGGTCCTCCTCTCTGATGAGGTGCAAGGACCCAGGGGCATTTCACAGAACCCTTTCTTGTGTTCCCCTTAAGTAAGTAACTACTGTGACTGTCAGTCCCTAACCTCCAAGGATCCTAGTGCCTTTAGTCCATGCTACACTTTGTGGGGTCAATAGTGTGTTGGACATAGTGCAGGTCATGCAAAGTCCTATTATAATTGCTTCGGCCCTAACTTGTGTGTAGTATCTTGCATATCATTACTCCTCCCATCCTTGTGCTCTTATAATCTTACCAACCTCTCTTCTGCAAATTTCCCTGAGCTTCAGGATGGGGAGAGATTAGGCTGGCCCAGTTCCAGGTGGTTGATCTCTGAAGTTCTGGATTATGGTTTGTTGATTTTCTTTTGCAGTTTTGCTGCTCCTGCAATGCCCTTCACTCCATCCTGATGGGTATTGGATGTCACCCCCTGGCCAGAGATAAAAACCTGTTAAATTAGAATCTTGTTATAAGATTATATTCAAAGGTAGATGGAATAAAAGTAGGAGACCACTGTGAGAGAGGGATCAATCACCCATTTGCAAAATGGTTACTTTCTATCTTGCAGCCTATATGCCCTCCCCTTCTGGTAAGATCATACCCCATCAGTTGCAAATGATCAGCAAGGAAAGTCTGTGAACTTAACCAGATGTCTCATTACTTACTTGCAGTCCTTGATGGTGTCCTACTTTCTATGCTGTAACATGGTCCCCTCTCCCCTTGTTTCTGGTAAGGCCCTCCTTCCCCATCCCTCCTGTTTATAATCTTTACAATTACTGTAAGTATTACAGAGATTTGTCTTTGAGTATGTCTCTAAGTGAGTTTGGTACTAGGAGCCACCTATTAGGGAGTACATATAGTGCTTAATTTTCCGTGTCTGGGATACTTCACTTAATATAATTGTTTCTAATTCCATTCATTTCCTGGCAAATTGCATTAATTCATCATTTTTGATAGCTAAGTAGTATTCCATTGCATAAATGTAACACATTTTCTTTATCCACTCATCAACTGTTGGACATTTGGGTTGATTCCATGTCTTTGCTATTGTAAACAGTGCTGCTATGAACATGGCCGTGCTTGTGCTATCGAGGTGAATTTTTGCTGTATGGGGGGTTATTCCTAAAGGTGGTATAGCAGGGTCATATAGCATTTCAATCTTTAACTTATTTAGGAATCTCCAGATGGCTCTCCAGAGTGGTTGTATGAGCCTGCATTCCCACCAGCAATGTAGGAGAGTTCCCCTCTCTCCACATCCTCTCCAGCATTTGTTGTTGTTTGTATTGTGGATTTTTGCCATCCTAACAGGGGTGAGATGATATCTCAGGGAAGTTTTGATTTGCATTTCCCTGATGGCTAAGGATGTGGAGCATTTTTAAAGATATTTGTTAGACATTTTAATTTCGTCCTTGGTAAAGTTTCTTTTAAGTTCCAGGGCCCATTTTTTAATTGGCCCATTTGTTTCCTTGGTGTTTAGTTTTCTAAGTTCTTTGTGCACTCTGGATGATAGAGCTCTATCAGATATGTGGTTAGTGAAGATTTTCTCCCATTCTGTGGGTTGCCTTTGTGTTCGAGTTACAATCTCTTTATCTGAACAGAAGCTCTTTAATTTCACAAGATCCTATCTGTTGAGTGTTGGTTGTTGTGACTGTACCATTGGATGTCTGTTTAGGAACTGTTGGCCTAGCCCAATCAGCTCGAGGGAGTTCCCTACTCTTTCAATATGGTTTTAATAGTCTCTGGCCTTATATCGAGGTCCTTGATGCATTTGGAATTAAGTCTTGTACATGGTGACAAGTACAGGTCCAGCTTTAATCTTCTGCATGTGGAGATCCAGTTTTGCCAGCACCATTTGTTGAAGATGCTGTTCTTTTTCCATTGGATTTTTTGGGCCCCTTTGTCAAAGATCCAATGGCTGTATTTTTGTGGGCTTATATCTAGGTCTTCAATACTTACCCATTGATCTGTGTGTCTATACCAGGCTGTTTTTTACAACTATGGATTTGTAGTATAGACTAAGGTTTGGTATGGTGATACCTCCAGCCATGTTTTTGTTACTCAGGATTGTTTTTACTATCCTGGGACTTTTGTGCTTTCATATGAATTATGAGATTGTTTGGTCAATTTCTTTCAAGAATTGCTTTTGGATTTTGATTGGTATAGCATTGAATCTATATATTGCCCCAAAGAATATTTTTATTGATTTTTTTCTTTTTATGTTGTTGGAGATCAAATTCAGAACTTCGCACAGGTTAGGCAAGTGCTCAACTGCCAAACTACATCCCTCCACAAGTATTTTTCATGTGACCTTATGGAAGGTGATGCCACATCATTGATAGTAACAAAGTGGAACATTAAAGTGTGATTAGCCCATCATGATGTTTGCTGAAGGAAAAAGCACACTTGACATTAAGAGTTTTAAACATGATGTTCTGTTGCTCTGCACAATGTTTTGTACCTAACTCTCAGATTCTTTTTATTAGATGGGTACCCTTGACCTCTGTCCAAGGCTTTGTATTTCCTGGTATCCAAGATGGTGTTAGTTTTATATTTATGACACCTGTAAAGTTATTTCATGGAATGAACTTTAGCTAAAGGGTTATCATTGAAGTTTCTTTCGCTTGATCATAAATCAAACATAAAAGGAAAATAAAGCCACATTACCTTTTCTGTTAACTCACCATGTTCTCTTATCAAGACAATTGGAGGAGTGAGAGAGAGAGAGAGCCCAGCCCAGCCCAACCACCCCGGAGCCCCACGCGTCCCAGCGGCGAGCACCCAGGCCAACTGCGGCTTACCGTGGGCCCCGCCCCGGACCCAAGCCCCTCGCACCCTCCTGTCCCATCCGCCTAGCCACCCCCCTGGAACCCAGGTGAAGAATTCTGCCATTGAGCCAGGGAGCAAAAGAGCCCAGCCCAGCCCCGCCCCCCACCCGGAGCCGCCCTGCCGGCAGCACCGCGCCGCCTGCTTTGCCCCCAGGGCCCTCCCTCCGCGCCCACCTTGCCAGGTCGCAGGTGAAGAATTCTGCCATCAACTTCAGACCCTCTGCCTCTCTGGCCCACTGGGGACCTACGCACGTGGTCCACGGAAGACACACTGCTACTCAGAATTCGATAGAGCCCAAAGGAAACTCAAGCAAAATTCTAAGGAACAAAGGGAGCACAGGCCATACATCTGGACTCCACTACAATCATTATATCACGTGGGCGAGTTTCTTCTCATCCAGCCCAAAGATAAGTAAACTTTTCTTTTCACCTTACTGATCCTTTAAAGTATCAATGCTGTAGAACAACTTTCTCATACAGCCACCCCACAACATACAACTCCAGGGAGTACACCACTCACCCCCACATTTCACCAAGATACTAAATCGTAAAAGTGCACTACCAAACTAATATTCACCCCCTGGTAACATAACCTGACTTAACTGATGTACCAACAGCCTAGTAGCCTCATCTAGGATATAATAATAACAACATACAAACATACCCAATCCAAGTCAAGCACTAGTAATAACTGGCAAGTGTAACAATATGAACTACATCCACTCAGTGAAAAACACACAGAAACTGAAAGGTCCTAAAAAACAAAACAACAATGTACAAGTCAAAGTGAAGATCCACGAGAAACAAAACCCAATAAGACCAATCTCCTGCCAAAAGAATCAATCCCATAATGAGGGATTCCGCGACCAGAACAAATCCACAGAAAATAGCCATGAAAGCTAGACCCAACATAACGACTTTCAGAGTATGATCCTTACCATGATTAATACTATGAAAGAGGAAATCCGATAAGAGTTCAACAACCATATCAACCACTTTGAACAGGAACACAACAGGCACATGGAGGAGTTGAGAAAAACAGTTCAAGAAACAAAAATAGGTATGGAGCAGTTAAAACAGACTCAAGCAGAGTTTAAAACTGAACTAAAAGACAAGTTATCTTCAACCCAAAACTCAACAGAGAGTCTTATCATCAGAAAAAATGAGGCAGAAAATAGAATTTCAGATCTTGAAGACAAAGTGGGAGAATTAACCAGCTCAATGGAAGAGATTGTTAAAGCCAAAAAGATACTGGAGAGGAACATTCAAGAGATATGGGACACCCTGAAGAAGCCTAACATGCACATTCATGGAATACCAGAAGAAGAATCCCAAAATACCACACCTGAGGAAATATTTCAATTCATCATAAATGAAAACTACCCACAACTAAAGAATGAAAGGCCTATCCAAATACAAGAGGCATTTCGCACTCCAAACAGATACGACCAAAATAGAAAATCGCCATGGCAAATAATAGTCAAAACACTCCACATTCAAGACAAAGAAAAGGTGCTGAGAGCTTCAAGAGAAAAAAAGCAACTCACTTTTAAAGGTAAACCTATTAGAATAACAAATGACTACTCAATGGAAACAGTAAAAGCAAGAAGAGCTTGGAGAGACATACTTCAAGTATTAAATGAGCAAAAATGCCAATGCATACTGATATACCCAGCAAAACTATCTGTCATGATTGAGGGAGAAAGAAAAGTTTTCCAGCACAAAGACAACATGTCTACCAAACCAGGCCTTCAAAAAATCCTAGAAATGATACTCAAGCTTGAAGAAAAGAACAAGCTAATCCAGGAGGACAGAAGGGAGGTAAAATAACACCAAAACATAAATATCAAACAACATGCTTACAAAATCTACTAAACATAAAAAATGTCCAGAATTAAAAATAATTTCTCCATTATAACATTAAATGTCAATGGTATTAACTCACCGATTAAGAGACACAGATTACAAACTTAGATTAAAAACCACAATCCAACAATCTGCTGCCTTCAGGAAACTCATCTCACCACAAAAGATAGGCATATCCTAAGAATGAAAGGCTGGTCCAAAATCTTGTAAGCTAATGGAACCAGGAAACAGGCAGGGGTAGCAATTATGCTTTCAGACAAAGTGGACTTCAAACCAAAGAAAATCATAAGAGACACAGATGGATACTACATTTTAGTGACAGGTACAATTCACCAGGAAGACTTCACAATCCTGAACATTTATGCACCCAATACGGGCCCCTCCATATTCATTAAGAAAACCCTACATCTCCTAAAGCAAGAAATCAACCCCCAAACGATAATTCTTGGGGACTTCAACACCGCCCTCTCAACATGGGATAGATCAACAGGTCAAAAGCTTAACAGAGACACTTTGGAACTTAATCAAACCCTGAAAGAAATGGACCTTACAGATCTCTATCGAACTTTTCACCCACGCACAAAAGAATACACATTTTTCTCAGCAGCACACAGAACTTTTTCCAAAATAGATCACATATTGGGCCACAAAACAAATCTACACATATACAAAAAAGTTGAAATTCTAACCTGTGCCCTATCAGACCACCACGGCCTAAAGCTGGACATCCGCAACACAACGAACAAGAGAAAATACACTAACTCCTGGAAACTTAACAATAGGATGCTGAATGAGAACTGGATTCAGAAAGAAATTAAAAAGGAAATTCAAGATTTCCTGAAAGTGAACGATAACGAAAATACAACTTACCAAAATCTCTGGGACACAGTGAAAGCTGTCCTAAGAGGTAAGTTCATAGCTCTTAATGCCTACATCAAAAAAATAGGAACATCAGAAATAAATAACTTAACGATGCAGCTTAAGGCTTTAGAGAAACTTGAGCAATCTGATCCCAAAAGTAGTAGAAGAGAGGAAATTAGCAAAATAAGGGGAGAAATATCTGAAATCAAGACTAAGAAAACGATAGAAAAAATCAAGCAATCAAAAAGCTGGTTCTTTGAAAAAATCAATAAGATAGATACACCCCTAGCTAAATTAACCAAAAGCAAGAGAGAGAAAACCCAAATTAACAAAATTAGAAATGAACATGGAGTAATCACTACTGATACCCAAGAAATCCAGAGAATTATAACATCATATTTCAAAAACTTATACTCAGTGAAGTTTGACAACACACAAGAGATGGATGAATTTCTAAGTAAACACATCTTACCTAAATTGGATCAGGAAGTTGTGAATTACTTAAATATTCCTATAACATATAAGGAAATTGAAGAAGTAATCTCGAATCTTCCCACCGAAAAATGTCCTGGACCAGATGGACTCAGCACAGAATTCTACCAGACATTTAAGGAGTCAATAACACCAATACTCCTTAAACTGTTCCATCAAATAGCAAAGGAAGGAACACTACCAAATTTCTTCTATGAAGCTAATATCGTCTTAATCCCAAAACCTAATAAAGATTCACTTAAAAAAGAAAACTATAGGCCGATCTCCCTGATGAACACAGACGCAAAGATTCTCAACAAAGTCTTAGCAAATCGGATTCAAAAACATATCAAAAAGATCATTCACAGGGACCAAGTAGGCTTCATCCCCGGCACGCAAGGTTGGTTCAACATACGCAAATCAATAAATGTAATTCATCATGTAAACCAGTCCAAAGTCCAAGACCACATGATACTCTCGATAGACGCAGAAAAAGCCTTTGACAAGATCCAACAGCCTTTTATGATCAAAACGCTAGAGACAGTAGGAATGGAAGGAACCTTTATCACTATAATAAAAGCTGTATACAACAAGCCCACAGCAAGGATTATGCTCAATGGGGAACAATTGGAAGCATTCTCACTTCGATCAGGAACTAGACAAGGCTGTCCACTCTCACCACTTCTATTCAATATTGTACTTGAAGTCTTAGCTGAAGCCATAAGACAAGAAAGGGACATAAAAGGGATTCAAATCGGCAAGGAAGAAGTCAAGCTATCCCTATTTGCAGATGACATGATCTTATACCTGAGTGATCCCAAAAACTCCACCAGGAAGCTCCTGGAACTAATTGAGGAGTTCAGCAGGGTGGCAGGACACAAAAAAAATGTGCAAAAATCAGAGGCCTTCCTATATGCCCAGAATGAAAGAAGTGAAAAAGCCCTGAGAGAAACCATCCCATTCACTACAGCCCCTAAAAAAATGAAATACCTTGGTGTAAACCTAACCAAGGAGGTAAAAGACCTTTACAATGAAAACTTTAAAACCTTAAAGAAAGAAATTGCTGAAGACATCAGAAGGCGGAAAGACCTCCCATGCTCCTGGATTGGCAGAATCAACATCGTAAAAATGACCATCCTACCTAAGGCAATATACAAATTCAATGCTATACCAATCAAAATCCCAAAGCAATTCTTCAAAGAAGTTGACCAAACAATCTCAAAATTCATATGGAGGCACAAAAGACCCAGGATAGCAAAGACAATCCTGAGTAACAAAAACACTGCTGGAGGTATCACCATACCGAACCTTAGTCTATACTACAAATCCATAGTTATAAAAACAGCCTGGTTCTGGCTCCAAAATAGACACACAGATCAATGGATAAGGGTTGAAGACCCAGATATAAGCCCACATAAATACAGCCATTTGATCTTCGACAAAGGGGCCCAAAGAATCCAATGGAAAACGAACAGCATCTTCAACAAATGGTGCTGGCAAAACTGGATCTCCACATGCAGAAGATTAAAGCTGGACCCGTACTTGTCACCATGTACAAGAATTAATTCCAAATGGATCAAGAACCTTGATATCAGGCCAGAGACTATAAAAACCATAGTTGAAAGGTTAGGGAACTCCCTCGAGCTGATTGGGCTAGGCCAACATTTCCTGAACAGACATCCAATGGCACAGTCACTGCTACCAACTCTCAACAGTTGGGATCTTGTGAAATTAAAGAGCTTCTGTTCAGGTAAAGAGATTGTAACACGAGCTCAAAGGCAACCCACAGAATGGGAGAAAATCTTCACTAACTACATATCTGATAGAGCTCTACTGTCCAGAGTGCACAAAGAACTTAGAAAACTAAACACCAAGGAAACCAATGGCCCAATTAAAAAATGGGCCCTGGAACAACGATTTGCAAGATTCTCAACAATAGTTGGGGCCAAAGCAATCATAATGGGACTTTGCATGCCCTGCGCAATGTCCAGCGCACTGTTGCCCTCATAAAGTCTAGCATCTGTTAAGGGCACCGAGATCCCTGGAGGCAAGGGATTGACAGCCATAGTAGTGATCTTATGCTTAAGGGGAACAAGAGAAAGGGCTTATGGAAATGCCACTGGGTCCTTATATGTCATCGGAGAGGAGGACCCAGTGGAGAGTCAGGCGTACACAATAAAGGACTCTCTGGGAATTGGGGGGGAGGCACTGGGGGATTGGGGGTTTGGGGGAAGGAGGGGGGAGGGAGGGAACTGGTAAAAAAATTTTAAAATGTATAATTACATTTTCAATAAAAAAAAAATGTTAAAAAAAATGGGCCCTGGAACTTAAAAGAAATTTTACCAGGGATGAAATTAAAATGTCTAACAAATATCTTAAAAAATGCTCCACTTCTTTAGCCATCAGGGAAATGCAAATCAAAACCTCCCTGAGATATCATCTCACCCCGGTCAGGATGGCAAAAATCCACAATACAAACAACAAGTGCTGGAGAGGATGCGGAGAGGGGGGAACTCTGCTACATTGCTGGTGGGAATGCAGGCTCATACAGCCACTCTGGCGAGCCGTCTGGAGATTCTTAAAGAAATTAAAGATTGAAATGCCATATGACCCTGCGATTCCACTTTTGGGAATAACCCCCCATGCAGCAGACGTTTGCCTCGATAGCACAAGCACGACCATGTTCATAGCAGCACTGTTTACAATAGCAAAGTCATGGAATCAACCTAAATGTCCAACAGTTGACGAGTGGATAAGGAAACTGTGGTACATCTATACAATGGAGTACTACTCAGCCATCAAAAATGATGAATTACTGGGAAATGGATGTCATTAGAAACAATTATATTAAGTGAAGTATCCCAAACCCAGAAAGTTAAGCGCAGTATATACTCCCTAATGGGTGGCTCCTAGTACCAAACTCACCCAACCCACATTGAGACACTCAAGGGTAAACCTATGTAATATAGTAATTGCAAGGATTGTGAACAGGAGGGATGGGGTTGGAGGGCCACAGCAGACACAAGGAGAGAGGGGACCATGTTACAGCAGAGAAAATCGGCCTCCAAGGAATGCAAGTAAGTAATGTGACACCTGGTTAAGTTCACAGACGTTCGTTCCTGATCATGTACAACTGAGGGGGGATTATCTCACCAGAAGGAGAGGGCATATAGTCTGGCAGATGAAAGGTGATCATTTTGCAAATGGGTGACTGACACCTCCCTCACTGAGGTTTCCTGCTTTTATTACATCTACCCTTGAATGTGCTATTATAACACGACTCCAGTTTAACAGTTTTTTGTCTCTGGCCAGGGGGTAACATACAATGCCCATCAGGATGGAGTGAAGGGCATTGCAGGAGCAGCAAAACTGCAAAAGAAAATCAACAAACCACAATCCAGAACTTCAGAGACTCTATATCATCCACATAGAACTAAGCCAGCCTAATCTCCCCCCATCCTGAAGCTCAGGGACGTCTGCGGAAGAGGGGGCAGTAAGATTGTAAGAGCAAAAGGATGGGG
Organism: Typhlomys cinereus; assembly: GCA_023101885.1. Lineage (NCBI taxonomy): Eukaryota > Metazoa > Chordata > Mammalia > Rodentia > Platacanthomyidae > Typhlomys > Typhlomys cinereus. The sequence goes on from JALPQD010000082.1 coordinate 5,390,498, forward strand.
GAGCAATGATTTGAAGAGTCTTCACACTCGTTAGGGATGAAGCAATCATAATAGGACTTTGCATGCCCTGCGCCATGTCCGTCACACTATTGACCTCACAAAGTCTAACATCGGCTAAAGGCACCAAGATCCTTGGAGGCAAGGGATTGATGGCCACAGTAGTGTTCCTATGCTTAAGGGGAACACGAGAAAGGGTTCAGGGAAATGCCACTGGGTCCTTGTACGTCATCGGAAAGGAGGACCAAGAGGAGAGTTAAGCATACACAATAAAGGACTCTCTGGGAATTGGGGGGGAGGCACTGGGAGATGGGGAGGGAGGGAGGGGGAGCAGGGGGTTCGGGGGGAGGAGGGGGGAGGGAACTGGTCTACCTATTAAGTTTGTATGAGCGGAAATAATAATAATAAATGTTAAAAAAAAACTAAATGGGAACTGCTTGTTTAAATTCAAAAGATATGCTCTTACAAAGGTGAGGATATTTTAGGGTTTTTTAAGGTTAAATTTTTAAAAAATTCTAAGCCCAAGGGACAACTTACTTAATAAAATTTTTTAGAATAAAAAAAAAAGACAATTGGAAACTGTTCTAGGTATTTCAAGCAGAGGGGATTAATTTGAATTATTGATGTAAAAGAATCTGAAAGGCAGTAACTCCAAGTAGTGAGACATATGTGTTGCTTAGTGACTGGATCTAATTTAACTGGACTTTTGTCACACAGTCAGAGACACACCACTGTTGCAGTCCACCTGCATGGTTGCTGATAAACGACCATCACACAGCTTAAGGGAACAAGGAGTTTACTTCCTTACGATAGTCCAGTTACAGTTCTCAGTCCAGCTGATGGAACAGCACGCATCAACACCAGGGCCAAGGGAACTGGCCACCATCACCACATAACGGCTGAGAGATGGACAATCCTTACTTGCCAGACCAGCATGCTTGGCCAAGTGAACAGAAGGATGCCAACTCTCTCGACCAGCTCTCTGTGATTTATCCAGGGCCTAATCCCACTCACCTAGGCTGGGTCTTCCTCATCAGCAAGAAAATCTCCTTCAGGTTTGCTCTGGGCTTAACTCAACCATCAACTCTCTACAACTGTGCCCAAAACCCAAACCCTCAAGAGTCAAGTTGACACCTGTGCTTAACTATGACACACCACTATAGCTAGTTTTAGATGCACAAAAGAGGCATCTCCTCAGGTAAGAATGTCAGTGACCCCCCCCAAAGTCTAGCATGAATCACTGTCAGTAGGATGCTTAGAGTCAAGGGACTAACAGTCATAATAGAGTTCCATACTAAGGGGGAACCCAAGAAAGGGCTCCTGGCTATGCCACTGAGTCCTTACCCCTCACAAGGGTGGAGGACTCAGAGGGAGGTTTTGCATTCACAGAAAAGGATGCTCCAGGGGACAGGAGGGAGGAAGGGGGGGCACTGGGAGAAAGGTGGAAGGGATGGGGTGAAAGAAAAGAGGAAAGGGGGGGAGAAGACAGGAGTACCTATTGAGCTTGTATGGTTGGGAAAAAACAAAATTGTGGGAGAAAAAAAGGTAACTAAGTATTGCTTCATAGTGATCTATTAAGTGTTGAAACCTTACAATGTATTTTGAATCTTAAATCTTTATAATCTCAAAAAACAGAATGAGAACACTGAAACATGTTATTCACCTGGAGTTTGAGGTCACCACACTGAACCATCCTTCTTCCTACCCATTGATCCATAACAGTATCTCCTCGTGGTATGTGACAACAGGAAGCCAGCTGGCAAGTAACCTGAGAATATAGCTTATAGATTCCCAGCCTCAGCAAGACATGGTATGACAGTATGACTCTTCCAATATATCATGGAAATGCATGGCATTTTACATGGTCTTGCTGACAGACAGGGATACTATAATATAAAGACTACTCACACACACCCCTATAAAAGATTGAAATAAAAACATACTCCCCAGGAAAGCACTATGCAGTGAACAGGAAAGGTAGGGGTCTTTTGTACTTTAAATTCCATAAAATGAGGAGAAGGAGTACATTCTCAATTTATACACAGATCAATTTACATGGAAATACATCATGTGAGCCTTTGAAAAGAAAATGGATGTCTGCTGTGTTAGGATTGAGTGGTAAAGGTGGAAAGTAATCCAAGAACAGTAAGATACATATGATGCTGGTAAAGGGCTATGAAGGAAAGGAGAGAGATGAAAGGAGTTCTTAAAAGAGGTATGAGGTTGGTGAGAAACCATGATGCATCCTCAAGTCAAGAAAGGCTTCAGAGAGAACCTGCTGCCAAGGGTAGAGAAAAGAAAGAGTCCCTAAATGGGCTATGAAGCCTGGTCAGTGGACACTCAGAGTAGCTAACGATGAAGTTTAAAGCATAAGGGTGACATTTTGACACTGCTAAACCCACATCCCTGACTGACGTCAGAGAAGTGCCCTCCTAATTCTAGTTCCTATTAATTCTACACAGAGACGAAAATTGGAATACACATGTTTTCTAAGTACCTGGGTATATTGATTACTTTTTTCAGGCTGTGACGAGAAGCAAGTTGAAAGAGGAAGGGCTTGTTCTCATTTATAGTTCAGGGAAGTCATGTAGAAGACATGCAGCAGGTGGGGAAGGCATGGTGGCAGGAGCAGAAGACGGGCTGGTCACAACTGCATTAGCAGTTGGGATCAGAAAGTGGTAAATGCTGGCGTTCAAATCCCTTTTTCCTCTCACTTAGTCCAGGCTCCTAGCCTATGGAAAAGTGATGTTCACATTTAGGAAGGGTCTTCTCATCTCTTATAACCTAACCTCAGAGGCTAACCTAATTACTATCCCTTACAGTCAGGCCTGGATGCTTATCTCCTAGGTAATTCTGTCAAGGTGATAATATTAACCACTACAGATGGCTACTACAGATTTCTAGGACTTCATAACTAGGTAATTTTCTAAAGCCAAAAGTGCTTAGAGTTGTCTAATTTCTTCCATTAATGGTCGTAGATACTCTTTCTTAACCGTGATATAGGTCCACTGAGATTAGTTAATTGAATTCTTCAAAGTCTGCTTCCCACTCATTTTCCCTTCATTTCCTAGAGTCCCAGACAGAAACAAAGGCTATGAAGTTGGACAGCCAGCTCTAGCTCAGTGAATTCAAACCACAGGCTTCCATAAATCAATCCAGAAAAGTCCCGGAGGGTAAATGTAAATCCAACTGAAGAAACCCACAATGCGACTGTAGGAAAAAAAAAACTCGCCTTTACTGAGCATGGACATATACTTCTTTACTGGAAGCCACAATCGATTCAAGTTGATGATATCAAAATGGCTGAATAAGTGTAAATACTGTGCAAGGTCTCATTCACATTGCAAATATCTACATGCACATCTCAACTAACTCTGGATTCATGACATTTTTTTCATGACAGTAGAAGCATTGTGGTATGCTCCTTATTCTTTACCAAACAAAATTCAACTATTTGTGTTTAGTTTTAGCACTTTATGTATGTTCCTTCAGATCCTAACACCAACATAAAATTTAAGTTCCCAGGCTGGGAAGATAGCTCAGGGGCTAAAACTTTTGCCTTATAAGCAGAAGGACTTGAGTTCAAGTCCACAGATCCCAAGTAAAAACATACCACCAGGCAGAAAGAGCTATAGCCTACTTAGAAGGCGAGCCTGGGAAATCCTAGCGCAAAGCAAGAAAGAGGTAGAACAATCCAGGATGATTCCTGATGTCATCCTTGGGCCTCCACAGGCACACGCACTCAAATGGCCTTTTGAACACACACACACTCACACACACACACACACACACACACACACACACACACACGCACACCTGAAAAAAATTTGTTTCTTTTACCATCACCTTTGCAAACACAAGCAGCAGCAATATACTCTTCATTACTCAGAATCAAATTCCCTGTGCACCATCTTGGATGGCAACTTCCTGCCTTCCCCACCTCATTCCCTTCCTGGAAATGCTGTTTTATGATTCAAGACCTTGCCCTACTACAGATTGCTTCCCTCCTATCCCCCTCCATATATAAATTCTCAACTCTTCAATGTGACCATATTGGAGGGCAGCAAATACTGTCCTCCAATATTTAGGAGGAAGTCAGATTAAATAAGGTCATAAGGGTGGGATTCCGAATGCAGTAGGATTCATGGCCTTTTAAGACGAGGCCAAGAGATGTCGATTTCATCGAGGGAACAGGGTAACCCGGAGAAGACTGCTGAAGACTGTGGAAAAGCTGCTGCCTCCAGGCCAAGAAGACAGCACACAGCTTGTTAGGCTTGAATCAGCTGGTGCCTTCGACTTCTCAGTCAGAATGGTCAGAAATAGTTTACGTTGCTGAAGCCACATAAAGTTTGATATGTTGGTATCAAGCCGACTTCAGTTTCCCTGACGACCCCTTGCAGCTGCAAATGTTTCCCTTCTTTTCAACCAGAAAAAGTCAGCCATTCCTTAATCTTCCCCATCAACACCCTAAACAGATTGTCATAGGAGTTCTGCATCCTGCCCCTACAAGAACTTTTTCCTGTTGGTAAACTTTCCCAAGTTCTTAAGCACATAAGCAACTTTAAACAGTCCACATGGTTGATCCCAAGGTGTGAAACCAATTTTTCTAAGCCCTGGATATAATTTTCGACAGTACAGATACGAATGCATTAACGTGTCCAGGCACAGATGCAAATGAAGAGGGTTGTTCCTTGCTTTTGAGCCACGGGAGGAGAGTTGAGAGACCCTGAGAAGAGGAAGAAAACTGAAGCTACTTGCCAACATGAGAAGCCCTATTGCCATAAGAAAATCTTTAAGCAATGTAGCGACCTGTCAACATCTTCACTTCTCAGCTTAGTCCCAGCCAGTCTTTCCTTCCATCTTTGTGACCACTAATAGAGACACCTTACCTAGGAAATCTGCGTTATTTCCCCAGAGCCTACATGGTAAAATGAGAAAAACTCCCAAAAGTTATCCTCTGACTGCCACAAGCATTACTGTATATTCTCTCTCTCTCTCTCTCTCTCTCTCTCTCTCTCTCTCTCTCTCTCTCTCTCTCTCTTTCTCTTTCTTTCTCTCTCTCTCTCTCTTTCTCTCTCAAGCTGTAAGCGTTCTTCAAGGGGCAGATGTTAAAAAGATCAGCAGCCTGTAAGACATTTGCTCTTATCTCTGAATCCTCAAAAGCTGGCCTGTTGGAGGAACTTCATCCTCTCCTTTGTCCTGAAGCCTTGTGGATCCAGAGATGAAGGAGCAACTGTGCACGCAAGAATAAAGGACAGGGTTCTCTGAGCAGAAATTACTTCTCAAACACTTCTCAAAAGGTAATGAACCAACTTTCTGCATTTGTTAACTACACTCATTTTTTGTTCATGATGAAGAAACTGAATTACAGCCGTCTGGACAGTCGCATCTGTGGCTCAGCTCCGAGGTGCAATTTGCCTGGCAGGAACTGACCCCAGTAGCAGCATCATGCAAGAAGCAAACCCCATTTTGTCCACTGTACATCCATGGGCTCCTAGGTAAGGTGTCTCTATTCATGGTCACCTGACACAAATTTGCCTTTCATTTCCTTAAAATGCAAAAATAAGGTTTGTATCTAAAACTTATTGCTAAGTAATAAGTCAAATTCTTCACATCTCTTTTCTGAAGCAGAGACATCCACTTCCTTCTTCCTGACATGTCATGTGCAGCTCAAAAACAATCCCCTTGTGTCTGTCACTGTGACTCAGAAAACTAAACCATGGTGACTGTCACTGAGTGGCTCTGTGGCACATGTGCCCTAGCATCTTTCATTTCTGTGCTTCAAAATACTAAATGGGCCACACGTAATGTTTTTATCACAAACACTGACTTTGGAATAGGGAGGGACCCTGAAGGACTGGGAAGAGTGACTCTTTCATAACTGCTATTTATTTCTGCAGCAAGCAGGTAGTTGGAAAAACATGTGTTTGAGGGACATTTAAAGTTTGGCATCTCAATCCTTGACTTTGGTCCTCAGAACTGCCATTCGTATGGTGACATTTGAAACTTGACCACCCCAGCCCACATGATTGCCAGACAGCAGCCACTTTGGCAAGAAGCAACTCCGGAGGGATGGGGAGAGCTGTCTTCAAAGAGAAATGAATAAATGTCTGCCCAGGCCCCAGAATCAGCCCAAACAAGCAGCTGCATTTGAAAGGTTTCTCCTGTCTTGGGGAGCCAAAAAAGGTGAATTGTTCCAAAGAAAAATGGACGAGAATGCATGTGGGAGAAGCACTTATTTTTTCAAAGGGATCTTGAAAAGTTCCCATGGCGTATTCTCCCACCACCAGTGCACTAGTGCACCTGAATGCACACACAGAATCTGCCCAGACCTCAGTCACTGTGAAGGCCAGATGCACACAGAAGCCATGTTCAGGAGTTTTCCTCATTCACCATCTCCCTCTTCTCTCTAGATTGAAGTACAGAAAGAACCTAATTAAGATTCTAGAGTTTCTTCCTGCTTTCTGCTCCTTCCCATTCACCCGTTTCCCTTCTTAACTCAAAAAAAAAAAAAAAAGGATTCAAAGAGAATCAAGAAACAGAGATGGGAGGAAAGATTTAAAAGTCTCTCAAGTTCTTCAAGTGTGTTTTCAATCCTGAAGAAGCTGGAAAGAGTTGAAACACTTTCAAAACAGAAAGAGAACTATCCCATCTCTCAATAGCATAAAAAGATGCGACAGCTCAGCTTTCCATGTTTGCAGGTTCTATACAGGTAGGACTCAGTCAACCACAGATATTTGGGGGAAATTTTCCAGAAAATTCAAAATGACAAAATTTGAATTTTTCCTTGCACTGACCATTGTGATGGTGACTCCACATAGATGGAGAGTTGTGTGGGTAGGCGTGGCCGGCTGCAGCTGCCATGGCCATCCATGGCCCCTAAGGCTCCTTAGCAGTCACTGCTTAAGCACTGTGCTTCTGTCACATTTCATTTGTGCACTGTTGCCATGTAGAATTTGGAATCTGCTCTGTTCTCCAAATAACAAATTGAAAGGCAGGGAAGAGCTGAGGATGTACAAAGCCAATGATCATTTAAAACAAAAGTAAGCAGCAGAAAGGAAGATCACAGCTCCACAAAGAAAGAAGACCCAGCCCTCAAACCAACCTTTCCCTCAGTGAGCAGGAGGCTCTTACTGAGAGCCTGGGGTTTGCCACTCTTGAATCCCCTTTCTGATTAGTTGGCTTAAACAAAGGCTACAAGCTGATTGGTCTCTGTCTGTAGCAGCCCATGCATGTCCTGGGCATGTCTGGGGATTCTATACCCATCCAAGGAAATCTTCCAAGACAGCCCAATGGCAGGAAAACTTAGAGAGGAAGAGACAGGAGCAGGAAATCCCATTAGCCACCCTGGAAACCTATCACTGAAACATTTCTGTGTCATGCTTCTTCCCTTTATTGTCAGGATTTATTATAACCAAGTATACTAACTCCTATGATCTCTCAATACCGAACATGTACAGACTTCTTTCTTGTCATTAATCTTTACACAATAGTTTACACAACGATTTGTATAGTACTTGTATTAAGTGTTAAAAGCAATCTAGATACGACTTAAACTATGGAAGGATATAAACAGGTTATATGCAAATTCTGTACCATTTTATATAAAGGACTTGAGCATCCATAGATTTTTGTGTCTATGGAGGGTTCTAAAGCCAGTCCCCTGTGGATTTTCAGGAATAGCTATAATCAATAGCAAGTACCAATACAAGGCTTACCTTGTTCGCAGCATATCACATGATAACCTATTTAATCCTCACATGCCATACAAAGTAAATACTGATATCCATTCTGATAGACAAAGTCACAAGTTCAGAGAAGACCACTAACTCACTAATATCCAGCATATATTGCAGAAAATCCTGAAAGCCACTTGAAGCCTATCACCTTACACTGTTTTCCTAGGCTTTTTGTGGATGAAAATGTTCATATCTACTCTTACTGTTCTCTCACTCCCTGTGGGTACCCCATAATTCTCTTCTCTTGAAGCTGAAATATGGAGAGACAGACACACTGTTTAACAATTTCGCTGAAAGTTCCCAAGGTCTGGAAATAAGGACCATAAGAACAGAAGCCAGGAATTGTGCTGACTTCAAGCCACAAATCAAGGTCATTCCCCAGTGTATCTTTATGTGTTAGTGAGGATTCAATCTGAGTCACAGCAGAAAAGATTAATAAGTTTGAGCCCTGACTGAGACTCATGGATGTAGCATAGGGTAAGGGACAAGTTCATCAGAAATTTCACTCCACACACTATGAAACCTAGTTAGACCAGTTCTGAAAAGCTATTGTCCCCAGGCATAATACTGAGGCCCGAAACCAGAAATAATCATAGCTCAAAAATTTCAGTCTTCGGAAGGCAAAAAGAGGTTGGAATCCCACAAAGGTGGTTCAAAACACTTGACCATGACCTTGATGGCTAGGGTATGATGAACAGGGCTTGCCACTGAATTAAGTGTTCAAGGGTATACACACACACACACACACACACACACACACTCGACCTAGAAATTCAGGAAAATTTAGGAAAATTGTAGAAAAATTTCTGAGAAGTCTGCAGACACTGGATCATATCAACAGGATGAGCAGGTTGGGAAAACGACATCACTCATGAGCTGTCACATGGTTAATGCTTCCCTTCCAATCCTACCTTCGCATGGCTAGATACAAGCGGTGCAGTAAGACAATACTCACACAACTTAAGGAGAGTACGGAGATTTATTGGTTATTGGTTTGTGGTTCCAAAGAAAATATGTCATTATGGCAGAAAAGGACATGGTGGGCAGCTGCAACTGGAGAGAGCTCAGGTTATAGCTGTCATCATGGAGGCAGAGAGAACAAGAAGCAAGCTTCAAGAACAGACTGCTACAGGAAGTTGGGAGGGGCTGCCCAACCGGAAGGCCCACCCCTTGTAACATGTCTTCCTCCAGCAAGGCTTCATCTCCTAAAGGTGTCACAACCTTCAGAAACATTGACATCTGCTAAGATTGCAAATGCATGACCCTGTGGGGAACAATTCACACTCAAATCATGAAAACAAGAAAGGTAATTCTGGAAAATGTATATCAATTTAGCCAGGGAAACACATTACAAAATCACTAAACAGTCTAACTGGAAATGTTCCACATAACATTTACTATCTAGCCAAATTCACCAGTCAGTAAACATGGGAGACAGAAAAGAAAAGGGGTGATATAAATATTCTGGAGCCAAAGAAAACTGAGTTCAATTCTTGACTCAGTAGTCATTAGTCTTCAGACTTGTATAGATTCAATGTCCTTATTTGCAAAATAAAGATGACAGCAATGGTGTCTTCATTGCATAAGGTCCAAATGCAATAACAGCTGTAAAACACTTGACACCTAGTAATGAATATTTATTCATTAATCTCTGTACCTAATCTAAAATACATGCATATGTAATTTTAAACATATAGGCATAGAACCAAGGATAGAGTTTTGTTGTAGAATGCTAGCCTAGTACAAGTAAGTCGTGACTTAGGTCCCCAGCACTGCAAAGAAAAAAAAATAAAAAGAATGTGTGTGTGTGTGTGTGTGTGTGTGTGTGTGTGTGTGTGTGTGTGTGTACACCAATTACTTTTTCCTGTTGCTAAGACACCACTGAAGCCCAAACAATTTAAGGGGAGAAAGGGAGATTTATTCAGAGGGAGATACAGTCCACTATGGAGGAAAAGGCATGGCTGGCCTGAAGAAGCTTGAAGAAGCTTAAATCGCATCCATCAAAGATGCTGAGAGCTGCAAAACTTCCAACTACAAGAATAGACCTTTCCCAGAAGTAGGGTGGCACTAAATAACCTCAAGGCCCACCCCCTGTGACTGCCTTTCTCCAGCAAGGCTACATGTATTAAAGAGGCCATGAGATTCCCAAACAACTAAAATTCAAGCACATGAGCATGTGGAGGACAACTTATATTTCAAACCATGACAATGTGTGTGTGTGTGTGTGTGTGTGTGTGTGCTTGTTGAAATTTTATAATTTTGAGATAAATTAATATAATAACTACAATGAATGAAAATGTGTCTTCTTTACAAGTATAGTTCTATTTCTTTTATTTATATTCTTTTAGGACTTTACATATATATTCATATCATTTTTCACCCTTTATTACCCAGTCCAAATCCTTATTTTTCTCACTTCAAGCTTTCTTTTTTCCCACCTGTCTTCTTTCTGCTCCCTTATCCTTTTGGGCATATATGGCTCACTAAGTCCAATCCAGATTACTGTTAATAGCATGTGTCCAGATACTTGATGGAGCAAGGACAATATACCAGTGGGCATATCACTAGGGAGAGTTTCTCCTCTTCTCTCCCATCCAGTCTTAGCTTTCATTTGTCTCTGAGGGTGGTACAGTTCCCTTGAAGTCTTTCCCCTTTCCTGATATAAAGTAGGTAGACCAAACCCTTGACTCAGCTGCAGTGAGTTCATAGTTGCAGATGTCCAGTCATGTTGGAAGATACCTCTTCTGTCCCCTCTTCTATAATGTTCTCCAAGCCTTAGAGCTTAGATGTCCCATTTTTGGACCAAGCAATCCAAAGTCACTTATCTTCTGCATTTTGGCTAGCTGTGATTTTATGTAATAACACCTTCCATTAAAAAGCTTCTAGGTTGAGTGCTGAGTGTTCCTCTAATTTATGGGTATAATGAAGTCATTTTGATATTACAGCTCAATTTTAAGGCCTATGTCCTCCCTTTCCATAGGATCTTAACCAGATTTGCAGTACCAGAAATTTGTTCCCTTGCTACAAAGTGGATTTTAAATCCAATCAAAGAACAGTTGTTTACCCTGTTAACATTCATGCCAGTATTGCTCTACTGTGTATCTCTTGCCAGGTGGCTGTTATTGTAACTTGCAGCTTTCACAGGTGAACGAAGTTGTTGATTACTTTTCTCCCCCAGCACTTTTCATGGTGCTTTCTGATTCTATAAAAGCTGGACAGAAAGAGGAAGTTTAGAGATCAGTTGCAGCTGGTTTATTCCATGTCCTGTCATCAATGTGTGTTGCATCTTCAGCAACAGGATCTTGCTGTCAGTTTCTGGAGGTTGACTAAGAGCCTATGCTGTTTAGAAAATCTTTGAGACCTCTTTAACAACAACTTACTAGGAGGTATCATATACCTGGTACTAGGAATTTAGTTAAATTGCCTGTGGTTTCTGGTAGAAGTATCATGTAGCATTTTCCATTTTGCTCTATCTTTCTAGCTCCGTGTACCCTTGTGTGAGATATATTTGTTAACAGTCTTAAAAAGGCAAGAAAAAATATTTTATGAACTCATAATATAGAGGGTTTCTATAATATATTACAACCCTAAAGTTACTTACCTTAAATTTTCCCCCATTATTTCCCCTTCCCAACTTCTTATCACCTGTTGTTATAGTTTTATTTCATAAGCAGAGGTGACCAATAAGGTCTACTGACTTATAATCTGCATATAACTTAGAGTTTTCATGCAAGGTATATTAATATTAATACAAAAACTATGTCAACAAGATGACTTAGTGGGTAAAAGCATTTGTCACTCAGTCTTTATGGCCTGAGTTGAATCCCTGGAACCCAAATCAAAGTGAATAGAGAAAATCAATGCCATAAAATTGCCCTCTGACCTCCATGTGTACACCCATGGCATATACATGCGATGGCACGCACACATTAATAGGTGCACACATTTGACACGTGACAGAGCATTCAACGTCAAGCAACTTGAGAGAGAAAGGGAGATTTGTTGAGCTTACAGTTCCAGAGAGGAGAAACAGTCTTTCATGGCAGAGCCAGCATGGCTGGTGGCTGAAGCTGGAGGCAGGCTAAGTCACTGAAAACATCCTGGAGTCTCACTTCAAAGTCTTCTGCTTTATGGTTCCTTCTATCTGGTCCACTACTGGGAGATTCCAATCAGATCTAGGGCTGGTCTTTGTATTGTAAATGTATTGATCTGGATAATTTCTTCAGGTAATCTGCCAGATGATCTTAGTTAATGCCAGGTGTGGTCAAGTTGACACCCAGGATTAACTATCACAATAAATAAAATAAGACAAAAGCATTTCTTTTTTAAATGTACAATAAAATAAAAATTAAAGCTTATGAGCTGGCTCAATGGCTAAAGTCTTTGTCTTGCAAGTAAAAGGACCTGAGTTCAGATCCCCTAGATCCCATGTAAAAGTGGTAGTGGCCTGAAATTCCACTCATGACCCTGGAAGGCAGAGCCTAGGAAACCCCAGAGCAAAGCAATAAGGAAATAGAACAATCCAAAATGATCCCCAATGTCACTCTTGGGCCTGCCCAGGCACACACACACATTCAAGTACACATAGTGCCTTCTGATATACGCACACACATACACACACACACATACATGTGCGAGTATGTGCGCATGCACTCATACACATAAAAATTAAGCCTTACTAAAATCACTTAAGAGATTTTTGTTGAGGGTCTTTGATCATAAATATGCTTATCATAAGCAGGGAGAAATCAGCAACAAAAAGACAATAGGAACAAAATATTCACCAATTACATCTAACCAACAAATTAGGTTCATGACTTGTGTAAGTTGTTTGATCTCTGAGTGCACAGAAAACTCTAAATGTTGTGAAGCATAGAAGCAGTTTAATCCAGTCCTACTTTGATGCACCAATCTTCTCTAGACCATCACTTATTGGTCTGGGACTTTGAAATGTGGAGTTATAAAAAAACCCACTTTACCTGGAGGCAAACTAGTCCAGAAGGGGGCAACACTGGTTCTTAATACATTATTACATGTGCAGCTAGGTTGTGTCTCCTTTAATTTCAGAACTATTGGTTAGTGTTCTGACACCTTTAACTTCGAAGAAGAGTATAGCATAGTATAGTATAGTTGACTTTTGAGATCCTGGTTAATTCAGTCCTTTATCTAAAAGTATAACTGCTCTCATATACACACACTCTGAACATAGGTTCAGGGACTTGGAGGCCCTTCTTTTACTACCAATAGCCAAACATCATCTAACTTTCTTTGCTTTATGTAAGGCACTCCTCACCTTTCTCCTGATCCTTCCTTCTTGGCATGACTTAAGATTACTCATTGTAGGATTGAGATTTAAAACCTCTGCCTCCCAAGCAAAAGAACATGAGTTCAGATCCCTAGAACCCACATAAAAATGCTGGGTGGATATGGTGGTGGCCTGTAATTCCAGCTGAGGAAGGTAGAGCCTGGAAAACTCCATAGTAAAACAATAAGGAGGTAGAGCAATGAAGGATGATGCTGACGTCATCCTCAGGCCTTCACAGGCACGCACTCCTAAGTACTTTCTGGTGCACACATACAACCTATCTTCACGAATCAGTTATTTCTACTGTTCTATGTATCCTGCACTCAGAAAAGAGAACAAAGCTCAAAAAGCAACCTGGGCAGTTTAGACTATGTTGAAGTCTTTGCAACCTGTGCATCCTGTTTTGATTCAACACCGCCCAAGATGGAGTGAACTGTCTTGGCAACAACTTTGACATACTGGCTTGATTTCTGTGAACTAGGGCCTCGGTGTCCCATTTGCAGGACAAGATCATTGGATCATCAGACCCATTTGCCAAGTATAAACTCCATGATCTGCCAAAAAGGACCCCTAATAGTGAAGTATCACCAGTGCATTCTAAGGCTCTATCATTGCTTGTGGAAGACATGGAAGAAGATTGTGACAAAGACACCCCAGCTGAGTTGTGGTTTTAAAGCTTAACCAGGGTTATAACATGATGGAAAGATTTGTGATGTTTACTAAAATTCGAAATTAAGACCAGAAAGCTTTCCCATATTACCTTTGAAGATCATTTTCTAGTTAATAAAGAGCTTTCATAAGCATTAATTCAAGCTATCTCATTTGGAAACTAGTACTTCTAAAACTTTATTGCACTATCTTAATTAATGTTCAGCAAAGAACCACTATACTAACTTATCAGCTATGAGGCTCCCAGTCATTACGAAGCCCATCACTTAGCATTTATGCATGTGTGCAGATGAATGTGTGGCTCCCATTCAGCTGCTGTTCTACAGCTGAACTCCACTAATTTAAAGGACTTGAGACCAGATGTGTCATAAAGTGGCGATTTATCTAGATTAGTGATCACACAGTGATAGCCACAATCCTTTCTGTAAAATGTGCAGCGCATTCCAGTCCTAAGAAGCTTCAGCATTATGAATTCCTTTCACTTGGCCGAGTGTCTCATTTGCCTGCTAATACAAAATTCATTGAGGCTTCTGGCAGCATCCCGAGCTGTGGGGAGTTTCTAGTTCAGTGCCCCACGATCCCATTGCAGAAACACTAATGGCAATTCGGGCACCCCACAATACCTGCTTGCCGCTTAACATAACAGAAATCTTTTTGCATATGCAAAGCACTTACATAGGTTTGATAATGGTTCAGGACAAATTCACAAATCCAACCACGAGAGACCAGGACTACTTCCACTGATTCTGCAGCTACTCTGCAAAATACTTCAGAGTGGTCAGCGGGGAAAGAAAACGCGATCATTGTTGGAAGTTTGGACATTGTGTGAGAATGAACTCCTCGGCACAAAAGAATAATGCCTGAGAAATGCTGATTGCAGGTCGCATAATGCAGAATTTCCATCATAGTACTTTGGGGGAACGTAATAAGTGGGCAACAGGCTCACACACACTTATGTCTGAGCAACCAGCTGAACAACTCAAAGAATCCAAATCAAGGAAGGGAAGATAGGTAGTCAGGCAGCCAAGGACTTGGGGTCAGTTTATAAATGGCGGAATTAAGCCTCCAACTGCACCCTTGAAGCACGACCTTTCAGCTCATCAAGGAAAAAACGAGGCCTACATATTTATAAAGACTTGTGCTATCCAAATTTATGAGAGTCTAGTTTTGGGGAGGAAGGCTGTCAAATACTTTTCAGAGAAAACTAGGGAAGTCATTTTAAGACACTAAAATGAGCTGGTGAATATGTTGCTGTGGGTCAGAAAGTCCCTCAATCCATCGTTACTTCTTCTGAGAAGAAATGGGGGAAAAAATCCAAAATTTATCTCTAGCTTCCCTTCAACTAGCCCTATAAGACAGTAAAACTGTGTTATACTCATCTCTATCCTGCTTCATTATGTAGTTTGTCTTTAAGCACTATTTTTTTTGCATATGTGAGTACGGGTGTGTATGTGGGGGGATGGGAGTACCCAAGACAGCACGTGAGTGTGTGTGCCTGTGGAGGCCCAAGAGTGACCTGGGGAATCATCTTGGATTGCTCCATCTCTTCTTCGCTTTGCATGGGGGGGAAGGCTCTGCCTTCCAAAGTGGAGGGCATCACCATCTCCAACTACGGGATCCAAATTCAGGCCCTTTTTTTGCTGGTGAAGCAAAGACTTTAATTCCTGAGTCATCTTTTTAAACACTTTTACTGACAAACTTTATTTTTATCAGTCAGGACAGATTTGGCTAGGTTGCAGTAACAAGTGGTACTGGCGTCACAAGATGTAGTCCAGTCATGCAATTCTTCCAGGAATCCATTCTCCAATGCTGACCAAGGGACCCACACAGCTTTCATTCTAAAATCACACCACATTGGGATCTAGAATATTTCTGCAGTACAAAATCCAAGTGGAGAATATCCCATTGATATTAAGTCCTATGCCACTTGCTTTGATCGTCAGAGGACAGGAGAAAGTAGAAATGAATTGCTCAGCCATTCTGATGGCAGCTGTTCTGCTTCTCAATAAAATTATGGATTCTCCCTTCAATATGAAGAAGGACTGGCTGGAAGCCAAGCATCCAACAACACTAAGAAGTGCCCACTGTATTGCCAACATTCCGGAGGCTGCACACGTGATTCAGTGGCTAGAGGCTGTATCCATGATTTAGCACAGATAATATATGCCTGCTTACTTGACAGAGCATCATATTCTAATAGTCTGAGAAGCTGACACATAAAATCAACTGTTTTCAAGGATACTTTGGAGAGAAGGTAAGGTAAGTGCTGTTTACAGAACTCCACAGCTGAAAAATTTCCAGCTAAGTGACAAGGACAACAAAACCTCGAGTCTTCAGAAATGAAAAACAGAGGCTGGAGAGGTGGCTCAGGGGTTAAGCCTCTGCCTTGCAGGTGGAAGGTCCTGAGTTCGGATCCTAGACCCCACGTATAGACGCTGGGCGGAAGCGGGGCGGCCTGCGTTTCTGGTCCTGGTAGGGCGGAGCCTGTGAATCCCCCGGCAGAGTAAACAAGGAGGAGGTGGAGGCGTCCATGGTGGTTCCCGAATTCGTCCGTGGTTCTACACACACACATACACACACACACACACACACGCACACATGCACACACATGCACACACACACACACACACACACACACAATTGAATAAATAAAAAAAGAAATGAAAAACAAAGGACTAAAGAAGGACAATGCTCCCATTATAAAATTCAAATCAATATTTTTTCTCTAAACATGTGTTTAACCATTTTTCCTGTATTAATACATTTTAGTTTTCTCATTTAGAAATTATAATATGCATTGTATTTTTCTTAACTCACAGTCATTTTTACTTCATTCAAGAAAGGAAGTAGCAGGTTTATCTGTGGTTGGTTGATCTTGATTTATTCTTTCCTCTGACTCTTCAGAACCTGCCTTGCAAATTCTCATTCATTTCTCCAGGGTCTAAACAGCTGTCTAAGTAATATTATGAAACATTTCACTATTATTTTATTGGACATTAATTTACTAATAGAGCATCCCTTCAAAGTAAAATATGGTGTATAATCAGGGATTGTCACAGTCTCAAATCAGTTGTAGTTAAAGGTAAAGGTAAAGATTTTTGATACTGTGCGAGCCCTATGAGAAAGCTTCTCAATTCAACACCATGCACATGTGAAACTAGACTCTACTCCCTTGTGAGGGTGCTGCCCTGTGCACTGTGGGACACATCCCTGGTCCACAAAAAGCCAGGAGCAAGCGCCCCACCCTCCAGTGGTGGCCACTGAGCACATCTCCAGACGCTGCAAATGTTCTTAAGTGGTTGGAAGCACAGGCAAGATCATCCCCATGGCTCCTGCCCACAACAGACGATCGCTGATGCATGAAAGGAATCGTTCATTGTCTTGATGGCAGACACCGGTCAGTACTTGCTAATCAATTGCCTGCTTGTCCATGCTAATGGGATCCTGACGTGGAGCTGCAAACCTTCCAGGGAACAGTGACTGTGTTCTAGAATCAAGTGAAATCCTCAACGCCTTAATCCAATCATCATAGCCCCAGTGCATTTCCCAGAAGAGGCTTAAGAATAGCCATTGATTGAGTCTGGCTGGTGAGGAATAAGGGCTGCTCCAGGGCCTCGGCAATAGGATTTATTGCTACAAAAAATATGTAGAAGACCTCTTTTTCTTTTGAATGGTATTGTTCCTTCTTGTGATTACTAGAACCATGGAAGCCACGTACTTCTACAAGTAAAAAAAGATGGAGAACACAGGAAGTAAGATATGAGCAAAGATGCAAAGTCTTTGATGTAGTCGATACATGAATTTGACTGACTTGTGAGCTTCACACTTTCAGACTTGTTGGAAAGCATAGTGATAATTTCCCCTTATGTAGAGTCCCCTCCAGCTTTCATATTAACTAGAGAAAGACTCTTGCCTAACATCCCGTGGCCATCAACCTATAGCCATCACTTGAGCCACAAGGGACAATTTGTACTATTTTGTATACATATTTGTATTTACATTTGTATGTATGTGAACAGGTAAAGCATAGGAAATAGCCTTACAGGGTAACACCTGATAGCAAGAACAAGTAATATGGAAAATTAAAATTTTTTATTATTATTATTTATTCAACTGTGCACGTGTGTATGTATGTGCGCGCACACGTGTGTGTGTGTGTGTGTGTGTGTGTGTGTGTGTGTGTGTGTGTGTAGAACCACGGACGAATTCGGACACCACCATGGATGCCTCCACCACCTTCTGCCCCGGGATTCACAGGCTCCGCCCTACCAGGACCAGAAACGCAGGCCGCCCCCACTTCCGCCTGGCGTCTATACGTGGGATCTGGGATCCGAACTCAGGACCTTCCGCCTGCAAGGCGGAGGCTTAACCTCTGAGCCACCTCTCCAGCCCGTAATATGGAAAATTAGATAATTTGATATTCCTTTTCTTCATTGAGTCATGTAAATGTATTTCTCAATGACTGCTTCCTTTCTCTTTCATTCATTAACCAACATATTGTGCCAAAACACACTGAGAATGATTTATATATATCTTAGTCTCCTAGGAGATAAGTGTGAACAACAGATCGGAACTACATTATAATTACTCCCATCTAAAACACATGTTCATTCACTTTTTTTTTATT
Organism: Typhlomys cinereus; assembly: GCA_023101885.1. Classification (NCBI taxonomy): domain Eukaryota; kingdom Metazoa; phylum Chordata; class Mammalia; order Rodentia; family Platacanthomyidae; genus Typhlomys; species Typhlomys cinereus. The sequence goes on from JALPQD010000082.1 coordinate 5,408,835, forward strand.
TCATGGCTGTTCACCGAGTTATTTCATGAAGGTACTCTCTACATGTTAGTAAAGGTAGACAGACAAGGTCAAATTCCTTCTGCCCTCAAGTTATCTGCAGAGGGAATAATGAGAAGATGGGAGAAGTTACTAGAATACACAGGCTCTTGAGTGGCAGAGCCAGAATATCATGAGAGCTCAGATGAGGACATTGTTACTGTGATCTGTAGAAATCAGGAAAATTCCACAATGATAGCATAATATTTTACTTGAACATGCAAGGATGGGCAATATATATTATTTTAGACTGGTAATCACATGGATTCTGAGATGAGAAGTCACAGACAGGCCAACGGGCCAGGGATGTTTGAGGGCCTCCAAGTAGATCATTTTTGTTTGGGATACTGACCATGTGCAGGGCCACAAAAAAAGGCACTGATTGTGACTAGATAAAGAATAGACATGGGGAGGAAAAAGCTAAAAACAAAAGAAAGGGGAGAGGAGGAAAAGAGAGGGAGGGGAGGGGAGGGGAGGGGAGGATAAGGGAAGGGAGAGGAGAGGAAGGGAGCAGAAGAGAGGGGAAGAGAAGGGAGGGAAGGAGAGGGTTACCAGGCAAAGACACATTTATTCCCATGTGTTCAGGAAAAAAAAAGATGAATCCAAAAACCAAGACTAGCTGAACGCTTTGCTTTAAATAATTTAGGATGTTAGTCTGATGTTCATAATTATCTTGTCACCAAATGAGCAGCTCATGACACAATGGCCTCTCTCTTGCTTTCACCTTCGGAACTGAGTAGTCAGTAAGCCAGGAACAAGAACAGGCATAAAGTTTCAGGCAGTACTCTCAGATCCTCGTTCCCTGCTGCCTCGGAGAAGTATTTATGCGTGGGCCTATTTTCTTCCAGGCATGTGCTAGTTCTCTACTCACAAGTAAACAGAGACAGTGTTAGCTTTTTAAATAAAGATGATTTGGTTTCTAGTCATACTCCCAAGTTGATTCAGTAATTCAACATAGATTCTGTTCTCAAATTATAGCATAAATCATTTACTATATAGTAGATGGTTTAATGATTTCACAGAAAATGTAAAATCAATTTCAATGCAAATGTAACTTCAATAGAAATCGCCACTTCCCCCACTTATCAACCGTGTGACTTTGGAGATATTATCTAACCTTTCTGAGTCTATCTTCTCATGAAAAAGTGAAATAACTTTGAACAGTGGTGAATTTTGAATAAGAGGGTACACCCAAATCACCTAAATTCTGTTACTAAGTTCTCTGCCAAAGCTTTGGAATTTGGGGAGAAGGAAGGGGAGTCACTTAGAGCTCAGAAACAGTACCTCACAGTAAAATTAAGAAAGGGGGCTTTTTGGAATGGTTGTGGAGCAAGCTTACAGAATTCAAATAAAGGGGCTATCTGGGGCCTCCCGAGAGCAAGGAAACCAAGGAACAGTTTCAGAAAAGGAGCTCGTTCAGTCCCTTTCAGGCATGGTTATCTCCTGACCATGTGTTTATGTGGCTCTTTCTCACCTATGGAAGGCCCACGCCCGTCCCTCTGAGCCCATGGAAGAAGTGACCACCAGCGCCAGGCTTCATACATCTTACACACAAACCTCAAGCTAGGCTTTGAGCCATGCGTTGCAAAGTCTGGTAGATCCATCCCAGAGCTGCTGTCAATCATCCCACCATTGGCTCTGTTCTGCTGAACCAATGCCTGCTCACTTCAAGGAAAAAGAAAGTGATAATCGTGGCTAGAATAATCAACAAAAAGAAAATGCATGGTACTTCCACTCTACCACCTTACACATTAAACAGAGGGAAACATGCTCTTCCTAGAAGAACACTATCTCAGAATTCACTTGGGGCGGAAGACGTCTCTCCAACAGCTCCACCGACCACAGGGTTTCAGTGGAGGCTGCTGAGACCAGCCCCAGCTCCTCTCCTGGTTGCTATATATCCAAGCCTCTCTCTCCATTACGACCATGTGTGTATTTCAGTTTGGCATCTCCAACGGTGACGAGACGGAGGTGATCATATTTCAGAGGCCCAGTTCCCGCACAGGCGCTGCCTCTGTGTTGTAATTGCTTTCCGCCAGCGGCTGCCGCCCGGGAGCTCATCTACATGCTGTATTGCTTCGTTTACAGCAAGCTGGCCGCACACTGAGTTTAGAAAGAGGCAGGCTCTGCAGGCAACTCCTGCCTCCCGAGGCATGTCATTTCTGCCGACGATTTGTGCCCTGATAATGACCATGTCATGATTGTGCACTGATAGCTCCAAACGCCCCAACACACTTGATGGATCTGAACATAAATTGGCCATTTATCAACATGCAGGACCTTTGGAATTTCCATATTCGAGCTGCTATGCTATAACACTGATTAATTGTTCGAAGCCCAATGTAACCTCGACATCCCAAGCTACAGAGAGGTTACAGCTCCCCACATGTACTCATTAGATGTGCCTGGGAGGAAAGCAGAGCTAAACACTCTTCAATAATGGGCCATGACCTCCTGGTTTCTTAGGGAACTCAGAGGTTGTATAAAAGGAAGCATTCAAGCACTGCTGCCTTTCACCTGGCGACCTGCTGGAAAGTCTCTTGAGACATTCAGACATCCCACTTGCACACTAACACATAGGGAACGAGACCTGCCATTGTAGTTAAAATGCAACACACAAAGAAGGAGAGATATCATCATATGCAAAATATGCCTGGTTCCTGGTCTGATGCATTAAAATTGGTTACTCAGGTTGGTTTTTTTTTTCATTTCTGAAATATTTTCATTGAGTCCACAAGTACGTATTAAGTGTATTTGCACTCTGAATTGGGTACTGCTGAAAGAATAAACGTGTCCTAAAATCCTGGTGACTAGTAGGTACGTTCTTTAGACCATGGTTTCCAACAATCAAAGAGCAAGAATGTCACCAGATAGCATCTATATCCTATAGCAGAGATTTCCCCACTTTGTTGTAACTCACCTACCTGTTGTTTCCTCCAATCTATTTGAAAATGGTCTTGATTTATAATCTGTGATTATAAAACCTCTGTTCTGTGATTATAAAACCTCAAAAAAAATTAGCAAGGAGAAACACAGAATCTGTATTCCCGAACCATGGTTACTCATATTTGACTTCAGAATAAACTAGTTCTTATTCCTTTTAGGTAAGGGTTGTGATTGTTCCTCTCTAGTTTTGAACATAGCCCTGGATTTCATGCCTATATTCTATTCAATAGCAGGTAAATTTTTCTTGAGGTCCTCTGAGTCAGTTTTGCCTACAAAAGAATCCAAGACCAAAGAGTAGAGAGTATGAGAAAATGTAATTCCAATGTATACAAGGCAAGTCCTTTGAGAGTCAGGGTCGTGTGGTTCTTTAGGGACTATGCTATAGGGCAGGGAACCCTCCTCCCAGCCAGTATGCTGCCGAGTCACAAAGAACAATTTTTTCCAGGATCTTGCAAGTAAAACTTGACATTTGCTGCTAGGAGCTCAATCACAACGGCCACTCGTAATTCTGAGATTCTTTTTTACTTCTAAGGCCCACACCTATTAACATTCTCCATCTGGCCAAGCACACAGAAAGGAAAGGCACTTCTGAAGCTACTTCAGAAACTTCAAGCACATGCGTTGCTGCCAAACACCTTTCCCACCTTTCCTATTCTTCATGGGATCTTGGAGTCTGTCCTCCCTGCTTACTATTATTTGTTCTTACAGGTTTTACCTTCAGCGAGCCCCAATATCACGTTTGAATCTTTTAACTGAAGCTTCCAGAAAAGAAAGAAAGGGAAAAAAATTATGTTAAAAATTCTACAAGGCTCAGAGAGGAGGACCCAGAGAGAAGTTTGACATGCACACTAAAGGATTCTCTAGGGATGGGGGGGTGGGAGGGGCAATGGGAGAAAGGGAAGGAGAAAGGGAGGAAGGGGAGAAAGGAAAGCAAAAAGGGGGGAGAGAGCAAGGGGATCCAGGGAGGGAAATGGGGTACCTATCAAGTTTGTATGAGTGGAATAAATAAATAAATAAATAAATAAATAAATAAAACAGATTCTACAAGGCTGACTGACTAATTAGAATTTCCTAATTGTGGAGAGTTGGGTTACTGATCCTGAGAAAAATCTACTTTGGGCTATTTTTGCCCCCTTTTAATAGTCATTTGCTGCCCACTTCTATGGTGACCTAACATCTCCGTGACTATCAGATGAAACCCTCTGGTGTATATTAGCAAGTCACTAGCTTTTCTACCAACCTCAGATAACATCTGAAGCCCACACAGAGAGCTCTTTGCTTTGCTGTAACCCACTTACCTAATGTGCTTTAAAAAGTCCTTGATTTGTGACTTTCTTTTGTCCCTTGCCTATGAAGCATCATAATACTACTACCACATTGAAACACGGTATTCAGGGAATCAGAATTTCTGTTCCTGGGCAATGGTCACTCACATTAGGCTGCAGAGTAAAGTCTTCTTCTGAGATGGGAGCTGCACTTCTACATTTGTTGTCATTTGACATTTTTTTGTACATGTCACTAAGTGATCTTGGAATTTTCTAGTGATTTTCTACACGTCACATGTTTCACAGTTTCAAATACGGTTTCTACTGCTGCTGTGACAGACGTCTGGAGCTTCGGTAGATGAAAAGCATCACTTTAGAGTTCCACGATCTGAAATCCCAAACCATCAGCAAGACTGTGTCCTTGTGTAGTCTCAGGAAAACAATCTCTTGACCCTTTCCAGCTTCCAAAGACCACACATCCCATGACTCATGGCCTCCTTCTAGCTCTGGTGCCACCTTGCAAAGACATTCCTCTCGTTCCATGGCCACATTTCATCCTGACCGCCTGCCCCCTCCAGCTCTTAACAACTTTTGTGGTTACTCGGGGGTCACTTGGACTAATCTCCAAACCAGTCTCCATGTTTCATGATCCTTACGCACATCTGCAAAGTCCCTTCAATCATGAAACGTCACATATTCTCAAGTGCAGTGTTTGGATGTGGACTCTTTGAGAGACTATCATGTCACCGTCTTAAGTCTTAATTCTTAAGACTGATTGGTGAAGAAGCCCTCTATTTTGAAGGTACAAAAGAGGGAAAGGCAAAATACAGTTCACCAAAACACCCTGGGGACAAAATGAAAGCTACAGTGCTTGTTGTGCCCATTCTGTCTCGCATTCTAGAATGTCATACTCTTGCAGCCAGATGGCACAGAAATACCAAGGAATACTTGCACCCCACCCCACTCTGGTTATCCGACTGCCAACTCTGAAGATTTAGAATTTTCCTGGGAATCTTAAGCTGAGAACAGAGAGAAGGATTTCAGGAAGTACTGAAAATGTGCCTGATCTGATGCCAACCAGAGGAAGAGTAAAAAAATTTCACACGGCTCTGACAACTCGTCAGACCATTTTGTTGAGACAGGGTCTCACGTAGCTTTAGTGGACTTCCAACTTGCCTGTTAGCCAAGGCAGGCCTTGAACTCCTGTTCTGTCTGCCTCCATTTCCTGAGTGCTGGAATTACAGGTATGCGCCACCATGCCCAGCTGGAGTTTTCCTTGCAGCCTGCTTTAGGCTCACAGCAAGCTTGAGTGAAGTGGTCGAAGGTGTACACCTGCCTCTGCCCATCCCCAGCCTCCGTGACAGTAGTGTATTCATCCCGCTGGACTGACTTGCCAGAATTGCCCAGAGCTCACAGCTCCTTGGGGCACATGTTCGCTGTTAAATACACTGCCGTTCCTTTCTTGACAGAAATGGCCACTGAATCACTGGGGAGCAACATAATGTTTCTTTAAAGTGGACCTGGACCGTACCCCATGGTTGTTTAGTGAATATGAGCCCAGAAATGTCCCCTCTGGCTCTGTCCTTGCATCCAAAGTTCCTCTTCCCATGAGATAGGAAGTAGAAGCAAACCATCCCCTCCATTGCACTGTATCCCTTCCTAAAAGACCCCCATGGAAGAGACCACCACCCAGGCACTCCTCCTGCCATGCTGGGACAGCCATGTTTTCTGACGAGCTGCAGCGTTCTGGCCTCCATGTCTTTAACACGTCCATGCTGCAGTTACCAAGCAAAATTCAACAGGTAAACTTCTCAGCACTCTTCATCAGGAGCTCCCTTGGCCAGGGCGATGTGTTATCCCGGAGCCTCTGACTGACAGCCCTTCAACAAAGTAGCAATTGCAGATGATTCCCACAGCAGCTCATGTCCGCAGTACAACAAAGTTAGCAGAAGAGGATTCGGAGCCTAGGAAGGAAAGACACCAGATGAAACAGATCAATCGTGGACAATCGAAGGGACAGTGGAGAAGGGAGGCGTCCCAGCTGAAGCCGAGCAGAACGCCAAGTCGATGAAACAAAAAAGAAGCCAGAAACTCCTCCAACACAGGAGTTTGAGCCACTCTGCCTTTCTGAGACCCAAAGCAATGCTTCCCTCATTTCCCAGGGTTGGTTTCCTCCCGCACATCTGGGCTCCTGCGGTCAGGCCAGCCTTTGGAGCATTTGCAGACTTTTCATGGCAGTGCTGGGTTCAGCGGTGCACGCTCAGATAGGGGGCCCTATCCAAGGCCGAGCACTCTGCCAGCCGAGCGGGCCCTCGCCCCTGGCTGCCGGCTGATAATCTGCAGCCTGTCTGTGATTGTTACCCGAACATGCACTTTGCCTTCGCTGATGATTTTTGGCACCCTGGCAAGGCTCTGCCCAAAAAAGGTCTTGAACAATAGGATATGATTATTTTGAACTGTGCCCGACAGGAAGTCCTCTTCATCCTCCTCCTCTGCCTCCTCTGCGCAGTGCTCCCAGCCCTGGCTTCAAGCAAAGAGCGGATTAATGAGGTTCAGCTGCGCTTTACCGTTTATTATCAAGCAAGTGTTCCCCTGGCTGCCTGTCCTCCCTCCTCAGATCCTAAAGACAAATAAAGGGAAAGAAAAGCAGCAGCCCCAGAACATTCTGTGCAACAATCTGAACAAGGGGCAAGAGAAAGAATGCCCTAGGTTGATCGTCAAGCTGACAAGACTCCCCGATTGGGCTTCTGTCCCTCCCTCCTCCCTCCCGCTCCGCGTTTATAATCATCGTTCAAAGTGGTGAAAGGCCTAATTGCCCCAGAGCAGTGTGGTCAATCTTCCTGAGATTTAGCCGCCTGCTTTCATCTGGCAGCCTGGGCGGGCGCTCGGCATTTCCCTCCAGGCAATCTATATGGTCTAGCAGTTCACTGCCGAGAGTGAGGCCTTATCGATTTCTGCCACAGCTTCCAGGGCTGACTCGAGGATCAGAGGCTCTGACGGTGGCTAACAAGTTTAAACCATTAGTCCCATTTGTAACTACTCAGCACAAGGCTTGTCAGTCACAGCCGTGCTGGACCGCAGCTTTTAGCAGATTTCTAACCCCATTCATTTGGCCACAATGACCCCTGGAGCTAATGGGGGTTATCGGAAAACTATTTTTCCCCTTCAAAAGCCGTGCCTTTTTCTTCCTTCTCTTCTTCTTTTAGGAACATAAAAGCCATTTCAGTTGTGATGTTTCAAAACAGTGACAGAGGTATGATTGGTGCCCTCCCAGGAGAAAACCTGTATCCCGTGCATGGGGCATTATATCTGATCTGGAAACCTCGGCCAGCCCTGCGACAGGCACAATGTATCATCAGTAGGACCGCTGGCCTATTCGTGTCTGAACGCCCTTTCTTCTCCGCCCTCTCTGACCTGCAACAGATCCATGTCACAGGAAGAAGCTTCTCTCTTTCCAGACTGAGTCATCCCAACAGAGGTCCAGCTGAATGGTCCTTACACAGAGTGTGGGCTCCGGAGTCAGCATCCACGAATTTTTGGGAAATGTATAGCACAATTTAACATTTCCACTATATGGAAAAAGTATTTTTAAGGATAAATGAATTTTTCTGCATAATAGCTTCACAGTTCTTCTTGCAGGTCTGACAAGTGAACTTTTTTTAAACCTTCGAATCCACGTGCCTAACTTAGTACCTGGCTTCTGGTAAAGACAAAATGAATAGCTGTTGAGCAGGTGAATTTGCAAGAATGAACAAGCAAGTGAGAAGAAAGACAGAGAAGCGACGTGTCTGCTAGTGACTTAAGAAGCCAGGATCCCTGTGACGGCGAGGAAGCAAGACAAGCCCTCTACTATTTCCTATTGCCTGACTCGGTGCTTACACCCTGGTGCAGTCCAGTCGGCCCGGCACAGTCTGCGCAGCATAGCAATAAGGCTTGCTGGCTTTTGCGAAAACATCTCCATGCCTCCACCCTTTCCCCTCCCCCAGGGCTGCTGACCCCTCCCCCGCTCAGCATCATCCTGGCTCACCCAGCTCCATCTCCTGAAGCCCTCTACTGCCTGTGGAGACCCGAGATCTCCAGACAATCTTACTGAAATGAAAGTGACTACTGAGAAGTCAACATGCTGAAGGCTATTTCTCGCCACCCCAGAAATCACATCGGCTAGGCAGCCTACTTTTATATAGAGGCCAGATCAGTTCTATCATTGCTGAAATAAGACCAGAAAAGAACAAGGTGACCTTTTACAAAAGAATCGTGGGGAAAAAATTTTAATGGTCTTTCTACTTCTCAGAAAATACTTTTAATAACTGGCCACCCTGTCTTGCAATCAGTCATAAGTCTTTGTTTAGACATTAGTCAGAAAAAGAAAGAAAACAGGACTCATATCTACTTTATGTCAAAAGAAAATTATCTAAATCTTTGGCAGATTTGATAGGAATGTTAAAGACCACAGCCACCTCGAGCACAGAGAATCTTCATCCCATAGACTTCTTTTCCCAGCTGCAAACCAGGACTTGATACGATGAGATACGATTTTCTTCCTCCGGTGATTCCCTTTGCACATGGTTTTTAGGCTTTCCTCTGTGGGCTGCCATGAAATACAGAAAACCGATTGCATGTTTTCATGTTAAGCAATTCTTTGTTGCTTCGATTACTCACATGGGCAGATTTTGTGTATGTTGCTCTTGTAAGGGTCAGCAGGAAATTATTTCATATGGGGGCAGATGGTGCTGTGGCTTATATGTAAAAAAAAAAAAAGTGCGTGGTTGGCAGAGCCAACATGGACATCACACACAGCAGCCAAAGACTGTGGAGAGAGCGACATTAAGATGTCTGAATACTCAGTCTCCATGTTTTAAATCCTAAAGAAATTATTCATCAATTTCCTGCACAGGAGCTAAAGAGAGTCTGGGTCTCTGCTCCTCCAACCCACCCACCATGAGTTTTAATATATAATTAGACAGCATGTAAAATAAATGGAAATGTCATTTACTGGTAACAAAAAACCTAAATCATAACGGATTATTGAGCGACATCTTGTGGTCAAAAGTGAGTATGACATCCAGTTACACCTTTGGCTTTCCTGCCTGCCGCACAAATAGGGCCTCACATCTGGCTTTTGATGATTTTAATGAGGGCTGTGTGAGGTTATCAATTCAGGCTTATCATTATACCACCCTAAAATATTTTGCTGAATGAGCATATTAACTTATAATTAGTCATCCTGCATTAATGTAAACATACCCATGTAGGCAAATTTAATCAGCACTCTTTCATAATACTTTAATAGCAGAACACTAAAGGAGATTTTTTAAATGCAAAGATGTGTGAGGCATGTTTGTAATATAAGCCATCTCAGCAGATTTGAAAACCAGTGCTTCCCTATGAGATGAAATAGGAGATATCCACTCATTCCCCAAATGAACTCCATTTGCTCTATATCATGCAAGGAAAGGAAGAAACTGCTCTTCCTTAGCATGGGCCTCCTTCTGGGATCCGCAGAATCATGTGGATTTTGATCAATACATGAAATGATAAGCTAATGGACCTTCATAAATATAACCGACACCCAGCAGCCATATGCCCACATGGCTATTTATATAACAGCAAATCAGCTAGCTGGTGATTCAACAACAAAGAAATCAATTCAAAATTTTGAAACTAAGCGTATTTTTACCAAATTTCCCATTCTAGATATCATTCAGTCATATGTCCCCATACAAAAAAAACCCAAAGAAGGCAATCTATGCGTAATCGAGTCAAAGCTCAGATCTCGAAAATATACTGGATGACTTTGGCAAGTCTAATAAATGTTCTGTCACCTCACATTCAAAATACTGCTGTGAGGCTGCCAGACCTCCTTCTTCTGGAGAAGTGTGTGTTACTTGTCAACAACTTATCACAGACACTCAGACCAACAGTAGCCTTTATGGGTCTTTAATTCTTTGGAATCAGGACAGGGCTTTCCGTCTCTAATATTGCTGTTTTAAATTTCATAGGATGTAACGTTAAAAATGCCACTGAAATCCAAAAGATAGGAATTTAAATAAATGTGCTATGTATGTCAGACAAGGCCCAAATAATAAAAGGAGGAAGTATTAAAGATAGAATTTAATTCAGGGAATTGCTTACAGGAATTTGGTGACTTGGTAGCAGAAGGGAAGGCAGCAAAGCCGCCCAAGATCAGCAGAAACAAGAAACTGATATGAAACTGATGTGGCCCTTCTTTTCCTGTCCTTCAAGTCCCTCCGGGGCCTCCGTTGGCCAAACACAGCTACAAAATAAGTTAACAAATGACTATCAAAAAATTAATATTTGCCAATTTCCATGTGGTCAACTACAAACTAGTACTTACACCATCACTAAAGTGAAAATAAGATAGGAAGAGATACTTTCCACTTCATATAAGTACATCTATTTAAAGAATTTTAAGAGCAAGTAGCACTACAAAGTTTAGCACAAACAGACTTTATCTGTCATATAATTTCATTTACTATAAAGTTTACATTGATGAAAATTAAAACTTGTGCTAACAATCCATTCACTAAATTTTTAGTATTTAATGATTAGTCTCATATAGTGATAACTCTGAAAACTCTGAGAAGCTAACAAGAAAGGCTGGATAAAGGCCACTGAGACACAAGGAAGACAAAATCAAGAGCGTGGAAAGCATTTGAGGACCACCAGATCCAGAGATGGCACAGTGCAACCAACAAAGGCAAATCCGTTAACCAGCACTTACATCTGTCCACCAAGGGCTGCAACACTCTCGTGACTGATTTTTGGCTAAGCTGGAGTAGGGGGTGGGGAGCACACTTAGGTTCACAGAAGATTCTCCTGAAAGAATGACTCCTGGCTCATTTCAGCGTCATTTCCAGTTGAAGGATTTGTTTTGTTTCATGTTTTTTCAGGTTTGGGTTTTTTTTGTTTTTTTGTTTTTTTGTTTTTTTGTTTTTTTGTTTTTTGTTTTGTTTTTTTTTTTTTTTTTTTTTTTTTTTTTTTTTTTTTTTTTGCTTGTCTTTGGAAGAACACAATCCCCGGAGCCTCACAGACAGAAGTGCAAAGTGCTCTGGTGATTTTTACACTAATAAGTTTCTGATTGATTTCACATTCTCATATTCTTTTGCAAACTGATCTACCAAGATGCATCCGTGGTGGGCAACCCAGTAACCGCTGTGCTCCTGAAGTGCTTAGGGACGCAGCATTAGGTGAGCAGTGTCTTCTTTTCCCAGACTTGGGAGAAGTCCTGTGGCCTCCTTTGTGCTGCCTCCTGGTTTAAGAAATGAGGACTAGAGCTGTTTAATTAGACAGTCTCTAAGGTCATTTCTGGCAAGCATGTTCCATGTTATTATGTTGTATATGGACTCAGGTTGACCACTTTTATTCTGTTTCTCTTCCTCCTTTTCCTTTCATGTATCTACCCAGAGGATCTGGCGTAGATAGTTCCCTTAGATCAAAGACACCAGGGAAGACGCAGAAAGGGATAAAGCGTCACAAGGCAGTGAGAGGTTCCATAGAAAAATCAGGAATCCTCTCTCAATGTCTGCATCTCCAGAAAGCCTGATCCAGCTAACTGTCTGGGAGCTAACATCAGCGGAGCTGAGTCGCTGATAGGCTGCAGAGGCAAGGACCATTAACACTTGATTGTCACTAATTCGGAGTCAATGTTCCATTTCAAAGTCATTAGTGGTATTAAAAACTGCAGCAGTGAGTGCAGACAAAGAAAAAGAAAGCAAGCATTTGAGTATGGTTAAGATTAACACACTCCTGGGCTGAGGAGATGGCTCAGGGGTTAAAAACTTTATCTCTTCGCAGGCAAAGGACTTGAGTTCAGACCCCCAGATCCCACCTAAAAATGACAGGTGGATATGGTGGTGACTGTAATTCAGGCCCTGAAAGGCAGGGCCTGGAAAGCCCTAGAACACAGCAATAACAAGGTAGAGCAATTCAAGATGATTTCCAGTGTCACCCTTGAGCCTCCACAGGCGCACACACTCAAGTGCTCTCCTGTACACACATACACACACACAAGCAAACAAAAAAAAAAAGATTAGCATATTACTATTGGAATACCAAAAGAAACTTCAATTAAGCCTCACCTAGTGTAAGATTCAGAAACTTCTTTGTATAATTTGAAACATAGAAATAGAAACTATTTCCCCTACCCTCAAAAAATTCAACTTCTACACAGTGTTATATTCATAGAGCACTCACTGATAAACATGTAAAACTTTTAATTTGATTTTTTAAATTATGCAGCTTAAGCCAATCAGATTCAAAAGCCTTTCAGAGCATACTTCCATTTACCTAGCATGTCCCTTTATTCTTTTTGTCCTTTGTTAATGTTTAAGGATTATCTAACAAGGACCAGCCATTATATTAACAAAACTAACCATATGGTAGGATTACCAATAAGTAAAATCCCACTGACTGCTGCAGAGAGGATGAAAAAAGGTGACAACCACACACATGACTGTAAAGGCCACCCAGTCCAGATCTAATGGGCCTTTGTTATGGTCATACTCTGTATGGGGACAGCTAGGCATCCTTTTTCCAGTTGGGACTCTCATGTCCCCCCAAATGACAGAACCCAAAAAGACAATAAATACATGCTTGGATTCTCCAAGCCTCCCTCAGCTCTGTTTCTTCCAAGGTCTGAATTTTTTGAAAGACAGAGAGAGAGAGAGAGAGAGAGAGACAAAGGTCCCACATAGCCCAGTGTGCCAAGTAGATACAGGTGTCAACTTAACAATTGAAGGCTGAGTCTTTGGGCATATCTATGAAGAATTAGGAGCTAAAGTAAGCCCTGAGCAAACCAGTGATAGATTGTCTCATTGATATGAGATGATTCAGGCTACAGTGGATTGATTATTGCCTCTGTGGCAAATAAGATGGTAAGAGCTGGCTCGTTACTTTGACTTCTAAACAAATGGGCACCCAAGCAAGTGACAAAGTATGTTCCCTCTAAGCTCTTTCTGTGGAGAGGTTGTGGCCAGTTTCCTCATCTCCTGATGCTGGTATGAACTCTTTTGCCAGGCTGATGCACCCTGACCAAGAATCATGAGCAAAAATAAAACTCCTTGTTCCTCTAAATTGCTCAGGTCCTGTAATCCAATCAGCGGCATGAAGAGAAATTGCAATTCCCAGGATAGCTTTGAACTCATCAGCCAAGGGTGATCTTAAACTTCTGGCCTGCCTACCTATACCTATCCAGCATGGGATTGGATGTGCATCACCACATCTTTGTGTATGTGATGCTGGGGAGCCGGGGAAACCCCAAAGCAAAGCAATAAGAAGCTGGAGCAATCTAGGATGATTCCCAATGTCACCTTTAGACTTCCACAGGTGCACACACACAAGTGTTTTCTGGTAAACACACCTATACAGGTACATACACACTCACGCACACACACACACACACACACACACACACACGCACACACACACTCGCACTAAGAGAGTATTATGGACTTAACAAGAAGGCTTTTGTGAAACTCTGGTCAGGACCGCAAGCCATGACAAGAGAGTAAAAGACACAGAAACAGAAATGATGTCTTCAGAAAGTGTGCCCGTAACCAAGATGTGAAAACACAATTTCTACTCTTCAAATGCTGGATCAGCTCAAGTTAGAGGACGGTGACTGAATTCATAAGGTAAGTCATAACCAAGTCTACTTCATAGTGCCCCAAGTCAGCAAGCCCTCACACAGGGGCTCATGGGCTAAGTTCTAGAGTCTGCTTGGAAATAAAGCCAACCACTGAGCAGCAGCACTCTTTTTCTCCACACTCATTTGTTCCAGGCTGCCCAGTGTGATTCTCACTGGTCTTCCCCTATGCCCTCTCCACCTAAATTATTTCATAAACTCAAGGAATTATGAGCTCATCTGTCATAACAGCCATCATGATTTTTCACAAATTCAAATTTCAACCATATTTCAGTCAGTATTAGTATTCAAACTTTCTCAATTCCAAACTCCTTGTTAATTAATATTGAACCTTCTTTTCACTTAGTTTGTACAGTCTGAATGTTTAAATTATACTATCTAATGAATGATTAGCACTGACCATATTACAAATGAGCAATTACTAAGAGTCTCAAATATATAAACCATTAAAATTAGTAGCATGAGTCTAATAAAATTTCATTAAAATAGAATTTAAAAACATTGGCAGCAAATGCTCCACCTTACAACCATATTGCTATACTTTAAATTCTTATAAAAGACAAAAAATGCCATTAGAGCTTTCTGATTTTCACATTTGGACTCATGCCCAAGGGAAAGTGATAAAGCCAGGGAGATCTCAGCTGCAGACAAAACACAATGGAAAAAGTAAATTCTAGAGTGGAAGAAAGAAGCAAGTTCTCCAAGCAGAGCAATGAGCAGAACAGCTGAGTCAAATCTTGTCATACAGAACGACTAAGACCTTTTAAGAAAATTGTGACTCAGTCAACAAGTACAGGCAAGCAGAAAGCCAGAGACCTGGGCTACAGAGCAGTGATGCCATTCAATCTTACATAGCATTAGCAGAAGTATTTCAGAGGTTTACCCACATGAGGAAGGCAACTATTTCCTACAGCGCAACTGCTGGCTGCTTCTCTGAGTGTTTACTGTAGTCCTGAGGGCTGAAGATGATGCTAACCAGCTGACTGCAAGCAGGTAAGGTCACTACCACAACTCTTCCTTTTCTACAGCTTCATTCCCCAAAGTCATAGCTATGGACCAAAAGTAAGAAAAATTATTTTAATTCATATATTCAATAAAAGTAGTAAATAAAAATTGTTTTTAATTAATTTGCAATTATCTGTAAATTATTTTTATAATTTCTTCTAGAATAAAGTATGTTTTCAAATGGGTGCCATTCCGAGTGTCCCAGGAAATCTCACACCACGCTGCTCTGACCCAATAGAGACATGAATCAGCTCTTTCTACTGCATGTCCAGGCCATGTAGAGCTGGCCCGCTTGTCCCAGAGGAAGGGTCTCAATTACAGGTGGGCTGTCACTGCATCCTAGTGCTTGAAGAGAAGGGTGTGGTGCAATCTGTGAACTCAGGCATTCATATCTTGTAACATACACATCCTCTTGTAAATAAAATAGGAGTTCTACAGCTTGGCAAGAAATCATATCAGAAAAATTGAGACTGACTAGAAGTCAGAAGAAACTGAGAAAAAGTGGAAGACTTTAAAGATGCTTCAAACTCCCATGCAGAAATAAATAAAACAAAAAAATGTTTTTTATATAGTCTCTGAAAGGCAACCTGAGATCTGCAGATAGAAGCTACAATGATGGATTTTATACATAGTAAAACTGAAAATTTTCAGTCTGTTCCTCAGACACTCGGTCTTTATGCCCTGGACCCAGACCTGGACCGGGAGGAATCCCTGTTCCTCAAAATTCAACAGAGTCCAGAGAAAAACCCAAGCAATTGGTTAGGGAACCAATGCCATTCATCTGAGGTCCTCTAAAATCATCCCATCATAGGAGAGAATCTTCACATCCAGCTCTAAGATAAGCAAACCCTTTGCACCATCTTGTTCCTCTCAATTATTAGTCACTGCAGTTTAACATTTCCATATAGCCACCCAAGAACCCATACAACTTCAGGAACTATGCCATTCCCCCTCACATGTCACCAAGGACATGTAAACCTAAAAAGTGCACTGCCATACTAATCTTCAATTCCTGTCTACTAAACCTACCTTAATTGATGTATTAACAGTCTAATAGCCTCATTTAGGAAATAACACCAATACCAGACAAGCATACGCAACTCCAAGGCAAACACTAACAATAACTGCTCAAGTCTAGTAATACTGTCTAATTCAGTTCAGCCAAAAACACACAGAAACAAAAAGAAGGACAAAAAGATAAAACAAAAATACCCCAGTCACTGTGCAAATCCTTGAGAAACAAAAACCAATACAACAAATCTCCTACCAAAAGAATCAACCCCATAATGATGGAATCCAACCAAGCTTGATCTTTACTATGATCAAAACAATGAAAGAGGAAATCTGAAGGAGTTAAATAACCTCATCAAACATTATGAACAGGAATATAGCAGGCACTTGGAGAAGATGAGAACAGCAGTTGAAGAAACAAAAATAGGCATAGGGCAGTTAAAACAATCTCAAGCAGAGTTTAAACTCGAACAAAAAGACAAGCTATCCTCAACCAAGAACTCAACGGAGAGTCTTATCAGCAGAACTAATGAAGCAGAAAATAGAATATCAGATCTTGAAGACCAAGTAGAAGAACTAACCAGTTCAACTGAAGAGGTTGTTAAAGCCAAAAAGATACTTGAGAGGAATTTTCAAGAGTTATGGGACACTTCGAAGAAGTCTAACATGTGCATTCATGGAATACCAGAACAAGAATCCCAAAATACAACATCCGAGGAAATTTTTCAAATTATCATAAAAGAAAACTTTCCACATCTAAAGAAAGAGAGGTCTCCCTCTTTCGCCCCACCCCCGCTCCGCCGGTCGGGACGCGTAGGCGAGATCCAGCCGGGCCTCAACGCGCGCTCTAGGACCCCAGGTCAGCCCACGGGGACCCGGCTCCGACTCCCGCCATCCAGCCGGAGCCGCGCGGGGGCCGAGGGACGAGGAGGACCTCCCCCTGCGCCCGGGCCCCGCCCCAGCTGCCCTGGGGTTAAATAGCTCCACGCCGACGCGCCCATCCTCCCTTTTCGCCCCACCCCGCTCCGCCGGTTGGGACGCCTACGCGAGATCCACCCGGGCCTCACCCCGCGCCCTAGGTAAGTCCCGGTTCAGGCCCTGCCCACCAGTACCCCAGGCCAAATAATTCAGTTTAGTGAAATTGAGAGATCTTAAGAGTTAAAATGACAATGCCAAAGTCAAAGTGCAAATCCATGAGAAGCAACACTCAAGTAAACAAATCTCCCACTGAAGAAATTAATCCCATAATGTTAGACTCCAACAAGAACAAACCCGCGGAAAAAGGCCAAGAAAGCCTGACCCAGGATAACGACTTTCAAAATATGATCATTACCATGTTCAATACTATGAAAGAGGAAATCCGGGAGGAATTACATAATCGAATCAATCGCTTTGAAGAGGAACACAACAGACATCTGGAGGAGTTGAGAAAAACAGTGCAAGAAACAAAAAGTGGCATAGAACAGTTAAAACAAACTCAAGCAGAGTTTAAAACTGAGCTAAAAGACAAGTTATCTTCAACCCAGAACGCCACAGAGAGTCTTATCAACAGAACTAATGAAGCAGAAAACAGAATTTCAGACCTTGAAGATAAAGTGGGAGTACTAGCCAGCTCAATGGAAGAGGTTGTTAAAGCCAAAAAGATACTTGAGAGAAATATCCAAGAGATATGGGACACCTTGAAGAAGCCTAACATGCGTATTCATGGAATACCGGAGCAAGAATCTCGAAATACCACCCCTGAGGAAATTTTTCAAACGATCATCAAGGAAAACTTTCCTCATCTAAAAAAAGAGAGGCCCATTCATATACAAGAGGCATTCCGCACCCCAAACAGATACGACCAAAATAGAAGCACACCGGGGCAAATAATAGTTAAAACACTCCACATTCAAGATAAAGAACTGGTGCTGAGAGCTTCAAGGGAGAAAAAACAAGTCACTTTTAAAGGCAAACCTATTAAAATAACAAATGACTTCTCAGTTGAAACAGTAAAAGCAAGAAGAGCTTGGAGAGACATACTTCAAGTATTGAATGAGCAAAAATGTCAACCCAGGCTGATTTACCCTGCAAAACTATCAGTCATGATCGAGGGAGAAAGAAAAATTTTCCAGCACAAAGACAACTTTAAGGGATACATGGCCACCAAACCAGGCCTTCAAAAACTGCTAGAAATGATACTCAAGCGTGAAGAAAAAAACAGGCATATCCAGGAGAACAGAAGGCAAATATAACACCATTAAAAGCGAAGCAATATACTTATAAAAGCTACTAAACATAATAAATGTCTGGAATTAACAATAGTTTCTCCATTATAACACTAAATGTTAATGGACTTAATTCACCGATCAAGAGACACAGATTACAAACTTGGATTAAAAATCACAATCCATCAATCTGTTGCCTGCAGGAAACCCATCTCACCACAAAAGATAGGCACGCTCTAAAAATAAAAGGCTGGTCAACAATTCTACAAGCAAATGGAAGCAGAAAACAGGCAGGGGTAGCCATTATGCTATCAGACAAAGTGGATTTCAAACCAAAAAAAATTATAAGAGACACGGATGGATACTACATTTTAGTCAGAGGTACAATTCACCAGGAAGATTTCACAATACTGAACATATATGTACCCAATACGGGCCCCTCCACATTCATTAAGAAAACCCTACAGCGTCTAAAGCAAGAAATCAACCCCCAAACGATAATTCTTGGGGACTTCAACACCGCCCTCTCTACATGGGATAGATCAACAGGTCAAAAGCTTAACAGAGACACTTTGGAACTTAATCAAACCCTGAAAGAAATGGACCTTACAGATCTCTATCGAACTTTTCACCCACGCACCAAAGAATACACATTTTTCTCAGCAGCACACGGAACTTTCTCCAAAATAGATCACATATTGGGCCACAAAATGAATCTACACATGTACAAGAAAGTTGAAATTCTAACCTGTGCCCTATCAGACCACCACGGCCTAAAGCTGGACATCCACAACACATCAAACAAGAGAAAATACACTAACTCCTGGAAACTTAACACTATGATGCTGAATGAGAACTGGATTCAGGAAGAAATTAAAAAGGAAATTCAAGATTTCCTGAAAGTGAATGATAACGAAAATACAACTTACCAAAATCTCTGGGACACAATGAAAGCTGTTCTAAGAGGTAAGTTCATAGCTCTTAATGCCCACGTCAAAAAAATGGAAACATCAGAAATAAACAACTTAACAATGCAGCTTAAAGCTTTAGAGAAACTAGAGCAATCTGATCCCAAAAGCTGTAGAAGAGAAGAGATTAGCAAAATAAGGGGAGAAATATCTGAAATCGAGACTAAGAAAACGATAGAAAAAATCAACCAATCAAAAAGCTGGTTCTTTGAAAAAATCAACAAGATTGATACACCCCTAGCTAAACTAACCAAAAGCAAGAGAGAGAAAACCCAAATTAACAAAATTAGAAATGAACATGGAGTTATCACTACGGATACCCAAGAAATCCAGAGAATTATAACATCATATTTCAAAAACTTATACTCTGTGAAGTTTGACAACACAAAAGAGATGGATGAATTTCTAAGTAAACACAACTTATCTAAATTGAATCAGGAAGTTGTGAATTACTTAAATAGTCCTATAACATATAAGGAAATTGAGGAAGTAATCTCGAATCTTCCCACCAAAAAATGTCCTGGACCAGATGGATTCAGCACAGAGTTCTACAAGACATTTAAGGAGTTAATAACACCAATACTCCTTAAACTGTTCCATCAAATAGCAAAAGAAGGAACACTACCAAATTCCTTCTATGAAGCTAATATCGTTTTAATCCCAAAACCTAATAAAGATTCACTTAAAAAAGAAAACTATAGGCCGATCTCCCTGATGAACACAGATGCAAAGATTCTCAACAAAGTCTTAGCAAATCGGATTCAAAAACATATTAAAAAGATCATTCATGGGGACCAAGTAGGCTTCATCCCCGGCACACAAGGTTGGTTCAACATACGCAAATCAATAAATGTAATTCATCATGTAAACCAGTCCAAAGTCCAAGACCACATGATACTCTCGATAGATGCAGAAAAAGCTTTTGACAAGATCCAACAGCCTTTTATGATCAAAACGCTAGAGACAGTAGGAATGGAAGGAACCTTTATCAATATAATAAAAGCTGTATACAACAAGCCCACAGCAAGGATTATGCTCAATGGGGAACAATTGGAAGCATTCCCACTTCGATCAGGAACTAGACAAGGCTGTCCACTCTCACCACTTCTATTCAATATTGTACTTGAAGTCTTAGCCGAAGCCATAAGACAAGAAAGGGACATAAGAGGGATTCAAATTGGCAAGGAAGAAGTCAAGCTATCTCTATTTGCAGATGACATGATCTTATACCTGAGTGATCCCAAAAACTCCACCAGGAAGCTCCTGGAACTAATTGAGAAGTTCAGCAGGGTGGCAGGATACAAAATAAATGTGCAAAAATCAGAGGCCTTCCTATATGCCCAGAATGAAAGAAGTGAAAAAGCCTTGAGAGAAACCATGCCATTTACTATAACCCCTAAAAAAATGAAATACCTTGGTATAAACCTAACTAAGGAGGTAAAAGACCTTTACAATGAAAACTTTAAAACCCTAAAGAAAGAAATTGCAGAAGACACCAGAAGGTGGAAAGACCTCCCTTGTTCCTGGATTGGCAGAATCAACATTGTAAAAATGACCATCCTACCAAAGGCAATATACAGATTCAATGCTATACCAATCAAAATCCCAAAGCAATTCTTCAAAGAAGTTGACCAAACAATCTCAAAGTTCATATGGAGGCACAAAAGACCCAGGATAGCAAAAACAATCCTGAGTAACAAAAACACAGCTGGAGGTATTACCATACCAAACCTAAGTCTATACTACAAATCCATAGTTATAAAGACAGCCTGGTACTGGCTCCAAAATAGACACACAGATCAATGGATAAGGATTGAAGACCCAGATATAAGCCCACAAAGTTACAGCCATTTGGTCTTTGACAAAGGGGCCCAAAGAATCCAATGGAAAAAGAACAGCATCTTCAACAAATGGTGCTGGCAAAACTGGATCTCCACATGCAGAAGATTAAAGCTGGACCCGTCCTTGTCACCATGTACAAGACTTAATTGCAAATGGATCAAGGACCTTGATATCAGGCCAGAGACTTTAAAAGCCATAGTTGAAAGGATAGGGAACTCCCTCGAGCTGATTGGGCTAGGCCAACACTTCCTAAACAGACATCCAATGGCACAGTCACTGCTACCAACTCTCAACAGTTGGGATCTTGTGAAATTAAAGAGCTTCTGTTCAGATAAAGAGATTGTCACACGAGCTCAAAGGCAACCCACAGAATGGGAGAAAATCTTCACTAACCACATATCTGACAGAGCTCTACTGTCCAGAGTGCACAAAGAACTTAGAAAATTAAACTCCAAGGAAAACACTGGCCCAATTAAAAAATGGGCCCTGGAACTTCAAAGAAACTTTACCAGGGATGAAATTAAAATGTCTAACAATTATCTTAAAAAATGCTCCACTTCCTTCGCCATCAGGGAAATGCAAATCAAAACTTCCCTGAGATATCATCTCACCCCGGTCAGGATGGCAAAAATCCACAGTACAAACAACGACAAATGCTGGAGAGGATGTGGGGAGAGGGGAACTCTCCTACATTGTTGGTGGGAATGCAGGCTCATACAGCCACTCTGGCGAGCCGTCTGGAGATTCTTAAAGAAATTAAAGATTGAAATGCCATATGACCCTGCTATCCCACTTTTGGGAATAACCCCCCAAGCAGCAGAGGTTCGCCTCGATAGCACAAGCTCGACCATGTTCATAGCAGCACTGTTTACAATAGCAAAGTCATGGAATCAACCTAAATGTCCAACAGTTGACGAGTGGATAAGGAAACTGTGGTACATCTATACAATGGAGTACTACTCAGCCATCAAAAATGAAGAATTACTGGAATTTGCTGGGAAATGGATGTCATTAGAAAGAATTATATTAAGTGAAGTATCCCAAACCCAGAAAATTAAGCGCCGTATGTACTCCCTAATAGGTGGCTCCTAGTACCAAACTCGCCCAGCCCACATTGGGACACTCAAAAGTAAACCTATGTAACACAGTAATTGCAAGGATTATGAACAAGAGAGATGGGTTAGGAGGGCCACACCAGAAACAAGGAGAGAGGAGACCATGTTACAGCAGAGAAAATAGGCCTCCATCAAGGTCTGCAAGTAAGTAATGAGAAACCTGGTTAAGTTCACAGACGTTCTTTCCTGATCTCACCAGAAGGGGAGGGCATATAGTCTAGCAGATAAAAAGTAAACATTTTGCAAATGGGTGATGGACCCCTCCCTCAGTGAGGTTTCCTACTCTTATTGTATCTACCCTTGAATGTGCTATTACAACAAGACTCCAGTTTAACAACTTTTTGTCTCTGGCCAGGGGGTGACATACAGTGCCCAGCAGAATGGAGTGAAGGGAATTGCAGGAGCAGCAAAACTGCAAAAGAAAATCAACAAACCACAATCCAGAACTTCAGAGACTCTATATCAATCACATAGAACTAGGACAGCCTAATCTCTCCCCATCCTGGAGCTCAGGGACATTTGCGGAAGAGGGGGCGGTAAGATTGTAGGAGCAAAAGGATGGGAGGAGCAACGATTTGCAAGATTCTCAACAATAGTTGGGGCCAAAGCAATCATAATGGAACTTTGCATGCCCTGCGCAATGTCCAGCGCACTGTTGCCCTCATAAAGTCTAGCATCTGTTAAGGGCACCGAGACCCCTGGAGGCAAGGGATTGACAGCCATAGTAGTAATCTTATGATTAAGGGGAACAAGAGAAAGGGCTTATGGACATGCCACTGGGTCCTTATATGTCATCGGAGAGGAGGACCCAGTGGAGAGTTAGGCGCACACAATAAAGGACTCTCTGGGAATTGGGGGGGAGACACTGGGGGAAGGGGAGGGGGGAGGGAGGGAACTGGTAAAAAATTTTAAAATGTATAATTAAATTTTTAATAAAAAAAAAAAAAAAAAAAGAAAGAGAGGTCCATCCAAATACAAGAGACATTCCATACCCCAAATAGATATGACCAAAATAGAAACTCACCACCGCAAGTAATAGACAAAACACTCCACATACAAGACAAAGAGAAAGTGGTGAGAGCTTCAAGAGAAAAAAAAGTCACTTTTAAAGGTAAACCTGGGGCAGGAGAAGTGGCTCAGGGGTTAAGCCTCCGCCTTGGAGGCGGAAGGTCCTGAGTTCGGATCCCAGATCCCATGTATAAAGACGCCAGGCAGAAGCGGGAACAGCCTGCGCTTCTGGTCCTAGTAGGGGGAGCCTGTGAATCCCTGGGCAGAAGGAGGTGGAGGCGTCCATGGTGCTTCCCGAATTCGTCCGTGGTTCTACACATACACAGACACACACACACACACACACACACACACACACACACGCGCGCGCACATACGCACATGCGCACATACATACGCACATGCGCACAGTTGAATTAAAAAAAAATAAAGGTAAACCTATTAAAATAACAAATTTTTTTAGTGGAAACAGTAAAAGCCAATGGAGAGGCATACTTCAAGTATTGAATGAGCAAAAATGTCAACCCAGGCTGATATACCCAGCGAAACTATCAGTCATGACAGAGGGTGAAAGAAAAATTTTCCACCATAAAGACAATTTGAAGGCTTATATAACCACTAAATCAGGTCTTCAAAAACTGCTAGAAAAGATACTCAAGTTGAAGAAAAGAACAAGCATATCCAGGAGGATAAAAGTATAATACCACCACAACCTACAAGCTAAATAATACATTTATGAAAGCCACTAAACACAAAAAAGTTAGGAATCAAAAGTAATTTCTCAATTATAACACTAAATGTAAGTGGAATTAACTCACCAATCAAAAGACACAGATTACAAACATGGATTAGAAATCACAAACCATCCATCTATTGCCTTCAAGAAACACATCTCACCACAAAGGATAGGCACATTCTAAAAGTAAAAGGCTGGTCAAAAATTCTTCAAGCTAATGGAATCAGGAAAAAGGAGGGATAGCAATTATGGTATCTGACAAAGTGGATTTCAAACCAAGAAACATCGTAAGAGATAAAAAAGGACACTACATTTTAGTCACAGGTACAATTCACCAGGAAGACTTCACAATACCAAACATATATGCACCTAATATGGGCTCCTCCACTAAGCAAATGCTACAACATCTAAAACAAGAAATCCATCCCAAAATGATAATACTTAGGGATTTCAATTCTGCACTCTCAACATGGGATAGATCAACATGCTAAAAACTCAACAGACATGCATTGGAACTAAATCAAACCCTTACAGATTTCTATCAAACTTTCCATCCAAGTACTAAGGAATACACATTCTTCTCAGCAGCCCACAGAACTTTCTCCAAAATAGATCACATATTGGGCCACAAAACAAATCTCCACATATATAGGAAAGTTGAAATTGTAGCCTGGACCCTATCAGACCACAAGAGTCTAAAACTTGACATCCACAATACAACAAACAGCAGAAAATACACTAACTCTTGGAAACTAAACAATATGATGTTGAATGAGAAGTGGGTTCAGAAAGAAATCAAAAAGGAAATTCATGATTTCCTAGAAGCGAACTATAATGAAAATACAACATATCAAAATCTCTGGGACATAATAAAAGATGTATTAAGAGATAAGTTTATATCTCTTAATGCCTATATCAAAAAAATAGAAACAACAAATAAATAACTTAACAATGTGGCTTAAAGCTTTAGAGACACAAGAGTTATCCAATCCCAAAAGCAGTAGAAGAGAGGAAATTAGCAAAATTAAGGGAAAAATATCTGAAATTGACATAAGGAAAACGATACAAAGAAAAGCTGGTACTTTGAAAAAAATCAGTAAGATTGATACACCACTAGCTAAATTAACCAAAATCAAGAAAGAGAAAACCCAAATTAACAAAGTTAGAAATGAAAATGAAGTTATCATAACATATGAGGAAATCAATGAAGTAATCTCAAATCTTCCCACCAAAAAATGTCCTGGACCAGATGGAATCAGCACAAAATTCTACCAGACACTTAAAGTACAATTAACACCAGTACTCCTTAAACTGTTCCATCAAATTGCAAGGGAAAGAACACTTCCAAATTCTTTCTATGACACTAATATCATACTGATCCCAAAACCTAATAAAGCTACACTTAAAAAAGAAAACTATAGGCCAATCTCTTTGATGAACACAGATGCAAAGATTCTCAACAAAATCTTAACAAATCTGATTCAAAAACATATCAAAAAGATCATTCACTGAGATAAAGTAGGCTTTATCCCAGGCATACAAGGTTGGTTCAACATACACAAATCAATAAAAATAATCCATTATAAAAATCAATCCAAAGTCCAAGATCACATGATACTCTCAATAGATACAGAAAAAAGCTTTTGACAAGA
This sequence comes from Typhlomys cinereus, assembly GCA_023101885.1. Classification (NCBI taxonomy): domain Eukaryota; kingdom Metazoa; phylum Chordata; class Mammalia; order Rodentia; family Platacanthomyidae; genus Typhlomys; species Typhlomys cinereus. The sequence goes on from JALPQD010000082.1 coordinate 5,434,289, forward strand.
TCCAACATCCTTTTATGATCAAAACCCTAGGGATGGAAGGGAGGAAGGGGGAGGCACTAGAAGAGGGGAGAAAGGGAATGGGGAAAAAGGGGGGAGAGTGCAAGGGGGAAATGGGGAGGGGAGGAGGGAAGAAGAGGACAGGAGTGTCGTGGTTTGAAATGTGTCCCCCACAGTCTCATGTGTTTGGCAAGGTCATGGCACCTTGAGAGGTGGAGCCTCACTGGAGGAAGGCAGTCACAAGGGGTGGGCCTTGAGGTGGATTAGTCCCACCCTATCTCCAGGAGAAGTCAGCCTTTGCAGCAAGCAGTCTGCAGCTCTCAGCTTTCAAGATGTCTGCGGTGACGTAGCCTCCTCCAGCTTTGGCCAGCCAGCCATGCCGCCTCTGCTTTGAGAGACTGTACTTTCCCTCTGGAACTGTAAGCTGAATAAACCTCCTTTTCTCCCTTAAGTTGATCGATTTTGGGTGCTCTCTCACAGCAATAGTTAAGAGTAACTGTTACAAGGAGTATCTATTGAGCTTGTATGATTGGGAAAAAAATAAATGTCGGAGAAAAAAAACCTTAGAGACAGTTGGAAAGGAAGGAATCTTTATCAACATAATAAAAGCTGTATACAACAAGTGAACATCAAGGATTATACTTAATGGGAAACCTTGAAACATTACCGCTTCTATCAGAAACTAGACAAGGCTGTCCACTCTCACAACTTCTTTTTTTTTTAACATTTTTTATTATCTCCGCTCATACAAACTTAACAGGTACACCGGTTCCCTCCCTCCCTCCTCTTCCCCCACCCCTCTGGTCGCCCTCCCCTCACCCCTCCCTCCCCATACCCCAGTGCCTTCCCTCCCCCAATCCCCGGAGAATCCTTTAATGTGCATGCCTGACTGACCTCTGGGTCCTCCTCTCTGATAACATACAAGGACCCAGCAGCATTTCCCTGAACCCTTTCCTGTGTTCCGCTTAAGCATAGGAACACTATTTTGGCTGTCAATCCTTTGCCTCCAAGGATCCTGGTGCTTTTAACAAATGCTAGAATTTGTGGGGACAATAGTGTGTTGGACATTGCGCAGGGCATGTAAAGTCCAATTATGATTGCTTCGCCCCTAACTTGTGTGGAGTATCTTACATATCATTGCTCTTCCCATCGTTGTGCTCTTACACTCTTAACGCACCCTCCTCCGCAAATTTCCCTGAGCTTCAGGATGGGGAGAGATTAGGCTGGCCTAGTTCTAGGTGGTTGATATAGAGTCTCTGAAGTTCTGGATTATGGTTTGTTGATTTTCTTTTGTGGTTTTGCTGCTCCTGCAATGCCCTTCACTCCATCCTGATGGGTATTGGATGTCACCCCCTGGCCAGAGATAAAAAGCTGTTAAACTAGAGTCTTGTTATAAGAGTATATTCAAAGATAGATGCAATAAAAGTAGGAAACCACAGTGAGGGAAGGGTCAATCACCCATTTGCAAAATGGTTACTTATTATCTGCCAGACTATATGCCCACCTCTTCTGGTGAGATCATACCCCCTCAGTTGTAGATGATCAGGAACGAAAAGTCGGTGAACTTAACCAGATGTCTCATTGCTTACTCGCAGTCCTTGATGGAGGCCTATTTTCTCTGCTGTTACATGATCCCCTCTCTCCTTGTTTCTGGTGTAGCCCTCCTACCCCATCCTGCCTGTTCATACTCCTTGCAATTACTGTATTACAGAGATTTATCATCAAGTGTCTCTAGGTGGGCTGGGTAGGTTTGGTACTAGGAGCCACCTATTAGGGAGTACATACGGCGCTTAATTTTCTGGGTCTGGGATACTTAATATAATTGTCTCTAATGACATCCATTTCCTGGCAAATTCCAGTACTTCATCATTTTTGATGGCTGAGGAGTACTCCGTTGTATAGATGTGCCACATTTTCCTCATCCACTCATCAGCTGTTGGACATTTGGGTTGATTCCATGACTTTGCTATTGTAAACAGTGCTGTTATGAACATGGTCGCACTTGTGCTATCGAGGTGGACCTCTGCTGCATGGGGGGTTATTCCCAAAAGTGGAATAGCAGGGTCATATGGCATTTCAATCTTTAATTTCTTTAAGAATCTCCAGACGGCTCGCCAGAATGGCTGTATGAGCCTCCACATCCTCTCCAGCATTTGATGTTGTTTGTATTGTGGATTTTTGCCATCCTGACCGGGGTGAGATGATATCTCAGGGAAGTTTTGATTTGCATTTCCCTAATGGCTAAAGAAGTGGAGCATTTTTTCAGATATTTGTTAGACATTTTAATTTCATCCCTGGTAAAGTTTCTTTTAAGTTCCAGGGCCCATTTTGTAATTGGGTCATTGGTTTCCTTGGTGTTTAGTTTTCTAAGTTCTTTGTGCACACTGGACAGTAGAGCTCTATCAGATATGTGGTTAGTGAAGATTTTCTACCATTCTGTGGGTTGCCTTTGAGCTCGCGTTACAATCACTTTATCTGAACAGAAGCTCTTTAATTTCACAAGATCCCAACTGTTGAGAGTTGGTAGCAGTGACTGTGCCATTGGATGTCTGTTTAGGAACTGTTGGCTTAGCACAATCAGCTCGACAGAGTTCCCTACCCTTTCAACTAGGGTTTTAATAGTCTCTGGCCTTATATCGAGGTCCTTGATGCATTTGGAATTAATTCTTGTACATGGTGACAAGTACGGGTCCAGCTTTAATCTTCTGCATGTGGAGATCCAGTTTTGCCAGCACCATTTGTTGAAGATGCAGTTCTTTTTCCATTGGATTTTTTGGGCCCCTTTGTCAAAGATCAAATGGCTGTAACTTTGTGGGCTTATATCTAGGTCTTCAACCCTTATCCATTGATCTGTGTGTCTATTTTGGAGCCAGTACCAGGCTGTTTTTATAACTATGGATTTGTAGTATAGACTAAGGTTTGGTATGGTGATACCTCCAGCAGTGTTTTTGTTACTCAGGGTTGTCTTTGCTTTCCTGGGTCTTTTGTGCCTCCATATGAATTTTGAGATTGTTTGGTCAACTTCCTTAAAGAAATGCTTTGGGATTTTAATTGGTATAGCATTGAATTTGTATATTGCCTTTGGGAGGATGGTCATTTTTACCATGTTGATTCTGCCAATCCAGGAACAAGGGAGGTCTTTCCACCTTCTGGTGTCTTCTGCAATTTCTTTCTTTAGGGTTTTAAAGTTTTCATTGTAAAGGTCTTTTACCTCCTTGGTTAGGTCTATACCAAGGTATTTCATTTTTTTAGGGGCTATAATAAATGGGATTGTTTCTCTCAGGGCTTTTTCACTTCTTTCATTCTGGGCATACAGGAAGGCCTCTGATTTTTGTACATTTATTTTGTATCCTGCCACCCTGCTGAACTTCTCAATTAGTTCCAGGAGCTTCCTGGTGGATTTTTTGAGATCACTCAGGTATAAGATCATGTCATCTGCAAATAGGGATAGCTTGACTTCTTCCTTGCCGATTTGAATCCCTTTTATGTCCCTTTCTTGTCTTATGGCTTCAGCTAAGACTTCAAGTACAATATTGAATAGAAGTGGTGAGAGTGGACAGCCTTGTCTAGTTCCTGATCGAAGTGGGAATGCTTCCAGTTTTTCCCCATTGACTATAATCCTTGCTGTAGGCTTGTTGTATACTGCTTTTATTATATTGATAAAGGTTCCTTCCATTCCTACCGTTTTGATCATAAAAGGCTGTTGGATCTTGTCAAAAGCTTTTTCTGCATCTATTGAGAGTATCATGTGGTCTTGGACTTTGGACTGGTTTATATTATGAATTACATTTATTGATTTGCATGTGTCAAACCAACCTTGTGTGCCGCGGATAAAGCCTACTTGGTCCCCGTGAATGATTTTTTGATATATTTTTGAATCCGATTTGCTAAAACTTTATTGAGAATCTTTGCATCTGTGTTCATCAGAGAGATTGGCCTATAGTTTTCTTTTTTAAGTGTATCTTTATTAGGTTTTGGAATTAAAACAATATTAGCTTCATAGAAGGAATTTGGTAGTGTTCTGTCCTTTGCTATTTGTTGGAACAGTTTAAGGAGTATTGGTGTTATTAACTCCTTGAATGTCTGGTAGAACTCTGTGCTGAATCCATCTGGTCCAGGACATTTTTTGGTGGGAAGATTCGAGATTACTTCCTCAAATTCCTTACATGTTACAGGACTATTTAAATAATTCACAACTTCCTGATTCCATTTAGGTAAGTTGTGCTTACTTAGGAATTCATCCATCTCTTTTGTGTTGTCATATTACACAGAGTACAAGTTTTTGAAATATGACGTTATAATTCTCTGAATTTCTTGGGTATCAGTGGCGATAACTCCATTTTCATTTCTAATTTTATTAATTTGGGTTTTCTCTCTCTTGCTTTTGGTTAATTTAGCTAGGGGTGTATCAATCTTATTGATTTTTTTCAAAGAACCAGCTTTTTGACTGGTTAATTTTTTCTATCGTTTTCCTAATCTCGATTTCAGATATTTCTCCCCTTATTTTGCTAATCTCCTCTCTTCTACTGCTTTTGGGATCAGATTGCTCTAGTTTCTCTAAAGCTTTAAGCTGCATTGTTAAGTTGTTTATTTCTGATGTTTCCATTTTTTTGATGTAGGCATTAAGAGCTATGAACTTACCTCTTAGGACAGCTTTCATTGTGTCCCAGAGATTTTGGTAAGTTGTATTTTCATTATCATTCACTTTCAGGAAATCTTGAATTTCCTTTTTAATTTCTTCCTGAATCCAGTTCTCATTCAGCATCATAGTGTTAAGTTTCCAGGAGTTAGTGTATTTTCTGTCTTTTGTTGTGTTGTGAATGTCCAGCTTTAGGTCGTGGTGGTCTGATAGGACACAAGCTAGAATTTCAACTTTCCTGTATATATGGAGATTCATTTTGTGGCCCAATATGTGATCTATTTTGGAGAAAGTTCCGTGTGCTGCTGAGAAAAATGTGTATTCTTTGGTACGTGGATGAAAAGTTTGATAGTGATCTGTAAGGTCCATTTCTTTCAGGGTTTGATTAAGTTCCAAAGTGTCTCTGTTAAGCTTTTGACCTGTTGATCTATCCCATGTTGAGAGGGCGGTGTTGAAATCCTCAAGAATTATCGTTTGGGGGTTGATTTCTTGCTTTAGACGCTGTAGGATTTTCTTAATGAGTTTGGAGGGGCCCATATTGGGTGCATATATGTTCAGTATTGTGAAGTCTTCCTAGTGAATTGTACCTGTGACTTAAATGTAGTATCCATCTGTGTCTCTTATGATTTTTTTGGTTTGAAGTCCACTTTGTCCGACAGCATAATGGCTACCCCTGCCTGTTTCCTGTTCCATTAGCTTGCAGAATTTTGAACCGCCTTTCATTTTTAGGATGTGCCTATCTTTTGTGGTGAGATGAGTTTCCTGAAGGCAGCAGATTGATAGGTTGTGATTTTTAATCCAAGTTTGTAATCTGTGTCTCTTAATCAGTGAGTTTAGCCCATTGACATCTAATGTTATAATGGAGAAATTATTTTTAATTCTGGACATTTTTTATGTTTAGTGGATTTTTTAAGCTTATTGTTTTACATTTATATTTTGGTGGTATTATACTTCCCCTCTGTCCTCCTGGATACGCTTGTTCTTTTCTTCAAGCTTGAGTATCAGTTCTAGCATTTTTTTTGAAGGCCTGGTTTGGTAAACATATATCCCTTCAAGTTGTCTTTGTGCTGGAAAATTTTTCTTTCTCCCTCGATCATGACAGATAGTTTCGCTGGGTATATCAGTATGCGTTGGCATTTTTGCTCATTTAATACTTGAAGTACATCTCTCCAAGCTCTTCTTGCTTTTACTGTTTCCATTGAGTAGTCATTTGTTATTTTAATAGGTTTATCTTTAAAAGTGACTTGCTTTTTTTCTCTTAAAGCTCTCAGCACCTTTCCTTTGTCTTGAATGTGGAGTGTTTTGACTATTATTTGCCGTGGTGATTTTCTATTTTGGTCATATCTGTTTGGAGTGCGAAATGCCTCTTGTATTTGGATGGGCCTCTCATTCTTCAGTTGAGGGAAGTTTTCATTTATGATAATTTGAAAAATTTCCTCAGGTGTGGTATTTTGAGATTCTTGCTCTGGTATTCCATGGATGCGCATGTTAGGCTTCTTCACGGTGTCCCATATCTCTTGAATGTTCCTCTCCAGTATCTTTTTGGATTTATCAATCTCTTCCATTGAGCTGGTTAATTCTCCCACTTTGTCTTCAAGATCTGGAATTCTATTTTCTGCTTCGTTAGTTCTGCTGATAAGACTCTCTGTTGAGCTTTGGGTTGAAGATAGCTTGTCTTTTAGTTCAGTTTTAAACTCTGCTTGAGTCTGTTTTAACTGCTCTATGCCTATTTTTGTTTCTTGAACTGTTTTTCTCAACTCCTCCAAACGCTTGTTGTGTTCCTGTTCAAAGTGGTTGATTCGGTTGTTTAACTCCTCTTGGATTTCCTCTTTCATAGTATTAATCACGGTAATGATCATACTTTGAAAGTCATTGTCTTGGGTCTGGCTTTCTTGGCTGTTTTCTGTGAATTTGTTCTGGTTGGAATCCATCATTAAGGTGTTAATTCTTTCAGTGGGAGATTGGTCTTCTTGGGTTTTGTTTCTCATGAATCTGCACTTTGACTTGGGCATTGTTGTTTGGTCTTTTAGGGCTTTCAGTTTCTGTGTGTTTTTGACTGATTTAGTTGGTATTCCTACACTTGGGAAGTTATTACTAGTGCTTGCCTTGGGGTTGGGTATGTTTGTCTTTTATTATTTTTATTTCCTAGTTGAGGCTGTTAGGTTGTTAGTACATCAATTAAGTCAGGTTAAGTAGACAAGGAGTGAATATTAGTATGATAGTGCACTTTTACGATGTAGTATCTTGTTGATATGTGAGGGTGAGTGGTATGATCCCTGGAGTTGTGTTTTTGGGGTGGCTTTATGGAAATGTTAATCTATAGTGATTAATATTAGAAAGGAACAGTAAGGTGAAAAAAAAAGGAGGTTTACTTATCTTTGGGCTGGATGTGAAGAATCTCTCCCATGTGATAGGATGATTGTAAAGGTTTACAGATGTATGGCCTTTGACCCTTAGAACTTTTCTTGAGTTTTCTTTGGACTCTATTGAATTCTGAGTAGCAGTGTGTCTTCTGTAGACCACGTGCATGGGTCCCTGGTGGGCCAGAGAGGCAGAGGGGCTGATGTTGATGGCAGAATTCTTCACCCTGGACCTGGGACTTGGCTTAGTGCCCCACCCAAGCTCCAGGGATGGAGAAAAGCAAACACATCCTGTCCAGTTGGGCGGACAGGCAGGCAGGAGGGAAAAAGGGGCCTGGGGCTTGGGGCGTGGCCCAGGCCAAAACCAGACACGGGGAGACCTGGGTGGGGCTGTGCAGGGACTCACCTGGGGACCTGGTGGAGCGGGGAGCAGGCAGCGCCGTAGGGCGGACAAAGGCGGTGCGGGAGGGAGAAGGGGTCCCGGGATCCCGAGAAGTGGCCCAGGCCAAAGCCCGAGGCAGCCTTCACTCTCACCACTTCTATTCAGTATTGTACTCGAAGTCTTAGATAGAGTCATATGACAAGAGAGGGAAATAAATGAGATTCAAATTGGAAAGAAAGAAGTCAAGATATCTCTATTTGCAGATGACATGATTATATACATGAATGATCCTTAAAACTCCACCAGGAAACTCCTAGAACTAATACATAAGTTCAGGAGAGTGGCAAGTTACAAAATAAATGTGCAAAAATCAGTGGCTTTCCTATACATTAAGGATGAAAAATATGGAAAAAGTCCTAAGACAAACAATCCCATTTACTATAGCGCCTTAAAAAAATGAAATACCTTGGTATAAACCTAACCAAGGAGGTAAAAGACCTTTACAATGAAAACTTTAAAACCCTAAAGAAAGAAATTGCAGAAGACACCAGAAGGTGGAAAGAACTCCCATGTTCCTGGATTGGCAGAATCAACATTGTAAAAATGACCATCCTCCCAAAGGCAATATACAAATTCAATGCTATACCAATTAAAATCCCAAAGCAATTCTTTAAAGAAGTTGACCAAACAATCTCAAAATTCATATGGAGGCACAAAAGACCCAGGATAGCAAAGACAACCCTGAGTAACAAAAACACTGCTGGAGGTATCACCATACCAAACCTTAGTCTATACTACAAATCCATAGTTATAAAAACAGCCTGGTACTGGCTCCAAAATAGACACACAGATCAATGGATAAGGGTTGAAGACCTAGATATAAGCCCACAAAGTTACAGCCATTTGATCTTTGACAAAGGGGCCCAAAAAATCCAATGGAAAAAGGACAGAATCTTCAACAAATGGTGCTGGCAAAAAACTGTCCACGTGCAGAAGATTAAAATTGGACCTGTACATTTCACCATGCACAAAAATTAATTCCAAATGGATAACAGACCTTAATTTTAGGCCAGAGACTATAAAAACCCTACTTGAAAGTGTAGGGAATTCCCTTGAGCTGATTGGGCTAGGCCAACAGTTCCTAAACAGAAATGTAACAGCACAGTCGCTAGAACCAACATTCAAAAATGGAATCATATCAAATTAAAGAGTTTCTGTTCAGATTGTAAACCAAGCAAAAAGGCAACCCAGAGTATGGGAGGAAATTTTCACTAACCACATATCTGATAGAGCTCTATTATCCAGAGTACACAAAGAACTTAGAAAACTAAACACCAAGGAGATAAATGGCCTAGTTAAAAAATGGGCCTTGGAACTGAAAAGAAAATTTTCCATGGACAAAATTGAACTGTCAAACAAATATCTTAAAAAATACTCCACATCTTTAGCCATCAGGGAAATGCAAATCAAAACTTCTCTGAGATATCATCTCACCCCCGTCAGGATGGCAAAAATCCACAATACAAAAAACACCAAATGCTGGAGAGGATGTGGAGAGAGGGGAACTCTCCTACATTGCTGATGGAAATGCAGGCTCATACAACCAATCACTCTAGCAATCAGTTTGGCAATTTCTAAAAAAGTTAAAGATTGAAATGCCATATGACCCTGCTATACCATTTCTGGGAATAATCCCCCATAATGCAGAAATTCACTACAGTGACATGAGCACGACCATGTTCATAGCAGCACTATTTACAATAGCAAAGTCATGGAATCAACCCAAATGCCCAACAGTTGATGAATGAATAATGAAAATGTGGTACATTTATAGGATAGAATACTACTCAGCCATCAAAAAAGATGAACTGATGAAATTTGCCAGGAAATGGGTGGAATTAGAAAAAAATTATATTGATTGAAGTATCCCAGACACAGAAAATTAGACACCGTATATGCTCACTATTAGGTGAATCATACCTCCAAACCCACTTAATGACAATTTCAAAGGTAAATCTCTGTAAAACCTACAGTAATCACAAAGATTATAAACAGGAGGGAAGGGGAAGGAGGGGCTCCTTCTTAAAAAAGGAGATAGGAGATCACAGTTCAGTAGAGAAAATAGGTCATCATCAACTATTGCATGTAAGTAGAAAGACATCTGTTGAAGCTCACCCTCACTTCCCTTCCTGGTCACTTGATACTGAACAGGCTTGATCTCACCAATCACGGAGAGTATAGGGACTGTCAGATAGATGGTAACCATCTGGCAAATGGGACACTGACTGTGCTTCACTGCTGTGTCCTACTCTTATTCTTCCATCTACCTTTGAGTCTCCTCTTATATTAAGATCTTCATTTAAACAGTCTTTTATCTTTGGTTAGGAGGTGACCTTCAATACCAATCAGGATGCAGTCAAGGGCAGTGCAGGAAAGTAAAACTGAAAACAACAACAAACCATAATTCAGAACACCAAAGACCCCACGGTAATTACCTGGAAGCAGATCAGCCAAACCTCTCCCCATCCTGAAGCTCAGGGAACTTTGCGGAAGAGGAGGCAGCAAAAACCTAAAGATGGGGAGGACCAATGATATGCAAGACACTCCACACAAGTTAGGGCTGCAATAGACATAATTGGACTTTGCCTGACCGGCACAATGGCTGACATGTCAACAACTCCCCAAAGTCTATCATGGATCACAGGGGAGAAAGCTCCAGGCAGTAGGATCTGTAAAGGCAAAGGCAATCATAATAGAGTTCCCATACCAGTGGGGAGCCCAAGAAAGGGCTCCAGACTATGCCACTGACTCCTTACCTCTCACTCAGAGGGCGGTTGTCATTCACACAAAAGGATGCTCCAGGGTATGAGAAGGAGGAAGGGAGAGGTGTGGGGAAAAGGGGAGGGAAAGGCGGAAAGGAAGGAGGGAAGGGGGAGAGTGCAAGGAGGGACTGGGGAGGGGAAGAAGGAAGGAGAGGACAGGGGTACCTATTGAGCTTGTATCATTAGGAAAAAATAAAATGTGGGAGAAAAAAATTCAGTGTAATAAAAAGGACTGTCTTTGTCAACCCATATGTAGTTACCAATCATTTAAACTGAGACCAAGCATCCAAGAGTTGCAGATACCGTACGGGGTACAACAGGGTTCAAGTGTTGTTGAAGAGCCTCTCTTGTCTGCAGCCTTCATACTCCATCAGACCTGAGTTAACAGCACCATAGCAACATGTGCGACAAACAAAGTCCCTAGAATTCCATAACTTCCTGTAGCAGAGGCACAAGTAGACAACTCTACTTGTGTGCACCAGTAACCAGTGAGCTGGACTTCCACAATCTGTCTCTCTGTCTGTCTTCTTTGAAATGTTGTTTAAAAGTCTGAGCAACCATGAAAGTCACATTGGTGATATCTCTGGGAACCACATAATGAGTGTCAGTATTATTCCTTCAGAACTGTGTTATTCTAATCAGAGCCTAAAACCCCTTTGGAAAAACTAGTTGATTCGAGGAAGAATCAGGCTCTACATGACTGGAACCAGTAACACTGCATGTGCTGTCAGCAGAATTCCCAAGAAGCATCCACATCATTCCAATAGACTTGGCCATCGAGCTGACTTACTTATAACCCATCATTATCTGTTTTCTTTCGAGTAGGAAAACAAAAATTACAGCCTGGCTAATCGATCCCTAAAGAAGTATTTTTCCAAAGAATGAAATCAATAGTCACAAAGAAAAGGAAGTGCTGGTGATCAGAAAGTTTAGAAACCCTGAATTAATATGAAGCTAACATTGCTTCCTCCCAAAACTCTTGTAGCTTTTGATATTTCTTAAAATTTCCAAGAAAGCCTATGTTATAAGGAAAATTCATTCTATGTCACAGTGGCACGTATCAGAACTGTCATTCTTTAAACAGTGTCAAAATGTAGAGTATAGAATGCAGTCCTGACATTGGTTTGCAAATAATCAGAAATCATACTGATAGATTAACAAGCATCATCCCAAATAAAAATATGCATATGAGCATAGAGCATACAATAATAAGTGGTGTGTATATGAATGGGCATGTCATGCAATCAGCAAAAATAATGTAAGATATACTTCAATCATAAGTTTCATATGACCAAGTAAATTCTTATAGGATGCTCAATTTTCACCTAACTCATATCTGCAGCCAACCTATATTTTCAATTAATGAGCTGATGTTGGGACTGGCTAATATAATTATTTATTATAACAAAGATGAAAAGAAATGACATAAAACATACCTTAACATTTTTGTTGAAGGAGATAATAGTTCCAAATGCTGACTGTCTCGCTATTTGTTGTGCAATGTAATGTAATATAATGTAATGTAATGACTACATATTTTAAACACAAAGTACATTATGAACATATTCCACTACTCTCTTAAATCTACAAGGTCAGCAAGGTTACAAACCAAACTGATAATACCTTTTTATTTCTCTGAGGTGAATATTCTTGTTATGTTCAACTGCAGGCTCTCAGTGTCCCTAAGGGAAAAATGGAAAGAAGGGCATCATTATACATCATTACACCGTATTTGTTTTTACCATACAGAAACAAAGAGCACACTGCCTCTAAAGATGAGGTTAAATAATTACGAAGCTCAGAGAATTTATTAGCTGCATGGTTTGAATGTGAGCTGTCCCCACAGACTCATGTATTTGATCCTCAGCTGATGTTAATGTTTGGGAGTGGTACCTCGAAAGGTAGAGCCTTGTTAGAGGAAGGCAGGTCACAGGGTTGAACCTGGAGGTTAGGTAGCCCCATCCTGCTTTCCCTAGTAATCTGCTCTTCCAGTTTGTCTCTTGCTCTCTCTACCTCCATGATGACTGCTCTGACCTAAGCTGCCTTTCCACAATATGCTCTTTCCACATAATGGACTCTCCACTCTGGAACCATAAGCCAAATAAACCTCTCTCTCCCCGCAAGATGCCTGAGTCTGAGTATTGTTTCACAGCAGCAGAAAGAATAACTGCAAAGTTAGCTTAATTTTTACTATACTACCTTTCAGCTGGACATGGTGACACACATCTGGCTGAAGGAACAAGCTCATAGGTGAGACCTGCCTGGGCTACATAGCAGACATAACCAGTCTGAGGCCAGGTATGTGGGCAACTTGGAGAGCCTCCATTCAAAACTAAAACTTTCCAAAAGTGAAAAAAGTGAAAAAACTTTCCAAAAGTGAAGTTCCGTAAGAGGGTATCTGCCTAGATATATTATCAAGACCTTGGGTACAATCCCAATACGATAGCAAAGAAAACACATGTAGTTACATTTATGTAGCTCAGTATTTAAGAACAGCTATGACTAGCAGCCAGTTCACTAAACCCATGAACATTTAATGATCAGCCTCTTATCACCAAGTGCCAGCTGACTTCAGAGCACCCTTCGTCTAATCAGGAAACCTTTAATCTCTAAGGAAGGCTTCAAGAAACGTTGAATTGTGCTTTCCAAACTTTAGCACCTTTCATACCAAGCATTCAAAAAGTATTTACATATACCACTCCAAGATATACATATACAATTTTTAAAGAAATTCTTTTCATGGTCATATATAGAACTCTGTTAAGTATAGCTCTGAATTACAACAGTCACCTTTTCAATCCCAATTACCTGTTAATTTGTTCCTGTTATAATTTGGCCAAAGTTTATACTATAAGAAACTAAGGTTAAAGTAAAATGTTTATAAAATAATCCAACAAAAGAGTCCTCATCAGATTCGTATGCAAATGAAATTACAAGCATGAACTCTGGAAATTTTAATTTGAGGGGTTTGGATTGAAACGACAGTAAAAGTCTTAAGAAACAGCAGTTGCCTTGACTGTAATGAATGGCTGCCGTTCAACATACACCTTGTAATAAGGCAACACCTGCTTTGTGTCCCTTGCTGGGGGCCCTGCTGTTCAGTAATTGGCTCATTTGAAGATTAGGTCAACCTTGCTGACAAGTGGATTTAAATTCAGATGATGGAGGTAGAAGAAATCCAGGGAGTGGAGCGTCACTCAGATACACCCACTGACAGGTCATCTGTCTTTGCCATGGCCAGGCAGCAAGCCGGGGATGAAGGGCAAAGTGACAGGGTTGGAAGAGAAAACTAATGAGCCCTCTCTGCAGACCACTTTCCCGGGTGGCAGAAAGAGGCTGGTTTAGTCACTGATTAAGCAAGCACTGGTATTTTGCTCCCAGAAGGTGCTCTGTTGGGAAAGTAGGAAACAATGACTTAGTGTTGCTTACAAGCTTATAAAGTCCTGCATCCTCTCATCCTTCTCAGGCCATTTTAGCTTTCTCTTTTCAGTTATTTTTCCAGGAAAATTATCTCATGCTTAAGTAAAGTCGGCTGCATGGAGACTTCCAGAAGCTCCCTGCACACCAGGAACTTCCCAGACTCTCCAGGCTGCATCACTCAGCAATGATTCTAGACCTTTGTACTCTGTTTTAATAAAGCTAAACTTGTTGAGAATTTTACATCTTTCTTTGATTTGTTCAGCATGGTTTGTAGCAAGCTGTTTTCTACTTCCTAAATAACACCCTCTGTTGAACTGAAGAACAACTTCTAAAGAAAAACAAGAGCACTAGAAAAATGTTCAGTGATAACTGCCCCTCCATCACAGGACAGAGACCACCACTGTCTGCAGGTGAGTCTAGCGCTTGACCTATTTGTGCTGCTGTCACAGAACACCTGAGACTGAAGAACTGCAGAGAGTAGAAATGAGTTACCTTTCGGTTCAGAAAGCGGGAGAGTCCAACAGCAAGATACCTGTACTAGTGGAAGACTTCCTGCTGTGTCATCAAGTGACAGAAGGCAGAAGGAGAGGGAGAGGACGAAAGAGGGAGAGGAGGAGGGGAAGAAAGAGGGAGAGGAGGAGGGGGAGGGGGAAAGGAAGAGGGAGAAGAGAGAAAGACAGACACAGAGACACAGAGACAGAAACTTTCTTCTTTGATACTGCACTAATCCCAGTAGTCTAACCTCTTAGAGGGAGCCACTTCATAATACATTTGATTATGACTTTTCAGTGTGCATGACATTTTCATCATATTCACACACACACACACACACACACACACACACACACACACACACGCTACCCTTTCTTGTCTGATTCCTCTACTACTGGTTCCCAAACAGTTTCCCTTCTATTTTTATGTCTGTTTAAAATCCAGATTCTACAGAAGAGAAATAATATGCAAAATTTGTCTTCTGAACTGACATATTTGGTTTAACATTATGATCTCTAGTGCAAATTGTATGACTTCATTCTTTATGGTTGAGTAATACTATATTGTATATATGTACCACATTAGAAACAATTTCTTAATACCATTGACATATCATTTAAACAGCAACTGTCTAGGAAAAGCAACATTCAAAACAGTATCAGCCAAGACCATGAGACATCTCCAAGAGTAACTATTACACTTCTGATGATACTACTGGTCCATAATCTCCCAGAAGAATTCACCAAAACTCGCAGCCTATCATAGCACCATATATCCAACAACTCTCACCAACACAGAGAATGTTCCCAAACTCATATCCACAACTGAGTCCTCCAACACAGCAGAGTCCTCCAACGTCACGTCTATTTCAGTAGTTCACACATTGAAGTAGACTTGTCAATTATATCACAATTGTCAAACCTATTGTATTAAGGTACAGGATGGCACACTATTTTTATTTCGGATTGTACTGATTTTCTGACAGTTGTAAATTTGCCAAGGACTTATGAATTTTATTAGCATCTTTTAAAAAGTACTCATAATAATCTGTTCTATTCATTAATTTCTATTTCATTTATTTCTAGGTTTATCTTTGTGAATTTCTCCTTCAGTAACTCTAGTTTAGCTTGCTGCTTTCTGGTTGGTTCCTTGAGGGATTAACCTTAGTTAACTTATCTTTTTCTATTCTTCTACTCAATTACAAGCATTGAAGAAGTCTACATAACTCTTCTACAAGCAATGAAGTCTACGTAACTCTACTAAAAGCATTGAAGTCTACATAACTCTTCTATAAGTAATGAAGTCTTCATAACTCTACTATAAGCATTGAAGCCTATATAACTCTATAGAAGTCTACAAACACGAGACAAGCATTCAAATCTACACACTCTATTACAAGCATTGAAGTCTATATATCTATGCTACAAGCATCCAAGTCTACACACTTTACACAAGCATTCAGGTCTATACACTCTACTATAAGCATTCAAGTCTATGTACTCTACTACAAGTACTCAAGTCTACACACTGTATTATAAGCATGCAAGTCTGCATACTTTACCACAGACATTAAAGTCTACACATTTTCTTTGCACATAGTGTTGCTTATGTTCCACAGTTGTCATTTGCAATTATCATTTATGAAAAATATTTTCTAGTTTACATGGTGACTTCTTCTGTGACCCATGGATAATTCAAAACTGTTTAACATGAGAATCTTGTAGCTATTACTATTATTAATATATAAGTTAATTTTCAATGTTTCAAATCCTGTAACACTTGTTGAGGCTTGATTTATAGCCTTGCAGTTATCACAACCACATGAACAGGATGCTTATTCTGTCACTTTTAAGTTAAGGATTCTATAAATAATAATTTAGTCACATTTGCTATATGTTTTGCTCAAATCTATAACTTTACTGACCTTTATCTTTTAAATTTTACTCTTACTTACAGAGAAACTGATAAATTTCCTTGAAGATGATAGATAGATAGATAGATAGATAGATAGATAGATAGATAGATAGATGATGATAGATAGATAGATAGATAGATAGATAGATAGATAGATAGATAGATAGATAAACAGAGGGAATCAAAAAAAGACAGAGACATCAAGAAAATAGTTCACAAAGAAAATATTTTGCATATAAAATTTACATATAAATTTATAAACTGATTTAGTCACTGTTCTTTGTGTCCTTATATTTTATACCTATCTCTCATAATATAGTTTATTTTCATTTTTCTTTTTATCCAGCCAGTCAACATGACAATATTTCATTTATAAATATTTACAAACACACTGATACATTTATGTTTAGATCTATCTTCTTAATACTTGCTTTTCATTTCTTTCTTCTGGTTCATGACACTCTTTCTTGCCCTTTTGCTTTCTTTCAAATCAATTCATATTCTATTTTATTCCACATTTTCTTTCAGGTAGCTTCCTAAGCATAAATACTGTGCGTGTATGCACCTGTATGTGTGTACATGTGTATTATACTTGTGGGAGGAAGCATGTCTGCAGCCCTTATATATTCTATTCTAATGTTTCAGAGATTCATATTATTTATTAAAATCTAATATAAGCTAACATTTTAATGTTTAGTAATGTGAGGTACACTTTGAATATGTTATTTTAAGATGTTCCTTTACATATTTGGTTCTAACATAAAATGTGAATTCACATGAGGAAGTATCTCATCCTTACTAAAATCAAGCACATATTTTAGATCTAACCTCCAACCAGGAAGTGGTTATGTGGGTACATAGCTGACTGTCTAATCTCCCTGAAAAGGAAAGCAGGAAGAAGGAAGACAAGGAAGAAGAAAGAGACAGCTCTAGTGTTTATCAAACAACAAAAAAAATAAGTTTTTCCTTCTAAGAAAAGTATGCCTCTCTGTTAAAGAAGTACAACATCTTTCTGAGTCATGCAATGTTTTTAAATGTTCTTTTTTCATTGACAGGTAACTATAAAAGGAAAGAACTCACTGCAGATTAATGAGCTTGAAGCAGATTCTTTTCTTTCTCTTAGTTTCAATGCACTTTCATAATTATTTATATTTCATTAATCAGTTCGCTATAAAAGACAATTCCAAGGTTGAGAGGGTATCAATGCCACGTTACAAATGCCACAAGGAAAAATGCCAGCAGAGATCTAATAGTGAGGCCCAGTCCTTGTGGAGAAGGTTTTCATAAAAGCATGTCAGACCTTTATTACAGCCATCATTCCTCTTTGGGGATGTGATAGCCCCAGCAACACAATGTAATAAAGCATTGAAATTTTAAAAAAATGGGGAAAATCAAACCCTGTGACATATGACATAAAAATGGAAGGAGAGTGATATATGCACTTTGAAGGGTCACGTGAGGTTGTAGCCACTGAGGTTATCATCAAATGCTCTTTCCTGGTGCCCCAAATATACTACTGGACCAGGGCAGTGGCCCATGTAAAAAGAAGGTTATATCTCCCAGTGAAGGACATGGAAGGAGAGATGAGAAAGACAAAAAAACTAATATTGCTTATGAAACTTGAGGAAATCACTACTGAATCATTTATGTCTGAGTTTCAATGTCCCCTTGCTGTTGGTAGCTGTCAAGAAGCCTGAAAAGACAGTCATACAATTTACTCCCTCTATCCAAGAGGAGAGCTTCTTTGAAAAATGGAACCTTTAAGACAGGAAGCCCCAGAATTCCCCAAGGTAGCACACAGTGCTCAGGGTGAGTTGGAGGAGAGGTTTAGATGAGAAGCATTTGCAAGGGTGCAGAAGAGTCAGCACTGCTGAATTGCTCCGGGAAAAGAGCATATCTGTATCCGTCATCCTGAGCGGTCCTTCTGTGATTTCCAGTGGCCGAGTCTCTCAGTTCGTAGGACACAATCAGCAATTGTGTTCAGTCAGTCTCAGTGTCTCCATTCTAAATAATGAAAGCGACAAAGTTCAAGATACAGAGGTCAAACTGAATCCATTTGGCATCCAGAGAATATTTCTACTTTTTTATTAAGTGAATTGCACAGATTGGGTACTGGCCCAACCAGATGACATTTTCTGAACTGCAGAAGGTCATTACCTGCTGATGTGTGGGCTAGGTCCTCTCAGGAAGTGAGAGAAGAAACAAATCTTTGTGACCATAATGCATTGCTCTCGGAGAATTCATGACTGTTCATCAGTAAACAGCTAGATGGATGAGAAAACAGAGGAAGAGCACTGTAACCTCTTATCTCCACAAAAATCAGCCTCTGTCATTTTTGGAAGGTATAGAAAATTATTCTCAAAGATCTGAATGCAAACCCTGCATCTAATGCAGGGAGACCCCAAACCAGCCAGGCATGGGCATCATGAGGGAGTTACCTGATGACCTGGACTATTGATCAGGAAAGAATACAGCCATGCTACTTATAAAGAGTGTTTTCTGAACTTAAATGCTTTGTTTTTTCTTATTTGGATGATACAAGGAGTTTTTGTAAAACAGGAAGCGTCTCCAACATAGTTAAAGCATTCCTAATCAGAAATTCTGAGATCTGAAATGCTCCAAAAAGTCAACACTTGTTGAGCACTATAATGCCATAGTGGAAAACTCTATACCATGAAATTTTGTTTCAAGTAGAAAATTGTTCTAAAATACTCTATAAAGTTACCTTCGGGGGGACTGGCAAGGTGGCTCAGGGGTTAAGCCTCTGCCTTGCAGGCTGAAGGTCCTGAGTTCGGATCCTAGACCCCATGTATAGACGCCAGGCGGAAGAGGGGGCAGCCTGTGTGTCTGGTCCTGGTAGGGCGGAGTCTGTGAATCCCAAGGCAGAGTAAACAAGGAGGAGGCGGTCCATGGTGGTTCCCGAATTCGTCCGTGGTTCTACACACACGCGCACACACGCATACACACACATACGCACACACACACACATACACACGCACAATTGAATAAACAATAAAAAAGTTACCTTCAGGCAATGTGTATTAAGTACATATGAAACATAAATGAATTTTGTGTTTGGACTTACACTCTACCCTCAGGACAGCTCATTACTTATGCAAATTTCATCAGCATGAATTGGCACTGCTAGAGTCTACTTGTATGTTGATTTGGGTTTGGGAGATTTTCCACGATTTGGAAAAGCGAACCACATAGCTTAGGAGTATTAAAATACTAAGGAAAAGGTATGTCATGAATGAAAGTCTATTTTTCATATACCATATAAACATGTATAATCTTTTGTGAAAAATTCAGACTTATCAAGTGTATTCTCAAGCACAGACCCTGCATGATGCTGTTCCTAACTGAGAAAACTGCACACGCCTGTAAAGGAGGTACTAGTAATTCATAACTGCACAAAGTGCATTGTAAAAAACCGAATCTCACCCTGTACCTACTGGGGTGAACTCAAGTCTTTCAAGGGTGCACTTAAAATATACTGTGACCCTAGCTGTCTTTGTATGTGTAGGGGTTGTGTGTCAGAGCACTAAGGAATCCCTCACGACTCTCACATACTTTTCACAGTGCATCATGTAGAGACAAAACATGTGTTAGCCAGGTACTTATGTGACTTCTAGCCAACAGCAGTAGTCACATTTGGGAAAAAGCAAAAGTTTCACTCAAATTTTAGAGCATGGGAACAGGGTGAGGAGTCGGTGCCCCTATGCCAGCATTATTGGAGAACCAACTGCATTTGATTATGAGACATTCAACCTGTGCCATGCATTACATAAAGGCATGAGTAGGTGAACCTCAGATCTGAGCAGCAGAATATCAAGGCCCATGATGGTAAAGCAAAGGTAATACAATTATTTTCAATGCCTTGACCAGTGGAATTTCTCCTGTGGCTCTCTTGGATCACATAGTTTTGTGGGGGTTTTTTTCCACCTCACATAACTGAGGAATGCTATATTCCCACCATCAGAGTTACCTGAGAAAAGAGAAACCAATGCCCAGCTTGCTATTGCAGCCTGCATGCTAATGCACATGCTGTTTGCCCCTCCACTTAGATTTCTCTACAAACATCTTAGACATTTCAAGTTCTGCTGTCAGAATTGCTCAAGACAGCTGGGCCTGCGCCTAGGGCTCCTTAATTGATTCCTGTATTTAAGCCTCTGCCACTGTTTCTATTTGTTCCTCGGGAGTTGTCATTAACGCAATATTTGTTTATCTCTCTGAATAAGTTAAATACTAAGATTCTGAAGTAAATTCGGTCCAGTCATATAAAGTTTCTGAAGGAACTGAGGATATTAGAAAGCCACTGTTCCTGACAAGTCACGCATAGAAAGAGATGCTCTAAGCAGGGTTGAAAAAAATGAGAATATGTCAAAAACCACTTCTGTGCCCAGATGTTGACAAGTCAATGTCAGGGAGGCAAGGAAAGAGGAGTGACAGGCTTTTCAGCCCAAATCGCTCTACCAGGTGAAGTCTGTTGGGGCCTCTAGCCTTCAGAGCCCCAGGAAGGAGGGAGTGGGCATGCCCAGCCTCTGTGGCAGCGATCCCCTGCAGGACCAATGAGGTGCCACAGTCCCTCTCTTGCGGGACAGTACATGATGTTGAGATAAGCCAACCCACTGGAGAAGTTTGGCTCTAAGAGTCCAGACAGACTGACTGCCGGCAGCAGTCCCACATTTTCCCCAGTGACAGCAAGAGATCCCCCTCTGTCGGCCCAGAAGTAGTGACCGACCTAAACAACAATCTACTTACTAAAGAAAAAGCTTGCCTAAGAAATGCCTTCCCCATTTGAGATCTGCCCTCCGCTTTGCATGAAACAGTCTTGGGGTAAGAAAAGGGAGAACTAGAGATTCTGCTAAGACAACACACATCAAGACCATCTCACGATTCAGAAAAAAAGTGAAAAAGGAATTTGTCTTATGAATCTCCAGATTGGTCATTATCACAATTCCTGTAAGCACCAGCAGGTGGTCCCCGCGTTTGGCTGAGCATTGCTGAGGGAGCAGTCATTGCGCCAGATTGACGGGTTAATGTCTGCAAAAAATGTTTTGCAGACATAAGCTGCACACTATCAGACACTTACCTCTCTCCACCATGTTTCAGAATGTTTCCCGAGGCTGATTTTATTCCGAAGGAGAATACAAAGGAAAGAGTTGTCATACATGCCACATTCATTTTTCACAGTTCTGGAGACACCTGTGACTTTACTTGTTGAGAATGGACAGATCTGATTCTTCCTAGTACTGACAGCATCCATCCACACAGCCATTTCTCCTAAAAAATCATTTTTTCCTCAGCACCTTTATAAATATGAACCCAGTTAATCCCTGTGTGTTTGTGCATAGGTGTATGCATGTATGTATGTGCATGTGGGTGTATATATACTTGTATCTACATGTGTGTGGAGGCCAGTGTCCACTCCTGGGTGGCATTGCTCGTGTGCTATTCACCTTGATTTTAAGCCCCAAGAAACCCTGTCCTGCCTTCTCAGCTCTGGATTGACAAGTGCAAATGTGGGACCTAAAATAATTGTCTCCGTTTTGTACTTGTTCACTTGTCCTCCCTATGAAACACCAGACATGCTAGACATAGACTATTTGACCCAATTTGTGTACGTGACTATAACCATAACCAGTCAGCTCCAAATTAGGAAATACTTAACATTCCAGGAGCCCTTCTAAACTGGAAGAGCACCTTTACAGTAACATTTGGTCCTTGCATAATCAACCGCCTCACCAACTGTGTCAAGGACAGAATTAATATGATAGTTTGTAAGAATTGTGGTCAAAGCAGGTGAAACTGTCCAATCAGAAGCCAGTCACTAACTGCTCAAGGAATTCCAAGGGCCATGTACTGGGTACTAGAAACTGTTTAGGAGATACTCGATCATGTATCTGCTGGTTAGAAGCCCTTTCTCCTAAAAGTAGCCACTATAAAAAGCCCTGCTGAACAAGACTCGGGACCCTCTCCTGACCCGCTGTGTCAGTGATGGGGAGATTCTGGGGTCGAGCTTTTAATAAAGACCCTCATGTGTTTACAGCAGTATCGCCTCCAATGGTCTCTTGGGATTTAGAAATCTGGGCACAACACAAACTGCCATGTCTAGCTTTTCCTGGGGCTGGCACTCATGTCCTCATGCCTGTGCTGCAATCACTTGACTCCCACTAGCTTTCCAGTTGTCTCAGTTCTGCCATCTCCTGATCCTCCGTTTGAGCTAACAACTCAGTAAGGTATGTACTATCTCACTCCTGACTTTATAGATGAAGACAACAGAGATGGAGGCTAGCTTGAGACCACCACAAACTTAATTCCAAAATCAAGTACTTGGCTGCTATGACAAGACTAGTAGCCAAAGAGACTTCATCAATTCGCAATATGCCAAAGACAGCTATTCTGCAAATAATGCAATATGATAGAAATAAGTATTCCATGACTAGGTTTACCTAGACAAGGAGCATTTTGCATAGAAGAAAGGACTGTCCAAACAACACGGTTATCCAAACTACACTGTTAAACATCTTACTAGTAACTATTGTTTTAAAAATATTTTTAATTACAAATATTTCAATTACAAATACAATTACCACCTCAAATTTGTCAAAATTACTAATAGAAGACACTGCTCAGACTCTCCATCTGACTGTCAGCCAATGGCATGCATCACCCCAGAAGTGTATTAGTTGTCTGAACAGGAGAGGCCCCTCAGACAGGCTCAGGAGAGATTTCCCCCACCTAGCCTTTCAGGTGGGTTTCTGAGACATTCATCAGCTCCTTGTAGTTCCTAGAATGGGATGCCTGTCATTTAACTTTCGTACTCTGAATTTTCATCCTGTGAGGTTTGGATTAAACCACAGACTGATAAATGAGCACAGCTTTGGAGGCACAGAAAAGCAGTCATTAAGGAGTTCCTCTTCAAGGTATGAATAAAAAGCTGGAGTCTTGTTTTCCCCAGTTCACAGATTGCCTGCAGACATCGTTTTATTATTTTTACTTATTTCTCCTTTCCCCTTCAGCTTTCAAGTGGCTTTCCATCATTATTTCCTGTTTGTATTTTCTAAAAGAATAAAAGCATGTCCGCGTGGCAGACAGGTCTATGTTATTTGCACTAATGTGGCTAGCAAAGGTGGTTTATCAATAGGGAATTTAATCTAGGATTAGGAGGCAGGGGAACACAGAGGAATGAAAGTTAAGTTTAAGACTTAGAATGCTGAGGGGAGGGGAGGGGTCAGTTTGCTCCCCCAATCCCAGGACAGCCATTTTGCTAAGCCTGAACTTACAGCAGGGGCAAAGCCGTCTATTAACTCAGCTTCTGTTTTCCTGATTCTTCGGAATCAGGCTTGGCTTCTTTTTGGTGCTTGGCTTCTTTCTGGTTCCAGAAGTTGCCCATCATTGAACATCATCTTAGCACTTGTCTGCATTTCTTTTCCTTTCTACTAAACCAAAAGAAACCAATTAGAAAAAAAGGGTGACGGATGTGAAGGAGGAAAAGGAGGACAAAGAGGAAGAGGAGGAAAAGGAGGAGGAGGTAAGTAGGGCTTAATACCAGCCAAACACAGTGGTTGTGCCAGACACAAGAGTTCTGGAACGACTTTCACAAGCCACACAAGAAAGCAGTGTGGAGCATGTCAGGGTCTCACCTCAAGCCTGGCGGCTCAGCTACTCTTCCGCTTCCGAAAGAATACGCCTCTGGAGTCGCAGTAATGCTTTAGTCTCTGATCCCCATTAGTCATGACCCAAATGTCAGCCGCCTGAATTTGCTTGACCTTTTAGAAGTCACCTTATTCTTTCAGACTGTAGCAAGATTGGTTTCAATCCTCATTTATGTGCGAGCAGAAATCCCTTCACAGCCTCTGAGCTCCTGGGGGGGGGGGGGAGCGAGGCTTAGAATTCTGTCCTGCTCTAAGATTCTCCTTCCTCAGAGCCCTCAGCCCTACCCACATGCAAACCCCTCCTGACGCTCTCTGCAGTGACTTGCTACTGATTCAGGGCTCTGTCCCAAACCGTTTCCACATTTAAGGAATCCGCAGGCTGCTGCTAATGCAGGACTCAGTGCCATCACAGAACTGTCTGCAAAGAAAGAATTCCAGATGCCGGGCACAAGCGAAAGGATGCAGCGATGGCTCACAAGTCTCCACTGCAGTCCACAAATAAGGAGACAAAGTAAGACACACTAATGAGCTTCTTGCTACATTTTACCTGTTTCCACACTGGACTTGTCTGACACAAGTAATGGCAAAGTCACACAATAAACCTCTTATCCCAAGAAGGCACCAAATACTAAAGAACGAAGTGACTAAGGAAATAAACGCTGTACAGTGTCTGTTCCAAGACTGGAGAGACCCTTCACGCCTACAGTGTAGGAGCCAACCTGAGTTGTCTCAGAGCTCAAGTCTCAGGCTGACAGGACGCAACGGTACGTTGGAACAAACCTGTGCCGAGCCAGGCAAGGGAGTGAGAGAGATGTGATCTCTGCCAACAGACCAACACCATCTACACCCCTCAGCTCAGAAAGGAAAGAACTTCCAGACAAGGAAGGCACAGACGCCGGGGTACCCTCAGTCAGAGGACCCCTTGAATCGAGAGAGATTTTAATCATACAGCACGCTGAGCACTAGAGGTTGTAGTGGCTGCCTTCTTTCCTGGTGCCTGTCGGATTTTGTGTGCATGTGTGTTTCATGTGGGTAGGTGTACATGTGTAATGGGTGTACATGTGTATGTGGGTGTGTATACAGGAGGGTGTGCCTGTGGAGGCCCAAGGATGATATCTGGATTGGTTTTCCACGTTATTGCTTTCCTTTAAGGTTTCTCAGACTCTGTCTTTTAGTACCAAAATTACAGACCATACTTTTGCTTGAGAAGCAATGGCTTGATGAAGAGGAAACAGGATTTAAAGGGTTAAGTAACCTGTGTAAGCCTGCACAGAAAGTGGGAACTGGAATTTAGACCCAGATTCTTCATGCTTCAATGACCATCACTCTAGATCTTTCATTCTGCAAGGAAAATGGCATCGTCTAACTGAAAGAACTCTTGTTCCCAAACCCAGTGTTTGATCGGAAATAGATAGAGCCCAAGGGACACTGCAGTGCCCAGGAGGCCAGTAACAACTGGCACCTCTGGACTTGAGGGAGTAAGGAGAGCTAGCTTAGCCAAAACTCAAGATGCCACCTGCCACTACACACAGGGAGTTGGGGGAGCAGACACCCCAACTGGCTCTTGCTTTTCTCATTCCCTTCATCTGTCCATCGCTGTCCTTCAGCCAAACCCTAGAGTCAGGGGACCCATGATGTCCTTTAACCGACAGCTTCCTGGTACTGGGAACAAAGGTTGAGAGGAAGAAGACAGAGCATAAATTTCACATGCACATTTGTTCTGCTCCCTCGCAGATGTTCAAGGAGAGAAAAGTGGTTGTCTTAGTTCCTTTACCTGACAAGAGCAACTTTAGGGAGAAAAGATTTATTTTGGCTCATAGTTCAAAGTTACAGTCCATTGTCGTAAGGAAGTCACAGTAGCAGGAGCCTGAGGAGATGGCTGGTTACTTCACGTGTGCAGTTAAGAACCAGAAAGAAAGAACGTGCTCAGCTCGTCTTCTCCTTATCTGCAGTCAAAGGCCCCAGCCCATTGAACGGTTTCCCCACTGAAGGGTCTCCCCCCTGATGGAATAACCCCTCACAGGCACCGCTACCTGACCTCAACAGAGACTCCATTCCTAGGTTATTCCCACTCATGTGAAGCTGACAGTTCAGTCCACACTAATCATCAAATGGCATATGTCACACTTCAGGTTTTTGGGGTGTCAGTGGAACTCTGACTCAGAGCTTAGAGAGTTTTTAACTCCTCAACAGACAAGCCAGGCTAGTCAGCACTGGCATTTCCTCTTCTCCACCCTGAAAATGGATGTCGTTCTTCCTATCACTGGGCCTTTTGGCATGTGCTGTAAGCCTCCATTATTTAAGCTACGGTTAACAGAATTTTTGTTTACAATCAAATACCACATAGCAACATTTTTGTCCAAAATGGGCTATGTATACACTGGTAGACAATATGAGTCTGTCATCTGGTGACATAACAGTCCTCTTAGTTTCTGTACATTATACCCTATGATACTGACACAGTGACAGAACTGATGACGCATTCCTCAGAACACGTCCCTGTTCTTATATAAGGCGTGACCTGTTTGGAAAGTAACCCATTATATGGCTTCAAATCCTATTGGAGGCAACTGATGCTCCCTCCTACACATACTCAAAGTGAGGAAGGACCCAGGGCAGGACCAGCTCTTGCCGCTTGTGGAACAAGTGAACCAACATGGACTGAAACACAGCTTATAGGACTCACCCAGCGCCATCTCGCTGCTTTCCCTGCTCCCAGTTCTATACCTTTACCTTGCCTTATATCACCCCAAGGAACCACCTCTGAAATGTCTTGATCTCTGACTTCTTGTCTTTATACACCCATTGTGTATCAATCAAGTTGCACCGCACACATTGTTTGCATTCTGTTTCATGCCCATTTTTAAAAATGATGCTCACTCTAAAAGAGATGGGCTGATTAATGCACTCAAAATATCTTGCACCACACAGCCAATTCTTTTATCCTTGTTATATTCATAATGTATAGCCCTCCTGTCTTTGAATGTGCATAAAAGAACCCATTCTCTACCTGCATTATTTGTAACTGCAGAGCTTGAGGTGGTAGTAGATGTCAAAAATGAAAAATGGCTAAACTCAAAATTGCTTCTCCCTTTGTTTTAAAGGTGACCTGCAAGTAGTTTTTATTTTTTTAATGAATTAATTGTAGGGTTATGTGCTGAATGCTCCAAATGCAGAGTGAGAGGAGGATACTCAGCACATCCCTGCTACAAAGTACCTGGCATTGTTTCTGAGCATCTGCACCCCAGAATGCTGAGCCCACATTCCTGCAGCCCCAGCCTGGAGACAGGCTCTGGAGCACGCTGCCTGTACAGCAGGACAATGGGCAGCCTGAGGATGGGGAGGCATGGACGGCAGCTCGCCGAGTGACCTTGGGCAAGCCGTCTCAGGAGCCCTGGCTCAGCTGAGAGGGAGCTGTCTCCTCCTCAGTTCTTTCCGGTGAAGAACGAATGCTTATGGCGCCATGCTCAACACATGCCTTCCAGAAAGAGAGACTACCAGAGCTACAAATTATTTTCAAGACTCATTAGGCCCACACACATTTGCTTGAGGGGGAATATTCTGAAAAGCAGGCAGTGAACCTGCCTATTTCCCAGTGCTATAACCTTCTCTCTCTAATTACAAATGCATCCAGGGTCCAGCCTGGCATTTAGAGCTTGTTTCTAGTTCTCTGCTGAGTTGCAACACACACCCTCAAAGAGATGCTTTCATCCAGGAATAAAATGATGCTGGAGGAATGGAAGTTGATCAGGTGGGTGTGCTTTGAGGTTAGGTGGAGGAATGTTCCCATTTGGCTGAAAAACAGTGTCTCTGTGATCAAATTTCAAGTTCTGCCTTAATGTGAATTTATTGTCTCTTTTTGAGACAGGAGAGCCTGGCGCTTCCAACAAGTCTCCTGACTCAGCTTCCTGAGCTTTGGGACTGCAGATGTGAGCCACCATGCCAGTTTCTAAATTGCTGATTCTATAATAATAAAAAAAGTATTATAAAAAAATAAATAAAAAATAAATTGCTGATTCTGTCTCCAGTCACCAGTTAACTGCTAAAACAAACATAACCCTTGGAGGGATGCGCATTGAATTAATTCATTATCTGCCATTACAGGGCTAAGAAGTGAGTTCTTCAAATTCCATTGCAATGAGCTGATATCAACCATGGAACAAGAACAACTCTGAGTAGAAAACCAGAACAGTTGTATCTCAAGAAGAAGATATCAAAATAATGGCTTCTTTTAAAAAAATTATTCTCTGTGAGTTCCAAATATCAATATAATAAAGTTATGTTATTTTCACACTTTAACCCACAACCCCATCATCTCTTTTCCCATTGAAACCTTTCTTCTTCTCTACTCGTCTTCCTCCTGTTTTCCTGTCTTTTGGGCACACTGAGTTCCATCAGGGTTGCCTTGGATGACAGGTATCCAAACCCTTGCTGAAGCATGAATCACTTGTCAGTGGATTTACCAAAAAGAAAAGCATCTTCCCTTCACACTCTCCCAGTATAGTATAAATCCTCAATAGTATCTCAGAGGTGTAGCTCCTTTTGAGATTTTTTTCCTTCCATGCTGAAATAATTAGTCAAATCCTGTGCACATCTTATAGAAACACACAGATGCAATAGCCCAGTCATGCCCAGAAGATAATATCTGACCACACTCCTACCCCATTTTAAGCTTCTACAATCTTTTTGTTCCCTCTTCTCTGAAGTCTCCTGAACCTTGGGATGGGGATGGTTTAGATGTCCTGTTCAGGGCCAAGCAGTCTGGTCACTTATTTTCTACTCTGTGGCCAATTATAGCTTTCTATAGTAAACATAGTCCACTGCAGAGGAAAACGTTTAGGTTGAGTACTGAGTGTTTCTTCAATCTATGGGTATAATGACAAATGTTTAAAAGGCAGTTTGATATAATGCCTTTATAACTAAACCTTAATGCCTTTACCCTCCCCTTTTGTGGGTTCTTGGCCTTGTTTACAGTACCAGAAATATGATCCTTGCTGAAAACTAGGCCTTTAATCCAATCAGAAAGCTGTTGGTTACTCCCTGGCATCCATGCCACCGTTTCACAGATGGTCGTCTCTTGCCAGCAGCGGTTATCAGGTCAGCTTGCAGCTTTCGCAGGCTGTTGGAACTGCTGATTGGTTTTCTCCCCCAGCAGCTTGCATAATACTCTCTGGTACTATGAAAGCTGACTAGCAAGAAGTAAGCTTCCAGACCAATTCCAGCTTGTCTTTGTTTATGTCCTGTGGTCAGTATGCACAATGTTTTCAGCAATAGGGTCTTACTGTAAATTCTAGGAAGAAACCACGAGCAATGGCAAAGCCTATACAATTTGAGGTCTTTGAGATCTCTCTGACAAAAATTTATTAGAAGGTATCACATATCTGGTACTGAACAATTAGTAATTGCTTATGGCTTCTGGCAGGAGCATTATAGGTTATTTCCCTTTGTACCCTATCTTCCTCTTCTCTGTTCCCCTGCATAGGGTATGTCTGTTCCAACATTTTTTTGAAAGGAAATATTTTGATATACTTATTATATAGGAGGTTTATGTCTAGTTATATCTTACATCTTTAATGCTATTTACTACTCCTTTATCCCTTTCTGACCCTATCCTTTCATTCTCTCCTCCTTTAAACATTTTCCTCTATTACTCACTCCCCTATCAGTGGTAAGATAAAAAGGGAAAGAATAAGATCTTCTTCACCCTAATCATTGATTCCTTCATCTATCCATCAAATATTCACTACTCACAATGTATCTACTCTGCGCTGAGTGGGACAAAGGTAGGCGTGGATGACTTGTTACTAATTTTTTCCATTTTTGTGTGTATGGAGGACATGTGGGTATTGTGAGTTATGCATGTGGATGTGTGTGAGTGTTATGCATGTGGATGTGTGTGAGTGTTATGCATGTGGATGTGTGTGAGTGTTATGCATGTGGATGTGTGTGTGTGTGCATATGTATGTAGAAGCCCAAGGGTGATATCAGGAAACATCCTCCATCACTCTTCCACCTTATTCTTCTGAGTCTCTAATCAAACCTAGAACTCATCAATTGGGAAAACTCTGAATAATCAGTTCTGAATTATCCCGGGCTCCACCTTCTGAGCCTAGAATTATAGACTGGTTGCTAACGCCTGCCTGTTATTCTTTTTTTTTTGTTTTATTTATTTTTTTCCCACTCATACAAACTTAATAGGTACCCCAGTCCCCTCCCTCTTTCCACCCCTCCCCAGTCCCTGCTGCACCTTTCCCCCTTCCTTTCATCCTCCTCCCTCCCTTTCTCCCAGTGTCCCCTTCTCCCCCCCCCCCATTCCTTGAAGCATCCTTTAGTGTGAATGTCAAACTTCCCTTTGTCCTCCCCTCTAATGAGGTGTAAGTACTCAGCGACATTGCCCAGAGCCCTTTCTTGGGCTCCCCTTTAGTATAGAACACTATTGTGGCTGTTCATCCCTTGCCTCTAAGGATCCTGAGGCCTGTGATCCATGCTAGACTTGGGGGATCATTGATATGTCAGTCATTGTACAGGTCATGCAAAGTCTGATTATGGCTACTGCGGCCCTAACTTGTATGGAGTATCTTGCATATCATTGCTCTTCCCCATCTTTAGGCTCTTACAATCTTGCCACCCCCTCTTCTGTAAATTTCCCTGAGCTTTAGGATGGGGAGAGATTTGGCTGGTCTGGTTCCAGGTGATTAATGTAGGGTCTCTGATGTTCTGGATTATTGTTGGTTGTTGTTTTCAGTCTTGCTGTTCCTGCACCACTCTTGGCTCCTTCCTGATTGGTATTGAAGGTCACATCCCAGCCAGAGATAAAAGGCTGTTTAAATGGAGTCTTACTATAAGAATAGATTCAAAGGTAGATGGAATAGGAGTAGGAGGTCAGTCTCCCATTTACCTGCCTCATAATCTAAGTGTGGTCCAAACTAGGGATCCAAGCTTCAATCCTTTTGCCTGTGTGGAAAGTGCTTTAACTGCTGAGCCACCTCCCCAGCCCATGAATTAAGTTTTTAAGCACAAAGACAACTAAGAACACTACAGACAATGGTGCGGCTTGCCTCACAGTGTCACAGCGATTCATTGCTTCTTAAATCCTCCCCTTGGGGGAGGCTGAGGGCCCTGACTCTCAGGTGCAGATGACAAGACATCCATCAGTGCCGGCCTCCTGAGGATCAGACCACCTGCTAACCATCTGAGCAAGCAAGGTTCTTCTTGCCGCCTTCTAGAAATTTCTATGGGAGTTGGGGTTTGCATTCTTTTCCATACTGGTTCTGGCAGCAGCATGGGCTGCCAAGACACCTACCAGGGTGCACTGCTAACCAGTGACAATCCAAAGGCCAGTCCCAATTTGTGCTGTTATTTATCAGCCCTCCCCATGTATAAGCAGACGCTAAGGGGGATCTTGTTAAAAGGGTCAAATAGTGTTCCTATGAATTGTCCCTTAGCAACTAAGACATGTCAAGAGTCTGGCTCCCTCACAGCCTGTGTCCTTAGGGCCCAGCGCCCCTTCCCACTCCATTCTGTTCTCAGTGGCAAAGGCTGGGAACTCAAGTACCAGCAAGAAACACCCAGGCTCGGGCCTCTAATGAAGCCGCTGTGTCTTGCCAGGTGTACACGGGAAGCCGGCCTCCTCCCGAGGGTGGAGCACCAACAGATTGTGTCTCCAATTCCATGCTGGTCAAGTGGAGATGCCAAGCTGATGTCTGTGCCTGCAAGTTTAAGCTTCCACTGCTGCGCAGGCCAAGAACACGTGCACTAAATGAGCTGCAAGAGCAAGTCATCCACAAGCAGGTAATTCCTATCATAAGCCTAGTGAGAGAATAACTCAGACGCCACCAATGGCTCCTGCCCAAGAGACAAATAATGTGGAGAATCCTTGGCTGCGCGGAGAATAGAGAAAATTAATTGCCGTAGCTGTCGCAGCATGTCGAGAGCCAGGAATTATCCTCGGGATCTGCACTTGTGATCTACAGCAGCTGCCTGCTTCAGACAGGCTGAAGTGAGTGTCCACCGCACACAGCACACGGCTGACGGCAGCCGTGAACCTAGAGCAGGATCAGAGCTGACGTATGCTCCTCCCCCCATGAGCGCAGCCCTCAGCGGGTGCTGGGAACTTACCTATGTGCCCAGCACCTGGAAAGTCAAAGCATCCATGCGGCATTGTGAATGAACATCTCCCCCCTTTGAGAACTTCTTGTAGAAGTGCGGTGGATACAATAGAGGGAGGGTAAGGACAATCTAGCAAGAAATTTCTTCGGAATCAATGACTGAATTTAAGATGTTAATATACATATAAGCCAGAGATAGAAGGAAGAGGGAGAAGGAAAAAGGAGGAAAGGAGGGGGAGGGAGAACGAGAGGCAATTGGAACATAATGAAGCCAAAAACTATTAAAAATGGTATAAAACATGTTTATTAAAAACGAATAGTCTGGGGGGCTGCAGAGATGGCTCAGGGGCTAAGCTATTGGTTCACAAGTAAAAGGATCTCAGTTCAGATCCCCAGATGGAACCTAAAATTCCAGGTGGAAATGGCGGTGGCCCACAATTCTGGCCCTGGAACAAAGAGTCTGGGAAACCCCAGACAAAAGTGATGAGGAGCTAAAGCAATCCAGAGATTCCGGATGTCACCCTTAGGCCTTGCTCTCTTATACACACGACACTCACTCAAGGGCCCTCTTGTACACACATGTAAAAAAGAGTGTGTGCCAGTCAAATCCTCCTACTTGCTTACTTTAGCCCCCCTCTACTTGCCTACTTCAACTCTCAGATGCCAAGAACACTGTTTGCAAAAAGAAGGTAGCTCCGTGTGAACAGGGGTCACAGGCACTGCATGGCAGATAGTGTCACTGCTGTGAAGATGTGGAGACATCTTGGCACTCATGGTCCTGGCAAGCTGGGCTGCAGATGCAGGAGGTTCTCAGCAGAAGGAAGGTGACTGGCACCATGACAGCAAGCCCAGCTCCCGAGCGGAGCCTCCCCAAGAGCCACTCACTGAGATCTCACGACTGACATGAATTCCAAAGTGAAATGCATGAGTCGTTTGGCTGCAAGAGTCTGCACTCTCAAGTTCTCTCTACATCAGATAAGCTAGTATTCAGCTATGGATACCGTGCTATGGATTAACAGACACATGCTATGTTTGGATACGATTTGCCTCCAAAAGGCTCATGTCTTAAGAAACTTGGTCCCAGCAGGGGAATATTAGAAGATGGTGAGATATTTACATGCCAGGGCAGAACAGACAATAACCAGGTGGTGAGACTTTACTGTACTAATAAGAATAGCTCTAGTAAAAGGAAAAGAAAATGTGGCCATTGAGTTTCTGGGAACAAGAACAAGGATATGTATGTCATAATGAAATAGGGTAGCCCTTCTCTGAGCACAGAGTTATATTCTTACAGAGCTCTCACAGTGAGTACCATGTTACAGTATTCACAGAAAACTCACAGTGAGTATCTTGTTATAATACAGTGGGTACTGTGTTATAATATTCACAGAAAACTCACAGTGAGTTCTGTGGTATAGTACTCACAGAGTACTCACAATGGGTATTGTGTTATAGTACTTTCAGAGTACTCACAGTGAGTACTGCGTTGTAGTATTCACAGAGTAATCACATTGAGTACTGTGTTAAAGTACTCACAGAGTACTCACAATAGGTATTATGTTGTAGTACTTACAGAGTACTCACAGTAGGTACTGTTACAGTATTCAAAGTAATTAAGTGAGTATTCTGCTGTGCTACAGTACTCAGAAGATTCACAGCGAGTACTGGTTATAGTACTCACAGAAACAGACATTTTTAAAGTTCCTGGGTTATATTTCAGTACCAACTAGCACAGAAAAACCAATGGGCAAATGACAGAATGACAACCGACTTCCCCAGCTCTCTCGGGCTTTGTCCACGATGAACTCCCTTTGCGCCTAAAGCACTTCCATCTTACCCCAGCATGCAGAAGGTTCCACCTGCACAGAGCAGCAAGTGTCTGGGTCCATGGAGAGAAACTACCTGTGTGACTATGAGCAATAATTGAGAGTCACACTCTAACCTGGACTCATGGATAACTTACGACAGTTTCTACTGTTACCATTCATTTCTCCTAAAGTCTTCTCTATCAAATTCATAGCTGTAAAACACTTTTCTTGCCTAATCACAAACTCACTTTTTCTTTACACGCACCCGCAAATGTAAGTTCATAATCCACCTGTCAACATCCTCCATCAACACAGTTGTGAGACACCGGAGGTTATGATAGGACACTGTGGATGAGATGAACAAATGGGGATTATGCAGGACCCCACCCAAACATCGCCACCACGTGGTAGCAAGAGGCAATGACATGTAAACACATCCTAGGTCTTCCACATTGGGAGAGAGCCAACCAAAGTACACTGAGACCTTTCAAACTGTGAGTCAAAGTAAGCTGATTGCATTGGATATGAGTTTTAGTAACAGAAATCTGACTCACCCATGCACATTGCTACCTCTCGCTCTTTACTTAACTGACGTCTCTCAGCTCCCCACTTCCCAGTTAAAAGATCCTCCTCTGAATGGAAGGAAACTTGAAGTCTTGGTCAATAGTGACCTGGTAGGCTGAGGCAAGCTTGAGGCCAGTCTACCCTATCAGTGACCCTGACTCACATACTACAAAACAAAGCAATGCTAAAGACAAAATCAACTGCTGCTCTTCCAAGAAGGGCAAAGTCCCACCGCGCTGTAGACCTGTGTCAGTCTTGCTTTAACCTCTAGCCTGTCTCCACAAGGCTCTTCAGCTGGGTCTCCTGGAGAGAAACACCAGCACCTGTCTATCTAAGGTGGCATCACTGTGAGTAATAGAGTTCTTCAGGACAGTGTAATTTATAAAACATCCAAATAGATGTTTTATAACTAGAGTAGGGGACATGTCATGATCTTGGTGAACAAAGGCGGTCAGAGTAATCTATAAACCAAGCTCAAGGCCCATATCTGAGCCTGTTACAGATCCAGCTGTTCTAAAATTGTCCCTAAATTAGGTAAGCTGGATGGTTTCAGTTGTTTGCACCTTGCCATGAATTTGATCAATCCTTACTGTGGTTTGGATACAGTTTGTTCCCTCAAAGACTCATGAACTAGAAATGTTGGAAGGTAGCAAGGAGTTATATGGTAGGGTAAAATAGATAATAATCAGGTTGTAGATACTCCACTTTTGGGGGGATGGAACGCATGCTAGTTTCTAGCCATAGGCCAAAGAATGATCTAAATCTTCTTGTCCAAGATTCAGTACTTCGATAGAATGAACCTCTCCCTGCAGACAACCACAGCAAATCCATAGGCAAGGATTTCCTTGCCTGACAACTACCAAGTTACTTGGCACAACGTTATCTCATGATGTCCTCTATAGGCTAATATAAGTGTTTAAACATGTTTAGGGCAATTCAAGCTAAGCATAGCATTCAGATATATTAAAAATGCTCAAGTTGGTAACATTTTTAATTTACAAGGATTTATTAGGGGGGCTGGAGAGGTGGCTCAGGGGTTAAGCCTCAGATCCTAGACCCCATGTATAGACTTCGGGCGGAAGCAAGGGAGGCCTGTGTTTCTGGTCCTGGTGGGCGGAGCCTGTGAATCCTGGGGCAGAGTAAACAAGGAGATAGAGACGTCCATGGTGGTTCCCGAATTCATCCGTGGTTCTACACACACACACACACACATACACACACACACATACACACACATACATACACAATTGAATAAATAATAAAATAAAAAAGCTTTTAAAAAAAGGATTTATTAGGACATGTAAATTAAAGCACATCATAGCTTAATGATAAGAGCTTGATTCCAGGGAGATGAATCAGAAAGTTTAGCAGAAATTGTCTTGAAGATTTGGGTATTTGCCTTTCGGTCTTAGATGGAGTGTTAGGGGAAGTCTTGATAGAGAAGGAGACAGCCAAAGATGCTCTGAGTTCTGAAGGAGGGACTCACATAGTGGTCCATGAAAAGAACCTTTCGGGAAAAGGAAGAGCAAAACAAAAGCTGTGGCAGTTGTGGAACACACAACACTCTGTCCAGGACCACAACCAAACATCCAGCAACTGCTTCCATCAAGAGCAAACAGAGGAAGAAAATTAAAGAATGTCAGCTGACCCAGGACTGATTCTACCCTGCAGTGACATTTATCTCCCCTTAAGTGCTTCAGGACTCAAATACACTACAAACCTATCCAAAATAAAATAAGGTAACACATCTCAATGACTCTGACAATGGGATTGTCTGTGACCACAGCAAAGCCTAGTCTATACTCACTGGCTACAGAAAGTAACAAGAATTGAGCAATGAGCTGAAGTAGATTCATTCCAGTATATTCTCTAAGTTCAATAACAGAGTTAATTAATGCATTCCAAATAATTCCAAAATAAATAAATATATAAACTTGTAGTTTACCTGCATGTTGGCAACAAATTAATGGCCAAGGGGCTTAGGAATGCAAGGGGAGTTTATTTTTTTCTGTGATTCTCTGATTACATATAAATCTCAGTCTGGTTTGGCAGGAGAGCTCATACCAATACAAGGGGCCATGGGAACTGGTCACACCGTATCCTCAGCACTCTTGAGAGAGGGGCAAACCTCACTGGCCAGACAGCAAGACCGACAAGGTCTGCTGAAGAACGCCAAGGTGTTCAACCAGCTCCTGCATCTTATCCACCTGCCCAGACAATGGTCCCACCCACTGTGGGTTGAGTCCTCCCATGTCACTCAGACAATCATCTGGTTTGCTCAGAATGTGCTTTAACTACTAATTCTTCGCAAATGGACCTAGAGCTCAGCCCTCACTTGCCAAGTTGACGTCTATGTATCTATCACAAAACTGAAGCATTGAAGTGACCCAGTATCCACTTGAGAAAAGCAAGACAAGTACTTCCTGCTGGAGATGCTGAGCTGCGAGAAGCCCTTTTTCTTGCAGACTCAGAGCTCCCGAAGCAGCTCTTAGCCATCCCTTGTTGTCTGATAGCTCCTGGCTTTAAAAGTTGTGTGGCCATAGTCCCCCAATATTCAATCCAGGGTGGCGTGGTCAGTGGGTCTATCACAGCTGTCATAGTCACATGCAATATTGCAAAACCTGTACTTATACTGACCGTTTATGGCTACTGGAATGTAGCTTTAATAGCTCAAAGACTGAAACATTAAACAAGGTGATAGTACTCACACTCTCTTTTGTGATTCAAAAGTCCAGGACTCTTCTTGACAAACTTTAGATAAGCAAGAGATGCACCTCTTTTCATGTGAATAGTACAAATTAGTTTAGAAGCCCAGCATAAACAATGCAAATTCCTTTCCTGAGAATTCTCACTACTCTGTCACTTTTATAACCTCCAGGCAAGTTACTGACCTCTTCTGGCTGCTTGCAAAGACCTGTGGAATGGGAACCCCTGCTGCGAGGAGTAAATGGGTTGAAAGGATTGTGACACACCCGTCTCCCAGCGCGGGCACCTCCACGGGCAGTCACAGGGCTTCAGCTTAGGGCTTTCTTTAGGACCTTCTCTTGGCACTGACTGGGGAGGACCTCATATGCATGGGCATTTTATAGGAGCTGTGGAGAACTCTACGGGAAACTAAGAATGGATGCCTGAGAGAGACAAAATAACTTCTGCCAGTGTTGTAGTAGTTGCTGGAGACAGGTAGAGGGAGGAGGATTTCCATGCACAGGGAACAAGACCACATGCCACTGCTAAAGCAAAGCTATATACATACATACATACATATATATACATATACATATATATACACACACACACACATATATATATACACATATATATGTATATCCTCTTCTCCATCCTCAGAAGAACAGTAACTTTTCAGCATGGACACTCAATAACTGTTGCTGACTGACAGACCCCAGAATGTTATAGAAAGTTTACAGGGCCGAGAATATAATATTAATATCCATGCAATGCTTTATGTTTTAATTTTGGTAGAGGAAGCCTGAGTCCTGGGGCTAAAGCTACTATTTTCATTTGCTTCACCTGAAGTTATATTGGCAGGGGCCCTCAGGGTAAAGAAGAAAAGGATTAGGTTTGGGAATGGGAAAGGGTTGGAAGGCGTTGTAATAAAATATATAAGTGCAAGGGCTTGAGGAATAAACACAGATGAATTTCAGGGAGTGAAGAGAAGGATCAAGCATAAAGACGTTCTGAAGGAAACACAATACACATATTACGCCCATAGGGTAGGCTTTGCTGAATGGAAGAGAGAATGTGAGAAAAGTAATGAGAAACTTTTAATATCATGGAACTCCCTAAGAGGTGCATGGATATTGTTGTCTTACGTTGATTGAGAGCCACCATGTGCAGGGCTGGTATCTGCTTGGAAACTTAAAGTACATGTTAGAAGGAAGGAATAAGAGAGACATAGGTAGAGGGAAGGACGCGCGCACGCGCACGCGCGCGCGCGTGTGTGTGTGTGTGTGTGTGTGTGTGTGTGTGTGTGTGTGTGCCTGTGTGTGTGCCTGTGTGTGTGTGTGCCTGTGGGGGGGGGAATGTGGAGGAAATGAATAAATGTGATTATTTGATCACAAAGGTCTTAATAAAAATCACTTACAAGTCAACTGAAGCAAAGTCTAGTGTTTATAATACTGTCACAATCACAATCTTACCTATAGTCAATTTTGCCTGTATATTCACAATCTCAAGGAAGTATTGTATCAACACACTACTATTAGTCCACTTAGACTAGTGTGACTAAATAACATTGTCAGATGGCTTACAAACAGCAGAATGTACTTCTCATGATTCTGGATGATGAGAAATGTAAGACAAGAGTTCAAGCACATTCCATATCCGGTGAATATACACTTCTGATTCACACAGCCCCTTGTTTGTGACAGAAAAGGCAGGATGTCCCTTCGGATCCATTCACTAGAGTACTGATCCCATTCCTAAGAGTCTGCCCTCCTACACAGGCATCAGCCCAAACTCCTAACACTGTCTAACACTGTCATGCTGAGATGAGGCCTTCAACATGTACATTTTGAAACGATACATGCAGATCAGATGCTCAAAATTCGTATAATTTTTATCAGTCACTGTGCACACAGTCCATGTGTGTGTTTTTGAAATCCGATAGGGAGTGACCAACACAAGCAGGGACAGGTGAAGTCCAGGTGAGGGACAACAGACAATGGCAAGTTCTGTGGGAAAAGGATCTTCAAGTTGCCCAGTGAGGGTAATTGTAGAATGAGAATGGATGTTTTGTGCTGTGAAATCCTTAAATCCTTCAAGATAAATTGCAAATACATAGCTTACGCGGATTCTTGTTTTTTTTTTTTAATTTGGTAACTAATAAGATACTTTTAACAGCCAAAATCAAGCATAAGCCCTTCCACGAAGCCAGGGCCACTCAGTTAGATCACCTCCGAAGTTCTGTTTCATCTCAGGTGTTCTAGGTTTTCAAGAGAAGGTTCCAGCCTGCACATAAGGTGAGCTGCGGACGACCTCTGCGCAGCAAGGTGGCACTGAGCACATGCAGCCTTTCTTCTCTCCATTCGGTGTCTGTGTCCTGCATCCTGTCAGGTGGCCCTCACCTGAGCGCTTCACATACATACATACATACATCTGCTCCCTTACCCAGCGAGACTTTAAAGTTCTCTCAATCATTTCATCAACACATGTACCTGATTGCCCAAAAGTTTGTCAAACAGTTGAACTGTCATTTGAGTTCTCCTTAATCACCAATAAAAATACAAAATTACTATTGCAACAATCACTTACTAGATGTCTATGGTGGTTAATACTGACTCAATTTGACAGGATTCAAAATCACCTAGAGTTTGTCCTTAAGAAAGCTCCTAGATTAGGTTATCGAGGTAGGAAAACTAATTGAGGTAGAAAACCCACCCTGCCCTGGGTGACACCACTGCAAGGGCCGGCATCCTGGACTGAGTGGAAAAAGCATATCTCTCTCTCTCTCTCTCTCTCTCTCTCTCTCTCTCTCTCTCTCACACACACACACACACACACACACACACCCCTTGCTGACCCAGACACAATGTGACCACCTCCTGCCGCCATTACTTCCCAGTCATAATGGACTGTATGCTCAAGCGGTGAGCCAAAATAAATTCTTCTTGAAGCTGTCTTTTTTATATATTTCATTACAGTGACAAGAAAAGTAACTAATAGTGTATCCTACAACAAGTAGCTGCCATATATATACCTCCTACAATCCAGTATCCGTCCCCAGATACATGGTGCTTGTTACAGTTTGTCTGCCTGTTGTCAATAAATTCATGACCAGACAACTCAGGGGAGGAAGGAACAAGGGAGTTTTCTTCTTTCTTATGATTCTGAGTTACAGTTCTCAGTATCGCTTGGCAGGAGAACTCATATCAACAGCAGGAGCTGAGGGAACTGGCTACATCATATCCACAGGATTGCTGAGAGACAGGCAAACCCCACTTGCCAGACTGCGAAACTGCCAAACTATGAAGAATGCCCACTCACTGAACTTACCTCATCTTACCCACTTGCCTAGGGAATGGTCACACCCACTATGGTTGGCTCTTCTTATATCAGTCAGACCAACTCCTACAGGCTTGGTTTAGGGCTTTCCTTGGCTAGTAATTCCACAGAGATGTGCCCAGAGCTCAGCCTTCAGTTGTTAAGTTGACACCTGTACTAACTAGTATAATACTATATAGTGACTGCCAAAATACTTGGATTTAAATCTCAGTTCCCTCAACAACTAGCTGCATGACTCCAAGAAATCATGCAACCTGACTAAACCTCAATAAACTCAGTTGTGACCATTTCAATAGTGTCTGTCTAAGGTTGGTTGTGAGGACTAAATGAGTTCCATGTAGAGCTCTCTAAACCATGCTTGCTATATAGCCTGAATTATAGACTTCGTTCATATTGTAACTGGAAAGATCCAATTGAATGATTAGCGTAGGTACTGGCAAAATGAGACGTTAATGAGCAGAGATGGGAAACTTTACAACTGAACATCCTGTTGACGTCTGAGTAATCAGATCTGACTCCCTCTCTCCGTTGGCCGCTTCTCATAAAGTCGTGGGACGCAAGCACTGCACTTAGT
This sequence comes from Typhlomys cinereus, assembly GCA_023101885.1. Classification (NCBI taxonomy): domain Eukaryota; kingdom Metazoa; phylum Chordata; class Mammalia; order Rodentia; family Platacanthomyidae; genus Typhlomys; species Typhlomys cinereus. Next base: position 5,475,051 of record JALPQD010000082.1, read on the forward strand.
ACAAAAGTAAAGCAAGTGAGAAGCGGTTTCTGGCTGGTGCTGGGCCTCCAGCTGTGGTTATGGGTCCCCGATATGGAACTCTAGAGAGCCAGGCCTGGAATAAGTGAAAAGTCATATTGGCCCAGACCTGATGAACCTGCTCTCCCTAGAACACAAGCTAAAACTTCACCCACAGCCCCAAATAGAGAGGTGGAGACTCAGTGTCTATTACTCTCTCCAACATGCTTAAGCGCACGCACACGTACACACACACACACACACACACACACACACACACACACACACACACGCACGCACGTTTCTAAAGATAACAAGCAATGGACAAAGGAAATAACTGATATAAGCCACATGTCTGGTCTCAGCTGAACAGCAGTTTCTGGAGCTTTCAAGGGACCCGGATACCTCATTTACTCAGGTCTCTAGAAAAAAAGAAAAGGACCAGTAAATAAAGAGTAGGCTAAGGTGGTCCCTCCGCAGCTGAAAGGATTCTGCAGTATCTGACACTTGAGACTTACCTGAAAGACCTCTTTCTCCTGCAGACAGAGAGACTGAGCCTGGATCCGGACTTGCCTGCAGAAGGAGCAGAGCCAGGAGAGAGAGGAGAACGGGCACTGGAGAGCCTGCCAGCTACGAAGGACCAATGTGAACAGTAGCCAGAGCAGGAGTGACCTCGGTGTCCCCAAGGACCCGGCCCGCCTTTGTTGTGAAATGAAGTGCCCAGTTCCTCTTCACCCGGCACCCTGTGGCATGGTGTGATGGGAGTTGCCCCCACAAGCTCACGCATTTGCATCTTAGCTGTTGTTCATGTCTGGGAAGCTCAAGGCAACTTCAGCAGGTGCAGCCTTCCTGGAGGAAGGCAAGTCACGGTGGGAGACGGCCGACCCTCAGGTCGGGTAGCTCTGCTTCCTGTAGCATTGGGCTGCTGGGTCTCTCTGCTTCTATGAAGACAGCTGAGACACGAGCTGCCTCCCGTTTCTACTGCCCACCACACCTTTTCCACCATAATGGACTATACTCCCTCAGGAAACCAAAACTATAAGCCAAATAAATCTCTCTTTCTCCCTTAAGCTGGTTGTATTGGAGTGTTGTCTTACAGTAGCAGAAGAGGAGTTACAACACCCTGTAAAACATGAGGCCATAGCCACTGCTTGGCCTTGGCACGAAACTGCCACAAGTTCAATCGCTGCATTTCATCAGCCAATTTCATACCTGCCCCTCACGCCAGAAGTACCCTTGTTCAGGAGGACTTCCACCCACCTGGAGCTGTCAGGATGCCAAGTAAGTGGAAGGCGTTTTGACCGTTCTGGTTCTCTAGCTCTTGAGGAGCAGGCTTTGTGCTGGCCAAGGAGGTACTGGTTTCGAGCACTTGTGATTTGCTGAAAGCAATTCCTGCTTGTTCTGTGATTCTTCATGCTCGTTCTCAGCGCCAGTTTCATCTGAGTTAGCAGAGCATGAGTAGGGACATTTTTAAAGATGATTTTTTTGTGACTGAATATCTCAAACCTAGCTTTGCTTTCAACCTGCAAGCATATTGCAGTATCGAGGGGAAAGAAGGTTGACAGGAGAGGGAGATGGTTGTCTCCTTTAGGCCCTTATAGGCAAGGATACGGAAGCCTGGAAGGAGGGCTGTCCTGTATCCACAGAATCTTGTGCTCTCTGATGAAAAAAGCTGCACAGAACATAAGAAAGGAGAACACCATGCTGACATATGGAAGAAGGAATTGACAATTAAAATTCTATCTGACAATCTAGTTTTAACACAAGCACAAGTTTAGACTAAGCAAAATTTCTCTTTGCAGAGAAATCAAGAGCTGGCTTGTAATTTCTGACACACCATATTGCAATGCTGCTACTTAGAAAGCTAAGCATATGTATATATAATTTTTCAAACAAAGATGTTGTTGTTGTTGTTCAATGTGCAAAGCCCACAGCAGTTATATTTGTTACAAACATTGGGTTTAATCCAGGAAGCAAGGAAAGATTACTTTTTCTGCCATAGAAGTCTTCCATTAGTTCTGGGACATGGATTCTTTTTGAAATTACAGTTTCCTTCCCTCTGAATCTCAAGACAATATGAGGATAGAGAATTGGCTTTAGGTCTTTGCTCACTTAAAGTAAAACATTCTAAATATTCTATTTACTTAGTGTGTGTGTGTGTGTGTGTGTGTGTGTGTGTGTGTGTGTGTGTCAGAAGGCACCTTGTGTCCCTGTGGAGGACCAAGGGTATGTCTAGGAATCATCCTGGATTGCTTCTTCCTCCATCTTACTTCGCTTCGGGATTTCCCAGGCTCTGCCCACCAGGGCCAGAAATGCAAGCTACCACCATTTTACTTGGCATTCACTTGGGACCTGGGATCTGAACTTAGGACCTTCTGCTGTGAGACAGAGTCAATCTTAGCCCCTGAGCTCTCTCTCCAGCCCAAGGTGCAACCATTTAAAACACATGGTAGAGACAGGAAAATCCCAAGAGCAAATTCTCCAGGCAGTCTAGCCAATCAGTGAGCTACGGGTTCAGTGAGACATCTTTCCTGTGTGTTTGTATGTGGGGAAGGGGTTGGCATGGGCACAAAAGTAAGACAGTAGTTTATGTCAAGTGTCTTCCTTTATTGTTATTTACCTTATTTTCAAAAATATTTTACTTAATTATTTATTTACAAGAGATTCTTGGGAACTTTCCTAACTACCAAAATGATGCATATAGAAGAGAGGTATGGGCAGAGGCAACAGAACATTGTGTAACTCAAGATTAAAAAATGTTTACAAATATATGAGTCATAAAAATTACTGTAGCAGGCTGGAGAGAAGGCTCAAGGGCTAATATTCTGTCTCCCAAGCAGAAGGTCCTGAGTTCAACTCCCATGTCCCACGTAAAAACGCCAGGAGGAACCCACAGTAGCCCACACTTCCAGCTCTGGTGAACAGAACCTGGGAAATCCCAGAGCAAAGCAAGAAGGAGGTAGAAGCAATCCAGGATGATTCCCAAAGCCACCCTTGATCCTTCACAGGGACACACAGTGCTCTCTCTCTGATACACACACACACACACACACACACACACACACACACACACAAAATAAATAAAATGTTAAAAATATTACTGTAGCATAAAACAGGAGAATTAAGGCCAACTAAGGCTGAGGTGAAAGGATTATTTAAGTGCAAACTATGAGAGTAACTTAGGCTACAACATACAACATACATGGTAGACAGGCAGGCAGACAGGTGGATGGATGGATAGAAGGATGGATGGAATCTAAGGCAGACATCACTCATATTAAATTTAATTGTCTATAATTTCTGTGCTAAGAAATACTTACAAAGTAATTTTTACCACTACAGAATGTGAAAGATGCATGTCAGAGAGAGAAAGAGAGAGAGAGCATGCATGTGCCATGTGGACTTCCAGGAATTAAACCCACATCCAGGTTTTCAAGATCTATACTACCTTCTGCGCTCTCACTGGCTCTACACCTTATTTTTTAAGTCAGGGTCTCTCACGGACCCTGTAGCTCACTGATTGCCTAGACTACCTGGAGAGTTTGCTGTTGGGATTTTGCTCTCTACCTCCCAAGGGCTAGCAATCCAGACACATGGTAGCAGCCCTGGCTTTTTATATGCGTGCTGGAGATTGCAAACAAGCCCTCGTGCATGCACAGCAAACGCTTTGCATAACAAGTCATCTCCCCAGTTCATTTTTCTCTGACATCCATCTCATTTTATTTCATTTGCCCTCCTTTTTGGCTTTACAATAATATATGGAGGGAAAAGTTAGTTCTAAGGCTTATTCTAAAATTCTTCCATTTTACTGAGTGGAATAAACTTTTGAAATTAATTGAGATTTTAGAAGATCAGAAGAGTAACTTATACATGCAGAGTTCAAAGGCGAATTCATGATTGAGAGACATCATGGGAAGACAGGAGTCATGAGTCCTCCCAATTGGCTTGTGGAACTCACTGTTTCGTTCGCTTGTGACTTGGGTTCCGAGCGCGTGACATGCAGGTGAGGGCGGGCACACTGCCTGAGTGGATGATCGCAGCCCCCGTTGCCTTCCAGGTATGACTCAGAGAGTGAAAAACATAGACGTCTGTCCAGACGACTGATGATGGGGGGGGAAATTCCATTTTTCACAAATTATGAGCCTTTTTTAATGCTGGTAATGCACAGGAGATTAAAGTGAAGTCTATATTTCACAAATGGGGCAACCAAATGATTTAAAACCAGTGTTATAATGACCTACTTTAGAGTGAGGAATCAATTTCTTTTACAGCAAGAATCTGTTAATTTAAAGAACAGCAAGGAGGCGGAGAGGAAGACTGTGAGCTAAGCATTAGAGAAAAGCAGAAACGGGGAGGGCGAGCGTAGCCAAGGAGACCGAAGAGGCCCTCGGCCTTTTCTGCTTATATTTTTATGTATCAAACATTTTTAAAAGTTGGGGGAGAAGAAAAACTTTGGATTTTGTTTTAAACTGTAGATCTACCTGCTAGGAGCTCCATTAGTTTCTTACTACTGTAGCAAATTAGAACAAATTTTGAACTAATACAATATGAATCATCTTATAATTATGAGTCACAAGTCAGATTCAAGACCCACTGCAGTAAAATCTAGGTGTTGCAGGTTTACACTAGGGAGGTTCAGGGAAGAACCCACTTCCTCGTCAGATCCCCTTCCTTGAGGCCCCCCACATCCCTGACCCATGGACCTCTTTCCTCTACAAAGCCAGTAATGGCCTAGAATCTAGTCAATCTCACAGCACTTTACTTTGATGCTTGTTCTCCTTCTGTTCCTTATTTCTGCATTCATGAATCCTTCCAAGTAGAGCAGGTCTAGCCATCATGCAAGACAATCTCCTTTTTCAGTCTGCTGGTTAGTTAACCTAATTTCATCTATAGACTTTGGTGACAGTTTAATCCAGGTGTCGGCTTGACAGGTGTGCTAGAGCTCTAGGCACATCTGTGAAGAATTAGTAGTTGAGTTCATCCCTGTGTAAGCCTGCAGGAGATTGTCTAATTCATGGAGAAGACCTGGCCCATGGTGGGAGGGCCCCTTCCCTGAGCAGGTGAACAGAAGGGAAAAGCTGGCTCAGTAAAGTTTGTGACTCCTCAGCACCAGGCTGGGACTGCTGAGATGTTCAGCTCCTGAACGAGCTGATAAAAGCAGTGAACAGCATTGGCATGGCCGCCTGCCATGTTCCTGTGGCTGGCTCAGTGAGCGGGCGTCCTTCAGCACCCTGTGGCAGTCTTGCTGTCTATCGAATGAGTTTCGCCCCATGGATATGGTGTGGTCATATGTCGCTCATAGCAATACCTGAGCCCCTGGTGTTGCTGTGAGCTCTCCTGTCAAGCTGGACTAAAAGCTGTGATTGGACAATTAAAAGCCAGAATAAAGCTCCCTCATTCCCTCCCATAAGCAATTTTGTCATGAATTTGCCAGCAACATGCAGGCAAACTGCGGCAACTTCCTTTGCCCCCAAGTTCCAAGTTGGAAAAATTAAACAGACATCTTTGGGGAGATCACTTACCTATCTTCAATGGGTGCTATAGAACCTTGGTAATGTCCCCTCAGCTTCCTCATCTACCAAGTGAAAATAATCTTGCTTTGTAGGATTTCTGCAAAATCTCAAGACAGTGCGTATGTGATTCATGTGCAGGAGAGACGCTAGGCGAGCAGTGCCCCTCCAAATCATTACTAACTTTCGACCTACTTACAGCTACTGGAAAGAAAGTATAGGTTCCTAATAACCCAAGTGCTCATTTAACAGTGACAGGTGACAGTTCTCTTAAGCTTCTGTTCCTTTCTTTTCATTCTCTCCAACTCTAGGGAAGGTCTGGCAAGCTACCCTCAGCACGAGCTCCTCAGTGCGCTCCCACAGCCTGCCCGAGCCTGGCAGGAAGGAGCAAACTCAGTTTTCCACTTAAGCCAGGGCTTTTTCTACCTTTGTTTTTCTACTCAGAACCCTGCCTGGAGTCAAAGGGAGCTGAGAAAATGGGAAAGGAGTTAAGCGATTTGGCTTAAGCGATTTGGCTGCTTCTGTCTCACAAAGCAATAGTCTCCCAGCAGGAGCCTCTTCAGACACCAGCAGGGCCAAAGCGCCTTCATGACCGGAGCAAGTGGCCACATCTTATACCGAAATGCTGAACGTTCTAAATCTTACAACAGAAAAACAGGAGGATGGGCATGCAAGTAGCCCTTTTCCTTTGGGATGCCAGTGTACGTACTCCTCAGTGCTGCCTAAGTCTGAGCCAGGCACCTGAAAAACCTCTTGTTCAGTGAAACTAAGTACTGTTAGATATGCCGGGTGGCCTCACTGACCAGATCCTTTATCCCATAGCTGCCCCACTAGGAGGAAATCACGTGAACAAGAAGGGAGCATGTTCAAGGAGGAAGCCAGGTGTAATGTTAGCTGAAGATATTGAGAGGACACTTGGAGGCCTTGCAAGCCAATTCATCCAGGAGGAAGAAATGAGGGGCTCCTTCCAGCTAACCAGAACACCAGGAAGAACTAACAAGTTCTTTCCGGTCAGATCATCCTGCTCTCCACAAACATGAATATAAGACCAGTGACTCACACTTGCAAGCCCCAGAGCTGCGGGATCTTAGCCGTCCAGTTCCTCCACAAGGACAGCTTTGCCCCATTCTCTGCAGCCAGGCAGTTTCCTGCAGCGGGTGGCAGGCTTCTTGGCCACTTGGTTTGCACTTTGCTGGGAAAGAATGGACATTTCAGCCATTGCCATGAGACAGACATGTACGTTGAATCTTCTGATTCTGTGACTTTACCTATCATCCCAAGACAGTCTTTCCAACAGGAACAAGAGGAGAAGGAAGAGCTGCTCGAATCTGCTCCAGCTGGTATAGAGTACATCTAGAACAAATGAGTACTGTTTTTTAAGACTCTGATGTCATTCAATCTAGATAGGAAAAAAACCAACTTCAGATGGTTCTATAATTCACTGATCATTTGGAGCTGTCTGCTGGAAACTAGTGGGCTCAGGAGTGGTGCACAACAGACGTCAATGACTGACCCTCTCCCAGAATCTATCAGTAACCACTCGTTCATCGTTCATCGGTAGGGCCCCCTGGGTAGCTCCCCTATCTGTGACTGATTGATAACCCCACCAATCCGGTGCACATCCAGTGTAGGTGACTATGGCTAGGATTGAAAACATGATTGCATTGCTTAGGTTGCACCTAGAGGACATTTTGTAACCTTCTCCCTGTCATTCTCTTTTTTTTTTTTTTTAAAAACAACTTCTTTTTTTTATTATTATTATTTATTCAACTGTGTGAATATGCGTGTGTATGTGCCCGCGCGCATGTGTGTCTGTGTGTGTGTGTGTGTGTGTGTGTGTAGAACCACGGAGGAATTCGCGAACCACCATGGACGCCTCCACCTCCTTCTGCCCCGGGATTCACAGGCTCCGCCCTCCCAGGACCAGAAGCGCAGGCCGCCCCCGCTTCCGCCTGGCGTCTATACGTGGGATCTGGGATCCGAACTCAGGACCTTCCGCCTGCAAGGCGGAGGTTTAACCTCTGAGCCACCTCTCCAGCCCCCTGTCATTCTCTTTTATACACCCCCTTTCTTCTCCAACATTCCCCAAGCCTTAGAAGCGGTAGTTAGCTAAGTGTCTGGTTTAGGGTTCAGTCCTCGGTTGTTGCTTATTCTCAGCATCTTCAGCAGCCTTGAGTCTCTGCATTCACCGCTGTTCACTGCATAGAGAGGTTTCTTTGGTGAAGGCTCAGAGTAGCTTTTGTCTAAAAGCATAAGTTTAAATAATCAACAAGCAGCTTGATACTATATCAGTGGACTAAACAGCAGCAGTTAGGTCCCTTACTTAGGCCTATGACCTCCCTAGGCACGGGTTTTTGACCTATGATACAGAGGATTCCTTCCTGTGAAGCAGGCAGATTGTACAGGTGGGCACGTCTTGCCTGACAGATCAGTGTTGTAGTGTTCAGGTTCTCAGCTGAGTAAGACCGTTGACGCCTTTTCTTCCCGTCAGCCTGCACGGAGCCTTTGGGTACCTTGAGAGCTAGCTGCACGAATTACACAACCCCTTATCTGCCCTTGCCCTCCGCCTCTCTGAAAAGTCCAGAGGCTAACACCTTTCTTCAGAGGCTGCATCCAGTAGCCTGGGAATCCAAGAACTCCCCAAAGTGGTAAGGGCCGGAGTAGATAAAAGCAGAGTCCTGGAGCCCAATGCACGCCCACCTTCATTCCGCTGAAGCCGCACCCGTAAGGAGAGGCCACCTTTCCCAGGCTGCGGAGGGGTTGCCGGGGAACCATCCACGAGCGAGCGGCTTCGCAGCCGACCCCTCTGGCTCCTGTGTAGAAGAATGGAGCAGATGGCGAGCACTAAATTGTCAAAATGAAATCGCCGGGAGAGAGCTAATGGGGCTACAAAGATACACACACGCGCACGCACACACACACACGCACACACGCACACGCACACACGAGAGAGAGAGAGAGAGAGAGAGAGAGAGAGAGAGAGAGAGCCATGAATTACAGCCTAATGCTTCCTTATGAATTTTCATACTCCTCTGTGATCCATCACCGCAGATATTACACCCCAAACTACCATCCATCAGGACGAGCACTGCCTGCAGGCGGGGAACGCAGCACCAGAGGATTCGAAGCCTCAGCCCTGAGGGGCTCCCACCGCCCCCTGTAAACTATAAATTGGGGGCTCACTGCAAACCCAAGTGCTAATGTTGCAAGCATTTAGCAAGGCATTCCTGCGGGATAAGGCCTGGCCAAGGCGATTCCCAGTTAGCCAGGGAGTCCATTCCACCGTGGCCGGCAGCAGCGAATGCAGGACGCCCCCAGCAGTGGATTTGTTTGGCAAACAAAGACTAGTCTTCCTCGGCAGGTGGGTCTCACACCCCAGTAGCCCTGGTAATTTCCCAGTTCCAGACTCCATTCTGCTTTCTGAGTCAATGAAATATGCTGTCCCTTTTCTGTTTGTTCGTTTATTTGTTGTTGTTCTTTTAAGAAATTTAGAATTGAGGCCTAAATGTTTCCATCAACGGAGACCCAGGAGAAACAGTGGGGGGAAAGTAAACAAAGAATAACAAAAGAAGAAAGCACAGGATGGAGGAAAAAGGCTGAGGGTGACTGGCGCCTCTGAGCCTGTCTTCTTGTTTCATCTGTGCAGTAGCTTGAACAAAAGAGGATTTTATGCTGTCCCTTTACAAATGAAAAAGAAAAACTGTTATTTAGCTTGTCTGTGTAGCAAGATTATTATATGCTTTATTTTCTCAAAAGGCCAGCAATAACTGGGACAGTGGGGGAAGTGCTACCTCTTGCTCCTGGAGGTGCTCATGAGTCTGTTTTGATACCACCATCTCCTTAGTCCCTGAGCAACTTCTTTTTCTTAATTTATTTATTTTTTTGATATTTTAGTGTGTGTGTGTGTGTGTGTGTGTGTGTGTGTGTGTGTGTGTGTGTATCAGAGGGCACTGTATGTCCCTGCGGAGGGACCAAAGGGGACTTCGGGAATCATCCTGAATTTCTTTGACTTCCTTCTTGCTTCATTCTGGGATTTCCCTTGCTCTGCCACCAGGGCCAGAAGTGCAGGCCTGCAGCTGGTTCTACCTGGCGTTTTTACCTGGGATCTGAACTCAGGACCTTCTCCTTGAGAGGCAGAATATTTTTTTAATTTATTTATTTATTTCCGCTCACACACATTTAATAGGTACACCGGTCCCCTCCCTCCCTCCACCCTTCCCTGGACCCCCTAGCTCCCTCACCCCTTTTCCCCTTCCTTTCCTCCCCCTCCCTCCCTATCTCCCAGTGCCTCCTCCCCCCCATCCCTGGAACATCCTTTAATGTATATGTGAAACTTTCCTCTGGGTCCTCCTCTCTGATGAGGTATAAGGACTCAGTGGCATTTCCTAGAACTCTTTCTTGTGTTCTCCATAAGTGTAGGAACACTATTGTGACTGTTAATCCCTAGCTTCTAAGGATCCTAGTGCCTTTAGTCCATGCTAGACTTTGAGGAATCAATGTGTTGGTCATTGCACAGATCATGCAAAGTCCTATTATGATTACTTCGGACTTAATTCGTGTGGAGTATCTTGCATATCATTACTTCTCCCCCTCCTTGTGCTCTTACAGTCTTACCACCCCCTCTTCCACAAATTTCTCTGAGCTTCAGGATGGGAAGAGATTAGGCTGGCCTGGTTCCAGGTGGTTGATATAGAGTCTCTGATGTTCTGAATTACGGTTTATTGATTTTTTTTTTCAGTTTTGCTGCTCCTGTAATGGCGAGGCAGAATCTTAACCCCTGAGCCATCTCTCCAGCCCTTTTAGCAACTTCTTTTTTTTTTCTTGATACAATAAGAAACATTTTTGAGTGTTAAACAGCACAATAAGTAAAATATTATTCAGAAAAGTAGAAAATGCAAAATTATTACATGATCCCTGTAACAGTTACTCTTAACTATTGCTGTGAGAGAGCAATCAACTTAAGGGAGAAAGGGAGGTTTATTCAGCTTACGGTTCCAGAGGGAAGGTACAGTCTCTCAAAGCAGAGGCGGCATGGCTGGTTGGAGGAGGCTAAGTCACCGCAGACATCTTGGAAGCTGAGAGCTGCAGACTGCTTGCAGCAAAGGCAGACTTCTCCTGGAGGTAGGGTGGGAATAATCCACCTCAAGACCCACCCCTTGTGACTGCCTTCCTCCAGCAAGGCTCCACCTCTCAAGGTGCCATGACCTTGCCAAACACATGAGACTGTGGGGGACACATTTCAAACCATGACAATGCCACATTTCATTAACAATCATTTTGTGAAACAATATAACTCTAGCACCACAAGAAAAATGGATAAAGGACTTGAATGCATCATGCAAGATAGACAATACTTCAGTCTTGATAGTGAACAAGTCATTGCATTGTGAATCTTAACAAAGATTTCTAATAGGTTCACAAAATATTTTAAATAACACATTAATACTAGTTTGAATATAGTAGATAAACCTGTAGACAGGTTTGCTGATAAGACTTGTTGGCAAAAATTTTGCAAAGTGTGTTAAAAGCCTTAAGATACCAAAACCTTCAGACTCAACAATATCAAGAAATACAATATGAACGCACAAGAATATCTATCACAATAGGACTCATACAAAAATTTTAAGTTAGTCAAAATATTAAATGATGCTGTTTTAAATGATCAAATATTACATAGCTATTAAAAACTCGTTTAAAACTTTAATAAGATTTACCAATAGTTTAACATTAGATGTAAAAGTCATATATCATTGTGCCTGCTTAATGCATATGCAAATATACAAATGAAGTATTTTTTTAAGATCTGCAAGACAAAGGGAACAAGTCACATTTATTTTTTTTAACTTTTCCATATTCTTTTATTTCTTTTTTCAACTCATACAAAGTTGATAAGTACCCCATTCCTCTCCCTCCCTCCCTCCACCCCTCCCTGGACTCTCTTGTTCCCTCCCCCCTTTTTCCTCTTCCTTTCCTCCCTCCCTCCCTTTTTCCTAGTGCCCCCTACCCCCCACCCATTTTGGAGCATCCTTCACTGTGCATGTCAAACTTCCCCCTGAGTCCTCCTCTCTGACGAGGTGTAAGGACTCAGTAGCATTGCCTATAGCTTTTTTTGTGTTCCCCTTTAGTATAGGAACACTATTGTGGCTGTTAATCCCTTGCTTCTAAGGATCCTAGTACCTGTGATCCATGCTAGACTTTGGGGGTTCAATGATATGTTGGTCATTGCACAGGTGATGCAAAGTCTTATTATGATTTCTTCGGCCCTAACTTGTATGGAGTATATTACATATCATTGTTCCTCCCCATCTTTAGGCTCTTACAATCTTACCTCCCCCTCTACCATAATTTCCCTGAGCTTTAGGATGGGGAGAGATTAGACTGGCCTGGTTTTAGGTGGTATCATGATACAGAGTCTCTGATTTTCTGAATTATGGTTTGTTGACTTTTTTTTTTCAGTTTTGCTGCTCCTGCACTCCCTTGGCTCCATCCTGATGAGTATTGGATGTCACCCCCTAGACAGAGATAAAAGGCTGTTAAAATAGGGTCATTATAAGAGTAGATTCAAAGGTAGATGGAATAAGAGGAGGAGACTGCTGGGGATGGGGGGAGGCAGTCTCCCATTTGCAGGATGGTTACCTTCTATCTGTCAGACTCTATGCCCTCCCTTTCTGGTGAGATCATATCCCATCAAATGCAAGCGACCAGTAAAGAAAGTCTGCAAGCCCAACCAGATATCTCATTACTTACTTGCAGTCCTTGATGGTGGCCTATTTTCTCTGCTGTAGCATGATCCCCTCTCTCCTTGTTTCTGGCGGGGCCCTCCTTCCCCTTTCATCCCTGTTTATAATCTTTGCAATTACTGTAGGTATTACAGAGATTTATCTTTGAGTATGTCACTAAGTGGGTATGGTATTAGCATCCACCTATTAGGGAGTATATATGGCGCTTAATTTTCTGTGTCTGTGATACTTTACTCAATATAATTTTTTCTAATTCCATCCATTTCCCGGCAAATTTCACTAATTCATTTTTGATGGCTGAGTAGTATTCCATTTATAAATGTACCACATTTTCCTTATCCACTCATCAACTGTTGGGCATTTGGGTTGATTCCATGACTTTACTATTGTAAACAGTGACTTTTGGCAACTTCTTAAGGCAGCATAGTTTCTACTTATCCTCCCAGCATGGGCCATGGGTCAGAACAGGTCTCCCACTCGCCTAATACAGAGAAGATGGCTTGTTCTTGTATATCTTGGTGGGTAAGAAGATTATGGCACCTGGAGGCTACAAAGTAACCTACTATAAGCTATATTTGAAGAACGAAAGACTAAGAAACTCAGCAGCAGGGAGCTGCTCGCACCAACAGGCACCCTCGGGTGGCATGGATACGCAGAGTGTGAACCACAGAAGCCAAGGAAAACCTACATGTAGCATCCGTCAACTAGGGACTTTGCTCCTTTTCTTTCATACCTTGATCCCCCAACTCAACTCCAGGGAATCTACAAGAGGGAAGGAAGGAAGGGAGGAAGGGAGGGAGGCAGGGAGGGAGGGAGGGAGGAAGGCAGGGAGGGAGGCAGGCAGGGAGGGAGGGAGGGAGGGAGGCAGGGAGGGCGGCAGGCAGGGAGGGAGGGAGGCAGGGAGGGAGGCAGGGAGGGAGGCAGGGAGGGAGGGAGGCAGGGAGGGAGGCAGGGAGGGAGGCAGGGAGGGAGGCAGGGAGGGAGGGAAAGAAGGAAAGAGAAAGAGAGGAAGGAAAGAAGACGGGTGAACATGTCTAGCTTCCCATGCCATGGCTGGCCTGAGCTTGGGGCTGCTAGTGATGGGAGAGTAGATAAGGAGACATCTTCTAGGTTCATTTGAATTTCAAATATTTTTTTCTTTCTTTCTTTTTTTTTATTAATACATTTTTATTATTATTTCAGCTGATACAAACTTAATAGGTACACCAGTTCCCTCCCTCCCTCCTCCTCCCCCTGTACCCCCTGCTCCCCCTCCCCACCCCCTCCCTCCCCATCCCCCAGTGCCTCCCGCCCCAATTCCCAGAGAGTCCTTTCTTGTGCATGCCTGATTTTCCTCTGGGCCCTCCTCTCCGATGACGCACAAGGACCCAGTGGCCTTTCCCTGAACCCTTTCCTGTGTTCCCCTTAGGTATAGGAACACTGCTGTGGCTGCCAATCCCTTGCCTCCAAGGATCTTGGTGCCTTTAGCAGATGCTAGACTTTGTGGGGTCAATAGTGTGTTGGACAATGCGCAGGGCATGCAAAGTCCAATTATGATTGCTTCAGCCCTAACTTGTATGGAGTATCTTACATATCATTGCTCCTCCCATCCTTTTGCTCTTACACTCTTACCGCCCCCTCTTCCGCAAATTTCCCTGAGCTTCAAGATGGGGAGAGATTAAGCTGGCCTAGTTCTAGGTGGTTGATATAGAGTCTCTGAAGTTCTGGATTGTGGTTTGTTGATTTTCTTTTGCAGTTTTGCTGCTCCTGCAATGCCCTTCACTCCATCCTAGTGGGCATTGTATGTTACCCCCTGGCCAGAGACAAAAAGCTGTTAAACTGGAGTCTTGTGATAAGAGCACATTCAAAGGTAGATGTAATAAAAGTGGGAAACCACAGTGAGGGAGGGTCTATCACCAATTTGCACAATGGTTACTTTTTATCTGCCAGACTATATGCCCTCCTCTTCTGGTGAGATCATACCCCCTCAGTAGTAAATGATCAGGAACAAAAGTCTGTGAACTTAATCAGATGTCTCATTACTTTGAGTCCTTGATGGAGGCCTATTTTCTCTGCTGTAACATGGTCCCTTCTCTCCTTGTTTCTGGTGTGGCCCTCCTACCCCATCCCTCCTGTTCATAATCCTTGCAATTACTGTCTCTAGGTGGGCTGGGTGGGTTTGGTACTAGGAGCCACCTATTAGGGAGTACATACGGCACTTAATTTTCTGGGTCTGGGATACTTCACTTAATATAATTGTTTCTAATGACATCCATTTCCAGGCAAATTCCAGTACTTCATCATTTTTGATAGCTGAGTAGTACTCCATTGTATAGATGTACCACCATTTCCTTATCCACTCGTCAACTGTTGGACATTTGGGTTGATTCCATGACTTTGCTATTGTAAACAGTGCTGCTATGAACATGGTCGTGCTTGTGCTATCGAGGTGAACCTCTGCTGTATGGGGGGTTATTCCCAAAAGTGGAATCGCAGGGTCATATGGCATTTCAATCTTTAATTTCTTTAAGAATCTCCAGACGGCTCGCCAGAGTGCCTGTATGAGCCTGCATTCCCTTCACCAATGTCGGAGAGTTCCCCTCTCTCCACATCCTCTCCAGCATTTGGTGTTGTTTGTATTGTGGATTTTTGCCATCCTGACCGGGGTGAGATGATATCTCAGGGAAATTTTGATTTGCATTTCCCTGATGGCTAAGGAAGTGGAGCATTTTTTAAGATATTTGTTAGACATTTTAATTTCATCCCTGGTAAAGTTTCTTTGAAGTTCCAGGGCCCATTTTTTAATTGGGCCATTGGTTTCCTTGGTGTTTAGTTTTCTAAGTTCTTTGTGCACTCTGGACAGCAGAGTTCTATCAGATGTGTGGTTAGTGAAGATTTTCTCCCATTCTGTGGGTTGCCTTTGAGCTCGCGTTATAATCTCTTTATCTGAACAGAAGCTCTTTAATTTCACAAGATCCCAACTGTTGAGAGTTGGTAGCAATGACTGTGCCATTGGATGTCTGTTTAGGAACTGTTGGCCTAGCCCAATCAGCTCGAGGGAGTTCCCTATCCTTTCAACTATGGTTTTTATAGTCTCTGGCCTGATATCAAGGTCCTTGATCCATTTGGAATTAAGTCTTGTACATGGTGGCAAGTACGGGTCCAGCTTTAATCTTCTGCATGTGGAGATCCAGTTTTGCCAGCACCATTTGTTGAAGATGCAGTTCTTTTTCCATTGGATTTTTTGGGCCCCTTTGTCAAAGACCAAATGGCTGTAATTTTGTGGGCTTATATCTGGGTCTTCAATCCTTATCCATTGATCTGTGTGTCTATTTTGGAGCCAGTACCAGGCTGTTTTTATAACTATGGATTTGTAGTATAGACTTAGGTTTGGTATGGTAATATCTCCAGCTGTGTTTTTGTTACTCAGGATTGTCTTTGCTATCCTGGATCTTTTGTGTCTCCATATGAACTTTGAGATTGTTTGGTCAACTTCTTTAAAGAATTGCTTTGGGGGCTGGAGAGGTGGCTCAGGGGTTAAGCCTCTGCCTTGCAGGTGGAAGGTCCTGAGTTCGGATCCCAGATCCCACGTATAGACCCCGGGCGGAAGCGGGGGCGGCCTGCGCTTCTGGTCCTGGTAGGGCGGAGCCTGTGAATCCCGGGGCAGAAGGAGGTGGAGGCGTCCATGGTGGTTCCCGAATTCGTCCGTGGTTCTACACACACACAGACACACACGCGCGCACATACATACGCACACACGCACAACTGTATAAATAAATAAAAAAATTCTTAAAAAAAAAAGAATTGCTTTGGGATTTTGATTGGTATAGCATTGAATCTGTATATTCCCTTTGGTAGGATGGTCATGTTTACGATGTTGATTCTGCCAATCCAGGAACAAGGGAGGTCTTTCCACCTTCTGGTGTCTTCTGCAATTTCTTTCTTTAGGGTTTTAAAGTTTTCATTGTAAAGGTCTTTTACCTCCTTGGTTAGATTTATACCAAGGTATGAATTTCAAATATTAAGATGGACTTTTCCAGAAAATTTTTAATGCCCTGCCCCAATGAGCTTTAATTACCCAAATAAATTCTGACTGGACTAAAATGTTGTCAAAAACTGTAAAACACGGGGGTATGACCACAGCCCCATAATACTGAGGGCAGGGATAAGAGCCGATGGAGAGTCAAGAAGTTATTGGGGAGAAAAAAGTGAAAAGATGGTGTTTTTCTAATGTAGATGTTATCAAAGGCAGTCCAAACAAAACACTAATTCCATCAGCTACCACAGATGTTTTCTGGCTCCAAAGGCAGAGCTGATCTTACCCCTTGAAAGCAGACGTCAAAGTCGGCTGAGGTTGCTAAGCCTGGATTTAAGCGGATGTTCTGGAGTCATGGCTCCCAGCATCATCATAAATGGAGTCTTTGGGCAATGGAAGTGATCTGGTTAGGACTTCACACCGGTGTCTTTAGTGCACATCGCTGCAGGTCCGTATCACTTCATCCGGGACTGCATCAAAGCTGGGGCTGGCCACTGCTGAGAAAAACGCCAACCCCCGGCACGCTCGGGCTGCTGAAGGCGTCTCCATGCGGCCTCTGCCTGGGCCTCCTTTAGCGGAATGCCGATCAGTCGGGTTTGCTAGAATCCCCCTATGTGATGCCCTGCAGCAATTTTCCATTTACTGACTCCAGCTGTCTAATGTACTCATAACTTAGTTCAGTCATAGTAGCGTGAAGAAAATCTGCCCCCCACCTTTAACAGGTGCTAGTTGAGGTAACCTGGCATGGATCATGCTGAAAAGCACATAACAAGGCCAACTCCCTCCCCTACATGTTTGAAGTTTGGCCAAGCCTCTTTTTCTTTCACTGTGCCAAGTACATTTTTTTAAATTTTTATTCTCTTTGGATGCTAGAATTAAACAAAGAGAAGGAAAGATCTGAAAAAAACATGAATAAAGTAATACAAACCTGACCAATTAGTATGCATGACAAAGAATAGCATACATTGACGGCTGGGGAGGAAAAGGAAGAATAAAGAGGCCACAGCCAAGTCAGGCTTGTGCACAAAATGTTAGAGCTTCATACATTCCCAGAAGTGCTAGAAAGATTTCAGTGTATATAATGCTTTCAAAAGTCATGAAGGAAAAAGGAAATGAATTCAATTCACTTGCTTTTGGGCTGCCTTTAAAAAAAAGAAGAGGAAGAAAAAAGAATGGAAGAGAGGCGGATAAATGCTGCTAACGGAGCTCTTTGCAGTGCTTCAAAATGAATAAATAAAACCTTCCCTGCCAACTTTTTTTTATTATTATGTCTGTCTCTGACTTTTTAAATGCTTTCCTTAAAAATGTTTTCATGCTTCCTTTTCCCTGAACATTTTACAGTTCGCCTTCTTAAATTTCACTGGAGACCTGCAAATCAAGTTGCATCTTGCTGATTTGATAGCTGCTTTCACGCAGCCCAGCAGAAGGCAATGCCTCAGCAGCTCTCTTGCTGGGAAAGAGGCTTTATTAGCAAGGTCTCCCCTGCCTGGCTGGCGGGAGAACAGGCTAGAAAGGCCACACTGGCCTTGCCTGGACCAGGGCCAGCAGGCAGGTGCGTGGACCAAGCCCCTCAGCACTGCCCCCACACAGTGCAGGGGAGAAATCACCTCTTTCTCCTTACAGTCCTTTGCTTCCTGCCCTGGTTGGGCGTGGGAGAGGGAAAGTGGACAGAGACAGGCGATGAAAAATCCGTGTTCCGCACTCCCAGTAATTAGTCCTAGAGGATGTCTCCAAGTGCTTGGGCTGGCGAAGGCTGGGCAGCAGAGTCCTTGGGCTGGCTGCACTGGCCACCGTGGAGCCGCTCCTACTTGAAATTCAAATGAGAGCCGCTCTGACCTTTCCAGTCACATATTGTATTTCCAAGACAGTTTACAAGGCCTCTCCACCATGCAGGTCATGTTTTAGTTTAAACAGAAATCCTCTCGTAGGTGTTAGATGCAAGTTAATGATTACACTGAAATCATTCTAATTAGGCTCTGTTGTTACACGCTGCCCTTTGGGGGCTGCTGCTGTTGTCACATATAGAATTTGGTAGAAAAATAATTGCCCTGATCTCTCTTTTCTCTCTCTCTCTCTCTCTCTCTCTCTCTCTCTCTCTCTCTCACACACACACACACACACACACACAACAACAACAACAACAACACACACACACACACACACACACATACACACACACACACACACACTGATCTTTTCAGCACTTGATGAGGAAGATTATTTACCTTCTGGTTCCTATGAACTTTTAAGACGACATCAGGCCTTCAGCTGCAGCCAGCAGACACAGGGGCATTAGGAACTTGCCCAGCAGGCCTGCTTGCCTGTCAGAAGGAAGATTAGGACACTGCCAGGCTCCCCCAGAGCATCTTTAGTTTTGTTCTGTTACTCCTTGGGCATGAACTGGTGCTGAAGGTAAGGCGGGTGGGGGAAACCTTACTGATTTTCCTGTGTGGTTTTTTCCTAAATTACCTGCAATTCTATACCTACCCCATGCACAGATTAATCTTGAGAAGTTTCTGTCTTGATGCAGCTTAAAAGGATCCAGTATTGATCTTTTTTTCTACTTTTCAACTTTTCTTCAATAACTGATGCACTTGCCTTATAGGAAAACCACTTAGAGATTTAAAGGAGTGTATTATTCAACGCCGAGGAAGAGGACGCAGAAGTAGGACACTGGCAGGGTCTCCTCGAGAATGAACAGCACAGATGGACGTAACAGAGGTCGTCCTCCGAGGGGACAGGGCATTCTCCGGAACATCTGACAACCAGCAGGCTGTCTGGAGAGCTGAAAGAAGCTTGGGGGAGGCTTTAAAAAGAGCCGAGAGTCAGATCTGAGTGGAAGCAGAATGCTAATCCTGTGTCCCCAGCAATTGAAAGGAAAAGGGAGAAGGGAAGAAAATTCCAAGACCTGCCTGCCCCATTCTCTCTACTTCTAGTGTCATCAGAAAGTTTGGGGAGTACAAAAATCAAATGAAAAATTTACAGCCAAAGCTGTTGGAGGCAGGTTGGCAAAAAGTTCCACTCACCCTGGTAACAAATGAAAAGTAAAAAGAATCAAAATACTATAAGCATCACTACTGTTTACCTGTCCTAAAACTTCATTCTGTCTAGGATTTGCTATCTGCTCTAATAATTCTCACTACTCAAAGTATGATCCGTGGACCAGCCGCTGACTTCCCCTGGGACTTAGCTGGGAATGCAGAATCAGACTGCAGTCCAGACCTGCAGACACCAAATGCTCTGCTTGGGAAAGTCCCCTGGCATTCGCATGCGCAGTCTGAGCTCTGTCCCCAGCATCCCCAGCCCAGCAGAGTCTCAGGGACTGTCCTTTTCCAGGGTGCCTAGTGCTAGAATCCAGCTCATCACTCACCGAAAAGGAGCTCCAAACCTTGTTCAGCACTTGCTCAGGAAGCTGAAAATATTAAATCCAATGAATGCATTAGCCAGGTTATTAATTTTTTAGCAAAACATCAGAGAAAGCTTTCTGAAGAAATTTATCCTATGAATTTCTTTTTTTAACTGTGGTTAATAGAAACTAGTTAGTAGAAACTATAGTTTGACTTTTTTTGGGGGGGGGACACTGGGGTGTGGAGGTAGTGGGACAATAGGGGACATCATCCAGGGAGCACCGAATCCTGGGTAAAAATCAGAGCAATGAACACCCAGCTAGAGCTTGCACATCCCTCTATGTCAAGAGCTAACACAAATTGTCAGTCCACAAAAATTCAGCCATATGAATAAACACTCCAACAGCGAGGCTAAGAATTCAATTAGTGTTCTACGAAAGCACAGAAAGACTTACTTGCTCACCGGTCTGATTTGCTTGTACCATGCTAGAATTTGGTAGTAAAATTTTATTTTCCTTGATAGATTTAAGATTTTTTTCTTAAATATATATATATGTGTATATACAAGTATGTATGTGTGTTTATATAAGATAGACATGACATGACATGACATGACATGACATGACATGACATGACATGACATAATAGACACTTGTTCTCCTCTGCCTAAGCAACTGAACAAAGTTTATACCATGACCCTGGACGACCCTATTCGGCAACCTGGTGGCCTCGTGCCTCCAAGTCTTCCCGCTGCAGCGTTTGTTGACAACACCTTTGTCACTGCCTAAACAAGACATCAATAATTAAATTCCCATTTATAGGGAGAGGAAATTATTCATGCCATCAGCACTCCCCATCAATAACAGGAGAAAATCTAACTATCTCATTACCCCTTCACACTGTATGCAAACAGAACTGCCCGGTTGTTGACAATAAATATTTGATAAGGAGGAAACAGAAAGGATAAACCAAGGATGCAAGGCAGGGCGCCTCTAGAACTTCCAAGGCATGGACCCCTTGAGAAGGTTGACCTCTAGGTCCCACAGAACTGACCACTGTAGAATGAAATCCAGATCACTTGGGGCCTGAATCACAATATACACTCATTCATGTCTGAAAGGTAAGACTAGCCCTTCATTCCTTTTTATTTTTTTTCTCTTTTGCTTCTCTCAATAAATCCTAAAGAAGCACCTTAGTCAATTGTTTTTGCACAAACACGTGCATACATGTACATTGCAAATGGGTGGGTGTGCATGTGTGTGCATGCCTGTGTACAAAAGAACACCTGAGTGTGCGTGTCCATGGAGGCCCAAGGGTGACAGGAAGAACCAGCCTCGATTGCTCTACTTCTTTTGCTCAGGTGTTTCCCAGGCTCTGTCTTCCAGGGTCAGAATTACAGGCCTCTACCGTATTCACCTGGCATTTTTACATAGAATCTGGGATCCAAACTCAGGTTATCTTGCTTGTAAGGCAAAGGCTTTAACTACTGAGTCATCTCCCTAGTCCCCTAGTCATTTTTAATACATTTTTATTATTTCCACTCATACAAACTCAATAGGTAGACCACTTCCCTCCCTCCCTCCTCCTCCCCCCGAGCCCCCTGCTCCCCTTCCCCTCCCTCCCCATCCCCCAGTGCCTCCCCCCCAAATACCCAGAGAGTCCTTTCTTGTGCATGCCTGACTCTCATCTGGGCCCTCCTCTCCGATGACGTACAAGGACCCAGTGGCCTTTCCCTGAACCCTTTCCCGTGTTCCCCTTAAGCATAGGAACACTACGGTGACTGTCAATCTCTTGCCTCCAAGGATCTTGGTGCCTTTAGCTGATGCTAGACTTTGTGAGGTCAACAGTGTGTTGGACATTGCACAGGGCATGCAAAGTCCTATTATGATTGCTTCGGCCCTAACTAGTGTGGAGAATCTTGCAAATCATGGCTCCTCCCATCCTTGTGCTCTTACAATCTTACCGCCCCCTCTTCCACAAATGTCCCTGAGCTTCAGGATGGGGAGAGATTAGGCTGGCCTAGTTCTATGTGGTTGATATAGAGTCTCTGCAGTTCTGGATTGTGGTTTGTTGATTTTCTTTTGCAATTTTGCTGCTCCTGCAATGCCCTTCACTCCATCCTGATGGGCACTGTATGTCACCCCCTGGTCAGAGACAAAAAGCTGGAGTCTTGTGATAAAAGCACATTCAAGGGTAGATGTAATAAAAGTGGGAAACCACAGTGAGGGAGGGGTCTATCACCAATTTGCACAATGGTTACTTTTTATCTGCCAGACTATATGCCCTCCTCTTCTGGTGAGATCATACCCCCTCAGTAGTAAATGATCAGGAACAAAAGTCTGTGAACTTAATCAGATGTCTCATTACTTATTTGAGTCCTTGATGGAGGCCTATTTTCTCTGCTGTAACATGGTCCCTTCTCTCCTTGTTTCTGGTGTGGCCCTCCTACCCCATCCCTCCTGTTCATAATCCTTGCAATTACTGTCTCTAGGTGGGCTGGGTGGGTTTGGTACTAGGAGCCACCTATTAGGGAGTATATACGGCGCTTAATTTTCTGGGTCTGGGATACTTCACTTAATATAATTGTTTCTAATGACATCCATTTCCCGGCAAATTCCAGTAATTCATCATTTTTGATGGCTGAGTAGTACTCCATTGTATAGATGTACCACCATTTCCTTATCCACTCGTCAACTGTTGGACATTTGGGTTGATTCCATGACTTTGCTATTGTAAACAGTGCTGCTATGAACATGGTTGTGCTTGTGCTATCGAGGTGAACCTCTGCTGTATGGGGGGTTATTCCCAAAAGTGGAATCGCAGAGTCATATGGCATTTCAATCTTTAATTTCTTTAAGAATCTCCAAACGGCTCGCCAGAGTGGCTGAATGAGCCTGCATTCCCACCAGCAATGTAGGAGAGTTCCTCTCTCTCCACATCCTCTCCAGCATTTGTTGTTGTTTGTATTGTGGATTTTTGCCATCCTGACCGGGGTGAGATGATATCTCAGGGAAATTTTGATTTGCATTTCCCTGATGGCGAAGGAAGTGGAGCATTTTTAAAGATATTTGTTAGACATTTTAATTTCATCCCTGGTAAAGTTTCTTTTAAGTTCCAGGGCCCATTTTGTAATTGGGCCATTGGTTTCCTTGGTGTTTAGTTTTCTAAGTTCTTTGTGCACTCTGGACAGCAGAGTTCTATCAGATGTGTGGTTAGTGAAGATTTTCTCCCATTCTGTGGGTTGCCTTTGAGCTCGTGTTACAATGTCTTTATCTGAACAGAAGCTCTTTAATTTCACAAGATCCCAACTGTTGAGAGTTAGTAGCAGTGACTGTGCCATTGGATGTCTGTTTAGGAAATGTTGGCCTAGCCCAATCAGCTCGAGGGAGTTCCCTATCCTTTCAACTATGGTTTTTAAAGTCTCTGGCCTGATATCAAGGTCCTTGATCCATTTGCAATTAAGTCTTGTACATGGTGACAAGTACGGGTCCAGCTTTAATCTTCTGCATGTGGAGATCCAGTTTTGCCAGCACCATTTGTTGAAGATGCAGTTCTTTTTCCATTGGATTTTTTGGGCCCCTTTGTCAAAGACCAAATGGCTGTAATTTTGTGGGCTTATATCTGGGTCTTCAATCCTTATCCATTGATCTGTGTGTCTATTGTGGAGCCAGTACCAGGCTGTCTTTATAACTATGGATTTGTAGTATAGACTTAGATTTGGTATGGTAATACCTCTAGCAGTGTTTTTGTTACTCAGGATTGTCTTTGCTATCCTGGATCTTTTGTGCCTCCATATGAACTTTGAGATTGTTTGGTCAACTTCTTTGAAGAATTGCTTTGGGATTTTGATTGGTATAGCATTGAATCTGTATATTGCCTTTGGTAGGATGGTCATTTTTACGATATTGATTCTGCCAATCCAGGAACAAGGAAGGTCTTTCCACCTTCTGGTGTCTTCTGCTATTTCTTTCTTTAGGGTTTTAAAGTTTTCGTTGTAAAGGTCTTTTACCTCCTTGGTTAGGTTTATACCAAGGTATTTCATTTTTTTAGGGGCTATAGTAAATGGGATTGTTTCTCTCAAGGCTTTTTCACTTCTTTCATTTTGGGCATATAGGAAGGCCTCTGATTTTTGCACATTTATTTTGTATCCTGCCACCCTGCTGAACTTCTCAATTAGTTCCAGAAGCTTCCTGGTGGAGTTTTCGGGATCGCTCAGGTATAATAAGATCATGTCATCTGCACATAGGGATAGCTTGACTTCTTCCTTGCCGATTTGAATCCCTCTTATGTCCCTTTCTTGTCTTATGGCTTCAGCTAAGACTTCAAGTACAATATTGAATAGAAGTGGTGAGAGTGGACAGCCTTGTCTAGTTCCTGATCGAAGTGGGAATGCTTCCAATTGTTCCCCATTGAGCATAATCCTTGCTGTTGGCTTGTTGTATACAGCTTTTATTATATTGATAAAGGTTCCTTCCATTCCTCCTGTCTCCAGCGTTTTGATCATAAAAGGTTGTTGGATCTTGTCAAAAGCTTTTTCTGCATCTATCAAGCATATCATGTGGTCTTGGACTTTGGACCGGTTTACATGATGAATTACATTTATTGATTTGTGTATGTTGAACCAACCTTGTGTGCCAGGGATGAAGCCTACTTGGTCCCCATGAATGATCTTTTTAATATGTTTTTGAATCCGATTCGCTAAGGCTTTGTTGAGAATCTTTGCGTCTGTGTTCATCGGAGAGATCGGCCTATAGTTTTCTTTTTTAAGTGAATCTTTATTAGGTTTTGGGATTAAGACGATATTAGCTTCATAGAAGGAATTTGATAGTGTTCCTTCCTTTGCTATTTGATGGAACAGTTTAAGGAGTATTGGTGTTATTAACTCCTTCAATGTCTGGTAGAACTCTGTGCTGAATCCATCTGGTCCAGGACATTTTTTGGTGGGAAGATTTGAGATTACTTCTTCAATTTCCTTATATGTTATAGGACTATTTAAATAATTCACAACTTCCTGATTCAATTTAGGTAAGTTGTGCTTACTTAGAAATTCATCCATCTGTTTTGTGTTGTCAAACTTCACAGAGTATAAGTTTTTGAAATATGATGTTATAATTCTCTGGATTTCTTGGGTATCCGTAGTGATAACTCCATGTTCATTTCTGATTTTGTTAATTTGGGTTTTCTCTCTCCTGCTCTTGGTTAATTTAGCTAGGGGTGTATCAATCTTATTGATTTTTTCAAAGAACCAGCTTTTTGACTGGTTGATTTTTTCTATCGTTTTCTTAATCTCGATTTCATATATTTCTCCCCTTATTTTGCTAATCTCCTCTCTTCTACTACTTTTGGGATCAGATTGCTCTAGTTTCTCTAAAGCTTTAAGCTGCATTGTTAAGTTGTTTATTTCTGATGTTTCCATTTTTTTGATGTAGGCATTAAGAGCTATGAACTTACCTTTAGAACAGCTTTCATTGTGTCCCAGAGATTTTGGTAAGTTGTATTTTCATTATCATTCACTTTCAGGAAATCTTGAATTTCCTTTTTAATTTCTTCCTGAATCCAGTTCTCATTCAGCATCATATTGTTAAGTTTCCAGGAGTAGTGTATTTTCTCTTGTTTGTTGTGGTGTGGATGTCCAGCTGTAGGCCGTGGTGATCTGACAGGGCACAGGTTAGAATTTCAACTTTTTTGTACATGTGTAGATTCGTTTTGTGGCCCAG
Organism: Typhlomys cinereus; assembly: GCA_023101885.1. NCBI lineage: Eukaryota > Metazoa > Chordata > Mammalia > Rodentia > Platacanthomyidae > Typhlomys > Typhlomys cinereus. The sequence goes on from JALPQD010000082.1 coordinate 5,500,377, forward strand.
TATGTGATCTATTTTGGAGAAAGTTCCGTGTGCTGCTGAGAAAAATGTGTATTCTTTGGTGCGTGGGTGAAAAGTTCGATAGAGATCTGTAAGGTCCATTTCTTTCAGGGTTTGATTAAGGTCCAAAGTGTCTCTATTAAGCTTTTGAACTGTTGATCTATCCCATGTTGAGAGGGCGGTGTTGAAGTCCCCAAGAATTATCGTTTGGGGGTTGATTTCTTGCTTTAGACACTGTAGAGTTTTCTTAATGAATGTGGAGGGGCCCGTATTGGGTGCATATATGTTCAGTATTGTGAAGTCTTCCTGGTGAATTTTACCTGTAACTAAAATGTAGTATCCATCCGTGTCTCTTATAATTTTCTTTGGTTTGAAGTCCACTTTGTCTGATAGCATAATGGCTACCCCTGCCTGTTTTCTGCTTCCATTTGCTTGTAGAATTGTTGACCAGCCTTTTATTTTTAGAGCATGCCTATCTTTTGTGGTGAGATGGGTTTCCTGCAGGCAGCACATTGATGGATTGTGATTTTTAATCCAAGTTTGTAATCTGTGTCTCTTGATCGGTGAGTTAATTCCATTAACATTTAATGTTATAATGGTGAAACTATTTTTGATTCCAGACATTTATTATGTTTAGTAGTTTTTATAAGTATATTGCTTCGCTTTTAATGGTGTTATACTTGCCTTCTGTTCTCCTGGATATGCCTGTTTTTTTCTTCATGCTTGAGTATCATTTCTAGCTTTTTTGAAGGCCTGGTTTGGTGGACATTTATCCCTTCAAGTTGTCTTTGTGCTGGAAGATTTTTCTTTCTCCCTCGATCATAACTGATAGTTTTGCAGGGTAAATCAGCCTAGGTTGACATTTTTGCTCATTCAATACTTGAAGTATGTCTCTCCAAGCTCTTCTTGCTTTTACTGTTTCCATTGAGAAGTCATTTGTTATTTTAATAGGTTTACCTTTAAAAGTGACTTGTTTTTTCTCCCTTGAAGCTCTCAGCACCAGTTCTTTATCTTGAATGTGGAGTGTTTTGACTATTATTTGCTGTGGCGAGCTTTTGTTTTGGTCATATCTGTTTGGGGTGCGGAATGCCTCTTGTATATGGATGGGCCTCTCTTTTTTTAGATGAGGAAAGTTTTCCTTGATGATCGTTTGGAAAATTTCCTCAGGGGTGGTATTTTGAGATTCTTGTTCTGGTATTCCACGAATACGCATGTTGAGCTTCTTCAGGGTGTCCCATATCTCCTGGATATTTCTCTCAAGCATCTTTTTGGCTTTAACAATCTCTTCCATTGAGCTGGTTAATACTCCCACTTTATCTTCAAGATCTGAAATTCTGTTTTCTGCTTTGTTAGTTCTGCTGATAAGACTCTCTGTGGAGTTCTGGGTTGAAGATAACTTGTCTTTTAGCTCAGTTTTAAACTCTGCTTGAGTCTGCTTTAACTGCTCTATGCCAGTTTTTGATTCTTGCACTGTTTTTCTCAACTCCTCCATGTGTCTGTTGTGTTCCTCCTCAAAGCGATTGATTCGATTATTTAATTCCTCCCTGATTTCCTCTTTCATAGTATTGAACATGGTAACGATCATATTTTGAAGGTCGTTATCCTGGGTCAAGCTTTCTTGGCCATTTTCCATGGGTTTGTTCTGGTTGGAGTCTGGGTCGCGGTGCGGTGAGGCCCGGCTGGACCGCCCCTAGTCATTTTTTGAGCCATCGTATTTGAAACACTCTACCTAACACATCAAACCTTCTGACTAGAAGTGGAGCACACGGAGTGCTCTAGATGAGATGGAAGCTGCCCTTAGTTTGCCCATTCACCATAGATTCTTCTTGCAAACTTCTGGAAAACCAGGAAAACTGCTTGACCACTCCCTGCATCAGTTTCCTCAGAATTGGGTAACTTAGAAGAGCTCTCTCATCTCTTCAAAGTGACACGTCTCTTTTTCAAGCCTCTACCTATCAAAATTGAAAAACAACCCAGAAAAACTCACATGTGATGCAAAAGTAGAGGTGCAGTGGAGCCTCCAAGTTTAATTCTGTTTGCTACTGATGTAAGAGAAACAAGTCGTGTTGGATTAGGGTCCACCTTAATGACCTGAGGTTAACTTGCTCAAAGATCCAGGCTTCAAATAAATACATTTGGCATTATAACAGTTTAGAGCTTCAATATATGAGTTATAAATATGTAATAATTATTTTATATAATAGATGGTACTGAATAAATTATTATATATGAAATATGAATAAATTATATACAACAGATATATAATACATGAATATATATGCACACACAATTCAGAACCAGTGAGTTATAGTGAAGCCACCAGATTTTTTTTTGCAGTTTAGCTTTTTCTATTTACTTAATTTTCACATCTATGAATCATGAATTCACAGGGCTGGGTTCTAGCAGTTTAGACTCCTTTCCACCTGTTCTCACAAAGTAGCTTCTCTGGGTGGGGCTGCCTGACCCCTGTTCCTTTTCCTGTGGCTGTCTTTTTCTAATCATTCTCCGTCATCCATTTCGGGAAAGTATTTCGGTTCTTAGAGGGCTTAATAAATTCAAAATGCACATTAATTCTCTTGACTAGGATTTTGCCCTTAGTTTGCCCATTCACCATAATGCCAAAAGCATGCTGAGTAGCAGTGTAGACGCTTTCAGTTTTGACATGGTGGCATTACTTGGCATTCCTTTTTGAACAGTACCTTTCTGATGTCCACATTATTACCCTTCTTATGGATTCACTTATATGCCACCAAGGGAACCACTCCATGTTTTCTGAAAGGTCTATTGAACATATATCTAGTGTCTCCTCTTTCACTTTGTATTTGTCATTTGGACGAATTACTAGAAGAATTACTAGAAAGGGAGAAGTCACAAGATTTTAAAAATGAAAGCCTGGTTCTATTTCTAATATATTCTTCAAAGGGCGACACCAATATAACCTCAAATCACAATCATGACCATGCCATCAGCCAATTATGTGGTACCAGATGGAAACAATAGCCACACATTGGTCTCATGTGGTGCCAGTTATACCCACATACCCAGGGGAAACTGTAAGCAGAAAGGGACCTGCCAGGCTGACTACACACTAGAGGCCCAGAGTTATTGACTGAGTAAACTTCATCTTCACACAGAATTTCAACTGTTCCACGTTGTCCAGTACATTGAGTTGTAAAAGAATCAAAGGAGCAAGTAGATGTAAAAGACCTTTGCAAACTTAAAATCCTATCATTTGGGAATGACTTAATTGTTCCCAAGTTCACTGGTATCATTTGTCATTTTTAAGACCTGCAATTGCTTATTTTAGGTGTCAACTTTGCTTGGTTAAGAAAGAATTATTACCTGAGTATGACCAGAAAGGAATGAGTATATAGGTTTGGTGGCCTCTCCTAATTGGGAACCACCTATCAGCTAAAAGCCTGGATCCATCACAAAGGCAGAGACGGGGCAACTTTTCTGTCTCTTTGGCCTGCCATTGATATGCGCTCTCATCTCATCCTTGATAACAGCTCCAGTTTCTCCAACTTTGGACTCCACTACCTGCACCATCACCCATTCCTTTCGGGTTCTCAGGCTTTTGTCTCTAAACTGAAAGCTGCACACAAGCTTCCCTAATTCTAGACCTTTTGAGTCTAGACTAAGTCATGCTGCCAGCATCCCAGGTTTCCAGTTTCTCAGTCTTCATAATTGCATGAGCCAGTTCCTCCAGTAAATCTCCACCAAACATCTGTATCACTAGCTCTACCCTCTGGTGAACATGAATATAGGAATTTAAAGTTTAGGAGCTAGGAAGATCATTCAGGAGTCAAAGCCTTTTCCTCACAAACAAAAGGTCCTGAGTTCACGTTCCCAGATCTAACATAAAATTGCCAGCCTCCATTCCTGGCCCTGGAAGGCAGAGCCTATGAAATCTTAGAATAAAAGCAAAAGGAGGAAGAATAATCCAGGATGTTTCCTGATGTTACCCTTGGGTATCCACAGGCACACACAATGCCTTCTAGCACACACGCACCACCACCACCCCAACAAAAAAAAAGGAAGAATTTAAAGTTCAAAGATGATAAGCCCCTTGAAAGTAGCAGATTTGTCAAGCAGTAGCTGTGTCTCTCCCACAGCCCTTTGCTGGCCACACAATGGGTTTTCAATAACTATTTGTTGAACTCACATTTCAAGTGTTTATCAAGCAGGTTTTAATTGAATACATAACATTGAACAAAAGCACACATTTCTGAAAGATGAAACCAGAAGCGGCTATTAGCTTGCCCATTAAATTGAGCTTATAAGAAATTTCCAACATTTTTGCCAATATCTCTATGTAATTAGAGCACATCAGTACATTTATAATGCACCCAGAAAAGCATTTATCAGTATTTCTTCCAGAGGCCATCAGATATGCTATATGGCTCTCATCTGATGATGGGAGAATGTTTTCATTCCTGGTAATTAAGTGGGACATTTTAATTGCTATAATTGATACATGTAGCAAATAATAGCTCTAGCCTCTAATCAACATATCACAGACTCGTGCCTACTCAGAATTTTTTAAAATGTGAACTGAGTTTTGCACTACTTTTCCACATTATTGGCATCCACTGCTGGAATCTTAATTCTTCTTTAAATGCTTGGATGATAGAAAGTGTCACTATCAATATGAAGGAAAGCTATTTGAAGCTGGGCGGTACCAGATATGAAACAAGGATCAAGGGTACTTCCTTGAGTCTTAGGATCTTAAGCTCTTCTCGAAAATCCTGAACTTCAGTGTCACCTCAGAGGAACATTGTGCTAAGTGGTGAGAGAGACAGTAGAGAGAAACTCAAAATTCCTATTCAGATACTCTACTACCAGAAGCGGCCAGAGAGAGTTAAAAGAGAAGAAAGGAGAAATAAAAACAGCAGATATACTCTTTCGCCCCACCCCCGCTCCGCCGGTCGGGACGCGTAGGCGAGATCCAGCCGGGCCTCAACGCGCGCTCTAGGACCCCAGGTCAGCCCACGGGGACCCGGCTCCGACTCCCACCATCCAGCCGGAGCCGCGCGGGGGCCGAGGGACGAGAAGGACCTCCCCCTGCGCCCGGGCCCCGCCCCAGCTGCCCTCGGGTTAAATAGCTCCACGCCTACGCGCCCATCCTCCCTTTTCACCCCACCCCGCTCCGCCGGTCGGGACGCCTGCGCGAGATCCAGCCGGGCCTCACCCCGCGCCCTAGGTAAGTCCCCGTTCAGGCCCCGCCCACCAGTACCCCAGGCCAAATAATTCAGTTTAGTGAAATTGAGAGATCTTAAGAGTTAAAATGACAATGCCAAAGTCAAAGTGCAAATCCATGAGAAGCAACACTCAAGTAAACAAATCTCCCACTGAAGAAATTAATCCCATAATGTTAGACTCCAAAAAGAACAAACCCGCGGAAAAAGGCCAAGAAAGCCTGACCCAGGATAACGACTTTCAAAATATGATCATTACCATGTTCAATACTATGAAAGAGGAAATCAGGGAGGAATTACATAATCGAATCAATCGCTTTGAAGAGGAACACAACAGACATCTGGAGGAGTTGAGAAAAACAGTGCAAGAAACAAAAAGTGGCATAGAACAGTTAAAACAAACTCAAGCAGAGTTTAAAACTGAGCTAAAAGACAAGTTATCTTCAACCCAGAACGCCACAGAGAGTCTTATCAACAGAACTAATGAAGCAGAAAACAGAATTTCAGACCTTGAAGATAAAGTGGGAGTACTAGCCAGCTCAATGGAAGAGGTTGTTAAAGCCAAAAAGATACTTGAGAGAAATATCCAAGAGATATGGGACACCCTGAAGAAGCCTAACATGCGTATTCATGGAATACCGGAGCAAGAATCTCAAAATACCACCCCTGAGGAAATTTTTCAAACGATCATCAAGGAAAACTTTCCTCATCTAAAGAAAGAGAGGCCCATTCATATACAAGAGGCATTCCGCACCCCAAACACATACGACCAAACTAGAAGCACACCGCGGCAAATAATAGTTAAAACACTCCACATTCAAGATAAAGAACTGGTGCTGAGAGCTTCAAGGGAGAAAAAACAAGTCACTTTTAAAGGCAAACCTATTAAAATAACAAATGACTTCTCAGTCGAAACAGTAAAAGCAAGAAGAGCTTGGAGAGACATACTTCAAGTATTGAATGAGCAAAAATGTCAACCCAGGCTGATTTACCCTGCAAAACTATCAGTCATGATCGAGGGAGAAAGAAAAATTTTCCAGCACAAAGACAACTTTAAGGGATACATGGCCACCAAATCAGGCCTTCAAAAACTGCTAGAAATGATACTCAAGCGTGAAGAAAAAAACAGGCATATCCAGGAGAACAGAAGGCAAATATAACACCATTAAAAGCGAAACAATATACTTATAAAAGCTACTAAACATAATAAATGTCTGGAATTAACAATAGTTTCTCCATTATAACACTAAATGTTAATGGACTTAATTCACCGATCAAGAGACACAGATTACAAACTTGGATTAAAAATCACAATCCATCAATCTGTTGCCTGCAGGAAACCCATCTCACCACAAAAGATAGGCACGCTCTAAAAATAAAAGGCTGGTCAACAATTCTACAAGCAAATGGAAGCAGAAAACAGGCAGGGGTAGCCATTATGCTATCAGACAAAGTGGATTTCAAACCAAAAAAAATTATAAGAGACACGGATGGATACTACATTTTAGTCAGAGGTACAATTCACCAGGAAGACTTCACAATACTGAACATATATGCACCCAATACGGGCCCCTCCACATTCATTAAGAAAACCCTACAGCGTCTAAAGCAAGAAATCAACCCCCAAACGATAATTCTTGGGGACTTCAACACCGCCCTCTCTACATGGGATAGATCAACAGGTCAAAAGCTTAACAGAGACACTTTGGAACTTAATCAAACCCTGAAAGAAATGGACCTCACAGATCTCTATCGAACTTTTCACCCACGCACAAAAGAATACACATTTTTCTCAGCAGCACACGGAACTTTCGCCAAAATAGATCGCATATTGGGCCACAAAATGAATCTACACATGTACAAGAAAGTTGAAATTCTAACCTGTGCCCTATCAGACCACCACGGCCTAAAGCTGGACATCCACAACACATCAAACAAGAGAAAATACACTAACTCCTGGAAACTTAACACTATGATGCTGAATGAGAACTGGATTCAGGAAGAAATTAAAAAGGAAATTCAAGATTTCCTGAAAGTGAATGATAACGAAAATACAACTTACCAAAATCTCTGGGACACAATGAAAGCTGTTCTAAGAGGTAAGTTCATAGCTCTTAATGCCCACGTCAAAAAAATGGAAACATCAGAAATAAACAACTTAACAATGCAGCTTAAAGCTTTAGAGAAACTAGAGCAATCTGATCCCAAAAGCAGTAGAAGAGAAGAGATTAGCAAAATAAGGGGAGAAATATCTGAAATCGAGACTAAGAAAACGATAGAAAAAATCAACAAATCGAAAAGCTGGTTCTTTGAAAAAATCAACAAGATTGATACACCCCTAGCTAAACTAACCAAAAGCAAGAGAGAGAAAACCCAAATTAACAAAATTAGAAATGAACATGGAGTTATCACTACGGATACCCAAGAAATCCAGAGAATTATAACATCATATTTCAAAAACTTATACTCTGTGAAGTTTGACAACACAAAAGAGATGGATGAATTTCTAAGTAAACACAACTTACCTAAATTGAATCAGGAAGTTGTGAATTACTTAAATAGTCCTATAACATATAAGGAAATTGAGGAAGTAATCTCGAATCTTCCCACCAAAAAATGTCCTGGACCAGATGGATTCAGCACAGAGTTCTACAAGACATTTAAGGAGTTAATAACACCAATACTCCTTAAACTGTTCCATCAAATAGCAAAGGAAGGAACACTACCAAATTCCTTCTATGAAGCTAATATCGTTTTAATCCCAAAACCTAATAAAGATTCACTTAAAAAAGAAAACTATAGGCCGATCTCCCTGATGAACACAGATGCAAAGATTCTCAACAAAGTCTTAGCAAATCGGATTCAAAAACATATTAAAAAGATCATTCATGGGGACCAAGTAGGCTTCATCCCCGGCACACAAGGTTGGTTCAACATACGCAAATCAATAAATGTAATTCATCATGTAAACCAGTCCAAAGTCCAAGACCACATGATACTCTCGATAGATGCAGAAAAAGCTTTTGACAAGATCCAACAGCCTTTTATGATCAAAACGCTAGAGACAGTAGGAATGGAAGGAACTTTTATCAATATAATAAAAGCTGTATACAACAAGCCCACAGCAAGGATTATGCTCAATGGGGAACAATTGGAAGCATTCCCACTTCGATCAGGAACAAGACAAGGCTGTCCACTCTCACCACTTCTATTCAATATTGTACTTGAAGTCTTAGCTGAAGCCATAAGACAAGAAAGGGACATAAGAGGGATTCAAATTAGCAAGGAAGAAGTCAAGCTATCTCTATTTGCAGATGACATGATCTTATACCTGAGCGATCCCGAAAACTCCACCAGGAAGCTTCTGGAACTAATTGAGAAGTTCAGCAGGGTGGCAGGATACAAAATAAATGTGCAAAAATCAGAGGCCTTCCTATATGCCCAGAATGAAAGAAGTGAAAAAGCCTTGAGAGAAACCATGCCATTTACTATAACCCCTAAAAAAATGAAATACCTTGGTATAAACCTAACTAAGGAGGTAAAAGACCTTTACAATGAAAACTTTAAAACCCTAAAGAAAGAAATTGCAGAAGACACCAGAAGGTGGAAAGACCTCCCTTGTTCCTGGATTGGCAGAATCAACATTGTAAAAATGACCATCCTACCAAAGGCAATATACAGATTCAATGCTATACCAATCAAAATCCCAAAGCAATTCTTCAAAGAAGTTGACCAAACAATCTCAAAGTTCATATGGAGGCACAAAAGACCCAGGATAGCAAAAACAATCCTGAGTAACAAAAACACAGCTGGAGGTATTACCATACCAAACCTAAGTCTATACTACAAATCCATAGTTATAAAGACAGCCTGGTACTGGCTCCAAAATAGACACACAGATCAATGGATAAGGATTGAAGACCCAGATATAAGCCCACAAAGTTACAGCCATTTGGTCTTTGACAAAGGGGCCCAAAGAATCCAATGGAAAAAGAATAGCATCTTCAACAAATGGTGCTGGCAAAACTGGATCTCCACATGCAGAAGATTAAAGCTGGACCCGTACTTGTCACCATGTACAAGACTTAATTCCAAATGGATCAAGGACCTTGATATCAGGCCAGAGACTTTAAAAGCCATAGTTGAAAGGATAGGGAACTCCCTCGAGCTGATTGGGCTAGGCCAACACTTCCTAAACAGACATCCAATGGCACAGTCACTGCTACCAACTCTCAACAGTTGGGATCTTGTGAAATTAAAGAGCTTCTGTTCAGATAAAGAGATTGTCGCACGAGCTCAAAGGCAACCCACAGAATGGGAGAAAATCTTCACTAACCACATATCTGACAGAGCTCTACTGTCCAGAGTGCACAAAGAACTTAGAAAATTAAACTCCAAGGAAAACACTGGCCCAATTAAAAAATGGGCCCTGGAACTTCAAAGAAACTTTACCAGGGATGAAATTAAAATGTCTAACAATTATCTTAAAAAATGCTCCACTTCCTTCGCCATCAGGGAAATGCAAATCAAAACTTCCCTGAGATATCATCTCACCCCGGTCAGGATGGCAAAAATCCACAGTACAAACAACGACAAATGCTGGAGAGGATGTGGGGAGAGGGGAACTCTCCTACATTGTTGGTGGGAATGCAGGCTCATACAGCCACTCTGGCGAGCCGTCTGGAGATTCTTGAAGAAATTAAAGATTGAAATGCCATATGACCCTGCTATCCCACTTTTGGGAATAACCCCCCAAGCAGCAGAGGTTCGCCTCGATAGCACAAGCTCGACCATGTTCATAGCAGCACTGTTTACAATAGCAAAGTCATGGAATCAACCTAAATGTCCAACAGTTGACGAGTGGATAAGGAAACTGTGGTACATCTATACAATGGAGTACTACTCAGCCATCAAAAATGATGAATTACTGGGCTGGAGAGGTGGCTCAGGGGTTAAGCCTCCGCCTTGCAGGCGGAAGGTCCCGAGTTCGGATCCCAGATCCCACGTATAGACGCCAGACGGAAGCGGGGGCGGCCTGCGCTTCTGGTCCTGGTAGGGCGGAGCCTGTGAATCCCGGGGCGGAGGCGTCCATGGTGGTTCGCGAATTCGTCCGTGGTTCTACACACACATACACACACACACAGACACGCGCGCGCACATACACACAGTTGAATAAATAATAATAAAAAAAAAATTTTTAAAAAAAAAAAAAAAAAAAAAAAAAAAAAAAAAATGATGAATTACTGGAATTTGCTGGGAAATGGATGTCATTAGAAAGAATTATATTAAGTGAAGTATCCCAAACCCAGAAAATTAAGCGCCGTATGTACTCCCTAATAGGTGGCTCCTAGTACCAAACTCGCCCAGCCCACATTGGGACACTCAAAAGTAAACCTATGTAACACAGTAATTGCAAGGATTATGAACAAGAGAGATGGGTTAGGAGGGCCACACCAGAAACAAGGAGAGAGGAGACCATGTTACAGCAGAGAAAATAGGCCTCCATCAAGGTCTGCAAGTAAGTAATGAGAAACCTGGTTAAGTTCACAGACGTTCTTTCCTGATCTCACCAGAAGGGGAGGGCATATAGTCTAGCAGATAAAAAGTAATCATTTTGCAAATGGGTAATGGACCCCGCCCTCAGTGAAGTTTCCTACTCTTATTACATCTACCCTTGAATGTGCTATTACAACAAGACTCCAGTTTAACAGCTTTTTGTCTCTGGCCAGGGGGTGACATACAGTGCCCAGCAGAATGGAGTGAAGGGAATTGCAGGAGCAGCAAAACTGCAAAAGAAAATCAACAAACCACAATCCAGAACTTCAGAGACTCTATATCAATCACACAGCCTAATCTCTCCCCATCCTGGAGCTCAGGGACATTTGCGGAAGAGGGGGCGGTAAGATTGTAAGAGCAAAAGGATGGGAGGAGCAACGATTTGCAAGATTCTCAACAATAGTTGGGGCCAAAGCAATCATAATGGAACTTTGCATGCCCTGCGCAATGTCCAGCGCACTGTTGCCCTCATAAAGTCTAGCATCTGTTAAGGGCACCGAGACCCCTGGAGGCAAGGGATTGACAGCCATAGTAGTAATCTTATACTTAAGGGGAACAAGAGAAAGGGCTTATGGAAATGCCACTGGGTCCTTATATGTCATCGGAGAGGAGGACCCAGTGGAGAGTTAGGCGCACACAATAAAGGACTCTCTGGGAATTGGGGGGGAGACACTGGGGGAAGGGGAGGGGGGAGGGAGGGAACTGGTAAAAAATTTTAAAATGTATAATTAAATTTTTAATAAAAAAAAAACAGCAGATATTTCAATAAGAACAAAAACAATGTCATCTTTTTTGCTCTGAATAAAAGATGCACTATTAAGATGAAACATCCCAGCAATTAGCCTAATCTTTCCCAGGCTTTCCCAGAGGAAATATGCTGTAATGAAAATAAAAACTCAAGAGATGAGCTTTGACCGCTTTTCTCGGCACTGCACAGGTGGCGCGGGCCCACCGTGGGAATGGTATCCTGGATGCATCCTGTGCCCAGTCGTGATGCTGCCATCCACCCATCTCCTCAAGCTGTGTATGTCTTGTGTAAAGATTTAAAAATTAATCTGCACATAAATAAATAGCAAGCTAATCTGAAAGAGAAACATGTAAGTTTCTTGAAAGATAGAATCATGTCTTAGCTTTCTTCTAAGAAGCCTAGAACTCTCTCTGCTCACAGTAAGTCTTAGACCACAATAGGTCTTAGAAAAGCGATGTTTAAAAATGTTGACTTAGTTTATATTAACATAGTATTCCTTTCACATGATTTGACAAGGATGAATACCTGATAAAATAGACATGGAGGTTAGGAGATGGTTGAGGAGCTTAAAATCTTTTATTCACAAGCAAAAGGACCTGGGTTCGGATCCCAGATCACATATAAATATGCTGCGTTGAAATGGCAGTAACCTGAGCTTTTGGCCCCGGAAGGCGGAGCCTGGAAAACCCCAGAGTAAAGCAGTAATGAGGTAGAGCAATCCAGGATGACTCCCAATGTCATCCTTACTCTTTCACATACTCAAGTATCCTCTACACACACACGCACACACACACACACACACACACACACACACACACACGCACACACACAGGCTGACAAGATAATTTAACAGGCAAGATGACTGGTGACAGAGTTCAAGTCCTGGAATGTACATGGTAGAATTAGAGAAGTGACTTCCGACATCTGTCCTGGGCTCCACCTGTGCGCCATGACATGTGTGTGCATATTCTCTCTCTCTCTCTCTCTCTCTCTCTTTCTCTCTCTCAATTTCCCTCTCAAATCAATAAATGAGACATTAAAAAATAGACTTGCCGTCATAGTTTGAATGTGAGTTATACCCCACAGTCTCATGTGTTTGAATCCTTAGCTGTTGTTGATGTTTGGGAAGCTGATCGCACCTTCAGGAGGTGGAGCCTTGGTGGAGGAAGGCTGGTCGCAGGGAGCGGGCCTTGAGGTTGGGTGGCCCCACCATGCTTCTGCTAGGAGTCTGCTCCTGCGAGCTGCAGCACGTTCTTTCTGCCTGTGTGACGGACATGACCTGAGCTTCCTGCTGCATGCCATGCCTTCTGCCTTGGAATGTCCACCACTAACCACTATGAACTATATCACCCTTCTGGAGCCAAAGCCAAATAAATCTACCTTTCTCTCCTTAAGTTGAGTCTGTGTGCTGTCTCCCAGCAGCAGAAAGAATAATTGCAGGACTGAGAGATGCCTCAGGGGTTAAGATTCTACCTCACAAGCAGAAGATCCTGAGTTCAGATCCCGGGTCCCATTTAAAAACACCAGGCAGAAATGGTGTCAGCCTGCACTTCTGGCCCTGGTGAGCCTAGGAAATCGCAGAGAGAAGCAAAAAGGAGGTAGAAGCAATCCTAGGATGATTCCCCAAGTTGTACTTGGTCCTCCACAGAGACACATGTGCCATGTGATCCACACATATGCATGTACCAACACACACACACGTAATAAATAAGTAAATAAATAGAAAGAGTAATTGTAACACTTTCTGTTTCACAGTTCTGGATACTGAAAGCTTGTAATCATGGTGCCAGTGAGGGCCTCCTCTCTGCTTCATCGATGGCACCTTAGATTGGTATCTCTACATGAAGAAAGGGCAGAACTCCAGTTTCCTGAGTCATGAAAAAGGACCTGATCCCATTCATGAAAATTTCCCCTACTCCCCTAGTAACCTACTTCCAAGGGCCCATCTGCTAATGCCATGATGCCAAGAATTAGGTTCCCACATATAAATTTAGGTAGACAAAAATATTCAGTCTATAACAATATATAAAATTACTTTGTCAAATAAAAGGCATTTTTGGCTTCAAATGAAAAGCAAACTCTGGATGACTGCCAGATCTTATTTATCAATGTAACAAACAATATTTACCGATTGCTTCATTTGCCTAAATTGTTTTCCATCCTCGGGATGCATTGTTTGCATCTTAATTTAGCACTAATTTCTCTGTGCTAGAAACTCCTACCATGTGTTTTAGTTTGTTACTGCTTCTGACAGAAAGAAAAACTCTCTTGGACAACTCTGGCAGCCTGCTAATACAATAGATTGGCATGTTCTACCCTAGGCAAAGCCTTTCATTCCATTCTTTAGGGATCGTATAGCTATCAAATGAAATTTTGGTATTTTAATGATTATGCAATGAAGGGAGTTCTTTGGGCAAGTGAAATGTCTCTCTGGCAATATGCCGGAATGTATCCAGCCAAAGACAAAAAACATAGTTGCCTCTACGTTGAAGGGTGCTAAAAAGGGAGGAAGAAGAATGAGAAATCGCCCTAGAATTCAGGCCTAAATATGGAATACAACTAACCTCCTCTCAATAATGGCTTGATATCTTTATTTTTATATTGACCATAACCTGGATACCAATTACCAGAAACCAGGAAAGCAGCAGAGGTGACAATGAGACCTCAAAATCAAGTTAAGGGCTGAGAGATAAGTAAGATGCGAAAGCCTCTGCCTCCCAAGCAACAGACTTAAATCTCCAGATCCACATATAAAATTAATCAGACAGAGAAGGCAGTGACCTGAAATTCTGGGCCTGAAGGTGGAGCCTAGGAAAACCCAGAGCAAATCAATAAGTGGTAGAGCAACAATGCATGATTTCATATGTCACCATTGAGTCTCCATAGGCACACGCACTCAAGTACCTCTTGTGAACGTACACACGTGCACAAAACAAACAAGCAAACAAACAATTAATGCCTCCTTCGTACAGATAGCAAATATGCTTTCTGCTCTTGGTACCATGGAGTCCAGCTGTTTGCATGACATCAGAAGACAGCATGAAGACTGGTACTGTGTCTCTCCTTTTTTATTTATTCTTATTTTTTCAATTTATTTTTCCCCAATCATACATCCTGTTAATAGGTACACCATTCCCCTCCCTGCCTCCACCCTTCTCCAGTCCCCCTTGCACCATCCCCCCCTTTCCCCTTCCTTTCACCCCCACCCTCCTCTTTTCCCAGGGCCTCCCCCTTTCCTACCTCCCATCCCTGGAGTATCCTTTTGTGTGAATGCCAGACTTCCCTCTGAGTTCTCCATTCTAGTGAGGTGTAAAGACTCATTGGCATTGCCCAGAGCCCTTTCTTGGGTTCCCCTTTGGTATGGGAACACTATTATGACTGTTAATCCCTTGCCTTTAAGGATCCTAGTGCTTGTGATCCATGCTAGACTTGGGGGTCACTGATATGTCAGTCATTTATTTTGCAGGTCAAGCAAAGTCCGATTATGGCTACTGCAGCTCAAACTTGTATGGAGTATCTTGCATATCGTTGCTCCTCCCCATCTTTAGGCTCTTACAATCTTGCTGCCCCCTCTTCCACAAGGTTCCCTGAGCTTTAGGATGGGGAGAGATTTGGCTGGTCTGGTTCCAGGTAATTAATATAGGGTCTCTGGTGTTCTGGATTGTGGTTTGTTGTTGTTTTCAGTTTTGCTGTTCCTGCACACACTTGGCTCCACTGATTGGTATTGGAGGTCACCTCCTAAGCAAGAAGTGGGTCCAGTTTGGTGTGGGGTCCAGGGGCAGGAGGGATGTCTCCTTTAAAAAAAATAATAATTTTATTTATTTATTGTGAGTGTGTGTGTGTGTGTGTGTGTGTGTGTGTGTGTGTGTGTGTATCAGAGGGTACTATATGTCTCTGTGAAGAACCACGGGTGACTTCTGGAAACATCCTGGATTGCTTCTACCCCCTTTTTACTTTGCTCTGGGATTTCCCAAGCTCCATCTACTGAAGCCAGAAGTGCAGGCCACTGCCGTTTCTGTTACTACCTGGCATTTTTACATGGGACCTGGGATTTGAACGCAGGACCAAGACAGAGTCTTAATCCCTGAGCCATCTCCCCAGCCCATCTCCAAACTCAGCAGGGTTCCTCCCACTGCCATTGGCTACCTTGGTGCCTGCTTGCTCCCTTGTCCTGGCAAGACTTGCATCAACAAGAATTCTACTAAATCAGTAGCTTATCGCCATAGACACACAAGCCTGTTATGAGGTTTCCAGTTTCTGCTTGTTTTCTTGCCAGCAGTGGGCTAATTCTATTTTCCCAAAAGAGAAGAATTCAAATGGGACATAGTCATAGATCAAGCAATCAAGAGTTTAATTAGAGCAAGAAAGGAAACAAGAATACACGACTTAAAAAAAGATAAGATCAAGCCCCACAGCATGGCCTACTCCTGGAGGGATTGGGCTTAGTGTTCTTGTCTCTCTGTTACAGGATTTACACTACCAGGAAAGGGTGTGTTCCACCCAGAAGCCGATTTTATCAGAATTCAGTCCATGATAAGCAGATGCATAAGATGCAAGAATATGCATGGGGTTTGAGTGCCCCTAAGGTTGAAAGGCTCAGCAGGAGCAAGTGTTTCAGTGCTCTTCACCTGCTACCCTCGCCAGCAGGTCCTGCAGCTGCCTTGAGCTGACCCCGCTACGGACCACTGCCATCCTGTCTCAAGGTCCGTATGGAGTTCACTGCTGCTGGCATCTTTAGAACCTGACCACCATCATTATCGTTATACCTCTTTCTGCACCTTAAGCAGACCCATCCATTGTTCTTTATGACCTATTTTTTTGGGGGAGGGGGGCATGAGAAGCTGTTGGTTAGTCCTTCCTAGAACTAACTTTCTAATTAGCAAGCTCATGCTTTATTTTACACATACACACACACACACACACACACACACACACATATACACACACACATATCATTTATCCCACTGACTCTTTCTCCACAGAACTCTAATTAATGGGTAATGGGGGAGAAGTTCTTTATGTATTATTGATTTTGTTCCATTTAGTTTTCTTGTTATTATATTGGCAATGTTTCTCTTACTTTGTTACTTAGATATATTTTTTCTTTATTTTGCCCAACTAGATCGAGAGTTCTACAAATCAAGACTATTCTTTATATTTTTTCAGTATGCCTCACTGCACCTACCAAGGTATCAAACACACAATGAGAAATCAACAGATACATACTAGCAGTTTGCTGCAATTCTGCTTCATCACATTGCTAGCTGATTTCTGTCCTGTTTGGAAGACAGAACATCTTTCATTAAGGCTTTTTTTACTTTTTACTATCATCAACAGCATTGTCATCATCAGCTTGCAAATCAAAGGTTTGGGGATACTTGACTATAAGTCAAAGTCCTAGCTGTCAGTTACATGGCCTATTTTGTTTATCTCTGTGAATGATTTTTAAAGACTGACAATTATTTCAAAAACATTTTACACAAAATCTGAACTTCCAAACTTCTCTTGGGAAATGCTGGTAAGTGGATATTCTGTGTTTACATTCTTGCAGATCCGTGTTACCTTGCACTGAGAAACACCAGTTGCCTTCTTTTAAACAGAACTTGAGAGGTCCAATGTACCTATCACCACCCTTCTATGGTGTCCCCAACACATAGAGAAGGGCAGCAGTCAACTAAGTGTCATGCTTGACTATTATTTTATATACAGTGGAAAAATAGTTACTGGTATTATCACTCCAAAAGAGAAAGTTCAAGACATACACACACGCACACACGTACACACACACACACATTCTACCAAGATATGCACCTTTGTAAAGATAGGCACATTTATAGGTTTGTTTTGTGCAAACAAAGTATGTCTTTCTTAATCCCTACCTGCCTCATTCATTGAGTTTGGGGCATATATATTTGTAACCCCTGACCTAGGTTCTAATGACTTACTGATTAGCTGAGTGAATTACTAGTCTAGGAATGATGTATCAGGTAGGTTGTTACGTTTTAGGAAGGAAAATGCCAGTAACAGCAAATTTCACCACTTCTCTACCTTATAGATCCACTAAGGGTCAGCTGGAGGCTGTGCCTCAGGTCTCTGCTCTAGCCGATACATAGGAAATGAAATACAATGGCCCACTTCCAATGCAGTAATTCTTGCCTCCATTCCAGCTGACAGAGCAGCTGTCATCTTGAATATTGACATTCATAATGATAAATACAGCAAAAGCAGTTAAGAGACTTTAACTTGGGCTTCAAGTCAGGCACAGTGCTTCATGGACCCAGGAGTCTGAGGCAGAAGGATTATCATTAGTTTGAGCTCAATCTGGGCTTTATAAAGAGTTCTAGACTTTATAAAGAGTTTTAGAACACCCTGTGATGCCAAGTGAGACCAGACCTTAAGGAAGACAGAGAGAGATAGAGACAAGACACACTGAGACAGAAAGATTCTTTTTTCTGGACACTAAATGCTCCATCTGAAAAATGGTACACCACTTTATTCATAAATTGGATACAGGTAACCACAGCACCCAATCCAATCATAAGTAAATAAATAAAGCCTGTCTTTGTGCTTGACAGTAAAGAGCTAGTAGAACTAAGAGATAAGCAGCATTGATTAACACCCCCATGGAGTCTACATCATCCTTTCCCTAAGACTATGCATGGATCTCCCTAAGAATACATGAGGAATTAGACATTCACAGATACGTACTTGATATGTTTCTTTAAATTCTCAATTGGATGACCAAGGTCCAACAGAAATTCAATTCTAGCACTTATATAAACAGCCACACTCTATTGCTTTTATTCTAGAGAAAGAGAATGGAATTCTGCAGAACTGTGTCTAACCACCAGTGACTTTGCATGTTAGCCGTCAATACCACATCAGTAAGAATCAGCACATCATTACTTCAAGCTATATTACAACATGTGGACAATGAAGACAGTAACTGACCAAAAGAAGCAAAGTTTCCAAGACATAGGGTAAGAGTTTATTAAAAGATGTGTCATTTGCTCAAAGATAAATCAAAATGAGGGGAGACCGACAGATAAGCTCACTGTGAGCAAACCACGTATAATTCAACATTTTCATGTGGCACCTTACATATGACTGCTTTAAACTTTGAACAACTCTAATAACGTTCTTGAACCTTATTTTTCTCCGACAGGCACATCACAAAAGCCACCTTCAAAAGCGATGCTAGAAAACTACACTTACTTCTTAGTGTTATTTCTGACAAGTATCTGTATACTGCTTGTACTATAAAAAGTACTCATTTAATTTGCCTTTTCAGTATCACAATGAGGCAAATCATGATCAGGGAACACAAGCATTTCTTTGAAGTTGTGAGGCTGGGCCATTTAGAGCATGCATGTGAACATCTCTGTAAACATCTTCAGACATCTCAAAACTCTGCAGTGCACTCATAACACTTGTATTTTACAGCATTGAGAATATTTGCAGTCTTTCCTCTGTGTACTGATGCTTCTCCCAAGGTCTTCTAGTGTGGGTCAGAAAACATTTGACTTGGGGGCTGGAGAGGTGGCTCAGTGGTTAAGCCTCTGCCTTGCAGGCAAAAGGCCCTGAGTTCGGATCCTAGATCCCACGTATAGATGCTGGGTGGAAGCAGGGGTGGCCTGCATTTCCTGTCCTGGTAGGGCGGAGCCTGTGAATCCCCAGGGCAGAGTAAACAAGGAGGAGATGGAGGTGTCCATGGTGGTTCCCGAATTCGTCCATGGTTCTACACACACACACACACACACACACACACACACACACACACACACACCACACACACACACAGGAACACATGCATACATGCACGTTTGAATAAATAATAAATAAAAATGAAAAAAAAAAGAAAACATTTGACTTGGAACCCAATTGATCACAGATAATAATGAGTG
Organism: Typhlomys cinereus; assembly: GCA_023101885.1. Taxonomy (NCBI): domain Eukaryota; kingdom Metazoa; phylum Chordata; class Mammalia; order Rodentia; family Platacanthomyidae; genus Typhlomys; species Typhlomys cinereus. Next base: position 5,519,780 of record JALPQD010000082.1, read on the forward strand.
CTTTTTAAAAGAACACAGGAAGATAGCCTTACAAATAAGCTAGGACTTTCATAACCCAGCACCTGTAGAGCACCCAATGAAGCATCATGGAATGAGAATGAGAGCTTTATTTAATAAAATTTGGTGATCCATTGAAATACATATTAAGAATTATGCAATGAAAATTCTTTACGTGTATTTCCTTCCAGCCATTCACAGAGTCAGTCTTTTTATATGTAATCCTAGCCAGCCAAGCTGAAGGAGTCACAGTGAACAAGACATTGAATATCTTTATTACTAAGTGTGATATGACTATGTGGTCACTGTCAGTATAGCGCTCAGTAGGTAATGTATGTAAGTCTCCCAAAATCTGATTAGGGCTCACATTACTCGCAAAAGAAAAGATATAAGTTTTCATTAGTTCTTTAGAAATTGGAAGTTATCTTCCTTGCTGGATAGCTTATACAGTGCCAAGGAATACTATAGAAGCTACTGGGGAAGAGAAATAATCACAGGTCTCACCAACTCATGAGATCTGCAAGTTGCAATAAAAATCTCCATGGCAACAGGTAACTACCAGTATAATAGTGGCATGAGTATCAAGGAGACAACCAACAGCTTTCTCATTAAACTCAATACCTGCTTGTCAGAATAAAACACATTCCTGTCGCTGTTATCTAGAACAAGAACTTACAAAAGGGAAGGAAATGGATCAATAGAGAAAAACCACCAATGAGCCAAAAATAGGAAGACAGTACACCAAACTTCTCTGTGAATAGCTTCTATTATACTCATAGCTTGTAAAAACACTTAACATTTAGCCTAGAAATCTTCTTCTACAACAGAAGAAGAGAATCTCAACACCCTGAAAGAGTGCGGCCTAAGGCAAGAGAAGAGCAGTAAAGTGGACAGCAGTGACATGGCTAGCCACAACGCAGTGTCCTGGCAACCCAGCAGGGCTCGCCCAGAATCAGGCCAACCTACTCTCTCCCCATTCCAAGGCTTTGGGAACCTCACAGAAAATGGGGTGGTCAGATTGTAAGAATCTAAAGATGGGAAGGTTCACCACTGGACAAGACATTCCATTCAAGGCAGGACTGTTGCATCTAGGAACTCACTACAGTGACACTTGTCCTTACCAGACCTGCATAATGACTGACATATCAACATGCCCCCATGGACTATAGAAGAACTCAAGAGAGATGGGAAGTAAAGCTGAATGAATGAAGGAAAATGTCCCTATCAGTGGGATGGCCTGAAGAGAAACAACTTGGTATGCCACAAGAGGCCTGAACCTTCACAGGAGTAGACAAACCAGAGAGAATCCTGAGATCCATAGAAACATGCAGGTAGGGAGTGATAGGATGGTTTGCTGAAGGGAAAAGAAAAGGATGGGAAGGGGGGATGGAAGGAAACAAGGATAAGTATTCAATATGCTTGTTAAACTAGAAAAAAAAATAATTAAAAAAATAAAAATTAGAAGTTAGTGGCTGGAGAGATCGCTCATGGGTTAAGATTCTGCCTTACAAGCAGAGATCCTGAGTTCAGATCCTAGGTCTCACATTAAAAAAATGCCAAGCTGAACCCGCAGCAGCCTGCACTTCTGGCCCTGGCCGGCAGAGCTTGGAAAATCCCAGAGCAAAGCAAAAAGGAGGTAGAAGCAATCCAGAATGATTTCTGAAGTCACCCTCAGTCCTCAGTCCCCCATAGGAACACAGAGTGCCCCCCACACACACACATATACACACATGCATACATGCAAAATAAATTAATTAATTTTTAAAATTGGAAGTTAGATATGAGGTATCCTATGAAGTAAGAAAAAACAATGAGGAGGAAAAAAAATCACTCCCTACTTAGGGACCATGAAAATCTCCATTTCTGTGTTATGAAAAGATGCTTTTTGGACTCACACGCAGCACTAACATTGCCACACCAGTGAAAATCCCAGAGCACACAGGGGACTGTGCGACTGCACCGATTCTCAAGGACACAGCACTTCACTGGGATGGTTTCATTCTGCCATCAGGTAGCTACATCCGGTTTTCAGAAAGCTTCAGTTCATGAAATCCCAAACCAGCGTGACAATCCCAGAAGACCTCACAAGATGCTAGCTACACAGAGGTTGTTAAGCTCGTTGGTTTGGAAACGTCATGACATGTGGGCCCCACGAGGAGGACTAGCAGGAGAAGGTGGGAAAGGAGGGAGACCGGGAGGCATTGGAGTGTCCCCTGGCACAAAAAGTTGATGCCCAATTAGATTTAGAAAAAGTGACAAAGAGTTGATGCCCAATTAGGTTTAGAAAAAGCTCTTCTCTGTAAACCTCAATTACCTGTGATGCCTTATGACATTCAGCATTTACAAAGTATAATTACACAATAGTGTCTGACATTTAACGTCTATGGATAATTTAAAAGACTTCTGCTTCAAAAAGGCTGCTCATGAGCAACGGTAATCACTTCAATTAGCTTGGCACCATTACAATGTAACAAGACCATTTGACTGCCTATTAGAACCAGCCAAGCTCTTCAAGTGTGTTAATTTAGCAGTCATTGCTAATTTCTGGGCTTTGCTACATTTGCATAGGAAAACACAGCCCTTTAAGCAAGAGAGGAAGTTTCATTCCTGAACTGGCTTCCTATTCTTAGAAGGGCTTTTTATATTTTTATATAAAAAAACCAGATGCATATTTAAAACATGGGCATCACTAGATAGTATTGGGTAAAATAACGACAATTTTAAGATGCTGATTCTCACATTCATATTGTGCTTGTATACAGGCATACATGTATAAATATGATATATAAATATACACCATACATATCTTAGTCAGTAACATAGATTTGACATTATGTTCATAGTATATACCATCTGTTTTAAAACATATATAGCACCCTACATATGTACATGGAAATATGCTTAGAGTCAGGGGGGCAAAACTGTGTTTGGCAAAAAGCAAACACTCTGACCAGTTCAATTCACTAGACCTGAAATCATGGTTAAAAAACCTTCACCATTTATTGTTATTTTGTTAGTTATGTTAGTTATCAATACTATCTTACATGAATGAATTAGGCTTTTTTAAAAAAATCATATCATATTCATGGATATGTATGTGCCTTTCAACTAATGACTCTGTGTTGTACAAAAGGGGAAACTTATTGAATTGCAGTATACAACATGATGTGTACACACATACTCTTAGAGATAACATAAAGATGTTTATTGCTTTTTAATATGCCATAAAATTTAAAATTGTTAAGGACACAAATCAGTGTTTTATTTTTTAATGTGCATAATAAGGATGTAAGTATTTGGGGGGTGTTCAGACATGAAAGTCAGAGGGCAACTTTAAGGTATAGCTCCTAGTTTCTCTGTGTTGTTTAAGACTTGATGCCATTACTACTACTGCAGCTGTCAGACTGGCTGGTTCATGAACTCCTGGAAATTCTTGGATCACTGCCTCCCAATTCCTGTAGGTACACCGGGGATCAAAATTCAAGTGCTTTTCCTAGTACCAAACCCATCCAGCCCACCTAGAGACACTCAAGGATAAATCTCTGCAATACCTACAGTAATTGCAAGGATTATGAACAGGAGGGATGGGGTAGGAGGGCCACACCAGAAACAAGGAGAGAGGAGACCATGTTACAGCAGAGAAACTAGGTCTCCATCAAGGACTGCAAGTAAGTAATGAGACATCTGGTTAAGTTCACAGACTTTCCTTCCTGATCATTTACAATTGAAGGGGTATGATCTCACCAGAAGGGGAGGGTGTATAGTCTGGCAGATAAAAAGTAACCATTTTGCAAATGGGTGATTGACCCCTCCCTCACTGTGGTTTCCTACTTTTATTACATCTACCTTTGAATATACTCTTATAACAAGACTCTAGTTTAACAGCTTTTTATCTCTGGCCAGGGGGTGACATCCAATACCCATCAGGATGGAGTGAAGGGCATTGCAGGAGCAGCAAAAACCACAAAAGAAAATCAACAAACCATAATCCAGAACTTCAGAGACTCTATATCAACCACATAGAACAGGGCCAGTCTAATCTCTCCCCATCCTGAAGCTCAGGGAAATTTGCAGAAGAGGGGGCGGTAAGATTGTAACAGCACAAGGATGGGAGGAGCAATGATATGCAAGATACTCCACACAAGTTAGGGCCGAAGCAGTCATAATTGGACTTTGCATGACCTGAGCAATGTCCAACACACTATTGACCTCACAAAGTCTAGCATTTGCTAAAGGCACCAAGATCCTTGGAGATAAGGGTTCCTATGCTTAAGGGGAACACGAGAAAGGGTTCAGGGAAACGCCACTGGGTCCTTGTACGCCATCAGAGAGGAGGACCCAGAGGAGAGTTTGGCATGCACATTAAAGGATTCTCCGGGGATTGGGGGGAGGCACTGGGGGATGGGGAGGGAGGGGTGAGGGGGGTTTGGGGAGAGGAGGAGGGAGGGAGGGAACTGGTGTACCTATTAAGCTTATATGAGCGGAAATAATAATAAAAAATGTTAAAAAAAGGAAAAAAAAATTCAAGTGCCTTATGCACCAAGCCATCTCCCCAGACCCTTTTCTGTGGTTCTGTTGTTATTCACATAGTTGTATAAAGATCACAATTGTTTAATTCCAGAACATTGTATCACCCAAGAAAAAGAAACCTCATACGAACTTTCAATCACCCTTACTCTTCTCTTAGGCCAGGGCATGATAATGTACTTCCTGTCTCCATTGTTTTTTTTCTTGTTCTTCCTATTTCGTACATATATGGAGCTTGTGATCTCATCGGTTTCCCTGTGATCACATAGCTTGCTTTCAGGATTTGCCTTGAAGGTATGTCCAGTCTTCCAGTTCTTGCCAGCAAAGATCAGTCTTTGCTGGTCAGGAGGATTCCTTCCTTATCCTGGATCTTGCTTTGCATTTTCTACAGTGTGTGAGGGTTGCACCTTGAGAGTCTTCACCTTAAGGGTTTTTACAAAAATCTGCATCTTGGCAGTGGTTGCCCCACAGATGGCTGAATGGAAAGGAAACGCGGCCTCCAACTTATTTTTTATAAAGTTCGTTTTGGAGGACTAGAGAGATGGCTCAGGGATTAAGACTCTGCTTCTGTAAGAAGAAGGTCCTGAGTTTGAATCCTAGGTCCCATACAAAAATGCCAGGAGGAAATGGCTGGAGTCTGTACTTCTGGCCCTGGTGGGCAGAGCCCGGGAAATCCCAGAGTGAAATAAGAAGGAGGTAGAAGCAGTCCAGGATGATTCCCCAAGTCATCCATGGTCCGCCACAGGGATGCATGTATCCTTTGATACACACATGTACACACACATACACATACAAAATGAATGAATAATGGTAAAAAAGTAGTTTTTTGGAGATTTCATACCCATAGATAATATATTCTGGTTACTCTTTTCCCCTTCCTTATATTATCTCCTCCCAATGTCTATCAATACCCACTTAACTCCCTACCAGCTCTGTTTCCAGATTCATGATTTTGGGGGTTCTTTTTTATTGTTTAACCATGGCTCTCTGCATGACCATTCGATTGGGATTATTCATTGGGGCTGGGTGGGATCACCAGTGAGTACACACTGAAGGCCATGTTTTTCGCTCTCCCTGAATCTATCAGTAGCAAATAATTCATCCATGAGTGGTAGGGCCCCTGAGTCCCTCTTACCTCCATGCTGAGCCGTTGCATGCTTCCTTGTGCAAAGCCAGTGCAGGCATCTATAGTTGATGCAGTTCATGATTACAAATACTACATCTTTCTCAGAAGATGGCATGTCACGTTCTGTCTTGGGCTTTCACATTCTTTCTACTCCCTCTTCTGGATGGTAGGAATGTCTTGTTAGGAGCTGAGCCCTCATCCATCACTTATTCTTAGCATTATCACCAGTCATAAGTCTCTGCATCTATCACTATTTGCTAGAAAGAGAGGCTTCTCTAATTAAGACTGTTGAGTAACATTTTTCTATAGGTATAAACACAAATACTTAGAAGGAAGTTTGATAAGATGTCAGTTTAGTTACATAATAGTTCCTGAGGTCATGAATCCAAAGGTATAACTTTGAATCTATAACCTCCTCCACCATAGGGTTTGACCAGGCGTGGCAATCCTCTTGTGGAGCAGGCCTAAAATCCAATCAGAAAACAGTTGGTTGCCCTCATAATAAGCACCACTTTTGTACAAATGAGCACATCTTCTCTAACAGGTTCACAGGGTTCACAACAGTAAGACTGTTGGTGCCTTTTCCCTCCTTCATAATCTGTGCAACATCTTCTGACAAAATGAATCCTAGCCAGTAGAAGAGAAGTTTCCAGCTAACTTACAGCTTGTATCTCTACAGCTAACAGTCAAGGCATGTGGCATCTTTAGAAATAGGGCCTTATCTAAGTGCTGAGCAACCAAGAGGAATCACAAGTCTGTACTACCTGATGGTCCTTTAAGGTCTCTCTGACCAGTAACTCCTATAGAGACATCCTACTTCTGGCAATGGGTTTTTATTTAATAACAAATAACGTCTAAGAGAAGCTTCCTCCAGTTTCCAGTATTTCCAGGTATCTCCCTTCGATCTTTTTTAAGTGCATATGTTCTATTTTATTTGGCTGCAAGACAATAGTTTTCCATATGACTTTTTCATAGCCCTTTTATTTTGATTAACCCTTCTCTACCCCCTTCTCTCATAACTCCCCACTTCTTTCCTGCTTCAAACTTTCCAATACCTTCCTCACTCCCCCACCTACTTTAATATTGTCTCCTATGATATGCAAGAATCTCCACACAAGTTAGGACTGAAGCAATCATAATTAGACTTTGCATGCCCTGCACAATGTCCAACACACTATTGACCCCTCAAATTCTAGCATTTGCTAAAGGCACTAAGATCCTTGGAGGCAAGGAATTGACAGCCACAGTAGTGTTCCTATACTTAAGGGGAACACAGGAAAGGGTTCTGGGAAATGCCACTAGGTCCTTGCACCTCATCGGAGAGGAGAACCCAGAGGAGAGTCTGGCATGCACATTAAAGGATGCTCCAGGGATGGGAGGGGGAGGCACTGGGGAATAGGGAGGGAGGGGGGAGGGAGGGGGGAGGGAGGGGGGAGGGAAGGGGGGCATAGGGCGGTGGGAGGTTCGAGGGAGGGAGAGGACCGGTGTACCTGTTAAACTTGTATGAGTAGAAATAAATAAATAAATAAATAAATAAATAAATAAATAAATAAATAAATAAATAAATAAATAAATAAATAAATAAAAATATTGTCTCCTTTGTATCATTTCCTCCTCCCTCAAGGACTTCCACCTCTCAATAGCCTCTTTCTGGTTTTCTGACTTCTACAGGAATTCCAAGTTGGACACATAAAAGTACAGATTTGCAACTGGGCATTTGTTTTTCTGGGTCTGGGTTACCTCATTCAATGTAATTTTTCCAGTTCTATCTATATACCTGCAAATTTCACAATTTCATTTTTATAGGATTTTCATTTGCACTTTCTATGTCATTGTATGTTATTGAATATTTCCTCATATACTCACTGGTCATGAATATATATATTCAAATTTTTTTGCATTTTTAACTGGGTCATTTGTCTTTGTATTGTTTCATTGAATGAATCAGCCATGATTGATGCTAATCTTTATAAGATTCATGACGAGTCTGTATTCTCTCCTATTCTGTGGTTTGTTCTAGCTCTTTAATATTTCTAAGTGCACTAATTCAATTCTGATAAAATTACCTTTTATTGATTGTTTCTTCTTTATGTAGTATTTCCAAGAAATTATGGCCTAATACAAAATCACTATGATTTACACTTATGTGGAGTTCTGTAGTTTTAACTCCGACATTTAAGTCATTGATTCACCTTGAAACAATTTCTGTATATGTTAAGATATTGTTCCAGTTACTCTTCTCTTCCTGTATAAAGCACTCTGACCCAAGCAACTTAAGTGGATAAGACTTTATTACTTTATTACTTTAAGAAGGAATAAGAGTCCATTAGGATGGGGAACACATGGTACAGGCAAGATGTTCAAAGCAGATCAACTCTTGTTACTTCAGCCATTAGGAAACTGGGAGAGAGAAAGAGGAAGTTCCATAATCTTTCCAAACAGCATCATCAGCTGGGGACCAAGGATTCAAACACATGAGCCAGTGGGAGAAAATTCACATTCAAACCACGACAGAGGTAGAAGTTCCAGTTCATGCCTTCATAGGTGGACAACCACAATGCCAGCAATTTATGTTAGGAAGGAAGGAAGGAAGGAAGGAAGGAAGGAAGGAAGGAAGGAAGGAAGGAAGGAAGGAAGGAAGGAAGGAAGGAAGGAGGGAGGGAGGGAGGGAGGGAGGGAGGGAGGGAGGGAGGGAGGGAGGGAAGGAAGGAAGGAAGGAGGGAAGGAGGGAAGGAGGGAGGGAGGGAAGGAGGGAAGGGAGGAGGGAAGGAAGGAGGGAGGGAGGGAGGGAAGGAAGGAGGGAGGGAGGGAGGGAGGGAGGGAGGGAGGGAGGGAGGGAGGGAAGGAAGTAAGGGGGGAGGAAGGGGGAGAGGGAGGGAGGAAGGAAGGTTGTCTCAAAGCATTTGTTGCTAGACACTTTTATTTCATTAATCTATGTGCCTGTTTTTGTACCAACATCATAGTCTTAATTAATGCAGTTTTACATTAATTGTTGGAACAGAGCACATGAGCCCTCCAGTCATCAAGATCTTTTTGGTTACTTAGGCATCTTGAATTTCCAAGTAAATACCAAGATCAACTCATCAATTTCTGAGGGGGGAAAGGAAGCTAGTGTTTTCAAAAGGATTCTCCTCAGTACTCAGATCAATGAGGGAGTAGCAACAGCAACTAAATACTAAATATTTCAACCTGTAAGCATAATATCTTTCCGGTTATTTAGATTTCAAAAATGTTTCAGCAATGCTGTGTAGTTTGCAGTATTTAAGTGTTTCCTTTCTGCTAGTGAATTCATTTCTAATTATTTTACTTTTATACCATTGTGCATAGATAGCTTGTTACTAATGGATAAAAATAAGGCTGCTTTAATGTATTGACCTTATATCCTACAAGCTTACTAATACAATTTTCCACTTTCGATATCCTAGTCAGTGGTTCCTTTGAATTTATTACAAATAAGATCATATAATCTACAAATATGGCTGCTTCTTTATCCATGCCTTTTTTTTTTTCTTACACAGTTATCCTGGCAATTGTCTCCAATAGAATACTGAGTAAAGTGGTAAACATTTTTATTAATTTACTTATTGATTTTTAGAGAGAGAGAGAGACAGAACATCATGGTGTATGTGTGGAGGTCATTCTGTCCTTCTACCACGTGGGACCTGGAGATCAAATTCAGATCTCGTGTTTCCATGTAAGCATTTTTACCTAATTGGCCATCTGACCAGTCCTCTCCTTAACTTTTTGCTTTTTGTTTCATTTTTATTTTATTTTTTATTCGAAATTTTGTTTTTGACAAATTTCATACCTACATGTATGAAATACATACATGAAATACATGTGTGAAATACATTTCATACATACATGTATGACTACTTTCTCTTTATCCTGTCTTTCTTTCTCCTAACCCTACAACATCTCGCTTCCATTTCTATGACTTTTGCTTTGTTTTGTGCTCTGCCGAGCTGTACCAGAGTCATCTGTGAACATGGGCGTAGAATTATTAGAGGGTAGGTTTATCATAGGGTACACAGATGTATATACTGCTTCCGCCTCTCCCAGAATCTATTTAGTTGTCAATAGCTCAATATTAAGTGATAGGTCATCATGAGCCCCTCCCCAGTCTCTATACACCCCTGATCTAAGCCAATCTTGCACAATCCTGGTGCTTTCTCCTTAATCTGTGAGTGAAACTTTTGGTGAACATAGCCTTTCTAGTTGACAGTTTTTGTGAGCATGTTAATATGGTCCCCATACTTCCAATCTAAAACCAGATATTCACATAATAAGAGTTACCGTTGTCTGTAATGAGTTGCTTTTCTTTTGTGGATTTTTCTTTGTCTGGCTGTCCACAGGTTAATTATACTATTTCTACATGAGGACCTTTTTAGTTTGTCTTAAGTGAATATCACTGAGCTTACTGGATTTGTAGATCAATATTTTTTATCACATTATGGAATTTGTATTCATTTTCTTAAAAAAAGTTTTGATCTTTTTTCTTTCTCAGTCTATGACTACTATATTATTTTGGTAAAGTTAATGGTACACAAAGGTCTCAGAGGTTCTGTGCATTTTTCTTCACCCTTTTTCTCAAGCTTTAAATAGTCTCATGCCTTCCGGTTTCTGATTATTTCTCCCACCTTCTCAAATCTACTTGAAATTCTAATAATGAACTTTATATTAAGTTATTTTGCTTCCAACTCTATAATTTCTATTTGTACACATATGTCTGTTCATGTACACAATATCAGTGAAACGCACTCATATGTGTATATGTGAATGTGTGTGCATGTTTGTGTGCATGCTTGTACACATGTGTAGTTAGTTGTGCGTGCATGTATATGAAGTTTTGTAAGGTAGTTGTCCTAAACAGCCATGAGAAACATCATCCTCTGCTTCCTGTTCCATTGAGCTGTGAAAAGGAAGAGGTCCCAGCCACATGTTCCCACACCAATAGCAATTATGCCTTTTTTACCATTTATGTATTCTCAAACTGTGAGCAAAAATAAATCCTTTCTTTCTTAAGATGATATGTTAGATATTCCCTCACAGCCAAGGGAAAAAAAAACATCTGATGAAGAAAAGTGGGACCAAAAGTGGGGCTGATGCTGTAATAAAACTGATTCATGAGCCTTTGGAACTAGCATACAGGGATAATGTGAATTTTGAGTCTCAGACTATGAAATCCCTTGATGTTAAGTGGAGCTTGGTAGGCCATTCTGATGAGAATATAGAAAACTAGAATGTCTATAAAAATGTGGACTTGGAAGAGCCAGTTCATGTGCTTTAGAGAGGAACAAGGACTCTATCAGGAACTAGACTCAAAGCCATTCATGAAATGTGGTAGCAAATGTGGTTGTATTCTACCTGTCTCCTAAATATTTAAGAGAACAGCAATAGTAAGAGACTTCAATACTCCACTCACACAATTGGACAGATCAACAGGTCAAAAACTAAACAGAGACACATGAGAGTTAAATGAAATCATAAATCAAATTAACCTTACAGATATCTACAGAACATTTCACCCAAATGCTGAAGAATACACATTCTTCTCAGCAGCCCATGGAACATTCTCAAAAATAGCCCATATACTAGGACACAAATCAAGCTTCCACTCCTGTATACTCTCTGACCACCATAGAATAAAAGCAAAGGAAACCACAGAAGCCACACAAACTTATGGAAGCTAAATAACACATTTTTGAATGAGGATTAGGTCAAGGAAGAAATGAAACAAGAAATTAAAAAATTCCTTGAGTCCAGTGAAAATGAAGACAACCTACCAAAATGTATGGGACACATCAAAAGCAGTCCTAAGAAGAAAATTTATAGCATTAAATGCCTACATCAAAAAAAGGAGCAATACAGATAAATGGCTTAAGGTTAACCTTGAAAACTTAAGTTTACTTATCATATGTATATGTGTGTGTATATTAGAGAGAGCACTGTGTCCCTGTGGAGGACCAAGGGTGACTTTACGAATCATCTAGGATTGTTTTCTACCTCCTTTTGGCATAGCTCTGGAATCTCCCAGGATCTGACCTCCAAGGCCAGAAGTACAGAAAATGCCTTTCACAAAATTAAATACCCCTTCATGATAAAAGCTTTGGAGAGAACATGAATGGAAGGGACATATCTCAACATAATAAGGGCTATGTATGACAAGCCTAAGGCAAGCATCATTCTAAATTGGGAAAAACTTGAAGCATCAGGAAGGAGACAAGACTGTCTATGGTCATGACTCCTGTTCAACATTGTTCTTGAAGTCCTAGTCAGTGCAATAAGGCAAGAGAGGAAGATAAAAGGAATACAAATAGGAGAGGAAGAAACTAAAGTATCCCTATTTGCAGATGATATGATTCTATACGTGAGAGCCATATGACTCCCCCAAGAAACTACTCGAATTAATAAACATGTTAAGTAAAGTGGCATGCAACAAAATCAGCATACAAAAATTAGTAATCTTATTATTTACCAGAGAAGAACAAGTTGAAAAGGAAATAAGGGTATGTATCTCATTCACTAGAGCCTTAAAGAAAACAAAATAATTTGGAATAAACTTAAACAAGGAAATAAAAGATCTATAAAATGAAAACTATAAAACACTGCTGAAAGAAATTAAAGAGAATACCAGAAAGTGTAAAGACCTTCCATGCTCATCAATCAGTAGGATTGTAAAATATTGTAAAAATTACCATTTTGCCAAAGACAATATACAGATTCAATGCAATCCTAATCAAAAGCCCAATGGAATTCTTCATAGAACTGGAAAAAAAAATCTCTAAATTCATATGTAAGGACAAAAGATCCCAATTAGCTAAAACAATCTTGAACAATAAAAACACTGCTAGAGGTATCCCTATACCAGATTTTGAACTGTATTATAGAGTTATAGTAATAAAAACAGTATGATATTGGCACAAAAGCAGATGCATGACCAATGGATTAGAATGGAGGACCCAGATATAAGCTCTCACACATACACTCACTTGATTTTTGACAAAGGTGCTAAACATACACATTGTGGAAAAGACAGCATCTTCAACAAGTGATGTTGGGAAAATTGGACATCTACGTATAGAAGAATGAAAATTGATTACTTCTTCTCAACTTACACAAAAATTAACTCCAAATGAGTCAAAGACCTCAATGTTAAGCCTGAAACCATTAGAAGAAAGAATAAGAAATACACTTGAATTGATAGGCCTAGATTTTCTAAACAGAACCCCGAATGCCCAGGAATTAAGACCAATAATCAACAAGTGGGACTTCATGAAATTAAAAAGTTTTTGTTCTGAGAGAGCCCAGCCCAGCCCAACCACCCCAGAGCCCCACGTGTCCCAGCGGCGAGCACCCCTCGCACCCTCGCGCCCCCACGTGCCTCCGCCCCCCCCCCAGGTCGCAGGTGAAGAATTCTGCCATCAACATCAGACCCTCTGCCTCTCTGGCCCACCGGGAACCTACGCACGTGGTCCACGGAAGACACACTGCTACTCAGAATTCAATAGAGTCCAAAGGAAACTCAAGCAAAATTCTAAGGAACAAAGGGAGCACAGGACATACGTCTGGACTCCACTACAATCATTATATCACGTGGGCGAGTTTCTTCTCATCCAGCCCAAAGATAAGTAAACTTTTTCTTTTCACCTTACTGATCCTTTAAAGTATCAATGCTGTAGATCAACTTTCTCATACAGCCACCCCACAACATACAACTCCAGGGAGCACACCATTCACCCCCACTTTTCACCAAGATACTAAATCGTAAAAGTGCACTACAAAATTAATATTCACCCCCTGGTAACATAACCTGACTTAACTGACGAACTAACAGCCTAGTAGCCTCATCTAGGATATAATAATAACAATACACAAACATACCCAATCCAAGGCAAGCACTAGTAATAACTGGCAAGTGTAACAATACCAGCTACGTCGATTCAGTGAAAAACACAGAAACTGAAAGGTCCTAAAAAACAAAACAACAATGTACAAGTCAAAGTGCAGATCCACGAGAAACGAAACCCAAGAAGACCAATCTCCTGCCGAAAGAATTAATCCCATAATGAGGGATTCCGACCAGAACAAATCCACAGAAAATAGCCATGAAAGCCAGACCCAACATAACGACTTTCAGAGTATGATCATTACCATGATTAATACTATGAAAGAGGAAATCCGAGAAGAGTTCAACAACCGTATCAACCACTTTGAACAGGAAAACAACAGGCACTTGGAGGAGTTGAGAAAAACAGTTCAAGAAACAAAAATAGGTGTAGAGCAATTAAAACAGTCTCAGGCAGAGTTTAAAATTGAACTAAAAGACAAGTTATCTTCAACCCAAAATGCAACAGAGAGTCTTATCAGCAGAACAAATGAGGCAGAATATAGAATTTCAGATCTTGAAGACAAAGTGAGAGAATTAACCAGCTCAATGGAAGAGATTGTTAAAGCCAAAAAAAAAAAAAAATATTGGAGGGGAACATTCAAGAGATATGGGACACCCTGAAGAAGCCTAACATGCGCATTCATGGAATACCAGAACAAGAATCCCAAAATACCACACCTGAGGAAATATTTCAATTCATCATAAATGAAAACTTCCCACAACTAAAGAATGAGAGGCCTATCCAAATACAAGAGGCATTTCGCACTCCAAACAGATATGACCAAAATAGAAAATCACCACGGCAAATAATAGTCAAAACACTCCACATTCAAGACAAAGAAAAGGTGCTGAGAGCTTCAAGAGAAAAAAAGCAAGTCACTTTTAAAGGTAAACCTATTAGAATAACAAATGACTACTCAATGGAAACAGTAAAAGCAAGAAGAGCTTGGAGAGACATACTTCAAGTATTAAATGAGCAAAAATGCCAACCCAGACTGATATACCCGGCAAAGCTATCAGTCATGATTGAGGGAGAAAGAAAAGTTTTCCAGCACAAAGACAACTTGAAGGGATACATGTCTACCAAACCAGGCCTTCAAAAAATCCTAGAAATGATACTCAAGCATGAAGAAAAGAACAAGCGTATCCAGGAGGACAGAAGGGAAGTATAATACCACCAAAACATAAATATCAAACAACATGCCTACAAAATCTACTAAACATAAAAAATATCCAGAATTAAAAATAATTTCTCCATTATAACATTAAATGTCAATGGTATTAACTCGCCGATTAAGAGACACAGATTACAAACTTGGATTAAAAACCACAATCCAACAATCTGCTGCCTTCAGGAAACTCATCTCACCACAAAAGATAGGCACATCCTAAGAATGAAAGGCTGGTCCAAAATCTTGCAAGCTAATGGAACCAGGAAACAGGCAGGGGTAGCCATTATGCTTTCAGACAAAGTGGACTTCAAACCAAAGAAAATCATAAGAGACACAGATGGATACTACATTTTAGTCACAGGTACAATTCACCAGGAAGACTTCACATACTGAACATTTATGCACCCAATATGGGCCCCTCCACATTCATTAAGAAAATCCTACAGCACCTAAAGCAAGAAATCAACCCCCAAACGAAAATTCTTGGGGACTTCAACACTGCCCTCTCAACATGGGATAGATCAACAGGTCAAAAGCGTAACAGGGAAACTTTGGAACTTAATCAAACCCTTAAAGAAATGGACCTTACAGATCTCTATCGAACTTTTCACCCACGCACAAAAGAATACACATTTTTCTCAGCAGCACACGGAACTTTTTCCAAATAAATCACATATTGGGCCACAAAACGAATCTACACATATACAAAAAAGTCGAAATTCTAACCTGTGCCCTATCAGACCACCACGGCCTAAAGCTGGACATCCACAACACATCAAACAAGACAAAATGCACTAAACCCTGGAAACTTAACAATATGATGCTGAATGAGAACTGGATTCAAGAAGAAATTAAAAAGGAAATTCAAGATTTCTTGAAAGGGAACGATAATGAAAATACAACTTACCAAAATCTCTGGGACACAATGAAAGCTGTCCTAAGAGGTAAGTTCATAGCTCTTAATGCCTACATCAAAAAAATGGAAACATCAGAAATAAATAACTTAACGATGCAGCTTAAGGCTTTAGAGAAACTTGAGCAATCTGATCCCAAAAGTAGTAGAAGAGAGGAGATTAGCAAAATAAGGGGAGAAATATCTGAAACTGAGATTAAGAAAACGATAGAAAAAAATCAACCAATCAAAAAGCTGGTTCTTTGAAAAAAATCAATAAGATTGATACACCCCTAGCTAAATTAACCAAAAGCAAGAGAGAGAAAACCCAAATTAACAAAATTAGAAATGAACATGGAGTTATCACTACGGATATCCAAGAAATCCAGAGAATTATAACATCATATTTCAAAAACTTATACTCTGTGAAGTTTGACAACACAAAAGAGATGGATGAATTTCTAAGTAAACACAACCTACCTAAATTGAATCAGGAAGTTGTGAATCACTTAAATAGCCCTATAACATATAAGGAAATTGAAGAAGTAATCTCGAATCTTCCCACCAAAAAATGTCCTGGACCAGATTGATTCAGCACAGAATTCTACCATTTAAGGAGTTAATAACACCAATACTCCTTAAACTGTTCCATCAAATAGCAAAGGAAGGAACACTACCAAATTCCTTCTATGAAGCTAATATCATTTTAATCCCAAAACCTAATAAAGATTCACTTAAAAAAGAAAACTATAGGCCAATCTCTCTGATGAACACAGATGCAAAGATTCTCAACAAAGTCTTAGCAAATCGGATTCAAAAACATATCAAAAAGATCATTCACAGGGACCAAATAGGCTTCATCCCCGGCACACAAGGTTGGTTCAACATACGCAAATCAATAAATGTAATTCATCATGTAAACCAGTCCAAAGTCCAAGACCACATGATACTCTCGATAGATGCAGAAAAAGCCTTTGACAAGATCCAACAGCCTTTTATGATCAAAACACTAGAAACAGTAGAAATGGAAGGAATCTTTATCAATATAATGAAAGCTGTATACACCAAGCCCACAGCAAGGATTATGCTCAATGGGGAACAATTGGAAGCATTCCCACTTCGGTCAGGAACTACACAAGGCTGTCCATTCTCACCACTTCTATTCAATATTGTACTTGAAGTCTTAGCTGAAGCCATAAGAGAAGAAAAACACATAAAAAGGATTCAAATCGGCAAGGAAGAAGTCAAGCTATCCCTATTTGCAGATGACATGATCTTATACCTGAGGGATCCCAAAACTCCACCAGGAAGCTCCTGGAACTAATTGAGAAGTTCAGCAGGGTGGCAGGATACAAAATAAATGTGCAAAAATCAGAGGCCTTCCTATATGCCCAGAATGAAAGAAGTGAAAAAGCCTTGAGAGAAACAATCCCATTTACTGGAGCCCCTAAAAAAATGAAATACCTTGGTATAAACCTAACTAAGGAGGTAAAAGACCTTTACAATGAAAACTTTAAAACCCTAAAGAAAGAAATTGCAGAAGACATCAGAAGGTGGAAAGACCTCCCATGTTCCTGGATTGGCAGAATCAACATTGTAAAAATGACCATCCTACCAAAGGCAATATACAAAATCAATGCTATACCAATTAAAATCCCAAAGCAATTCTTTAAAGAAGTTGACCAAACAATCTCAAAATTCATATGGAGGCACAAAAGACCCAGGATAGCAAAGACAATCCTGAGTAACAAAAACACTGCTAGAGGTATTACCATACCAAACCTTAGTCTATACTACAAATCCATAATTATAAAAACAGCCTGGTACTGGCTCCAAAATAGACACACAGATCAATGGATAAGGGTTGAAGACCCAGATATAAGCCCACAAAAATACAGCCATTTGATCTTTGACAAAGGGGCCCAAAGAATCCAATGGAAAAAGAACAGCATCTTCAACAAATGGTGCTGGCAAAACTGGATCTCCACATGCAGAAGATTAAAGCTGGACCCGTACTTGTCACCATGTACAAGAATTAATTCCAAATGGATCAAGGACCTTGATATCAGGCCAGAGACTATAAAAACCATAGTTGAAAGGATAGGGAACTCCCTCGAGCTGATTGGGCTAGGCCAACATTTCCTAAACAGACATCCAATGGCACAGTCACTGCTACCAACTCTCAACAGCTGGGATCTTGTGAAATTAAACAGCTTCTGTTCAGATAAAGAGATTGTCACACGAGCTCAAAGGCAACCCACAGAATGGGAGAAAATCTTCCCTAACCACATATCTGATAGAGCTCTACTGTCCAGTGTGCACAAAGAACTTAGAAATTTAAACACCAAGGAAACCAATGGCCCAATTAAAAAATGGGCCCTGGAACTTAAGAGAAATTTTACCAGGGATGAAATTAAAATGTCTAACAAATATCTGAAAAAATGCTCCACTTCCTTAGCCATCAGGGAAATGCAAATCAAAACTTCCCTGAGATATCATCTCATCCTGGTCAGGATGGCAAAAATCCACAACACAACAAACAACAAATGCTGGAGAGGATGTGGAGAGAGGGGAACTCTGCTACATTGCTGGTGGGAATGCAGGCTCATACAGCCATTCTGGCGAGCCGTCTGGAGATTCTTAAAGAAATTAAAGATTTAAATGCCATATGACCCTGCTATTCCACTTTTGGGAATAACCCCCCATGCAGCAGAGATTCATCTTGATAGCACAAGCACGACCATGTTCATAGCAGCACTGTTTACAATAGCAAAGTTATGGAATCAACCTAAGTGGCCAACAGTTGACGAGTGGATAAGGAAACTGTGGTACATCTATACAATGGAGTACTCCTCAGCCATCAAAAATGATGAATTACTGGAATTTGCTGGGAAATGGATGTCATTAGAAACAATTATATTAAGTGAAGTATCCCCAACCCAGAAAGTTAAGCGCCGTATGTACTCCCTAATAGGTGGCTCCTAGTACCAAACTCACCCAGCCCACATTGAGACACTCAAGGGTAAACCTATGTAATACAGTAATTACAAGGATTATGAACAGGAGGGATGGGGTTGGAGGGCCACACCAGACACAAGGAGAGAGGGGACCACGTTACTGCAGAGAAAATCGGCCTTCAAGGAATGCAAGTAAGTAATGTGACACCTTGTTAAGTTCACAGGCGTTCGTTCCTGATCATGTACAACTGAGGGGGTGTGATCTCACCAGAAGGGGAGGGCATATAGTCTGTCAGATGAAAGGTGATCATTTTTCAAATGGGTGACTGACCCCTCCCTCACCGAGGTTTCCTGCTTTTATTAAATCTACCCTTGAATGTGCTATTATAACAAGACTCCAGTTTAACAGTTTTTTGTCTCTGACCAGGGGGTGACATACAGTGCCTGCCCATCAGGATGGAGTGAAGGGCATTGCAGGTGCAGCAAAACTGCAAAAGAAAATCAACAAACCACAATCCAGAACTTCAGAGACTCTATATCAACCACATAGAACTAGGCCAGCCTAATCTCCCCCCATCCTGAAGCTCAGGGACATTTGCGGAAGAAGGGGCAGTAAGATTGTAAGAGCAAAAGGATGGGAGGAGCAATGATTTGAAGATTCTCCACACTAGTTAGGGCTGAAGCAATCATAACAGGACTTTGCATGCCCTGCGCCATGTTCAACACACTATTGACCTCACAAAGTCTAACATCGGCTAAAGGCACCAAGATCCTTGGAGGCAAGGGATTGACAGCCACAGTAGTGTTCCTATGCTTGAAAGGAACACGAGAAAGGGTTCAGGGAAATGCCACTGGGTCCTTGTATGTCATCGGAGAGGAGGACTAAGAGGAGAGTTAGGCATACACAATAAAGGACTCTCTGGGAATTGGGGGGGAGGCACTGGGAGATGGGGAGGGAGGGAGGGGGAGCAGGGGGTTCGGGGGAAGGAGGAGGGGGGGAGGGAACTGGCCTACCTATTAAGTTTGTATGAGTGGAAATAATAATAAAAAATGTTAAAAAAATTTTAAAAAGTTTCTGTTCTGAAAAAAGAAACTATTAATTGTGCAAAGAGAAAGCCCATACAATCAAAAAAATTCTTTGCTAAATATGAATCTGACAAAGGATTAAGCTCCACAGTATAAAGAACTCAAAAAACTACACACTATGTCATAGTTAGGCACAAGTGTCAACTTGATAGCTGAGGGTTTGAACTCTGGGCACATTTGTAGAGAATTAGTAGTTGAATTAAGCCCAGAGCAAACCTTCAGGAGATTGTCTAGCTGACAGGGAAGGCCCAGCCTATGGAGGGTAAGACTAGATCCTAGAATAAAATACAGAGGGCTGGTAGAGAAAGTTGGCATCCTTTTGTATATTTGGCCAGACATGTTGGTCTGGCAAGTAAGGATCGTCCCTCTCTCAGCTGTTACACAGAGATGGGTGGCCAGCTCCCTTGCCATGCTGTCCCATAAAGCTGGACTACAGACTATAACCAGACTATCAGTAAGAAAGTAAATTTGTTCCCTTAAGCCATTTGATGGTCATTTATCGGCAACCATGCAGGCGAACTGCAGCACACTAAGAAAGCAAACAGCCTAATTAAAAATGGGTCCTGAAACTAAACAGGGATTTCTCACATAAAAAAAGTCAAATGTCAAGCCAATATATCAAAAGATGTACAGTGTCCCTGGTCATCAGATAAATACAAATTAAAATTACCCTGACCTTATCCCAGTCAGAATTACTAAAATCAAGAACACAAAAACAGAGAATGCTGGTGAAGATATAAAGGGGACAGACAGTCATTCATTTTGGTAGGAGCATAAACTAATATAACCAATTTGGAGATCAGTGTGAAAGTTCCTCAGAAAGTTAAAAATGGAACTACCATATGACCTAGATATACAATCTTTAGAAATATTCCCAAAAGACTCTACATCTTATTACAAAGACACTTGTTCATCTATGTTCATTACAGCTCATTCACAATAGCAGGAAAATGGAATCAGATAATATCAATAGAGGAATGGGTAATGAAAGTGTGATACATATACACAATGGAATACCATTCAGTCATCAGGAAGGATTAGATTATGGAATTTGTTGGTAAATGGACGGACTGGAAAATATAATGTCAAGCAAGATATCTCACACACAAAAAAAGACAAATGCCATATGTTCTCTTGTTGCTACCCTGACTGAAGTATTTGTCTTGAAATTGATGTAAGAGCCAGAAAAATTGAAATTGACCAATGAGTGGGAAGATAGGAAGAAAAAGTTAGGGTAAAAACCTTTGGAGGGGGAGATATAGGATACCATGGCAGATAGGGTGAAGGAGGGAATAATGGAAAAATTACCTAGGAAGATGAGGAGATAGGATCAAGAAGGCTAAGAGACTGAAAGAAAAACCCTAAGATAGTGAGGTGGAACCAGTAGAAGCCTCTTATGTTACTAATATGTCAAAAAAGTTTCTTTTTAAAAGGAATAAGAATGAATAGTCCCTATACAGAAGAGCACAGAGAGAGGAAAGAAGAACAAAACAAAAATTGCTCTGCTTAGAACCCAGTGACAAAACTAGGCTTGAAGTAACAGGTATGTGACATTTCCTGAGAAGCTGTTGGTCAAACAGGTCTCAAAGACACCAATCCAAAAAGAGTGTAGGCTTTTTCCATTATTCTTTGTAGCCCTCCAAAAGCAAGAGTAAAACACTATTACTGAAGATACAAAACATATGGACCACAGGACATGGACAAAAAAACACAAGCTAGAACTTGTTTGAGAGCTTCTTCCTTGCTGGATAGTTTACGCAGTACCAAGGAATACTGTAGAAGCTTCTGAGGGAAAAAAAATAACCAAAGGTCTCATCAACCTGTGAGATCTGCAAGTTACAACAACAATCACCATGGCAACAAGTAACCATCAGTATAATAATGGCATGAATATCAAGGACACAACCAACAGCTTTCTGATTTTATTTAAGGCCCACTTGTCAGAACAGAACATATTCCTATTACTGTAAACTAGAACAAGAACCTGTGAAAGAGAAGGAAATAAGTCACGCAGGAAGAGCAGACTGAATGTTTAGCTAGGAAGACAGTATACAAACTACTTTATAAATACCTATTATTATATTCATAAACTGGAATATAATTTATTCAGTACTCAGTACTCAACCTAAAAACCCTCTTCCACAACAGAAGGTGTTTATCACTGAAAAGCACAACTTGTCAAAATATAGAAAAGAAATGCTTGTGATGGCCTCACTCAATCCCACTCCAAGGCTCAGAGAATATCGTAGCAGAGGAGGTGTCAAGATTATAAGAGCCTGAATGCAATGGGCCAGGCATTGTCTCCTGGACATGACATAGTCATAATATGCAAGATTCCATGGCAGATATGCATATGTGCACAAGAATTGCACAGGAACTATCTTATCAACATCTCACTGTAATATCAGAAACGTCTCAAGAAGCTCCACACTTCTCTGAGAGACTGGTGATGGCCAATGCTGATAGGAAAGTGAAGGAGGATGCTTTCCTCAATGGTTATTCACTGTTCTAGAATGCTTGCTGGAGCATGAATCAGGTCAGACATGAGTCATCACAAACCAGATGAAACACAGTGGATCAAAAAAAAGGAAAGATTTGAGAACAGGAGGGAGTCTGTCAAGGGAGATGAAGCATTGCAAGGAGAAAAGGAGGGGAGTTTGGGACTAAGAGTGAAAAACATCATGAAGTCACTACATGCGTGTGTGCAGCAT
This sequence comes from Typhlomys cinereus, assembly GCA_023101885.1. Taxonomy (NCBI): domain Eukaryota; kingdom Metazoa; phylum Chordata; class Mammalia; order Rodentia; family Platacanthomyidae; genus Typhlomys; species Typhlomys cinereus. The sequence goes on from JALPQD010000082.1 coordinate 5,542,139, forward strand.
TAAATTTGAAAAGAATACAAAAGATTAAGACAGGCAAAATCCAAAAGTAATGGACTGCATTGTGTGGAAGAAATTTCAGGCAACATAGCATGTCTGTAGCACGATAGTCCTGGCTGCTTTTAAAGAGGTTTGTAGCAAGTAGAGATGGAGCAGAAGGATATAAAAGGATGTGCAGTCCAACAAGGAAAGGAGCTACCTATGGCTAAGGTTGCAGAGAGAGTGGACAGACAGGGCAGGGTCACTTGGTCTGCAACAGAGTCCTGACCCCACAAGAGCGGATGAATCAGAGGAAGCGCGTAGAGTCACAGAAGCAGACAGACAAGAGGGTGGGGGGAGTGGGATGGGCCGATGAAGGGAGGGGAGAGAGGGAAAGAAGGAACGAGGAGGGAAATTATGAGGGGGAAGGACAGGGATCATTACTCACTGTGCTTGTTCTAGGGAAAATTTTTTAAATACTATGGAAAAATAAAACATAATAAAAAATTTTAAATATATATTGAAACATCAGAGTACTGAAATAAACTAAATTTTAAAGAAGAATTTTGTAAATATCAATATATTGGAGATATTAAAAATTATACTGTAACTTATTTTTGTTCCAAACTTCTACTTAAAGTTGCCTTGTTTTCTATAAACTATCTCACAAGAGCAACTATTAAAGTTATTATTTGAAGCTACATATCTATAAGAATTTTCTCTGTATTGTAAGGGAAAACTAAACATTAATACCTGAATATTAATATAAATACACTATAATTCCCTAACCCTTGATTTTCATAGTTTTGTATTTATCAGAAGAGTCTCATTTTTCTTTATTGATCTGATAAGGCATAAATACAACTATTTTAGCTTATAAAATAAAGTTGTGTAATGAAATTTTGTCTGCAAACCCTAGGATTCTGTGACATATTTTCATCTAAGACAGAATTCATCTGCTTTTTAAAAGTTAAAAAAAATTTTAAAAAGAAATCCAGCTTCAGTATGTTGCTTTTATTGTTTGTTTTTAGAGTAGGTGGGAACCGGTATTGCTCATTCTTTCTTTGATTGTCTCAGTTATTTCCTGAAGACTATTTTAAATTATACAGTATGGCAATTTCACATCTCTGACATTAGATGTCATTGTTTCTTTTAATCATCTGTTGGGTGAGTTTGATGAACTAATCTTTTAAATCTGTTCTTCAAACTTGTTTATAACATAATTGCTTAACATAGAATTTCTAGAGTCCTGGAGTCAATAATTTCCCATTCTGAATATCTGTAGGCATGCCTTCTTCGTCGAGTTGAATAAATGACACCATCTCAGACTTTCCACCTACCAAAAGCCTCAAGGTCAGGCAAGAGTGACTGCATAGGGTCGCTCAGATTTCCATTGGTCATGTGCAGAGCTTTCAGCATATCCAACTGCATGTGTCAGTAATGAATTCCCAAGGACATCAAAGATTTTCAAAATGCCTGCTGACATCCATTCCCTATCCTTTCCCTACATGTTTGGCAAGCCTGTCGTTTCTTCACTTCAGACCACCTCAAAGTTATCCAAAAATAGCTTTGCAAAGTAGATACTCCTGAGAACAGTCAGACTCGTCTAATGAAAACAATTTCTGAGGGATGTGTCATTGAAGGAACTCCAGCCCCGTGTGGTCTCTATGGCACTATCATGTGGCTAGTTTTCCTTATGGTTGTGGTATAGCTGTGGTATTAGCTTTTCATAGTCTGACAGAGTTGATGGGAATAGGAATGAAGTACTAGAAATGCCTCCAAGACCATTGTTTTGCTGAGATTTGGCCAACTACCGTAACTAAATGCTGCAGGCATTTCCACAAGCTTGTGGTTAGTTGCCAGAGTCTGATGCTTACGATGGCAATCTTTTTCTAGGCTTTCCTATGCTTTTATGGAGGAGAACATTTCAGAAGGACTTATTTTGCCACTTTCACTCGGGTCATGCTATGTTCTTTTTCTTCGGACATATTTTCAGTCCCTTAATCTGATTCACATCTCTTTGCCGAGTTCACACTGGCCAAGTTTACTCTTACCTCCTCATTCTCCTTTAATTCATTGAAGTCCTCACTTCAATCATGTCACTTTCCTTCATGTGTTCTGAATATACGATAGTCATTCCTGCATGTGGCCCTTGTAAAGCTAGTCCTCTCATTTACAGTACTACTCTTTCCTCTACTGGCCATCAAGACCTCATCCATACTTTATATGGAATAATAATCAATAATCATTAATAGTAGCAATGGAAATTCTTACCACTGAGATTACTAGTCTGTCACACTCTAATCCCAGAGTGAGTTCTATGTTATAACTGTCAATAATGGAATATTACATTTAGCATATAATATGGTTATGTACATTATAGTAATAATTCATTGAATATTATCTGCAAAGAAATCAAGAAAATAGACTCTTCTGTTACTTAAAGTAAATTTTGTCAATGTGTCAACAGCCCTGTGAAATAAGAATATTCTGTAATAAATTTATTCAAGCTGCTCTTCTAAGAGATATCAAGACTAATTCTCTCAAGTTCTTTTTGACTATGATTTTAAAACATCAAGTAGTTCAGATGAAATAAGGACATCCGTGATCGTCATCTCTCAAGATTTTATTTTGCTAGTGTGAGCAATGGTTCAAATAATCTTATTTTGTTTGGAACTATCCAATAACTAAAGAGAATGTTTTCCTATGTTGAATTACAAGGACTCCCTCCATTTCTTGTGGCTATAGCTTCTTCCAGCCTGATTTGACTCTTCTTTCTGGCTTCCTGTACCACCATTCACCCCACGTTTAGCTATAGACATGTCATCCTTCCTATGACTTGTTGCCTCGGGGTCTTTGCATAGTCTTTCCTGTTTTGACAACCCAGAAAAGAGGTTAAGGTTTTAGGTCTCCTGTTTCATCTGATTGGATTGTTCACATTCGGCTCATTGGTTGATCTCCAAAATCTGTGTAACATCTTGCAAGTACACCTAGAAAATGCAGAAACAAACCACATAACATACAACATGCTTATAGACATTGTGAAGGCAAGGTTGGCTCAAGTGTCCTCAGAACCATGAATTCAAATGCCTTCAGGTAGCATGCAGGTTGAGGAAGAGAGAGAATGAAGTCAGATGGATGGAGTGGCTGCTTGATGAGGGTGTGCCAGGCACGCCTGAAAGCTGACAGGACTGGCTGGTAAGTGCCTGCCAGGGCATGTCCAGACAAGTGACAGGGAAGAGCTCAGTGTCACTGTCTGATAGATAAGTCACAAAGCTATATGTCAAGCCAGAGCAATAAGAAAAAAACTGCAGTGGTCCACAAAAATACAGGCCGTGACATGAACCCTTGGGCGAGCAGCCAGGATTGCTTAAGACTATCCCAGGGACAAGATAGATTGATTCTAGATGTGCTTTAGCCAAAACTTGATGGGAATTCTGTGTCTTGAAAGACTGCTCCATCTGTCAAATTATAATCTTGAGAATAAATAAATACTCTTCTAACTGGTCTGGCCCTGAAAAAAGGCAACTGTATAATTATAAGTGTAAATGTTCCATCGATTAAAGGAAAACAAATATTTTTATTTAAAACTACGAGGCAATTTCCTATTTCATAGGTGTTTCTGTGAAAGAGCATGCATGCACAAGAAGTAAACAGAAACCAAGTATGTGGAGTAGAATGTGAGAAGCAGCAGCAACAAAGAACTTGGTAAGAAGTAAGAGACAGCACAATGGAGGATGAAACCAAGACTGGCTGAGCCAAGATTTTCTTTAAATGAAACAAAACTAAGTTAGCTATAAACAAAATCAATGAATGCAAAGAAAATGTTGGAAATAAAGTACCTTAAAGCTCTAGAGATTTCAAGGAAAGGATAAAATACTGACTCATTTTAAGCTTTGTTAAGTAAAGTAAATGTGGGAGAACTTTTTCATCATCATAATAGAATCACATACAAGTCTGAAATCTCAAATAAACTAAATTTCATTTATGAAGCATAAAATAGAAAAAGATAAAAAGAAAAGACATTGTAAACACAGAGCACAAAAGCTTAAAATAAATACCAAATGTACCCTTACTTCTAATATAAAGTAAACGGCATAATCTTCCCAGTTCAGAGAAAGAGATGCTGAATTAGTCATTGGTTGCTTATACTGCTATTCTAAATCAAAGTGTCACCTTGGGGTATCAGGAGATTGTTAACAGGAAAGGACACACGGGAACTTTCTGAAGTGAAGAAGATCTTTTTATTCCATCTCGGTGATAATTGCCTGAGTATATAAAAACACAAAAATTCAAAGGACTTCAAGGCCAAAATCTACACATTTCCATATAGAGTTCTTACATAACACTTTTACTCATTTTTTGGCAATTTCATACATGCAATATATTTTGATCATATCTACTCCCCTCCCAAAGGATCTCGCTAACATATTCTCCTATTTTCTCATCCTTTTTCTTTTTCTGTAACCCACTGAGTCCAGTTAGTACTGCCCATATGCCTGTGGGTATGAGGCCATCCACTGGAACATGGGCAACCTACCAGCAGCCAGCTCCCCAAGGCTAATAGCTCATCAGTTAAGGATGGGAACTCAGGGTACCATTCCCCATCCATGCTGAAATGTGACTGGTTGATTCTCATACATGTCTTGGGCATGAGCTAAAGCTGCTGCTAATTCAAGAGACCAACAGCCACATCACATCCAGAAAAGGGCTATTCACAGCACTCCTCCCCATCCTTCAGCTCTGATATTCTTTCTGCCCCCTCTTCCTCAGTGTTCCCTGAGCCTTGAATGGAAGAGTGAGGTTTGGGGAAAATGGTATAGATGTACCCTTTAAAGATGAGCATTCAACAGTCACTTAACTCTCAACACTTCAACCAGCTCTCTGCATTAACCCTTGCCTACTGGTAGGAGACAGCTTCTCTAGCTAAGACTGAGAGCAGAACTAATCTATGGTTATAAATATAAATATTTAGAAGGTAGTCTGACAAGTGTTCATCTATCAAAATAACAGGAGTAGGTTCCTATTATGGCATATGACTTCCCTGGTCATAAATGCTTATACATTTTTAAATTAATTTTGCTATGCATCATTGCATTGACTATAAAATCAACTCATTTGTGTATGCAGAAATATATCTGTATGCTATATTTGTGGCACTATGATTCAGGGAGGCCCTAGCCCGGGCTCACAAAAGCAGGAGGTCTGGCTACAGACAAGCCTGAATAAGGAACCATACAGGCAGAGGGATGGACAACCAATGGGCGGAGGGATGAACAACCAATGGGAAGTGGCCATCTAACCTGGACACCCAGTAAACAGCTAAATGATTGGTGGCTGTTCTCCCCCTCCTCCGAGCAGAGGGGTGGCCACACCTGATTGGACCCCCAACCCAATATAAGCCCAAACACTTCCTGAGTTAGAGTCTGCGGCCAACTTGTCATCTGCGAGCTGCTTCTTGCCTGACTTCCGGGGTCTGGGTGGTGATCCCATCACCGGCTTGGCTATTCGCCTGGAGCCCACGAGGCCCCGCCGTTTCCCCTCTTCCCCCCGGCTGGCTCAATTCGGAAACATATATTCATGCAAATACATACATATTTTATATGCTTATACAGTTTGAAATGAGTTGCAACAATATAAAAAGTCATTGTGTTGTCCGTTTCCTGAAAACTACCTACTCCGAACTCCTTAAGATGCTAAATAATATAATAAACACTAAACATACCCTTCAAAACAATTACAGATTTATTTTAAAACAGTTGAATCTTCTAAGTATTTTAAAGACAATGCACTGTTCTAGATTTGCCCTACAGAAATTTTCTGCCAACATGTCCCTAGCAGCCATACTAAAAAAAATTACCACTTGGAAATGGTGCAAAAGGCATAGAATGAGATTGAGAGAAAGTAAGACCCACAAAGGCAGGCTTCTAGGAAGCAGTAGGCTCAGAATCAAGCTGGGAAAGAAGGCCTGGATACCGATAGCCCTAGAGGCAGGTCAAGTAAAGACATGCGAGAAGAGGACTTCAGTATGGGAAGAATGATGGAAAAAGTGACAAGATGAGGCTGGAACCTGAAGCATCCTGTGGAGCAGTCAATGCACTTGTCATAGTTGGGCACAAGTGTTAACTTGACGGTTGAGGGTTTGAGCTCTAGGCACATTTGTGGAGAATTAATGGTTGACTTGGGCCCAGAGCAGACCTGCAGGAGATTGTCTAGCTGATAGGGATGGCCCAGCCTATGGTGGGTGGGATTAGGCCCTGGAATAAAAGACAGAGGGCTGGTTGAGGTAGTTGACATCCTTCTGTTCGCTTGGCCAGACATGCTGATCTGACAAGTAAGGACTGTCCCTCTCAGCTTTTATGTAGTGATGGTGTTGGTGTGTGCTCTCCCGTCAAGCTGTAACCAGTAATCATAAGAGAAAATAAAGCCCTTGTTCCCTTAAGCCACTTGATGGTGATTTATCAGCAACTGTGCAGGTGAACTGTGATAGCACTCCCAAAGGAAGGAGGCAGAAGGGATGAGCGAAGGAGATGCCAGTCGTAACAGGCCAAATGGCAGAATAGAGAAGAAGGTTGCCATGGTAAGTCTCTGCTGTGGAACTTTGATCAGGACCAGAGAGCCATCATATTATAATTAGAACACTAGAGAGCAAAACAGAAAACAACGAGTGAGAAGTTACAAATAAAAGCAAATTTATCAGAATTACCAATTTCTCAGGAGAAGCCCTGAAAGACAGGAGGGTAGGACACTATATGTGTCAAGCAATGAAAAGCAATAGCTGCACTCCATGTTGTTCCATCCAACAAAACTGTCTGCCACAATTGAAGAAGAAAGTTCCATTAAAAAGTGGAAGCAATTTATGACCATTAAATCAGTAGTACAGAAGTTACTTAAGGAATCTTAGACTTAGAAAGATGAGTATATCTAGGAGGCCACATGAAAGAATAAATCTGCTAGAAGAGTAATGGAGGAGTAGGAATCAGAAGATAGCATACACTACAATGAAATGACAGAAATTAATACCCTCCTTTCAATTATACTTTTGAACATAAGTAGACTAAGCTACCCAATCAAAATAAAGACACAACAGGTTGGACTTAAAAACACCATCTATTTGTTGCCTCAAAAATATGCATCTTGCCATCAACAACAAAGGAAACCATAGAAAACAAGATGGAAAAGGTTTTCCAAGTAAATGTGATAAGAAAGCAACAAAGACTATAATTCCAAAAACTGACAAAATACACTTCAAAACAAAATTCACTTCAAAACAAAATTAGTCAGAAAATACCAATAGGTCCCTTCATGATAAGGAAAGAATTCTCAAGTTACAATTTTAGTTATGTCTGCACCTGTTTTAGTTGCATTACGCCCTGCTACAACAAAGTACCTGATCCAAGCATCTAAGGTGAGGAAGGGTTTAATTGGCTCCCAATTCCAGGTTACAGTTATCATTGCAAATCTTGCAATGGCAAGAGCTTGAAGCAGCTGGTCACATCACATCCACAGCATGAACAGAAAGCAAATAATCAATGCATGTATGCTTACCAGCTCACTCCAGCTCTCTACAATCCCCAACCACCTATCTAGGGAATGGTTATGAGGTGGAGTTTCCACACCAATTAATATAGCCAAGATAATCCCTCAGAGGTATGCCAAGAGGCCAACCTTCAAATGAATAACCCTTCTCAGATATGTCTGTTGGCTTGTCTCCTAGGTTTCAGATTAATTAATTAATACTAATCATCACAGTACCAAACACTGTTCTATCTAGTTTAACAAAACAAACTCTACTAAATATAAAGACACAGAGTAAACCCAACAAAATAGTAGTGAATGATTTCAGTATCCAGCTTTTATTGATATACACTTCAGCATGACAGATAGTAGAGAAACACTGGAGTTAATTTATGCCATAGACCATATGAGCCTAACAAAAAATTGCTAAATATCCAAGTGCTACAGAATATGCATTATTTTTGGCAGTCCATAGAAGATTTTCTAAAATAGATGATATAATAGAACAAAAATCAAGTCTTAAAAAATGCAGGAAAACTGAAGTAAATTTACTGTGTTCTACATAGCCATAATGGGATAAGGAAGAAATCAACAGCTAGGAAAAAAGCACAAATTCATGGAAATCAAGCAAAATACAACTGAGTGATGATTGTCCCATCAAAGAAATTAGGAAGGACAATAAACATTCCCAGAATTGAATGAAAATAAAAATTAACATTACAAAACCTATGGGAAATGATGAAAGTAGTCTTAAAGGATGTTCATAACTATTGCTACCTACTTTTAGAATAATCAGAGAGACCTCCATTGGTGCACATCAGGACAATGGACAATTAAGAACAAGTCACCCTCCCCCCTAAAAAAGGAAACAAATAATCAGCACTTTTTCAGAAATTAATTAAATGGAAACAAAAATAGTGTGAAGAATCAATTAGACAAATAACTGTTTCTCTGAAAAAGATAAAATCAGGAAACCCTTAGCCATAGCCAAACTAACCAAAAAAAGAGAAAGAAGATCCAAATTAACAAAATTAGAAATGAAATGGAAGACATTAAAACAGATATCAATGAAATTCAAAAAATCATTAGTGCATGTCTTGAAAACCTGCATTCCATTAAATTAAAAAATGAGTTAATTTGTAGACTCAGCTGATTTATGAAAATGAAACCAAGCTAAGCTACACAACTTAAACAGGTCTGTAATAAGCAACAAGGTAGAAGCAATAATAATAATGATTATAATGATAATAATAATAAATCTCCAAATTAAAAAATGCTCAGATCCAGATGAGTTCACTACTGAATGCTTCCAGGCTTTTAAAGAATTAACACCAGTGATTCTCAAACTATTGGATAAAATAGAAAGAGAAGGAATACTGCCAGCTCCTTCTAGAAATCCAATATTCTCAAGCCAAAGCTAGATAAAAGAAAAACAAAAATAAATAAATAGATAATCTCCCTAAGGAACACAAATGCAAAAATGCTTAACAAAACACTTGCAAACAAAATTCAAGACCATATCAAAAAAATCATTTATCATGATCAGGTTTGTTTCATTACAGAGTTGCAGTGGTGGTTCAACATACAATAAATGTAATGCATTATACAAACTGACTCAAGAGCAGAAGTCATATTATTTCTTAATAGTGCAGAAAAAGCTTTTGACACAATCCAACATGATTTCATGATAAAAATCTTGAAGAAACCAGGAATAGAAAGAATATATTTCAACAAAATAAAGACTATATACCACAAGCCTACAACCAATATTATTCTAAATAGGGAAAAACAAATCATTTCCACTAAAGTCAAGAATCAGACTTTCTCCATTCTTATTCAATACAACACTTGAAGTCTTAGCTATAGTAATAAGACAAGAGGACAATTAAAAAGCTATAAATACAAATAAAGTATCCTCTTTTTCAGATGATATAATTCTATATAATTGAGATACTACAGATACCATTAGAAAACTCTTACATCTGATAAACATCAGTAAAGTTCCAAGGTTAAATATTACAGTAGCTTTCCACATAACAATGAAAAATATGCTAAACAATCAATCAGAAACAAATTAAATTGCCTCACAAAATAAAATTACATGAAATGCCTAGCAACAAATCCATCCAAGTCAAAGACTTTCACAGTGAAAGCTGTAAAACACTGAAGAAAAAAATACTAGATGATGAAAGGGACACTCATGCTCATGGATTGGAAGAATTAATACCATAGAATCAAGATCCCAAAGTCATTCTTCACAGAGATAGAAAAATAACTTAAAATTCATACGGAACTACAAAAGACTCCCACACAGCCATAGCAACATTGAACAAAAGAATAATGCTGGAGATAACATCATACCTGATTTCAAGTTACACTGCAGAGCCACAGGAACAAAAACAGCATATTGCTGGCACAAAACAGACACACAGTTCAATGGAATGGGATCCATCATTAAACCCACACAGTTACAGCCTCCTGAATTTTGACAAAGATGTCAAACAAAAAGATACATTGGGAGAACGCCTAGCCCCTCCAACAAATAATGCTATCAAAACTAAAACTATGCCTTTATCTCCCACTCTGTATAAAAATCAATTCCAAATATATCAAAAGCCTTAATGTAAGACTTAAAACTATAAAATGAGTAGAGGAAAAATGGGAAAACACTTCAAGATGTGAACTTAAGAAAGTACTTTCTGAACAGGACTCTAGTTGCTCCATGATTAGCGCCCAACAGCTGACATTAAAAAATTCATAAAACCAAAACATTTCTGCACAGGAAAAAAAACATTTAATTGAGTGAAAAGACGATCTACAGAATAAAATCTCTAGCAAAGAATTAACATCTAGAATACAAAAAGAACTAAATAAACACCAAAAACAATTCAATCAATAAATGAGTTAATGAAATAAGCAGACAATTCACAAAAGCTGAAATATACATCATGTTCAATAAACAAATGGAAAAGTGCTCAACATCTTTAGCCTTAATGGAAATGTAAATAAAAACTACTTTGAAATTCCATCTTGCTCCAATCAGAGTGGCTATCATTAAGAGAATAAATGACTACAAGTACCGGTAAGGATGTGAACAAAAAGAAACCATTATATACTACTAGACAGGATGTACATTAGTCTACCCACTGTGGAAATCAGTATAGAAGTTTTTCAAAGCAATGAAATTAAGCCTACCATATGACCCAAGTATATCACTCCTGATTATTTATCAAAAGGATCCCAAGTTCACATACCAGAGAGATGCTTTTATACCAATATCTATTTCAACACTATTCACAATAGCTAAGCTTTGGCATCAACCTAAGTGTGTTTAAAGAGGAATGGATAAAACAGATGTTCTTTATATACACAACGGCACTTTTTAAGCAATAATAAAAGTCAAGTAATGCTCTTTGTAGGAAAACTGATATAACTGAAGATAATTACAGTAAACAAACTATATCAGTCTTAGGGAAACAAATATAGCATGCTTTCTATTATATATATATATATACATATATGTATATATATATATAAGTCTGGGGCCCATTTACATATATACATGTAAAATTATATATAGACAAATGACATGAAAGAAACTGTCTGGGGCATGAAGGCAACTAAAGATGGGAACAGGGTGTGGTGGCAACATACAAAAAGTATTTGCATGAAAATTGTCTCATATAACCTTGGACAATAATTTTTAATTTAATGCAAACATATACTAATACAGGTAAAATACCAGATTAAGATATCAAAATCTTACTAGCAAAATGGCTAGTACCATCAAAGATGAGCAAGGTAAAGAATTTAATTCATGCCCTAGAAGAGAAAGACAACAACACAAAGGAGAACATCAGCACAATAAATGAAAAAGTCAGCCTTATGGATGCAAAAGCAACATGGAAGAGAAATTCAGCAAGAAATGGAGATTTTTGTAAGAAAGAATGAAATGTTGGAATTGAAAAGCCTAATGAATCAAATGAAAGACACAGGAAACCATAAATCACTAACACACTCAACCAAGCAGAATAAAGAATATTCAAGATGGAGAAGAGTTAAGGAAATGCTACATTCAAACATCAATAAAGAAAAACAACGATGAATGCAATGTCCCAGAACTTTAAGGAATGATCAGGAGACCAAACACAAGGATGCATTGCAAATGGATTTGGGGAGGGAGACCTTAAAGAATCAATTTTATGCCCCCCTTTTGCACCCTAAACCCGCTCCGCCGGTCGGGACGCGCGCGCGCGCGGTCCAGCCGGGCGTCCACGCCGCGCCCTAGCTGGTGAGTATCCCCGCCACCCCATCCCCCCCACCCCCCGCGCACCGCCCACCAGGACCCCCAAGTCGGCCCACAGGGACCCGGCTCCGACTCCCACCATCCAGCCGGAGCCGCGTGCGGGACTCAGGGACCAGGAGGACCTCCCCCTGCGCCCGGGCCCCGCCCCAGCTGCCCTCGGGTTAAATAGCTCCACGCCGTCGCCCCCATCCCCCCTTTTGCACCCTAAACCCGCTCCGCCGGTCCGGACGCGGGGCGCGCGCAGTCCAGCCGGGCGTCCACGCTGCGGCCTAGCTGGTGAGTACCCCCCCTCCCCCCCCCCCGCGCACCGCCCACCAGGACCCCCAGGTCCGCCCACAGGGACCCGGCTCCAACTCCCACCATCCAGCCAGAGCCGCGCGCGGGACCCAGGGAACAGGAGGACCTCCCCCTGCACCCGGGCCCCGCCCCAGCTGCCCTCGGGTCAAATAGCTCCACGCCGTCGCCCCCATCCCCCCTTTGCACCCCGCCCTGCTCCACCGGTCGGGATGCACGCGCGGTCCAGCCGGGCCTCACCCCACGACCTAGGTAAGTCTCCGCCCGCCCCGCCCACCAGGACCCCAGGCCAAATAATTCAGTTTAGTGAAATTGAGAGATCTTAAGAGTTAAAATGACAATGCCAAAGTCAAAGTGCAAATCCATGAGAAGCAACAATCAAGTAAACAAATTTCCCACTGAAGAAATTAATCCCATAATGTTAGACTCCAACAAGAACAAACCCATGGAAAAAGGCCAAGAAAGCCCCACCCAGGATAAAGACTTTCAAAATATGATCATTACCATGTTCAATAGTATGAAAGAGGAAATCCGGGAGGAATTACATAATCGAATCAATCGCTATGAAGAGGAACACAACAGACATCTGGAGGAGTTGAGAAAAACAGTGCAAGAAACAAAAAGTGGCATAGAGCAGTTAAAACAAACTCAAGCAGAGTTTAAAACTGAGCTAAAAGACAAGTTATCTTCAACCCAGAACGCCACAGAGAGTCTTACCAACAGAACTAACAAAGCAGAAAACAGAATTTCAGACCTTGAAGATAAAGTGGGAGTACTAACCAGCTCAATGGAAGAGGTTGTTAAAGCCAAAAAGATACTTGAGAGAAATATCCAAGAGATATGGGACACCCTGAAGAAGCCTAACATGCGTATTCATGGAATACCAGAGCCAGAATCTCAAAATACCACCCCTGAGGAAATTTTTCAAACGATCATCAAGGAAAACTTTCCTCATCTAAAAAAAGAGAGGCCCATCCATATACAAGAGGCATTCCGCACCCCAAACAGATATGACCAAAACAGAAGCACGCCGCGGCAAATAATAGTTAAAACACTCCACATTCAAGATAAAGAACTGGTGCTGAGAGCTTCAAGGGAGAAAAAACAAGTCACTTTTAAAGGTAAACCTATTAAAATAACAAATGACTTCTCAGTCGAAACAGTAAAAGCAAGAAGAGCTTGGAGAGACATACTTCAAGTATTGAATGAGCAAAAATGTCAACCCAGGCTGATTTACCCTGCAAAACTATCAGTCATGATCGAGGGAGAAAGAAAAATTTTCCAGCACAAAGACAACTTTAAGGGATACATGTCCACCAAACCAGGCCTTCAAAAACTGCTAGAAATGATACTCAAGCGTGAAGAAAAAAACAGGCATATCCAGGAGAACAGAAGGCAAGTATAACATCATTAAAAAAGAAGCAATATACTTATAAAGCTACTAAACATAATAAATGTCTGGAATTAACAATAGTTTCTCCATTATAACACTAAATGTTAATGGAATTAATTCACCGATCAAGAGACACAGATTACAAACATGGATTAAAAATCACAATCCATCAATCTGCTGCCTGCAGGAAACCCATCTCACCATAAAAGATAGGCACGCTCTAAAAATAAAAGGCTGGTCAACAATTCTACAAGCGAATGGAAGCAGAAAACAGGCAGGGGTAGCCATTATGCTATCAGACAAAGTGGATTTCAAACCAAAGAAAATTATAAGAGACACGGATGGATACTACATTTTAGTCACAGGCACAATTCACCAGGAAGACCTCACAATCCTGAACATATATGCACCCAATACGGGCCCCTCCACATTCATTAAGAAAACCCTACAGCGTCTAAAGCAAGAAATCAATCCCCAAATGATAATTCTTGGGGACTTCAACACCGCCCTGTCAACATGGGATAGATCAACAGGTCAAAAGCTTAAGAGAGACACTTTGGAACTTAATCAAACCCTGAAAGAAATGGACCTTACAGATCTCTATTGAACTTTTCACCCACACACCAAAGAATACACATTTTTCTCAGCAGCACATGGAACTTTCTCCAAAATAGATCACATATTGGGCCACAAAATGAATCTACACATATACAAGAAAGTTGAAATTCTAACCTGTGCCCTATCAGACCATCACGGCCTAAAGCTGGACATCCACAACACATCAAACAAGAGAAAATACACTAACTCCTGGAAACTTAACAATATGATGCTGAATGAGACATGGATTCAGGAAGAAATTAAAAAGGAAATTCAAGATTTCCTGAAAGTGAATGATAACGAAAATACAACTTACCAAAATCTCTGGGACACAATGAAAGCTGTTCTAAGAGGTAAGTTCATAGCTCTTAATGCCTACGTCAAAAAAATGGAAACGTCAGAAATAAACAACTTAACAATGCAGCTTAAAGCTTTAGAGAAGCTAGAGCAATCTGATCCCAAAAGTAGTAGAAGAGAGGAGATTAGCAAAATAAGGGGAGAAATATCTGAAATCGAGATTAAGAAAACGATAGAAAAAATCAACCAGTCAAAAAGCTGGTTCTTTGAAAAAATCTATAAGATTGATACACCCCTAGCGAAACTAACCAAAAGCAAGAGAGAGAAAACCCAAATTAACAAAATTAGAAATGAACATGGAGTTATCACTACTGATACCCAAGAAATCCAGAGAATTATAACATCATATTTCAAAAACTTATACTCTGTGAAGTTTGACAACACAAAAGAGATGGATGAATTTCTAAGTAAACACAACTTACCTAAATTGAATCAGGAAGTTGTGAATTATTTAAATAGTCCTATAACATATAAGGAAATTGAGGAAGTAATCTCGAATCTTCCCACCAAAAAATGTCCTGGACCAGATGGATTCAGCACAGAGTTCTACCAGACATTTAAGGAGTTAATAACACCAATACTCCTTAAACTGTTACATCAAATAGCAAAGGAAGGAACACTACCAAATTCCTTCTATGAAGCTAATATCGTTTTAATCCCAAAACCTAATAAAGATTCGCTTAAAAAAGAAAACTATAGGCCGATCTCCCTGATGAACACAGACGCAAAGATTCTCAACAAAGTCTTAGCAAATCAGATTCAAAAACATATTAAAAAGATCATTCACGGGGACCAAGTAGGCTTCATCCCCGGCACACAAGGTTGGATCAACATACGCAAATTAATAAATGTAATTCATCATGTAAACCAGTCCAAAGTCCAAGACCACTTGATACTCTCGATAGATGCAGAAAAAGCTTTTGACAAGATCCAAAGACACTTTTATGATCAAATCGCTAGAGACAGTAGCAATGGAAGAAACCTTTATCAATATAATAAAAGCTGTATACAACAAGCCCACAGCAAGGATTATGCTCAATGGGGAACAATTGGAAGCATTCCCACTTCGATCAGGAACTAGACAAGGCTGTCCACTCTCACCACTTCTATTCAATATTGTACTTGAAGTCTTAGCTGAAGCCATAAGACAAGAAAGGGACATAAGAGGGATTCAAATCGGCAAGGAAGAAGTCAAGCTATCCCTATTTGCAGATGACATGATCTTATACCTGAGTGATCCCAAAAACTCCACCAGGAAGCTCCTGGAACTAATTGAGAAGTTCCGCAGGGTGGCAGGATACAAAATAAATGTGCAAAAATCAGAGGCCTTCCTATATGCCCAGAATGAAAGAAGTGAAAAAGTCTTGAGAGAAACAATACCATTTATTATAGCCCATAAAAAAATGAAATACCTTGGTATAAACCTAACTAAGGAGGTAAAAGACCTTTACAATGAAAACTTTAAAACCCTAAAGAAAGAAATAGCCGAAGACACCAGAAGGTGGAAAGACCTCCCTTGTTCCTGGATTGGCAGAATCAACATCGTGAAAATGACCATCCTACCAAAGGCAATATACAGATTCAATGCTATACCAATCAAAATCCCAAAGCAATTCTTCAAAGAAGTTGACCAAACAATCTCAAAGTTCATATGGAGGCACAAAAGACCCAGGATAGCAAAAACAATCCTGAGTAACAAAAACACAGCTGGAGGTATAACCATACAAAACCTTAGTCTATACTACAAATCCATAGTTATAAAGACAGCCTGGTATTGGCTCCAAAATAGACACACAGATCAATGGATAAGGATTGAAGACCCAGATATAAGCCCACAAAGTTACAGCCATTTGATCTTTGACAAAGGGGCCCAAAGAATCCAATGGAAAAAGAACAGCATCTTCAACAAATGGTGCTGGCAAAACTGGATCTCCACATGCAGAAGATTAAAGCTGGACCCGTACTTGTCACCATGTATAAGACTTAATTCCAAATGGATCAAGGACCTTGATATCAGGCCAGAGACTATAAAAACCATAGTTGAAAGGATAGGGAACTCCCTCGAGCTGATTGGGCTGGCCAACATTTCCTAAACAGATATCCAATGGCGCAGTCACTGCTACCAACTCTCAACAGTTGGGATCTTGTGAAATTAAAGAGCTTCTGTTCAGATAAAGAGATTGTCACAGGAGCTCAAAGGCAACCCACAGAATGGGAGAAAACACACATCTGTATTAGATCTGTCCCACACATCTGATAGAACTCTGCTGTCCAGAGTGCACAAAGAACTTAGAAAACTAAACACCAAGGAAACCAATTGCCCAATTAAAAAATGGGCCCTGGAACTTAAAAGAAACTTTACCAGGGATGAAATTAAAATGTCTAACAAATATCTGAAAAAATGCTCCACTTCTTTAGCCATCAGGGAAATGCAAATCAAAACTTCCCTGAGATATCATCTCACCCCGGTCAGGATGGCAAAAATCCACAATACTAACAACAACAAATGCTGGAGAGGATGTGGAGAGAGGGGAACTCTCCTACATTGCTGGTGGGAATGCAGGCTCATACAGCCACTCTGGCGAGCCGTCTGGAGATTCTTAAAGAAATTAAAGATTGAAATGCCATATGACCCTGCTATTCCACTTTTGGGAATAACCCCCCATACAGCAGAGGTTCGCCTCGATAGCACAAGCACGACCATGTTCATAGCAGCACTGTTTACAATAGCAAAGTCATGGAATCAGCCCAAATGTCCAACAGTTGACGAGTGGATAAGGAAACGGTGGTACATCTATACAATGGAGTACTACTCAGCCATCAAAAATGATGAATTACTGGAATTTGCCGGGAAATGGATGTCATTAGAAACAGTTGTATTAAGTGAAGTATCCCAGACCCAGAAAATTAAGCGCCATATGTACTCCCTAATAGGTGGCTCCTAGTACCAAACCCACCCAGCCCACCTAGAGACAGGAATTCCAAGGATTATGAACAGGAGGGATGGGGTAGGAGGGCCACACCAGAAAGAAGGAGAGAAGGGACCATGTTACAGCAGGGAAAATAGGCCTCCACCAAGGACACAAATAAGTAATGAGACATCTGATTAAGTTCACAGACTTTCGTTCCTGATCATTTACTACTGAGGGGGAGTGATCTCACCAGAAGAGGAGGGCATATAGTCTGGCAGATAAAAAGTAACAATTTTGCAAATGGGTGATAGATCCCTCCCTCACTGTGGTTTCCCACTTTTATTACATCTACCTTTGAATGTGCTTTTATCACAAGACTCTAACAGCTTTTTGTCTCTGGCCAGGGGGTAACATACAATGCCCACCAGGATGGAGTGAAGGGCATTGCAGGAGCAGCAAAACTGCAAAAGAAAATCAACAAACCACAATCCAGAACTTCAGAGACTCTATATCAACCACCTAGAACTAGGCCAGCTTAGTCTCTCCCCATCTTGAAGCTCAGGGAAATTTGCGGAAGAGGGGGCGGTAAGAGTGTAAGAGCATAAGGATGGGAGGAGCAATGATATGTAAGATACTCTATACTAGTTAGGGCTGAAGCAATCATAATTGGACTTTACATGCCCTGCGCATTGTCCAACACACTGTTGACCTCACAAAGTCTAGCATCTGCTAAAGGCACCAAGATCCTTGGAGGCAAAGAATTGGCAGCCACAGCAGTGTTCCTATACCTAAGGGGAACACGGGAAAGGGTTCGGGAAAGGCCACTGGGTCCTTGTACGTCATCGGAGAGGAGGACCCAGAGGAAAATCAGTCATGCACAAGAAAGGACTCTCTGGGAATTGGGGTGGGAGGCACTGGGGGATGGGGAGGGAGGGGGTGGGGAGAGGGAGCAGGGGGTACGGGGGAAGGAGGAGGGAGGGAGGGAACAGGTGTACCTAATAAGTTTGTATGAGCTGAAATAAAAAAAAAAAGAATCAATTTTATGAAAATACAACAGAAAATTTCCCAACCTAAAAAAATAATTTGACTTTCAAACATAGGCATCCTTAGAACCCCAAAAGGAAGTGACCAGAGAAGAACCTCTCCAGTTTGTAGTAGCTGTTGCATTATCTACAAAGACAAAACCATCAGAGTATCATCAGATATGGCTGCAAACCTAAAATCCGGAGAAGCATGGAATAATATACTCCAAGCCCTTAAAGTAATAATTGTCAACGAAGATTGTAAAATCCAGCAAAATGAGCTTTAAAAATTGACAAAAAAATAAAGATATTTCAAGTCAAACAACCTAAGTTAACACTGGAGAAAAAACCTGAAGGAATACTAAACATAGAGAAGGAAAAAAGATAATCTCATTCATGGAGAATGAATTTCTTAAGGAATAAATGAACAAAGGAGAGGTAAGAAGGCATTCATCATTCCTCAGAACAAAAAAGCCAGACTACCTGCCTCAATTGAAAACCTTTACTGAGCCAAGGATACAAGTCAACTATCAAAACACATTGAAGCCCAAAACAAGATAGCTATTCTGTTATCTAATGCAGTAGACCAAATATAATTAGAAGAGATATAGTACAAGGAACAATTCATCAAGAAGATATAATAATTGCAAATACATAAGTAGGAAGTATTGGGTGTATTGATTTCATAAAACAAATACTAATGGTACTAATGGGCAGAAAATGTTGGATAAGTCCTGCTACAACAATGAGTGACTTCAGTATCTGACTTTCATCATTAGATAAGTCATTTAAAATTTATAAAAAGCTATACAGTTAAATTATAGCACAAATTAAATAGAAAATATATATAATATGTAATTAACATAATGTGTATATATATGTAATTCATCTGGTAGTGATCTGTGGAACGATATCTATAAATACTTTACATTCTTTCTAAACCAAAAAGAAAGTATTAACAAATCTACATAATTTCATTGGCCTTACCAAATCATAGTGGACTAAAACTTAAATCATAGCAAAAATATAATATACTTGGAGACTAAACAATACACTTTTGAATCAGCATAAGTTGGTAAAAAATGAAAAAGAACAAGTTTAAAACTGCTAGGTGAAAATGGAAGCACAGTTTATGTCAAATTTTGGAATACAGCTAAGGTAGTTTTAAGAGAAAAGATTATCCTTTCACCCCACCCCGCTCCGCCGGTCAGGACACGTGCACCCAGTCCAGCCAGGCCTCACCCCGCGACCTAGGTAAGCCCCGGCCGCGCCCGCCCACCAGAACCCCAGGTCAGCCCAAAGGGACCCGGCTCCCACTCCCGCCATCCAGCCAGAGCCGCGCGCAGGGCCGAGGGTCGAGAAGGGACGAGAAGGACCTCCCCTTGCGCCCGGGCCCCGCCCAGCTGCCCTCGGGTTAAATAGCTCCACGCCAACGCCCCCATCCTCCCTTTACCCCACCCCGCTCCTCTGGTCAGGACACGTGCGCTGTCCAGCCGGGCCTCACCCATGACCTAGGTAAGCTCTGTCCCTGCCCACCCCCATGAACCCCAGGCCAAATAATTCAGTTTAGTGAGATTGAAATATCTTGAGTTAAAACGACAATGCCAAAATCAAAGTGCAAATCCATGAGAAGCAACACTCAAGTAAACAAATTTCCCACTGAAGAAATTAATCCCATAATGTTAGACTCCAACAAGAACAAACCCATGGAAAAAGGCCAAGAAAGCCCCACCCAGGATAAAGACTTTCAAAATATGATCATTACCATGTTCAATAGTATGAAAGAGGAAATCCGGGAGGAATTACATAATCGAATCAATCGCTATGAAGAGGAACACAACAGACATCTGGAGGAGTTGAGAAAAACAGTGCAAGAAACAAAAAGTGGCATAGAGCAGTTAAAACAAACTCAAGCAGAGTTTAAAACTGAGCTAAAAGACAAGTTATCTTCAACCCAGAACGCCACAGAGAGTCTTACCAACAGAACTAACAAAGCAGAAAACAGAATTTCAGACCTTGAAGATAAAGTGGGAGTACTAACCAGCTCAATGGAAGAGGTTGTTAAAGCCAAAAAGATACTTGAGAGAAATATCCAGGAGATATGGGACACCCTGAAGAAGCCTAACATGCATGTTCATGGAATACCAGAGCCAGAATCTCAAAATACCACCCCTGAGGAAATTTTTCAAACGATCATCAAGGAAAACTTTCCTCATCTAAAAAAAGAAAGGCCCATCCATATACAAGAGGCATTCCGCACCCCAAACAGATACGACCAAAACAGAAGCACGCCACGGCAAATAATAGTTAAAACACTCCACATTCAAGATAAAGAACTGGTGCTGAGAGCTTCAAGGGAGAAAAAACAAGTCACTTTTAAAGGCAAACCTATTAAAATAACAAATGACTTCTCAGTCGAAACAGTAAAAGCAAGAAGAGCTTGGAGAGACATACTTCAAGTATTGAATGAGCAAAAATGTCAACCCAGGCTGATTTACCCTGCAAAACTATCAGTCATGATCGAGGGAGAAAGAAAAACTTTCCAGCACAAAGATAACTTGAAGAGATACATGTCCACCAAACCAGGCCTTCAAAAATTGCTAGAAATGATACTCAAGCGTGAAGAAAAAAACAGGCATATCCAGGAGAACAGAAGGCAAATATAACACCATTAAAAGTGAAGCAACATACTTATAAAAACTACTAAACATAATAAATGTCTAGAATTAAAAATAGTTTCTCCATTATAACACTAAATGTTAATGGAATTAATTCACCGATCAAGAGACACAGATTACAAACTTGGATTAAAAATCACAATCCGCCCTCTTTCGCCCCACCCCCCGCTCCGCCGGTCCGGACGCGTAGGCGAGATCCAGCCGGGCCTCAACGCGCGCTCTAGGACCCCAGGTCAGCCCACGGGGACCCGGCTCCGACTCCCGCCATCCAGCCGGAGCCGCGCGGGGGCCCAGGGAACGAGGAGCACCTCCCCCTGCGCCCGGGCCCCGCCCCAGCTGCCCTCGGGTTAAATAGCTCCACGCCGACGCGCGCAGCCTCCCTCTTTCGCCCCACCCCCCGCTCCGCCGGTCGGGACGCGTAGGCGAGATCCAGCCGGGCCTCAACGCGCGCTCTAGGACCCCAGGTCAGCCCACGGGGACCCGGCTCCGACTCCCGCCATCCAGCCGGAGCCGCGCGGGGGCCCAGGGAACGAGGAGCACCTCCCCCTGCGCCCGGGCCCCGCCCCAGCTGCCCTCGGGTTAAATAGCTCCACGCCGACGCGCGCAGCCTCCCTCTTTCGCCCCACCCCCGCTCCGCCGGTCGGGACGCGTAGGCGAGATCCAGCCGGGCCTCAACGCGCGCTCTAGGACCCCAGGTCAGCCCACGGGGACCCGGCTCCGACTCCCGCCATCCAGCCGGAGCCGCGCGGGGGCCCAGGGAACGAGGAGCACCTCCCCCTGCGCCCATCCTCCCTTTTCGCCCCACCCCGCTCCGCCAGTCGGGACACGCACGCGGTCCACCCGGGCCTCACCCCGCTCCCTAGGTAAGTCCCCGTTCAGGCCCCGCCCACCAGTACCCCAGGCCAAATAATTCAGTTTAGTGAAATTGAGAGATCTTAAGAGTTAAAATGACAATGCCAAAGTCAAAGTGCAAATACATGAGAAGCAACACTCAAGTAAACAAATCTCCCACTGAAGAAATTAATCCCATAATGTTAGACTCCAAAAAGAACAAACCCGCGGAAAAAGGCCAAGAAAGCCTGACCCAGGATAACGACTTTCAAAATATGATCATTACCATGTTCAATACTATGAAAGAGGAAATCCGGGAGGAATTACATAATCGAATCAATCGCTTTGAAGAGGAACACAACAGACATCTGGAGGAGTTGAGAAAAACAGTGCAAGAAACAAAAAGCGGCATAGAACAGTTAAAACAAACTCAAGCAGAGTTTAAAACTGAGCTAAAAGACAAGTTATCTTCAACCCAGAACGCCACAGAGAGTCTTATCAACAGAACTAATGAAGCAGAAAACAGAATTTCAGACCTTGAAGATAAAGTGGGAGTACTAGCCAGCTCAATGGAAGAGGTTGTTAAAGCCAAAAAGATACTTGAGAGAAATATCCAAGAGATATGGGACACCCTGAAGAAGCCTAACATGCGTATTCATGGAATACCGGAGCAAGAATCTCAAAATACCACCCCTGAGGAAATTTTTCAAACGATCATCAAGGAAAACTTTCCTCATCTAAAGAAAGAGAGGCCCATTCATATACAAGAGGCATTCCGCACCCCAAACAGATACGACCAAACTAGAAGCACACCGCGGCAAATAATAGTTAAAACACTCCACATTCAAGATAAAGAACTGGTGCTGAGAGCTTCAAGGGAGAAAAAACAAGTCACTTTTAAAGGCAAACCTATTAAAATAACAAATGACTTCTCAGTCGAAACAGTAAAAGCAAGAAGAGCTTGGAGAGACATACTTCAAGTATTGAATGAGCAAAAATGTCAACCCAGGCTGATTTACCCTGCAAAACTATCAGTCATGATCGAGGGAGAAAGAAAAATTTTCCAGCACAAAGACAACTTTAAGGGATACATGGCCACCAAACCAGGCCTTCAAAAACTGCTAGAAATGATACTCAAGCGTGAAGAAAAAAACAGGCATATCCAGGAGAACAGAAGGCAAATATAACACCATTAAAAGCGAAGCAATATACTTATAAAAGCTACTAAACATAATAAATGTCTGGAATTAACAATAGTTTCTCCATTATAACACTAAATGTTAATGGACTTAATTCACCGATCAAGAGACACAGATTACAAACTTGGATTAAAAATCACAATCCATCAATCTGCTGCCTGCAGGAAACCCATCTCACCACAAAAGATAGGCACGCTCTAAAAATAAAAGGCTGGTCAACAATTCTACAAGCAAATGGAAGCAGAAAACAGGCAGGGGTAGCCATTATGCTATCAGACAAAGTGGATTTCAAACCAAAAAAAATTATAAGAGACACGGATGGATACTACATTTTAGTCAGAGGTACAATTCACCAGGAAGACTTCACAATACTGAACATATATGCACCCAATACGGGCCCCTCCACATTCATTAAGAAAACCCTACAGCGTCTAAAGCAAGAAATCAACCCCCAAACGATAATTCTTGGGGACTTCAACACCGCCCTCTCTACATGGGATAGATCAACAGGTCAAAAGCTTAACAGAGACACTTTGGAACTTAATCAAACCCTGAAAGAAATGGACCTCACAGATCTCTATCGAACTTTTCACCCACGCACCAAAGAATACACATTTTTCTCAGCAGCACACGGAACTTTCTCCAAAATAGATCACATATTGGGCCACAAAATGAATCTACACATGTACAAGAAAGTTGAAATTCTAACCTGTGCCCTATCAGACCACCACGGCCTAAAGCTGGACATCCACAACACATCAAACAAGAGAAAATACACTAACTCCTGGAAACTTAACACTATGATGCTGAATGAGAACTGGATTCAGGAAGAAATTAAAAAGGAAATTCAAGATTTCCTGAAAGTGAATGATAACGAAAATACAACTTACCAAAATCTCTGGGACACAATGAAAGCTGTTCTAAGAGGTAAGTTCATAGCTCTTAATGCCCACATCAAAAAAATGGAAACATCAGAAATAAACAACTTAACAATGCAGCTTAAAGCTTTAGAGAAACTAGAGCAATCTGATCCCAAAAGCAGTAGAAGAGAAGAGATTAGCAAAATAAGGGGAGAAATATCTGAAATCGAGACTAAGAAAACGATAGAAAAAATCAACAAATCGAAAAGCTGGTTCTTTGAAAAAATCAACAAGATTGATACACCCCTAGCTAAACTAACCAAAAGCAAGAGAGAGAAAACCCAAATTAACAAAATTAGAAATGAACATGGAGTTATCACTACGGATACCCAAGAAATCCAGAGAATTATAACATCATATTTCAAAAACTTATACTCTGTGAAGTTTGACAACACAAAAGAGATGGATGAATTTCTAAGTAAACACAACTTACCTAAATTGAATCAGGAAGTTGTGAATTACTTAAATAGTCCTATAACATATAAGGAAATTGAGGAAGTAATCTCGAATCTTCCCACCAAAAAATGTCCTGGACCAGATGGATTCAGCACAGAGTTCTACAAGACATTTAAGGAGTTAATAACACCAATACTCCTTAAACTGTTCCACCAAATAGCAAAGGAAGGAACACTACCAAATTCCTTCTATGAAGCTAATATCGTTTTAATCCCAAAACCTAATAAAGATTCACTTAAAAAGAAAACTATAGGCCGATCTCCCTGATGAACACAGATGCAAAGATTCTCAACAAAGTCTTAGCAAATCGGATTCAAAAACATATTAAAAAGATCATTCATGGGGACCAAGTAGGCTTCATCCCCGGCACACAAGGTTGGTTCAACATACGCAAATCAATAAATGTAATTCATCATGTAAACCAGTCCAAAGTCCAAGACCACATGATACTCTCGATAGATGCAGAAAAAGCTTTTGACAAGATCCAACAGCCTTTTATGATCAAAACGCTAGAGACAGTAGGAATGGAAGGAACTTTTATCAATATAATAAAAGCTGTATACAACAAGCCCACAGCAAGGATTATGCTCAATGGGGAACAATTGGAAGCATTCCCACTTCGATCAGGAACAAGACAAGGCTGTCCACTCTCACCACTTCTATTCAATATTGTACTTGAAGTCTTAGCCGAAGCCATAAGACAAGAAAGGGACATAAGAGGGATTCAAATTGGCAAGGAAGAAGTCAAGCTATCTCTATTTGCAGATGACATGATCTTATACCTGAGTGATCCCAAAAACTCCACCAGGAAGCTCCTGGAACTAATTGAGAAGTTCAGCAGGGTGGCAGGATACAAAATAAATGTGCAAAAATCAGAGGCCTTCCTATATGCCCAGAATGAAAGAAGTGAAAAAGCCTTGAGAGAAACCATGCCATTTACTATAACCCCTAAAAAAATGAAATACCTTGGTATAAACCTAACTAAGGAGGTAAAAGACCTTTACAATGAAAACTTTAAAACCCTAAAGAAAGAAATTGCAGAAGACACCAGAAGGTGGAAAGACCTCCCTTGTTCCTGGATTGGCAGAATCAACATTGTAAAAATGACCATCCTACCAAAGGCAATATACAGATTCAATGCTATACCAATCAAAATCCCAAAGCAATTCTTCAAAGAAGTTGACCAAACAATCTCAAAGTTCATATGGAGGCACAAAAGACCCAGGATAGCAAAAACAATCCTGAGTAACAAAAACACAGCTGGAGGTATTACCATACCAAACCTAAGTCTATACTACAAATCCATAGTTATAAAGACAGCCTGGTACTGGCTCCAAAATAGACACACAGATCAATGGATAAGGATTGAAGACCCAGATATAAGCCCACAAAGTTACAGCCACTTGGTCTTTGACAAAGGGGCCCAAAGAATCCAATGGAAAAAGAACAGCATCTTCAACAAATGGTGTTGGCAAAACTGGATCTCCACATGCAGAAGATTAAAGCTGGACCCGTACTTGTCACCATGTACAAGACTTAATTCCAAATGGATCAAGGACCTTGATATCAGGCCAGAGACTTTAAAAGCCATAGTTGAAAGGATAGGGAACTCCCTCGAGCTGATTGGGCTAGGCCAACACTTCCTAAACAGACATCCAATGGCACAGTCACTGCTACCAACTCTCAACAGTTGGGATCTTGTGAAATTAAAGAGCTTCTGTTCAGATAAAGAGATTGTCGCACGAGCTCAAAGGCAACCCACAGAATGGGAGAAAATCTTCACTAACCACATATCTGACAGAGCTCTACTGTCCAGAGTGCACAAAGAACTTAGAAAATTAAACTCCAAGGAAAACACTGGCCCAATTAAAAAATGGGCCCTGGAACTTCAAAGAAACTTTACCAGGGATGAAATTAAAATGTCTAACAATTATCTTAAAAAATGCTCCACTTCCTTCGCCATCAGGGAAATGCAAATCAAAACTTCCCTGAGATATCATCTCACCCCGGTCAGGATGGCAAAAATCCACAGTACAAACAACGACAAATGCTGGAGAGGATGTGGGGAGAGGGGAACTCTCCTACATTGTTGGTGGGAATGCAGGCTCATACAGCCACTCTGGCGAGCCGTCTGGAGATTCTTAAAGAAATTAAAGATTGAAATGCCGTATGACCCTGCTATCCCACTTTTGGGAATAACCCCCCAAGCAGCAGAGGTTCGCCTCGATAGCACAAGCTCGACCATGTTCATAGCAGCACTGTTTACAATAGCAAAGTCATGGAATCAACCTAAATGTCCAACAGTTGACGAGTGGATAAGGAAACTGTGGTACATCTATACAATGGAGTACTACTCAGCCATCAAAAATGATGAATTACTGGAATTTGCTGGGAAATGGATGTCATTAGAAAGAATTATATTAAGTGAAGTATCCCAAACCCAGAAAATTAAGCGCCGTATGTACTCCCTAATAGGTGGCTCCTAGTACCAAACTCGCCCAGCCCACATTGGGACACTCAAAAGTAAACCTATGTAACACAGTAATTGCAAGGATTATGAACAAGAGAGATGGGTTAGGAGGGCCACACCAGAAACAAGGAGAGAGGAGACCATGTTACAGCAGAGAAAATAGGCCTCCATCAAGGTCTGCAAGTAAGTAATGAGAAACCTGGTTAAGTTCACAGACGTTCTTTCCTGATCTCACCAGAAGGGGAGGGCATATAGTCTAGCAGATAAAAAGTAATCATTGTGCAAATGGGTAATGGACCCCGCCCTCAGTGAGGTTTCCTACTCTTATTACATCTACCCTTGAATGTGCTATTACAACAAGACTCCAGTTTAACAGCTTTTTGTCTCTGGCCAGGGGGTGACATACAGTGCCCAGCAGAATGGAGTGAAGGGAATTGCAGGAGCAGAAAAACTGCAAAAGAAAATCAACAAACCACAATCCAGAACTTCAGAGACTCTATATCAATCACATAGAACTAGGACAGCCTAATCTCTCCCCATCCTGGAGCTCAGGGACATTTGCGGAAGAGGGGGCGGTAAGATTGTAAGAGCAAAAGGATGGGAGGAGCAACGATTTGCAAGATTCTCAACAATAGTTGGGGCCAAAGCAATCATAATGGAACTTTGCATGCCCTGCGCAATGTCCAGCGCACTGTTGCCCTCATAAAGTCTAGCATCTGTTAAGGGCACCGAGACCCCTGGAGGCAAGGGATTGACAGCCATAGTAGTAATCTTATGATTAAGGGGAACAAGAGAAAGGGCTTATGGAAATGCCACTGGGTCCTTATATGTCATCGGAGAGGAGGACCCAGTGGAGAGTTAGGCGCACACAATAAAGGACTCTCTGGGAATTGGGGGGGAGACACTGGGGGAAGGGGAGGGGGGAGGGAGGGAACTGGTAAAAAATTTTAAAATGTATAATTAAATTTTTAATAAAAAAAAAAAAAAAAAAAAAAAAATCACAATCCATCAATCTGCTGCCTGCAGGAAACCCATCTCACCACAAAAGATAGGCACGCTCTAAAAATAAAAGGCTGGTCAACAATTCAACAACAATAGTTGGGGCCAAAGCAATCATAATGGGACTTTGCATGCCCTGCGCAATGTCCAGCGCACTGTTCCCCTCATAAAGTCTAGCATCTGTTAAGGGCACCGAGATCCCTGGAGGCAAGGGATTGACAGCCATAGTAGTGCTCCTATGCTTAAGGGGAACAAGAGAAAGGGCTTATGGAAATGCCACTGGGTCCTTATATATCATCGGAGAGGAGGACCCAGTGGAGAGTCAGGCGTACACAATAAAGGACTCTCTGGGAATTGGGGGGGAGGCACGGGGCATGGGGAGGGAGAGGAGGGGGAGGAGGGGATTCGGGGGGAGGAGGGGAAGGGAGGAAACTGGTAAAAAAATTTTAAAATGTATAATTACATTTTTAATAAAAAAAATAAATAAATAAAAGTAAAATCTCTGGGACACAATGAAAACTGTTCTAAGAGGTAAGTTCATAGCTCTCAATGCCTACATCAAAAAAATGGAAACATCAGAAATAAACAACTTAACAATGCAGCTTAAAGCTTTAGAGAAACTAGAGCAATCTGATGCCAAAAATAGTAGGAGACAGGAGATTAGCAAAATAAGGGGAGAAATATCTGAAATCGAGATTAATAAAACAATAGAAAAAATCAACCAGTCAAAAAGCTGGTTCTTTGAAAAAATCAATAAGATTGATACACCCCTAGCTAAATTAACCAAAAGCAGGAGAGAGAAAACCCAAATTAACAAAATCAGAAATGAACATGGAGTTATCACTATTGATACCCAAGAAATCCAGAGAATTATAACATCATATTTCAAAAACTTATACTCTGTGAAGTTTGACAACACAAAAGAGATGGATGAATTTCTAAGTAAACACAACTTACCTAAATTGAATCAGGAAGTTGTGAATTATTTAAATAGTCCTATAACATATAAGGAAATTGAAGAAGTAATCTCAAATCTTCCCACCAAAAAATGTCCTGGACCAGATGGATTCAGCACAGAAT
The DNA here is from genome assembly GCA_023101885.1 of Typhlomys cinereus. Taxonomy (NCBI): domain Eukaryota; kingdom Metazoa; phylum Chordata; class Mammalia; order Rodentia; family Platacanthomyidae; genus Typhlomys; species Typhlomys cinereus. The sequence continues at coordinate 5,571,147 of JALPQD010000082.1, forward strand.
TCTACCAGACATTTAAAGAGTTAATAATACCAATACTCCTTAAACTGTTCCATCGAATAGCAAAGGAAGGAACACTACCAAATTCCTTCTATGAAGCTAATATCGTTTTAATCCCAAAACCTAATAAAGATTCACTTAAAAAAGAAAACTATAGGCCGATCTCTCTGATGAACACAGACGCAAAGATTCTCAACAAAGTCTTAGCAAATCGGATTCAAAAACATATTAAAAACATCATTCAAGGGGACCAAGTAGGCTTCATCCTCAGCACACAGGGTTGGTTCAACATACGCAAATCAATAAATGTAATTTATCATGTAAACCAGTCCAAAGTCCAAGACCACATGATACTCTCGATAGATGCAGAAAAAGCTTTTGACAAGATCCAAAAGCCTTTTTTTTTAAATATTTTTTTTTATTTCAGCTTATACAAACTTATTAGGTACACCAGTTCCCTCCCTCCCTCCTCCTACCCCCGTACCCCTTGCTCCCCCTCCTCACCCCTCTCCCTCCCCATCCCCCAGTGCCTCCCACCACAATTCCCAGAGAGTCCTTTCTTGTGCATGTCTGATTTTCCTCTGGGCCCTCCTCTCCGATGACGTACAAGGACCCAGTGGCCTTTCCCTGAACCCTTTCCCGTGTTCCCCTTAGGTATAGGAACACTGCTGTGGCTGCCAATCCTTTCCCTCCAAGGATCTTGGTGCCTTTAGCAGATGCTAGACTTTGTGAGGTCAACAGTGTGTTGGACAATGCGCAGGGCATGCAAAGCCCAATTATGATTGCTTCAGCCCTAACTAGTATAGAGTATCTTACATATCATTGCTCCTCCCATCCTTTTGCTCTTACACTCTTACCGCCCCCTCTTCCGCAAATTTCCCTGAGCTTCAAGATGGGGAGAGATTAAGCTGACCTAGTTCTAGGTGGTTGATATAGAGTCTCCGAAGTTCTGGATAGTGGTTTGTTGATTTTCTTTTGCAGTTTTGCTGCTTCTGCAATGCCCTTCACTCCATCCTGGTGGGCAGTGTATGTTACCCCCTGGCCAGAGACAAAAAGTTGTTAGAGTCTTGTGATAAAAGCACATTCAAAGGTAGATGTAATAAAAGTGGGAAACCACAGTAAGGGAGGGGTCTATCACCCATTTGCAAAATGGTTACTTTTTATCTGCCAGACTATATGCCCTCCTCTTCTGGTGAGATCACACTCCCTCAGTAGTAAATGATCAGGAACAAAAGTCTGTGAACTTAATCAGATGTCTCATTACTTATTTGGGTTCTTGGTGGAGGCCTATTTTCCCTGCTGTAACATGGTCCCTTCTCTCCTTGTTTCTGGTGTGGCCCACCTACACCATCCCTCCTGTTCATAATCCTTGGAATTCCTGTCTCTAGGTGGGCTGGGTGGGTTTGGTATTAGGAGCCACCTATTAGGGAGTACATACGGTGCTTAATTTTCTGGGTCTGGGATACTTCACTTAATATAATTGTTTCTAATGACATCCATTTCCCGGCAAATTCCAGTACTTCATCATTTTTGATGGCTGAGTAGTACTCCATTGTATAGATGTACCACCGTTTCCTTATCCACTCGTCAACTGTTGGACATTTGGGTTGATTCCATGACTTTGCTATTGTAAACAGTGCTGCTATGAACATGGTCATGCTTGTGCTATCGAGGTGAACCTCTGCTATATGGGGGGTTATTCCCAAAAGTGGAATTGCAGGGTCATATGGCATTTCAATCTTTAATTTCTTTAAGAATCTCCAGACGGCTCGCAGGAGTGCCTGTGTGAGCCTGCATTCCCACCAGCAATGTAGGAGAGTTCCCCTCTCTCCACATCCTCTCCAGCATTTGTCGTTGTTAGTATTGTGGATTTTTGCCATCCTGACCGGGGTGAGATGATATCTCAGGGAAGTTTTGATTTGCATTTCCCTGATGGCTAAAGAAGTGGAGCATTTTTTAAGATATTTGTTAGACATTTTAATTTCATCCCTGGTAATGTTTCTTTTAAGTTCCAGGGCCCATTTTTTAATTGGGCCATTGGTTTCCTTGGTGTTTAGTTTTCTAAGTTCTTTGTGCACTCTGGACAGCAGAGTTCTATCAGATGTGTGGTTAGTGAAGATTTTCTCCCATTCTGTGGGTTGCCTTTGAGCTCCTGTGACAATCTCTTTATCTGAACAGAAGCTGTTTAATTTCACAAGATACCAACTGTTGAGAGTTGGTAGCAGTGACTGTGCCATTGGATGTCTGTTTAGGAAGTGTTGGCCTAGCCCAATCAGCTCGAGGGAGTTCCCTATCCTTTCAACTATGGTTTTTATAGTCTCTGGCCTGATATCAAGGTCCTTGATCCATTTGGAATTAAGTCTTATACATGGTGACAAGTACGGGTCCAGCTTTAATCTTCTGCATGTGGAGATCCAGTTTTGCCAGCACCATTTGTTGAAGATGCTGTTCTTTTTCCATTGGATTCTTTGGGCCCCTTTGTCAAAGATCAAATGGCTATAACTTTGTGGGCTTATATCTGGGTCTTCAATCCTTATCCATTGATCTGTGTGTCTATTTTGGAGCCAGTATCAGGCTGTCTTTACAACTATGGATTTGTAGTATAGATTAAGGTTTGGTATGGCAATACCTCCAGCTGTGTTTTTGTTACTCAGGATTGTTTTTGCTATTCTGGGTCTTTTGTGCCTCCATGTGAACTTTGAGATCGTTTGGTCAACTTCTTTGAAGAATTGCTTTGGGATTTTGATTGGTATAGCATTGAATCTGTATATTGCCTTTGGTAGGATGGTCATTTTTACGATGTTGATTCTGCCAATCCAGGAACAAGGGAGGTCTTTCCATCTTCTGGTGTCTTCTGCTATTTCTTTCTTTAGGGTTTTAAAGTTTTCATTGTAAAGGTCTTTTACCTCCTTAGTTAGGTTTATACCAAGGTATTTCATTTTTTTAGGGGGTATACTGAATGGGATGGTTTCTCTCAAGGCTTTTTCTCTTCTTTCATTCTGGGCATATAGGAAGGCCTCTGATTTTTGCACATTTATTTTGTATTCTGCCACCCTGCGGAACTTCTCAATTAGTTCCAGGAGCTTCCTGGTAGAGTTTTTGGGATCCCTCAGGTATAAGATCATGTATCTGCAAATAGGGATAGCTTGTCTTCTTCCTTACCGATTTGAATCCCTCTTATGTCCCTTTCTTGTCTTATGGCTTCAGCTAAGACTTCAAGTACAATATTGAATAGAAGTGGTGAGAGTGGACAGCCTTGTCTAGTTCCTGATCGAAGTGGGAATGCTTCCAATTGTTCCCCATTGAGCATAATCCTTGCTGTGGGCTTGTTGTATACAGCTTTTATTATATTGATAAAGGTTTCTTCCATTGCTACTGTCTCTAGCGATTTGATCATAAAAGTGTCTTTGGATCTTGTCAAAAGCTTTTTCTGCATCTATCGAGAGTATCATGTGGTCTTGGACTTTGGACTGGTTTACATGATGAATTACATTTATTAATTTGCGTATGTTGATCCAACCTTATGTGCCGGGGATGAAGCCTACTTGGTCCCCGTGAATGATCTTTTTAATATGTTTTTGAATCCGATTTGCTAAGACTTTGTTGAGAATCTTTGCGTCTGTGTTCATCAGGAAGATCGGCCTATAGTTTTCTTTTTTAAGTGAATCTTTATTAGGTTTTGGGATTAAAACGATATTAGCTTCATAGAAGGAATTTGGTAGTGTTCCTTCCTTTGCTATTTGATGGAACAGTTTAAGGAGTATTGGTGTTATTAACTCCTTAAATGTCTGGTAGAACTCTGTGCTGAATCCATCTGGTCCAGGACATTTTTTGGTGGGAAGATTCGAGATTACTTCCTCAATTTCCTTATATGTTATAGGACTATTTAAATAATTCACAACTTCCTGATTCAATTTAGGTAAGTTGTGTTTGCTTAGAAATTCATCCATCTCTTTTGTGTTGTCAAACTTCACAGAGTATAAGTGTTTGAAATATGATATTATAATTCTCTGGATTTCTTGGGTATCAGTAGTGATAACTCCATGTTTATTTCTAATTTTGTTAATTTGGGTTTTCTCTCTCCTGCTTTTGGTTAATTTAGCTAGGGGTGTATCAATCTTATTGATTTTTTCAAAGAACCAGCTTTTTGACTGGTTCATTTTTTTCTATTGTTTTCTTAATCACGATTTCAGATATTTCTCCCCTTATTTTGCTAATCTCCTCTCTTCTACTACTTTTGGGATCAGATTGCTCTAATTTCTCTAAAGCTTTAAGCTGCATTGTTAAGTTGTTTATTTCTGATGTTTCCATTTTTTTGATGTAGGCATCAAGAGCTATGAACTTACCTCTTAGAACAGCTTTCATTGTGTCCCAGAGATTTTGGTAAGTCGTATTTTCATCGTAATTCACTTTCAGGAAATCTTGAATTTCCTTTTTAATTTCTTCCTGAATCCAGTTCTCATTCAGCATCATAGTGTTAAGTTTCCAGGAGTTAGTGTATTTTCTCTTGTTTGATGTGTTGTGGATGTCCAGCTTTAGGCCGTGGTGGTCTGATAGGACACAGGTTAGAATTTCAACTGTCTTGTATATGTGTAGATTCATTTTGTGGCCCAATATGTGATCTATTTTGGAGAAAGTTCCGTGTGCTGCTGAGAAAAATGTATATTCTTTTGTGCGTGGGTGAAAAGTTCGATAGAGATCTGTAAGGTCCATTTCTTTCAGGGTTTGATTAAGTTCCAAAGTGTCTCTGTTAAGTTTTTGACCTGTTGATCTATCCCATGTTGAGAGGGCGGTGTTGAAGTCCCCAAAAATTATCGTTTGGGGGTTGATTTCTTTCTTTAGACGCTGTAGGGTTTTCTTAATGAATGTGGAGGGGCCCGTATTGGGTGCATATATGTTCAGTATTGTGAAGTCTTCCTGGTGAATTGTACCTGTGACTTAAATGTAGTATCCATCCGTGTCTCTTATAATTTTCTTTGGTTTGAAGTCCACTTTGTCTGATAGCAAAATGGCTACCCCTGCCTGTTTTCTGCTTCCATTTGCTTGTAGAATTGTTGAGCAGCCTTTTTTTTTTAGAGCGTGCCTATCTTTTATGGTGAGATGGGTTTCCTGCAGGCAGCAGATTGATGGATTGTGATTTTTAATCCAAGTTTGTAATCTGTGTCTCTTGATCGGTGAATTAATTCCATTAACATTTAGTGTTATAATGGAGAAACTATTGTTAATTCCAGACATTTATTATGTTTAGTAGCTTTTATAAGTATATTGCTTCGCTTTTAATGGTGTTATATTTGCCTTCTGTTCTCCTGGATATGCCTGTTTTTTTCTTCACGCTTGAGTATCATTTCTAGCATTTTTTGAAGGCCTGGTTTGGTGGACATGTATCCCTTAAAGTTGTCTTTGTGCTGGAAAATTTTTCTTTCTCCCTCGATCATGACTGATAGTTTTGCAGGGTAAATCAGCCTGGGTTGACATTTTTGCTCATTCAATACTTGAAGTATGTCACTCCAAGCTCTTCTTGCTTTTACTGTTTCGACTGAGAAGTCATTTGTTATTTTAATAGGTTTGCCTTTAAAAGTGACTTGTTTTTTCTCCCTTGAAGCTCTCAGCACCAGTTCTTTATCTTGAATGTGGAGTGTTTTAACTATTATTTGCCATGGCGTGCTTCTGTTTTGGTCATATCTGTTTGGGGTGCGGAATGCCTCTTGTATATGGATGGGCCTCTCTTTTTTTAGATGAGGAAAGTTTTCCTTGATGATCATTTGAAAAAGTTCCTCAGGGGTGGTATTTTGAGATTCTGGCTCTGGTATTCCATGAATACGCATGTTAGGCTTTTTCAGGGTGTCCCATATCTCTTGGATATTTCTCTCAAGTATCTTTTTGGCTTTAACAACCTCTTCCATTGAGCTGGTTAGTACTCCCACTTTATCTTCAAGGTCTGAAATTCTGTTTTTGTTAGTTCTGTTGATAAGACTCTCTGTGGCCTTCTGGGTTGAAGATAACTTGTCTTGTAGCTCAGTTTTAAACTCTGCTTGAGTTTGTTTTAACTGCTCTATGCCACTTTTTGTTTCTTGCACTGTTTTTCTCAACTCCTCCAAATGTCTGTTGTGTTCCTCTTCAAAGCAATTGATTCGATTATGTAATTCCTCCCTGATTTCCTCTTTCATACTATTGAACATGGTAATGATCATATTTTGAAAGTCTTTAACCTGGGTGAGGCTTTCTTGGCCTTTCTCCGTGGGTTTGTTCTGGTTGGAGTCTAACATTATGGGATTAATTTCTTCAGTGGGAAATTTGTTTACTTGATTGTTGCTTCTCATGGATTTGCACTTTGACTTTAGCATTGTCATTTTAACTCTTAAGATCTCTCAATTTCACTAAATTGAATTATTTGGCCTGGGGTCCTGGTGGGCGGGCACGGGCGGAGACTTACCTAGGTGGTGGGGTGAGGCCTGGCTGGACCGCCCGCGTCCCAACCGGCAGAGCTGGGTGGGGTGTAAAGGGAGTATGGGGGCGTAGGTGTGGAGCTATTTAACCCGAGGGCAGCTGGGGTGGGGTCAGGGCGCAGGGGGAGGTCCTCCTCGTCCCTCGGCCCCGCCCGTGGCTCCAGCTGGATGGTGGGAGTTGGAGCCGGGTCCCTGTGGGCTGACCTGGGGTCCACCTAGGGTGCGCGCATCCATGACCGGCAGAGCCGGGTCCCAACAGCCTTTTATGATCAAAACATTAGAGACAGTCGGAATGGAAGGAATCTTTATCAATATAATGAAAGCTGTATACAAGCCCACAGCAAGGATTATGCTCAATGGGGAACAATTGGAAGCATTCCCACTTCGATCAGGAACTAGACAAGGCTGTCCACTCTCACCACTTCTATTCAATATTGTACTTGAAGTCTTAGCTGAAGCCATAAGACAAGAAAGGGACATAAGAGGGATTCAAATCGGCAAGGAAGAAGTCAAGTTATCCCTATTTGCAGATGACATGATCTTATACCTGAGGGATCCCAAAAACTCTACCAGGAAGCTCCTGGAACTAATTGAGAAGTTCCGCAGGGTGGCAGGATACAAAATAAATGTGCAAAAATCAGAGGCCTTCTTATATGCCCAGAATGAAAGAAGTGAAAAAGCCTTGAGAGAAACCATCCCATTCAGTATACCCCCTAAAAAAATGAAATACCTTGGTATAAACCTAACTAAGGAGGTAAAAGACCTTTACAATGAAAACTTTAAAACCCTAAAGAAAGAAATAGCAGAAGACACCAGAAGATGGAAAGACCTCCCTTGTTCCTGGATTGGCAGAATCAACATCGTAAAAATGACCATCCTACCAAAGGCAATATACAGATTCAATGCTATACCAATCAAAATCCCAAAGCAATTCTTCAAAGAAGTTGACCAAACAATCTCAAAGTTCATATGGAGGCACAAAAGACCCAGAATAGCAAAAACAATCCTGAGTAACAAAAACACTGCTGGAGGTTTGCCATACCAAACCTTAGTCTATACTACAAATCCATAGTTATAAAGACAGCCTGGTACTGGCTCCAAAATAGACACACAGATCAATGGATAAGGATTGAAGACCCAGATATAAGCCCACAAAATTACAGCCATTTGGTCTTTGACAAAGGGGCCCAAAGAATCCAATGGAAAAAGAACAGCATCTTCAACAAATGGTGCTGGCAAAACTGGATCTCCACATGCAGAAGATTAAAGCTGGACCCGTACTTGTCACCATGTATAAGACTTAATTCCAAATGGATCAAGGACCTTGATATCAGGCCAGAGACTATAAAAACCATAGTTGAAAGGATAGGGAACTCCCTCGAGCTGTTGGGCTAGGCTAACAGTTCCTAAACAGATATCCAATGGCACAGTCACTGCTACCAACTCTCAACAGTTGGGATCTTGTGAAATTAAACAGCTTCTGTTCAGATAAAGAGATTGTAACAGGAGCTCAAAGGCAACCCACAGAATGGGAGAAAATCTTCACTAACCACACATCTGATAGAACTCTGCTGTCCAGAATGCACAAAGAACTTAGAAAACTAAACACCAAGGAAACCAATGGCCCAATTACAAAATGGGCCCTGGAACTTAAAAGAAACTTTACCAGGGATGAAATTAAAATGTCTAACAAATATCTTAAAAAATGCTCCACTTCCTTATCCATCAGGGAAATGCAAATCAAAACTTCCCTGAGATATCATCTCACCCCGGTCAGGATGGCAAAAATCCACAATACAAACAACAACAAATGCTGGAAAGAATGTGGAGAGAGGGGAACTTTCCAACATTGCTGGTGGGAATGCAGGCTCATACAGCCACTCTGGCGAGCCGTCTGGAGATTCTTAAAGAAATTAAAGATTGAAATGCCATATGACCCTGCAATTCCACTTTTGGGAATAACCCCCCATACAGCAGAGGTTCACCTCGATAGCACAAGCATGACCATGTTCATAGCAGCACTGTTTACAATAGCAAAGTCATGGAATCAACCCAAATGTCCAACAGTTGACGAGTGGATAAGGAAACGGTGGTACATCTATACAATGGAGTACTACTCAGCCATCAAAAATGATGAATTACTGGAATTTGCCGGGAAATGGATGTCATTAGAAACAATTATATTAAGTGAAGTATCCCAGACCCAGAAAATTAAGGGCCGTATGTACCCCTAATAGGTGGCTCCTAGTACCGAACCCACCCAGCCCACCTTAAGACACTCATAGGTAAATCTATGAATTACCTACAGTAATTGCAAGGATTATGAACAGGAGGGATGGGCTTGGAGGGCCACACCAGAAACAAGGAGAGAAGTGACCATTTACATTAGAGAAAATAGGCCTCCATCAAGGACTGCAAGAAAGTAATGTGACACCTGGTTAAGTTCACAGACATTTACAACTCAGGGGGTATGAACTCACCAAAAGGGAAGGGCATATAGTCCGGCAGATTAAAAAGTAACCATTTTGCAAGTGGGTGATTGACCCCTCCCATTGCCAAATGCCATATGACCCTGTGATTCCACTTTTGGGTATAAGTATTACATCTACCCTTGAATGTGCTCTTATAATAAGACTCCAGTTTAACAGCTTTTTGTCTCTGGCCAGGGGGTGACATACAGTGTCCATCACGATGGAGTGAAGGGCATTTCAGGAGCAACAAAACTGCAAAAGAAAATCAACAAACCACTATCCAGAACTTCAGAGACTCTATATCAACCACCTAGAACTTGGCCAGACTAATCTCTCCCCATCCTGAAGCTCAGGGACATTTGCGGAAGAGGGGGCGGTAAGAGTGTAAGAGCAAAAGGATGGGAGGAGCAATAATTTGCAAGATACTCCACACAAGTTAGGGCCAAAACAATCATAATTGGACATTGCATGCCCAGCACAATGTCCAACACACTATTGACCTCACAAAGTCTAGCATCTGCTAAAGGCACCAAGATCCTTGGAGGCAAGGGATTGACAGCCACAGTAGTGTTCCTATGCTTAAGGGCAACACAGGAAGGGGTTCAGGGAAATGCCACTGGGTCCTTGCAAGTCATCAGAGAGGAGGGCCCAGAGGAGAGTCAGGTATGCACAAGAAAGGACTCTGGGAATTGGGGCAGGAAGCATGGGGAGATGGGGAGGGTGGGGTGAGGGGAGGGCGAGCAGGGGGTTCTGGGGGGAGGAGGAGGGAGGGAGGGAACTAGTGTACCTATTAAGTTTGTATGAGCTGAAATAATAATTTAAAAAGTATTAAAATAAAAAAAAGAAAAACAAGAAAAATCCAAACCCCAAAGAATTAGGCAGCAAGAAATAACAATGGTCAAAGCAGAAATTAATTAAATTAAGATGAAAAGAAAAACACATAGAACAAGAATTGGTGCTTTGAAAAGATTAAAAAAGATTAGCTTATTTCTAACCAATTTAACCAAAAGAAAGATACAGCAAAAACTAAATAAAACTGGAGATAAAAGGGAGATATTACAACAGAATCCAATAAAATCCCAAGGATCGTTTAAAGAAACTTTAATAACTTACATTCCAAAAACACTGGGAAATCTATAAAACAGTCCTAGGCACATATGACCTATTAAAATTAATATAAAGGATATAAAATTTAAAGAGCTATAGCAAATAAGATTATAGCAGTAATAATGAACCAATCAACAACAAAAATAGTCCCAGACTAGATGGATTTGCTACTGAATTCTACCAATCGTTAATGAAGAAATATATATACCAATGCTTCTCAAACTATCTCACAAATGAGGAAAGCTACTAAATTCATTCTATGAAGCCAGAGTTCTCCTGATACCAAAGCTAAATTAGGCCACAATTAAGACAAGAAAAATGCACACTGATTTTCCTGATGAACACAGAGCAAAACGTTTTGATAAAATTCCAAAACCAAATTGAACAAAATATTAAGAAGATTATTTAGTATGCCCAAGTTGGTTTAATTCTAGGAACGTGACATTGGTTCAACATATACAAGTCAAAAAATAGGATACAGCACACATTAATCTCAGCATATTCAGAAAGGCCTTTATTCTTCATGATAAAAATCCTAAAGAAACTAGGAATAGAAGACACACATGTCAAGTTAATGGATATTAAACACGACAGACCTATAGGCAGCATTACAGTAAGGAGGAGAACACAAGTATTTCTTCTAGAAGCCAGAACTCTTGTTCAATACAGTGCTTGAAATCTTAGCTGGAGCAGTAAGACAAGAGAAAGAAATAAAAGGAATATTTACAGGAGAAGAAGTAAAACTATTCTTGTCTGGAGATGGTATGATCTTGAACTTAAAAGGCCATAAGCACTTTACTAGACTTTCTTAGAGTGCTAAACACTGTCAGTCAAATAGCAAGATGCAAAGTTATTTATGAAAAGTCAATAGCTTCTTTCTTTACAAACAATGAACTTTTGAGAAAGAAATGTTTTAAAATTCCATTTACACACTGCCGTGGTTTGAATGTTAATTGTCCTCCACGGGCTCATGTGTTTGCAACCTTAACTTATGTTGATATTTGGAAAGGTCATGGCATTTTAGGAGATGGATCCTTGCTGGAGAAAGGAACATAATAGAGGTAGGCCTTGAGGTTTGGTAGATCGGCCCTGCTTTCCCTAGTAGTCTGCCACTTGCTCTCTGTCTCCATAATGATGCCTGTGGTGACCTGAGCCTCCTCTAGCTTTTGCCGCCTGCCACCCCTTTTCTGCCATAATGGGCTACGTCTTCCTCTGAAACAGTAAGCCAAATAAATCCCTCTTTTACCTCCTTGCATAAATTATTTCCTAGATTTTTTTTAAGGTGGTAATGTCACAGTTACTCTTTCTCTGCTACTGTGAGACAACATTCATGCAACCAGCTTAAGGGACAAAGATCGCTCCAATGAAAACTTTAAGACACTAAAGGATGAAACTGAAGATGGCAGAGAGCAAAAGGAAAACACTTTGATATATATGCAAAAAGGAAGGCTTTCTGAAAAGAGCTCCAATAGCACAAGGAATGACTCCAGATTTGACAAATGTGATCATGTGAAATTGAAAGGCTTTGGTGCAGCAAACAAAACAACCAAGGGTGGAGAGACAGCCTACAGAGCAGGCGAAAATCTCTGCCCACTACATATCCAACAGAGCACTGATACCTAGAAACTACAAAGAACTCTAAAAGTTAAACCCAAAAATCTCAACCAATCAATACATGAGCTAATTAATTGAATAGATAATTCTTGAAACAGCAAATATGAATGCTGGGTAAATATTAAGGAAAGTTTCCAACATCTTCAGCCATCAAGGAAATGCAATTTGAAACTGCCTTCAGATTCCATCTCAGTTCAATCAGAGTGACTGTCAAGGAGAAACCTACACAAACAAATGCCAATGAGGATGTGGAAAAAGATAAGCCCTTATTCACAGTTGGTGGAAATCTAACTTGCAGAAGCCACTGCATAAATCAGTATAGAAGTTCCTTGCAATTCTAAAAATAGAACTACCTTGTGATTCAGTTATACCACCCTTGAATATGCAACCAAAGAAATCTTAGTCAAACTATCCAAAAGCACTTGTACATTCATGTTTGTCGTCACACTATTTATGAGTCAAGATGTGGAACCTTCCTAGATGTCCATCAGCAGATGAATAGTGTTGCAGTCAGCCTGCAACATTGCTGACAAATAACCATCAAACGGCTTAAGGGAACAAAGGGTTTATTTCCTTACGATAGTCCGGTTACAGTTCTCAGTCCAGCTTGACAGGAGAGCACGCACCAACACCAGGGCCGAGGGAACTGGCCACACCATCACTGCATAATGGCTGAGAGATGGACAATCCTTACTTGCCAGACTAGTGTGTCTGGCCAAGTGAACAGAAGGATGCCAAGTCTCTCAACCAGCTCTCTGTGATTTATCCAGGGCCTAATCCCACCCACCATGGGCTGGGTCTTCCCCATCGGCTAGACAATCTCCTTCAGGGTTGCTCTGGGCTTAACTCAACCATCAACTCTCTACAACTGTGCCCAGAGCTCAAACCCTCAACAGTCAAGTTGACACCTGTGCTTAACTATGACAAATAGATAATGAACATGTGGTACATGTGTTCAACAGAAATTTATCCCGCTGTAAAAAATGATGAAATTATGTCATTTGAAGATGAAACTAGAGATCACTGTGTCAAAAAAAATCACACTCAGAGAAATATCTAGATTCAATTGCGTGAGCAATGTGAGTGACAGGAAGGTATAAAGGCGATTATGAATGGGAATAATAAGTCGAAAAAGAAGGGTAAAGGAGAACAAGAGACGATTAATCAAGAAATCACAAGGGGGAATTGTATGGGGGGGGGGAAGGAGACAGGCCAGTATGTGAAGGGAAGAAAGGAAGGACAACGCATAGAATAGAACAAAGTAATGATATGAATGTATGTGAAACTCACCAACCTTAGCTATTTCGTTATATACTACCAATTTTTTAAAACACTAAAAGAATTGAAATTTGGGTTTTGAATGTTAAAACCCAAAGTTGAAATCCTGGATGCACTTCCTTTAGTGTCATATTGCTAAACTATTCACTCTATCTGATCTTCCTCTGCCTAATCTAAACCCACAGTCCAAGTGAGATGAGAGAAAGAAATCAAGAATCTGTGGCCACGGCATCTGCTGCTGTGACTAGAACATAGGAATCACTGAGACTGTCAAGTTTCTCATGTGCACAGTCCACCAAACCCAGTCTTTCCTCCCACCACTCCCCTACAAGGAGGGGTAACAGTTCATTCTTGTCCTACACCTGAAAACTCCCTAGGGCGGCATCAGGCCTTGGGATGTCCACCAGGTTTATAGGAAGAGGCCAGGTTACTCTAGGAACAATTGATCATTTATTCTCCAGAGATTGCTGGGTCTCCACTTTAACCCCAGTCTCTGTAAGCCAAGTCTAAATTCAATTGCTGTGAAATTAACCAAGCATTAAACAAAAACTCCCAACCTGGCAGTTGGCACTGCTAATTGACTGGCTCCTTTTCATTGGTGCCTTTCTGCAGCTAGTTGAGGAGCAGAGCTGTCAAGAAGTCCCCAGAGGCGCCAGGAAGCTATGCAGACTTGATTTGAACTGACAAGGCACAACAAGCTAATATCACAGGCCACTTTGCATGAGCCACGTGATCCTGGAAAGGCATTCACAGGATGAGAGAGGTGCTAGAGACAAAGCCTGTTCAAAGACATGGCACCAGGCCAGTTCAGGGCAAAGAGGAGCCAGGTCGAGAAGGAATGTAGTGGTCGGGTTCACACATCATACAAAATAAGAAGCAGCAGCTCTCTAAATGCTTACCTCCTCCTTCAAGGAGTTTCTAAAGCATCTCCTCTCTGTTCATTGTCAAAAAAAAAGGATTTACGCTGGGAGAAGGGGAGGGAGGGGGTGAAAAGAAGGGGAAAGGGGGGGGAGGGTGCAAGGGAGACTGGGGAGGGGTGGAGGGAGAGAGGGGATGGGGTACCTTTTAAGTTTGTATGATTGGGGAAAAAGAAAGAAAAAAAGAAAGAAAGAAAGAAAGAAAGAAAGAAAGAAAGAAAGAAAGAAAGAAAGAAAGAAAGAAAGAAAGAAAGAAAGAAAGAAAGAAAGAAAGAAAGAAAGAAAGAAAGAAAGAAAGAAAGAAAAGAAAGAAAGAACGAACGAATTTACTGAAAGCTTGTTGAGAAAGGTGTTTTTCCCAACCTTTTCCACAGAAACCCTCCACACACATACACACTACACACTCATCCTTTACAAAGTGGAAGGGCCATATGTGCCAATGTGTTTGAATAGATGTGCATGGGTCTGTTTCTGCTTACTATTTATCTCAAAACCAGTGCTTATTTGCTAAGCACTGCGGCTACCAGTGGCCAAGACAAGAACAAGACAGTAAGAAGAGGCCCAATACAGGCCTCTAGGAGAAGGAAGCTGTTCGTTCAAGGTACAGGGACACTCCATTTATCACCCTATCTATACCTGTCTAAATTGTCTTCAACTACTTTCATGGGGTTCATTTCACTTCAACTTCCTGAAGTCAGATTTAAGGATTTAAGGACAGGGGCTGGTGAGCTGGCTCAATGGGTAAGGCACCTGCTCACAAACCTGATGACCTGAATTTGATATCCAGAAGTACACAGACTGCATATGACCCTTCTGGCCAGGTGGTGACAGTCCAATGTTCTCCTTGCACATATGTAAAGACTCAGGAGTATACATTCACCTTGCTGCTTCCCTGTACTGCCAGTCTCCCCTCCCCAGCCAAAGGTCACACATTTTACTAATTGCTAATGATTTAAAGCATTGTGCTAACAGGTGATAGCAATGATGACATTTTTCTAATTAGTCTGCAAATCTGAAGTAATGTTCAGAGCTAGCCAAGGAGGCTGGGGAAGTCTGTCAGTGCTAAGGTTCAAAGGCTGAGAGCAGTCTAGTTATCTGAAATTAGCTGAAGCAGAAATCTAGCAACAACCGCTATAATTGGGGTTCTAGGTGCGGGGACTTCTGCTGGCTGTGGAAGTCAGGAGCTGAGGCCTCTCCTGGCAGAGCTGCCCTGCTGCCCAGCTGTCCAGTGCTTCACAAGTTCATGCCAGTCCTCAGGAGCGCATTTTCTAAAGCATACAAGGACACAAACTGCTCTGTGATTTCCTGAACCTGGGTTGATATCTTGTAAGCACTGAAGAGCGACCCAAGTCAGCAGGACGCCTGCTCAATAAAAATGGTGCTAATCTCAAATTCTAGCCTACCCACAACACATGTCTATAACCCCAGTACTGGGAAGACCGAATCAGGAGTACCTGGGAGTTCAAGGCCAACCTGGGAAAATAGTGAGTGCAGAACTACCCTGGACAAAGTAGTGAGCTCAAGGCCAATCTGACCTAAATAATGTCACTAAATCCTGTCTCAAAACAATGAAGTAAAGATGTTAAATAAACATCATTCTGGGCTGGAGAGGTGGCTCAGGGGTTAAGCCTCTGCCTTGCAGGCGGAAGGTCCTGAGTTCGGATACCAGATCCCACGTATAGACGCCAGGTGGAAGTGGGGGCGGCCTGCGATTCTGGTCCTGGTAGGGCGGAGCCTGTGAATCCCGGGGCAGAAGGAGGTGGAGGCGTCCATGGTGGTTCCCGATTCGTCCGTGGTTCTACACACATACACATATACACATGCGCGCGCACATACACACACACGCACAAATTTTTCTTAAAAAAAAAAAATCATTCTTTGTTCTTTCTAGGAAATGTACCTGAATCCTTAATACTCTGGTTTATTTTGATTAGGAATATGTGTGGCTATTTTTAGCTTTGTTTCTTGCACCAAAGAAAATTATGTATTCTAAGTTCTAAGTTCAGTTCTAAAAAGAGTGACCTATTTCACTGAACAACATTTTGCCACCATCTGTTCTTATTCCCTGGTTTTGAGTTCCTCCCTCTTTAATGACCTTTGGTCTCTAACATTTCCAGCACTGGACACTGTTGTTACTGTTAAAGTGGGTAAAGCTGGACCAAAAACTGCTTCCATAGATTCATTTGCAGCCTGGACTAGAGGCTTGTCCATGTATCATCATGATCAGTAACCTAAGCTAATGTACAAATAGATACAACCTGCTCTTGTCACCAGTCTCGGAGTCTCATCCAATCAGAGCAGCCGAACTCCAGTCATTCATGGGCAGCTAACTAGTTAAACAAGGATGGAAGGAGGCAAACCCAAGTTGTCCCATGCATCTGTCTCTGTACCCCTCCATTTTTTGGCATTTCCCTTTTATGATTATGAATATAACCTGCATCATATAGTGAGGCAGAGCATTCTTAACTATGTTTGGTCCAACCCTAGACCCACAAAGCAAATTAAGATCCACAAAATTAGATTTGCTCTAATTTTTTCTATGAACTCTTGCAGACTAGGGCCTACAAACTAAAGCATAATCCGGGCTCTAACAGGACCAGGTAAGTGTGCAAAAATGTGCAATAAATCGATGGCAATAGTGAGTGGGTTGGTGAGATTGCTCAGCAGGTCGACACCTGTGCCACATCTGATGACTTGGTTCAATCCCTGGAGCCCACGTGTGGACAATGGAAAGAGACGACAGACTTCTGAAAGGTATCTCTGACCTCTGGATGTGTACTCTAATGCACTTGCTCTCTCTCTCTCTCTCTCTCTCTCTCTCTCTCTCTCTCTCTCTGTCTCATTGCCTCCCCATTTCTCTCTCTTCTCTCTCAAATAAATAAATAGAATATTTTGAAAAAGAAAAGCATAAGAGGTCAGACATTTAGTAACCTTGGATAGGCCACAGTGTTGCAGTTCACCATCGAACAGCTTAAGTGAACAAGGAGTTTATTTTCTTATGATAGACTGGTTAAAATTCCTCATCCAATTTTGAAGGAGAGCTCATACCAACACCAAGGCTGAGGGAATTGGCCACCACCATATGGCTGAGGGGTGATCCTTATTTTCCAGACCAGCATGTCTGGCCAAGTATGCACAAGAATGCCAGCTCCCTCAATCAGCCCTCCGTCTTTTATTCCATGGCCTAATCCCACCCACCATTGGCTGGGCCCTCCCTATCAGCTAGACAATCTCCTGCAGGTTTGCTCTGGGCCCAAGTCAACCATTAATTCTCCACAAATGTGCCCAGAGCTCAAACCATCAACAGTCAAGTTGACACCTGTGCCTAAATATGACACACAACTAAAATCACTTGCATATAATTTAAAAAAGAAAGAAATGTTATTTTGAATAAATAGTCTGTTGCTAAGTTAGACTAGATGGCCAGTATAGAAATTTAGGTTTCAATCCAGAGTCTATGACCAGTTGATTCCCAAGTTTTCAATTTGTGGATTCTATATTAGTTCAGATATTTAAATCAATATCACTATGCAAATCCATATGGTAAATTCAACTCATTTACCAGTACACAGGTGAATTTTGAATATTCTGGAAACAATTACAAAAATATCAATGGCACAGACATTCCAATAAGTCATTTTTACTCTTTTAGGACTGAAAGGCTTATTTCCACAGTTGCTGGAGACAGTCCTCTAGCCCCAGAGCATATCAAGTACAGGAGCAGCCTGTACTTATACAGTTATTTACAAAAATACAGTGGCCAATACCTTGTTAGCACCTGGGGAGAATTTTAAAGTCTTGCCAGTTCAGAGCAGTTTGTGGGTCAAATCAGTTGTCACTATGATTGCCCAAGCGTCCCTCTCCTCCTTCTCATCCTTCCCCAACCATTTCACTTCTGGCACTGACACTGGGAGCAATTCCTAATAAGTCTCTTACTAACTAAGCTCTACCCAAAATCTCCTTCCTAGAACTAGGTAGGATAATCATTAGTGTGAATATTTGTTCTTCCCTCCTCAGCAGATAGAGTTACAAACGCTGTGGGTTACTTTCATCCCACTTTGGAGAACAATGATCTAAACCTATAGCTTCCACCCAAAAGAATGTTCTGAAATAATTAAAATGTCCAGAATGGCTGCAAAACATTTGAGCGTGATTAGTTTAACTGAGGAAATAACCCTTCAATCTGAATCGCCACATATAACTGGCAACAGAAAATGTAAGTTATTTGTACCCTAGATAGGCAGAGCAAAGAGTCTGATTGTTGGTCTAGAGCGTCTACTGATGAGCTTTTTTATTGTGAGAAGGTAACTATAGAGCAATCAGTGAAATATACATGCAAGGAATCTTTGATTTAATCACCATAGTCTGTAAAACAGGAAAAATTCCTCAGCCCCTATTCCTCAGCAGTGGTCCCGACTGCTCTTGGAGCTGGAGACAGCAGTTTTCACTTTAATAGCCAGGACGGCTACTCCAGGGGAAGAGACCAGGCCAACCATCTGCTTTGGCTTGATAAGTTAGTGCTGATGCAGGTGAGCATTACCTGATGAGTCCGTTTTCTCCCCATAAATGCTAAGCTTCCATGGAGAGATCTGTTTAAAGATTCACAACTCCCATCCTGGACAAAAACCACTGTTAAACCCAAGAATTTAACTCAATAGCAGTAGCTTAAGACTTTAACAGGCTCTTGGGGATATATTTGGAAATGAAGACCCAATACCTTTGGAATCTAAATCTCCTCATGATTGGAAAGGACTAAACCCAGGGTGCATCCAAAATAAATAGTTCTGTTATACTACTCTCTCTCCTCAGTCCCTCATCTCCCACTATGTGATTATCAGAAGCAAATGGGAGATGCGCTCAGGCCTAGGAAGCAACAGATACCATGGTGCCCTGGGAGCTAGGAAAGCTATTTGAGGTGTTAATGCACTATTTGCTCCTCCAGAGAAAGGTTAAAAGTTTTGGCTCAAATCACATGTGAAAATGAGGTTGGTGGCCTGGTTGTTGCCCCGGTGGACATTTATCCAGAGTGGAGACGCCAGGCCCAGCTGGTGGTCCCAGCTCATCAAAGCCACCAGACAGGAGACCAAGGAAGGTGAGAAGCCTAGAGTGCTTTAGAAATAGAACACATCCTCATTTTATCCTAAAACCGTTACTAAGCTATACACGAGTAAAAACTCCTTTGCAAAGCAGCCATCACAAGCTCTGCAGTTGCCTATCTCAAAATTGCCTGTCCTCTCCCTAGTCAGTGCCTTAGTGCATGAAATATCCTGGAGTCTACAGTGCTCTCCTTCCCTTCTACCTTAAGTGTCATAGTTTGAATGTGAGTTGTGCCCTGTAGTCTCATGTGCTTGAATCCTTACTTGATGTTTGAGAAGATTGTGGTGACTTTAGGAGGCGCAGCCTTGCTTTAGGAAGACACATAACAGGGAGTGGGCCTTGAAGTTGGTTAGCCACACCCTGCTTCTGCTAGTAAGTCTGCTCTTACATTGTGCAGTTTGCAGTTAGCTCTCTCTGCCTCTAAGATTGGTGCAACCTGAGCCGCCTCTAGCTTCTGCCAGCCTGCCAGAAAGAAATAAGAACTGTGAAGTTTTATGGGGAAAAATGTGAGAGAACACTTAAAGAGCCAGCAAAATGGCAGCTATTACTAAAGAGGTCATCACCATAAATGAATCAACACCTACTCTCTATTTGGACAATAGAAGAAGCTGCACCCTGAGAACAAGATCCTCAGGAAAGACTTCCATCCATAAGAGTGAAAATTATTTTGGAATAATTTCAAAGGAAATTGCTTATTTCTAAAGCAAAAACCCAGGAGAGATTTTGCTCAGCATTAGCACAAAGGAAGCTGAACTACATGTGATCCAAGAAGACCAATTTCCATCTAAAGGTTATAGCAGAACTTGGCAAAGTCATCCATATGGTACTGATTTTAGGGGCTTTAAAGATGTAAGAGTGAGGAGGTCATGGACACCTCCTCCAAGGTTTCAGAGAGTGACTGAAGCTAGGCAGTGTATGACAGGAGTAGAAGACCAGGAAGGGCATTTTGTGCTGTGGAGTTAAAAAGTCTGGTTGGCCACTGAGATGTGAATATGTTAGAGATGCCAAAGTCAATGTGGGACTTCTATAAAGGAAAGTTGTATACAAGGGAGGAGCCAGTCCAAGAAAGTTATGTGTTTTTCAGACAGCTACAATGGAGGGATGGAACCAAAGCCCTTTGGAACTGAGATGATTTCACAAGGAGTTTTATATGCTGGACTTGGAGCTACAGGATTTAGAGTCTGTCCTGCTAGTTTTCAATCTTGTTATAGACCAGTCTTTCCTGAATATTCTCACATTCCTCCTTTATGGAATAGGAATGTTTATTCTGTGTTACTGTATGTTGGAAGTGTGTAACTTGTTTTTTTAATTTACAGAAGTCTTTAGGCTTTAGAGTTTAGGACTGTGCTGGGAACTGATGTAGGTTATGTGACTTTTAAAGTTGAACTGAATCAATTTGCATCATGAGGTGGTCATCACCTTTGGGGGCCAGGAGTGGAGATATCACAGTTTAAATGTGAGTTGTATCCACAGACTTGTGTGTTTGAATCTTTCCTTGATGTTTGAGAAGGCTGTGGCAATTTTACGAGATGCAGCCTTGCTGCAGGAAGGCACATCACAGGGGGTGAATCTTGAGGTTTCCAGCCTGCTTCCACCAGTATGTCTGCTCTTATAGTGCATGATTTGAAGTTAGCTCTCCCAGCTTCTATGATGGATGTGACTTGAGCTTCCTCTAGCTTCTGTATCCCCATGCCTTTTCTGTATCCCTCTTCCAGAACTGTAAGCCAAATAAATCTCCTTTTCTTCCCATAAGTTTGTGTGACTCACAGCAGCAGAGAAATTAACTACTACTCTGAACTAACCTGAACTTGATAACCAAGATTCATCGTCTCTAGGGCTTCAATTGAAAAAATAGCTGAAATCTTTTTGTGACTTCTGTGTAGGAGCCATGCTACCATTCAGAAATCGTGTCCGGAACATGGATGTGAAGAAGAAAGATAGAATGCATACTTTCTGAAAGAGTGTAATCTTTCAGAAGAAATGAGTGTTTGCAAATGCTCTATAGTAGGAAGGGTAAGATGCTATGGGAAAAGAAATAGGGAGAAGTTATGTATGATACAGTGACTCTGGGAAGTTTGTTTGGGGAAGAAATTGCTAAGACAATGATCTGGAAGATAGTGAGTGTCCTCGCTGGAGACTCTGTTCGCCTCAGCATTTATCAGTACCTTGGTCAAACCTGCATCAGAACCTTTCCCATTACCCCATGTCTCCTGGGACTGCATTACTCACCCCCTTCACTACACCTGCCTACTTCCACATGTGACTATCACAAAGCTGTTCATGTGCATTCCATTTCTTCACTCAGAATTCTACTTCCCACATTCTCTGGAATCAAATCTTTCTACTTGTTTCAGTCAATAATACAGGATCAATAACAGCAGGTATCACTTCTGAACAAAAGATTTAAAAGTCAGTGTACAGTTTGCCATGGTCTTTTCCTTAGTCACAGAGCTCAAATGATGAAATGAGACTTCTAAAAACCGTAGTCCCTGGGTTCCTAAGAAAAAGGGTCCTTAAGAGACTTAGATGCAAAATATGGGCACAAAGTAAACTTTTGTTCTATTAGGCTTCTAAAGTTTGGGAGGGTATTTATTACTGTACTGCAATGTAGGTTAGCTTGCTGTTGCAACATGTCACTTTCCTCATTCCATTGTGAGCTCCTTTAAAACAAGAGTTGTTTATACATCTTTTGCAGTTCCAAGACCTTCTTCTTAGAATATGCTAAATAAAGGGTTGTTGCATTGATACAGAAGTGTAGCTCAGCATCGTTTTGAAAACGTCCTGATAGCATTATCATTCAAATTTTGCAATCTTTAAGAAAGATAAAATGATCATAAAACTGATCACAACAGAGAATTAATATGGAAAGTGATCACTGTGAAATCAATAAAAGCAGCATCCTTGAAAGCGATATAAATCATACAGCATAAGGTTTGTGGCGAATGGCTCCAGGGTTAAAGGTTTTGCCTCCCAAGCTAAAGGACCTAAATTTTGATCCCTAGATCCAACATGAAAATTCCAGGTGGAAATGGCAGTGACCTGCAATTCTGGCCCTGAAAGGGGCGTAGGAAGCCCTACAGCAAAGCAGTAAGGAGGTAGAGCAATCAAGGATGATTTCCAGTGTCGCCTTTGGGCCTCCACAGGCGCACACACTCAAGTGCCTTCTTGTACTCATGCCCCTTCCACACACCAATCATGTAGTATAAGATGTAATATTTGGGAAAATAGCCCACATATTTGCTTTGAATGCTGACTTGAATAGAATACAAATAAGAAAAAAGAAAAAAAGTTTAATAGCATCCTGGATCACATCCATTATTTTTGTAATTGCATGTCTGTCTAGCTGACACTAGGGGGAATTACTTCATATTCACAAATCAAGGAGAAAGATCAGTAATTAGGGAAAGAATCAGTTCCCCAAAGGTTTCAAATTTGGAATCAACACAATTACTCCCCCCTTGAAAAACTATATCCGTTATTTGAAAGCTCTTCTCAAGGTTCTGAGTCATCTTATTTATAATGCTTTATCTTCAATTATTTTTCTCATTGTGTTTTTCATGGAATACATTTCCAATTTCCTGCTTAATTCTCTGTCTACACCCGGGGGGAATCTAAGTCCAGTCATTTTGAAACTGGAACATATGTACTGTAATTATGCAATACAGTGTCCTCCAAACATTTAAGGGACAAATATTTGTTCTTCATTATTCCTTGTGTTACTCTTTCACTTGGAACTGGATCCTTTGCTAAAAGCATGAAGAGACTTGAACAAATTTGGAAGTAGATATCCTTTTCTAGCGTGTCTCTAAAGAGAAGGCATTAATGATGTTAGCCTTTAGAACAGCTTTAATTTACATATCATTGAGGAAAATTAATCACTGTGAATTCCAATTAAAAGGTGATTATTCAAGCCAGTGTTGGGATAGCTAATTGTTGCAACGCATAACCTGGACCCATAATGTTCAAAACAGTAGAAATTCATCTTTTTCTCACTTGCAGACCAGTGTTCAGACATTCATATGTAGTCATCCCTCCTCTGTTAGGTCAGTCATAGGTTCCTTTCACCATCCCATGCACAGAAGCCCATCCAGATAGCTACAGAAAAACCTGGAGGAGACACACCAATTTCCTTTGACTCCATGGCTGATTCAGTCTGTTATTCATAGCTAAAGCAAAAGAGACTATCTAGTATAGTGGACAATGGATTTGTAAGAACACTAGGTTGATGTGCAAATATTAGTGAAATTTGAGGAAACAAATGAGAAACAAAGGTGTGAAAGAACTCATTTTGATTTCTCAAGTGATTTATGTGATAACACCATCTATCCAGCACAAGGAAGTTAAGTCTGAAACGATTTGATCAATTACAATTTTCTTTCCCAAGATACTAGGAAGCAGGATGTAATCTGTGTGGATTGCTTTCGAGGTATGGTCTTCAGCCACCTGGGAATCCCTGAGACTCTTTCTTTTTCTTTTTTTTTTTTAACATTTTTTATTATTATTTCCGCTCATACAAACTTAGTAGGTACACCGGTTCCCTCCCTCCCTCCTCCTCCCCCCGACTCTCCTGCTCCCCCTCCCCTCAACCCTCCATCCCTATCCTCCAGTGCCCCCCCCCCCAATCCCCAGAGAATCCTTTAATGTGCCTGCCAGTCTCTCCTCTGGGCCCTCCTCTCCGATGACGTACAAGGACCCAGTGGCATTTCCCTGAACCCTTTCCTGTGTTCCCCTTAAGCATAGGAACACTACTGTGGCTGTCAATCCTTTACCTCCAAGGATCTTGGTGCCTTTAGCAAATGCTAGACTTTGTGGGGTCAATAGTGTGTTGGAAATTGCGCAGGGCATGCAAAGTCCAATTATGATTGCTTTGGCCCTAACTAGTGTGGAGAATCTTGCATATCATTGCTCCTCCCATCCTTGTGCTCTTACACTCTTACCGTCCCCTCTTCCGCAAATTTCCCTGAGCCTCAGGATGGGGAGAGATTAGGCTGGCCTAGTTCTAGGTGGTTGATATAGAGTCTCTGAAGTTCTGGATTGTGGTTTTATTGATTTTCTTTTGCAGTTTTGCTGCTCCTGTAATGCCCTTCACTCCATCGTGATGGGCATTGTATGTCACCCCCTGGCCAGAGACAGAAAGCTGTTAAACTAGAATCTTGTTATAAGAGCCCATTCAAAGGTAGATGTAATAAAAGTAGGAAACCACAGTGAGGGAGGGGTCAATCACCCATTTGCAAAATGGTTACTTTTTATCTGCCAGACTATATGCCCTCCCCTTCTGGTGAGCTCATACCCCCTCAGTTGAAATGATCAGGAACGAAAGTCTGTGAACTTAACCAGATGCCTGAGAATCTTTCTTTCAGAAGAACTAAAAAACTTTTATAATAAACATAAGATGTTATTTGTTACATTCATTATACTGTCGTTATATTCATGTTGTAGCATCAATGCTGAGGAAACTTGCCTGCATTTAACACAAATTGAGTCGTGGGCTTATTATTTTTTTTAAAAAGTGGGACATGAAAAGTTATAAGGGCAAGTAAAGTATAGGGGAAGACTTATACACTACTGGTGAGAATATAAATTAGTTTAGCCACTACGGAAATAAATCTGATTGGTTCACAAATGTGGAGGAACCAACAGATTGTGACTTCTGTTCCAGTAGACACTACAATCAGCTAACAATTACCAAACTTTTAGATCCTGGCCTCAGAAACTTGTACTTCCCAAAAGCAGCCAAGTTCTTCCTCCAATATTATATTTTTTTTGCTTGTGTATATATGGATGTGCATCTGTATATGGGTTTGTGGGTTAGTGTAAGTGTGTGCTGGTATGCAAGAGGGCACTGTGTGTGCATGTGGAGGTCCAAGAGTGACTTCAGGAATCAACATGGGTTGCTTTCTACCTTCCAAGGCTGGAAGTGCAAACTTCTGTCATTTTCATGTATAATCTGAGATCTGAACTCAGGTCCTTTTGTTGGAGAGGCAAAGGCTCAATCCCTAAGCCATATCACCAACCCATGTATTTCCTCTTGATGGCAAGGGTCTCTGTAGATCATGCTTCCCAAAAGAACACAAGAGTTGCTCTGTGCCATTTATCCCTCACTGTGGCAATCATAGCCTGTGAAAGTCCTTTCAATCTTTAAAATGTTTGGAAGATTTTTCAAACATCTGATCTCCATCTTGATAGCACCCTTAAGGGTTCATATATTTTATTGCAAATATCAACTCATTTAATTTTTCTCATTAAGTTTTACTCTTCAACCCTTTGAGAACTTTTTTTCTAATGCTAGAGTTTATCAACGCAGTTACTTCATGCAGCCTTCAACTATCAACATAGCATCTATTTTGTGCTAAGCATCTCACAGGCACTGTCGAAGAAACACACTTCCAAGTCTCCTCCTGGAAGACTACATCTTGGTGGTCTGGGGGTTTTCTTTTGAATCTTAAAGAGTAAGATAAGGTTTGAAATGAAAGGCCTGGCAATGTGCAAAGGGCACATGTAATTCACCAAATATTACAACAATATAATGCCATCAGATTTGTTTTTAGGAAGTCACTCAGAATTCATGGTGTCTTCCTTAGCTGTTTGAGGATTGTACTGTGAACTTCTTTTTAGACATTTCTCTTTCAGTAACTTCTCTTTCAGAAAGAAGTTAGTGGGAACAATAGGATGTGATGTAGCCTTGTGTCTCACCAGACCAAGAATATTTGGTGATATGTGTCTTCTATGACAAGATTACATGGATGGATTAAGTAGTAAAGCTATTGACAGCCAACCAAACAAGCTTCATTGCTAGAAAAGACAGCTCTTTGCTTGCCAACTCCTAAGTCTCTTCAGGGGACCATTACAGCAACTCAAAAAAATGAAATATACCAACATGAATCAATTTATTACCAAGTAGCATAGACTACTAGAAAGAAAATGATTTTTTATTTCATTACTATTGAACTGTAAGTAAAGACCTTTGTTGTTCTACTGACCCCTCTCTATCTCGGGGAGGGGGAACCACTTTAGTCAATAACCCCAAATCTAAAGAGTAAACATGCTTCTGCTTTTAGTGGGATTTTCCCACTCAACCTGACTTAGTCACCATGTTTTGTTCTTGAGCAGCCTTGACCTTCTAAAAGCCACCATGGTATATGTGTTCAGTATTACTCCTTCATGTCCTGCAGGTTCTGTTGTGTAGAAATCAACAAACTCTCCCTCTCACTCTCTCTCTCTCCCCCATCCACTGGGGGAACTCTTAATTCTCCTAGCTCTAACAGAAATCAAGAACATAGCATAAAAATACCGTTTAATGAGACCAACAGTTCATCAGCCTCCGTCTCCAGGGAAACCCACAAATATGCACCTACCCAATAATCATTCTTATTCATTAACTATGAAGAGAAAAACAAGAACTAAAAGCAGAGAAGGATCAGGAGCAGTTTTCTGTCTCAGCCAATGAAGACAGGTTTCTTAAAGCTAAAAATGGTCCCTGTTGAAATTGCTGTCTCCAGATTACAGTTAGCAGAATGGGGAGCATCACAGATCTGACAGAAATTGCCAAGCCTGTTTCAGAAGGTCCTTCGAGCCACATGCTGCCTGTCAGCATTGCCGTGTAGCAGAGCAGACAGGTGGCCACAGTGACCCTGCTTGAGAGCACACTCTCCAGAGGCCTTGGATTATTAGCATCTGCCCTTCGGCCGGCATGGAATTAACTTGTTCTGAGTGTGTGACAGTTCTGACGGCTACACGGTTTGCAGCAAGGACCCGGGTCACATGCTGCGACATGCACTGGTTGTCACTAACTGTGCCACTAAAACCAGACACTGCCTTGTCAGAGGAGACCAGCACCTCTGGAGACAGAGGCCAGGGACTCAACTTGTGTCTTGCTCATGAGGGTTTTATTCAGTTCAAGGACTGAATCGAGGGACCTGACAAGGGACCTGATAATTGCAGAGAGGCAAAGGCAGAGAGACAGAAAGGGAACTATAGCCTACAAATTTGGGAGTATACAAGAGACAATTTGGTGGGACATGGTGAAATAAGGCTTGAAAACCAATGATTAAAAACTCTCAAATCCATCTACTTCATACTCATAAACCCTCCACCAAGAAACTAACACAATCAAATTTCCGGTATCAGATTCATACTTTCCAGTATGCTAGGGAATATAAAGACCACATAAATGCTAACACAAGATAGCAGCCTGACAATGTTAGATAAGACTCATCTTCATAAAAACATGAAGTGCGTAAACTACCCATCTTTTCACAGACCTGTGTTAACAGCGAGGCCTGAAGACTCACGGAGCTGCAGAGAAAGATAAGGACTGGACGACACCAGAGGCATCACAGAGAAATAGTGTGACGTTAACCCACGATGCCTTCAAGAAATGACCTTGATCTTCCTTGGGCTCTGCAGTGGCTCAGGGTCCAAGCTCCCTATTCAGCAGAGTCCAGAAAGGCTGTCAGCTAAAGGCCAACCTGAGCACCTTCACACGAGCTCTTGGCTCTATTTCATTCACTCTTTGTGTCAGTCAGGGTTCTCTGAAGAAACAGAAT
Source organism: Typhlomys cinereus (assembly GCA_023101885.1). Taxonomy (NCBI): domain Eukaryota; kingdom Metazoa; phylum Chordata; class Mammalia; order Rodentia; family Platacanthomyidae; genus Typhlomys; species Typhlomys cinereus. The sequence goes on from JALPQD010000082.1 coordinate 5,598,620, forward strand.
CTCTAGAATGTAATATATAAACGAGTTTTTTAAATTAACTTTCAATAAAAAACAGTGTCCTTCTAAGTAGCCGCCGTAGCTGCTTCACAAAGCCAAAAGATCCCAAGAAGGTCTCAAGTCTTTACTTTTCTGGAGGGTCGAAGACGCTGGGTTCTGACTTTGGTGAAGAACAACTGGGCTCCATCGTCAATGAAGAACAACAGCTGGGCTCCGACATCAGAGATGAACAGCAAACAGCAACAAGACCTAGAGACCAGGCTCCAAAGGCAGCGGGAACAGCAGCAATGTGGGAAGGATGAAGCTCTGAGTCAGCCAAGGGCGGACGCAGCAGTGGCAGCAGCAAGAAACAAGGCCACCAAAAGGATGGGAGGAGCAATGATCTGAAGATTCTCTACACTAGTTAGGGCTGAAGCAATCATAACAGGACTTTGCATGCCCTGCGCCATGTCTAACACACTATTGACCTCACAAAGTCTAGCATCAGCTAAAGGCACCAAGATCCTTGGAGGCAAGGGATTGACAGCCACAGTAGTGTTCCTATGCTTGAGAGGAACACGAGAAAGGGTTCAGGGAAATGCCACTGGGTCATCGGAGAGGAGGACCAAGAGGAGAGTTAGGCATGCACAAGAAAGGACTCTCTGGGATTGGGGGGGGAGGCACTGGGATACGGGGAGGGAGGGAAGGGGAGCAGGGGGTTCAGGGGGAGGAGGAGGGGGGAGGGAACTGGTCTACCTATTAAGTTTGTATGAGCAGAAATAATAATAAAAAATGTTAAATAAAAAAAAAAAAGAAACAAGGCTGCGATGCTCTAAAAGTGAACAATGCTAGAAGAGTGGACTCCACAGCAAATCAACACAAGGTCAGGGAAAAGCAAGTCCCTCTTCCTTGTGCTTCTTATTATCTGGTCCACCACTGGAAAGTGCCACCCACTATGGGCTGGGTTTCCCACAGCAATTAATCAAGTACCTGCAGACTTGTTCAAGGACCTGTTCCAACCATTAGCCCTCCATAGCTGCGCCCCCAGTCTGTAGCTGTCAAGTTGACACTAAAATGTAACCATAACACTCTTCCTTCAGGAAGGAGTCAGAACTACACATCCTCACAAACTTCAGCCAACCTGATATTTCTTATTCTGTCCCTCCATGTGGCAGGAACAGTGAGCATCCAAAATTGCTCTTTCTTGAGATGGGCTTGAGCTAGACCATATTAACTACTTGAAATTGGTCCATTTATTTAATCTGAGTTTCCCCTTTCTTTTAATATAAAAGAGAAAAGAGAAATTAAATGAAAATATCTATCACCGAATTTGGTATTTGTTAGCTAATTGATGAATGTTCATTTCTATCTTCTAATAATGAAGGTAACACATAATCGAATATAAATTTGTACACTCAGTCTCTGCAACATTACTTAATAGTCGATGCTCTCTTGCAGATTCCATGCTTTGTAAATCCATCTACTTGCCACAATTTTATGTCATTCCAAAGTCAGCATTTGTGGACCCTCCATAAATCTCTGCAAGTATGCAGAGCGACAGAAAAATCGAGTCCCCAAATAAGCGTACTTCTGAGAATGAAAAAAAGCAAGCCCCTGCTTTGTGGGCGTGGGAAAGGAATCGAGTCACTCTATGACAATGTGTAAGGTCAATGAGGAGGAGGTCTGGGTTCTAACTTTGGTGAAGAGAAACTAACATGAGAAAGAGAGAAAATTTAAAAATAGGATTTTTATTAGAGCTAAAGGCTTGGTGGCCAAGGGAACCATAGCTTTGCTTTAAGGCAAAAGAACAGTAAAACAGAAGAGATGGGACTAGAGATGGCTCAGGGATTAAGCCTTTGACCCAAAAGCAAAAGGACCTGAAGTCAAATCTCAGATCACATAAAAAAAAACCCTACTCAGAAATGGCAGTAGCTTTCACTTCTGGCCCAGAAAGGTGGAACCTGGGAAATCACAGAGCAGAGAATTAAGGAGGTAGAGCAACCCAGGATGATTCCCAAAGTCACCCTTGGGCCTCCATAAGCACATATACTGAAATGCCCTCATGCACACACGCAAGCTTACATACACATGCAAAAGAAATTAAATGTAAAGAAAGAACAGAAGAGATGGGTTAAAGCTGGGGAAAATGGGGAGGTAGTGGCCATACACAGCATGCAGAAAGGAGTCTACACCAAGCCCTCCAGTGGGGGAGAAATCTGCAGAGCCCCAGACAAAAGAGGTGGACTATCTTTTATGGCCTTAATATGTTGCTAAGGAGCTACTAGGGATGCAGAGCAGTGCAGGGTGGGAAGTGAAAGAATGTCACATATGGTGGGCTAGAGAGGGCTCAGGGGTTAAGCCTCTGCCACAAAAGCAGAAGGTCCTGAATTCAAATCCCAGTTCAAAGCAAAAAGGAGGTAAAAGCAATCCAGGATGATTCCCAAAGTCATCCTTGGGCTTCCACAGGGACACACCCACCCTCTGATACACATACAAAATAAATAAAGCTTAAAAAAATGAAACACCACCTAAGACTTAGGAAACAGCACTGTTGGCTATGGGCAAGTATATTGACGTGTGTGTGTGTGTGTGTGTGTGTGTGTGTGTGTGTGTGTGTGTAAGAGACTTACTCAGAACAAAGTTCTGAACTAATCAGCAGAAAATCCCATGTCATGTGCCTATAAACCTGACTCTCCATTTTCTTCAAGTGCCATGAGTTCCATTTAGCATTCAAAGTGATTTCACAGACCATAATACCAAGGATGGTAAGGATCCTTGTGTAACCACACATCACCACTGTTGTGAGAGCACACAGAGTACGTGTCACAAACCTAGATGCCACGTTATTTGAGTTATTTGGCATGGCTTCATGCCACAATCATGATCTTGGATAAGGAAAACTTTTATGAAGTTGTTGACAATATCGACAGGGCATAGCATTTTACAGTAAACTGTTTTTATAAGCAAATGAAGTGTACAAATAAAACAATGGCAAAAAATATAGAATATTTGACCTAGTAGCAAAATCATTAGTGTTAGGAATTAAGTATGTGGTATAAACAACTGTATACTTTTTTATGATTGGCAGTACATTAGGTGCGCTTACCCCAGAATTACTACAGTAACACTGTGCAATACAGTGCGTTACTGTTAGATATTCCGATCTCTGCCCTTCAATTAATCAGCTGGATCAGTCAACTGGCCAAGAATCCCACCTCTGTCTCCCACTTCCAAGTAATCTGATCAATCAGGAGGCCTGCCAAAGAGATGAGAGGAGTCTCTCCCAGTCCTTCTACTTATCTATCCTCCATCCATCCATCCATCATCTATCTATCTATCTATCTACCTTTTTCAAATCTATCTCTCTCTCAGCAACACATGAAGCAAGAAACAAAAACCATCAACATTTGATGTGAAATCCATTCATTCTTGAACCTTTAGCTCATAGAGCGACACTTTTACTCTCCTCTCTTTTAAATATGTTTCTTCCTGATATTAAGGACTTTTGCTGTTTTTTCCAAAGACGAATTTCTGGGGCTGGGAACACGGCTCAATGATTAAAGTTTTTGCATCACAAGCAAAAGGACCTAAGTTCATATCCCCAAATACCATGTTAAAATGCCAGGCAGAAATGGTGGCAAAGTCAGGCAGGGCCTGCACTTCAGGCCCTGGAAGGCAGAGCCCGGGAAACTCCAGAGCAAAGCAATAAGGACGGGCAGAGCAATGCAGAATGGTCACCCTTGCATCTCCACAGGAACAAATACTCAAGTATTCTCTTATACACATGTCTGCACACTTCTATACACCCACACATACACACACGCATGCACACACACGCATGCACGCACACACTTGCATGTACACTTACAGGAGCTGATACAGGACTTCTTCACCACACAGTAGCTTGCCAATCTTGGGCTGGAGAGATGGCTCAAGGATTAAGATTCTGTATTGAAAACAGAAGATACTGAGTTTGGATCCCAGGTCCCATGTAAAACACCAGGCAGAAAGGGTGGCAGTCTACACTTCCAGCCCCGGTGGGTGGAGCCTGGGAAATCCCAGTGCAAACCAAAAAGGAGGTAGAAGCAATCCAGGATGATTCCCAAAGGAAGTCACCCTTGGCCCTCCACAGGAACACACAGTGCCCTCTGATACACACACACACACACACACACACACACACACACACACACACACACACACACACAAATATTTTAAAAAAATTAGTTTCCCAATCTCTAAGCAGCCCTCTTCACAAGAGTTGACAGGACTCCCAGCTTCATTTAGAATCTGCAGTGCTATTGTTTTCTATTTTAAAAATGAGCATTCACAAGTCTTTTGGGAGCTTAGTAATACATTAATTCAAGAAATGAACCTAAAATCTCTAGACTCGTTTCACTATAACAGTTCTCATAGTTAGGTAACAGGATTTTTTTTTACATTTATTGTCATCTTATAGGTCTAAATGTCATTATGTGCCAAGCATTTGAAATTGAAATTCCACACCCATCCTTTGAGTCAAAGAGGTGTTGAAGGAAGATTCCTCTTAAGCCTCAAATGGAGATAATTGAGACCACTCGAGGATGGTGAGAGGAAGCTTATTACATACACACACACACACACACACACACACACACACAAGCTAGAAGAATCCAACAATGTTGAAGATATTCTGGCAAAGACTTTTAAGATCACAGCGAGTCTTATAGGAAAATAGTTAAACGCGGGGTGGGGGTAGGTGAGGTAAGAGTTCACAAGCAGGCTCGTATGGAGCCTGTATGTAGTATGTCTCCAGATGTTTGCAGCTGGTCACCATACTTCCTAAACATGACCCCCTTCTTATCTTGCAGTGGGGAATTACCCCGACCACGAGCACTCTAGACTCTGAAGGTGCGGGTGGGGGAGGGGATGACTCCCTTCTCATCCCTTCTGGTGGGCAGAAGTTTCAACCCTTTTCTGCCTCAGAGGGAACTTTTAAGGTGAGAAACTGTGTTATGATAAAGGTCTAAACCTTCCTATGTTGCCAATCAATTTGTGACTGAACAGCTTAGGGGAAACAAGAGTTTCTCTTCTGACTTACGACTTTCAGGTTACAGGGACAGGAGAATTCTTATGGTCGTCTAGGATCTTAAAATGCAAAGAATGTTTGGGAGAAAGGAAAAGCCGATGCAAAGGGAACAAGCATGGCCTGGTCATTATCAAGTGAAGAACGGTACCGGGCAAAGCTGGGGTATGTGCTGGAGCTTTACAAGATGACCCCATCTTTGCTGGACACTAAGTACTTCTCAGAAGTCATTTTGCATAACACTTTTTTTTCCTTCCAGTCCCCTTTCATGAACTTAGACACTCGTAAGGTCTTAGTCTACATTTAGTAAGAAAGCAGATGAGATACTGAATTTTCTGAAATCAGCTCTTTTCATATAGTCAACCTCTCAGTCAATGCAGAGCAGAAGAAAGATTCAACGTGAATCTTTCTGGACATTGTCTTTTTCACTATCGTTTCCTACCCTGAATTTTCACTATCATTTCCTACCTTTCTTGAAGAAGACTAAGAATTTAGACAATTCTAAATGAAATTCCATCCTTTCAGAAAAACTTGGGATGTTTTAGGGAGGAAGGGAGTTCAGTGACTATCTGTTTCATTTCCTCTATTTCAAGTGAAAACATTGTTCTGGGAAAGTATAACAGACTGGGGATTGTGGCTTATTTCTGGTTTGTCGTCTCCCTTGTCTCCTTGAGTATATGTCCCATATCTAATCCATGACACACATGGAGCTGTCATTCCTATCACTGCATCAAATAAACTACCTGTTACTGTCCTGGCCCTGAATTTTGGATCAAATGATACAGTCACCACAATTATCACATCCTGCTGTCTCTAAGCTCCAGATATGCCTTTTCCAGTTCTATTCTCTCTAGCCATAGTTCATCCAGACCCATGGTTTCCAAGGGCACAATTGAGTAAAAGATCCACTAACAGAGGCATCAAATTTAATAGAATCATGGGTAACTTACCAACTTCCTCATTTTACCAAGACTGATAAGACTGAATTTCCAAGAAGCCAAAGCACAACCACAATAACATAGTTTACAAGAGATGAAACAACTGTACTGTAATCACTCAACAAATATAAAAAATAAAGAAGTTAGTCAATATACTCAGTTGGTACTTCAGCATTACAACAGGTCTTTAAAAATGCAAGCAAGCATTCTGGAGCCATTAAGACAACTCAGGTCTGATCTGAGTTTTATCCCCAGAAACTTAGATGGTAGAAAGTAAGAATTGCCTTCTGAAAATTGTCAGAAAACAACTTTCTTCTGACCTCCACCCTGGCATGAATTGGTGTGAACCGTCTCTCTCCATCATAAAGAAAGAAACCTTTCAAAAGAAGCATCACAAATATGTTCATATGAAGCATGTTAATAATTAAGACCTTTATTTCTCTCCTTGTTGAGTGTCTGTGGGCTCTGGTTTCCTTACTAAAGCAGTATTTTATTGACCTAGAGTATCAAGTAAAATGATTCTCCTGAATGCCTACCTGAAAAAGCAACCAAAAATCATTCTCAGGGACTTAGTGAACAAAAGGAACACTTTGAATAACACACAAACACTTGCTCTAAAATTTACTAGCACTTTCACATTACAAGCAAAAGCACTGATATGCTAGGATTCTAGCAAAAATTTACCCAAGTCCAGATGTTAGGTCACGGAGAGAAGTTTCTCAGGCTGCTGGAAGCCAGCAGAGCACCTTGTAAGAACACTTGCTCTCCGTGATTAACAGAGCAAGCAGCAACTTCTCTTCATGAATCTGTGTCATTAGAGAAAGGCATTGTTTAAAGGTAAGCATTTAAATTAGGGAGTGCCGGCCAATGGACACTCATGGGAAATATCCTGTTACCTCCCTAGGAGGGAGACTCCTCCTATTTACTGCTACTGAGCAAAACAGCTACACCAGCTACGCCACTGTGGTCTTCGCCACCCATCTGCATGCTTCTAGTCTCTCCTAGAATTTTCTGATGAATTGTTTAACATACCAGCATCTCTTCATAATCCCCAGGGGTTCAAAGACCCAGAAAACTATAGCTATAGTTGTCATCTAGGAGCATTCTTCATTCCTTCATTCATAGCTCTCTGGGGTCGGAGGATCACAGGAGGACACAGTCCACTTAGAAGGTTTATGTTCCCAGTGTAGAAGCCAAAGAGCCCTATAGGCCGTTGGTATGTCTATCTTGTGTTCCAGCTTATAAGGAATATCTGTCTGTGCCCATTCTCTTTTTATTATTATTATTATTATTTCCACTCATACAAACTTCACAGGTACACCAGTCCCCTCCCTCTCTCCACCTCCCCTCCGACCCCCTGTTCCTTCCTCCCCTTCCCCCTCCCTCCCCATCCCCCAGTGCCTCTCCCTCCCCAATCCCTGGAGCATCCTTTAATATGCATGCCAAACTCTCCTCTGGGTCCTCCTCTCCAATGAGGTGCAAGGACCCAGGGGTATTTCCCAGAACCCTTTCCTGTGTTGCCTTTAAGCTTAGGAACACTACTGTGACTGTCAGTCCCTAGCCTCCAAGGATCCTAGTGCCTTTAGTCCATGCTAGACTTTGTGGGGTCAATAATGTGTTGGACATAGTGCAGGTCATGCAAAGTCCTATTATGACTGCTTTGGCCCTAACTTGTGTGGAGTATCTTGCGTATCTTACAATCTTACCACCCCCTCTTCCACAAATTTCCCCGAGCTTCAGGATGGGGAGAGATTAGGCTGGCCTAGTTCTAGGTGGTTGATATAGAGTCTCTGATGTTCTGAATTATGGTTTGTTGATTTTTTTTTTCGGTTTTGCGACTTCTGCAATGCCCTTGGCTCCATCCTGATGGGTATTGGATGTCACCTCCTGGCCAGAGATAAAAACCTGTTAAATTAGAGTCTTGTTATAAGAGTATATTTAAAGGAAGATGGAATAAAAGTAGGAGACTGAGGTGAGAGAGGAGTCAATCACCCATTTGCAAAATGGTTACTTTCTATCAGGCAGCCTATATGCCCTCCCCTTCTGGTGAGATCATACCCCATCAGTTGCAAATGATCAGGAAGGAAAGTCTGTGAACTTAACCAGATGTCTCATTACTTACTTGCAGTCCTTGATGGTGGCCTATTTTCTCTGCTGTAACATGGTCCTCTCTCTCTCTCCTTATTTCTGGTAGGGCCCTCTTTCCCCATCCCTCCTGTTTATAATCTTTACAATTAATGTAGGTATTATAGAGATTTGTCTTTGAGTGTCTCTAAGTGGGTTTGGTACTAGAATCCACTTATTAGGGAGTACATACAGTGCTTAATTTTCCGTGTCTGGGATACTTCACTCAATATAATTGTTTCTAATTCCATCCATTTCCCATTGCATTAATTCATCATTTTTGATGGCTGAGTAGTACTCCATTGTATAAATGTACCACACTTTCCTTATCCACTCGTCAACTGTTGAACATTTGGGCTAATTCCATGACTTTGCTATTGTAAACAATGCTGCTATGAACATGGTCGTGCTTGTGCTATCAAGGTGAATTTTTGCTGTATGGGGGGTTATTCCCAAAAGTGGAATAGCAGGGTCAAATGGCATTTCAATCTTTAACTTCTTTAAGAATCGCCAGACACTGTCTGTGCCCATTCTCATAGTCAACAGTACCCTTTTTGACTCTCAAAAGAGTCTGGATTTGGTCAATATCTTTTTTTTTTTTTTTTTTTTTTTATTAAAAATTTAATTATACATTTTAAAATTTTTTACCAGTTCCCTCCCTCCCCCCTCCCCTTCCCCCAGTGTCTCCCCCCCAATTCCCAGAGAGTCCTTTATTGTGTGCGCCTAACTCTCCACTGGGTCCTCCTCTCCGATGACATATAAGGACCCAGTGGCATTTCCATAAGCCCTTTCTCTTGTTCCCCTTAATCATAAGATTACTACTATGGCTGTCAATCCCTTGCCTCCAGGGGTCTCGGTGCCCTTAACAGATGCTAGACTTTATGAGGGCAACAGTGCGCTGGACATTGCGCAGGGCATGCAAAGTTCCATTATGATTGCTTTGGCCCCAACTATTGTTGAGAATCTTGCAAATCGTTGCTCCTCCCATCCTTTTGCTCTTACAATCTTACCGCCCCCTCTTCCGCAAATGTCCCTGAGCTCCAGGATGGGGAGAGATTAGGCTGTCCTAGTTCTATGTGATTGATATAGAGTCTCTGAAGTTCTGGATTGTGGTTTGTTGATTTTCTTTTGCAGTTTTTCTGCTCCTGCAATTCCCTTCACTCCATTCTGCTGGGCACTGTATGTCACCCCCTGGCCAGAGACAAAAAGCTGTTAAACTGGAGTCTTGTTGTAATAGCACATTCAAGGGTAGATGTAATAAGAGTAGGAAACCTCACTGAGGGCGGGGTCCATTACCCATTTGCACAATGATTACTTTTTATCTGCTAGACTATATGCCCTCCCCTTCTGGTGAGATCAGGAAAGAACGTCTGTGAACTTAACCAGGTTTCTCATTACTTACTTGCAGACCTTGATGGAGGCCTATTTTCTCTGCTGTAACATGGTCTCCTCTCTCCTTGTTTCTGGTGTGGCCCTCCTAACCCATCTCTCTTGTTCATAATCCTTGCAATTACTGTGTTACATAGGTTTACTTTTGAGTGTCCCAATGTGGGCTGGGCGAGTTTGGTACTAGGAGCCACCTATTAGGGAGTACATACGGCGCTTAATTTTCTGGGTTTGGGATACTTCACTTAATATAATTCTTTCTAATGACATCCATTTCCCAGCAAATTCCAGTAATTCATCATTTTTGATGGCTGAGTAGTACTCCATTGTATAGATGTACCACAGTTTCCTTATCCACTCGTCAACTGTTGGACATTTAGGTTGATTCCATGACTTTGCTATTGTAAACAGTGCTGCTATGAACATGGTCGAGCTTGTGCTATCGAGGCGAACCTCTGCTGCTTGGGGGGTTATTCCCAAAAGTGGGATAGCAGGGTCATACGGCATTTCAATCTTTAATTTCTTTAAGAATCTCCAGACGGCTCGCCAGAGTGGCTGTATGAGCCTGCATTCCCACCAACAATGTAGGAGAGTTCCCCTCTCCCCACATCCTCTCCAGCATTTGTCGTTGTTTGTACTGTGGATTTTTGCCATCCTGACCGGGGTGAGATGATATCTCAGGGAAGTTTTGATTTGCATTTCCCTGATGGCGAAGGAAGTGGAGCATTTTTTAAGATAATTGTTAGACATTTTAATTTCATCCCTGGTAAAGTTTCTTTGAAGTTCCAGGGCCCATTTTTTAATTGGGCCAGTGTTTTCCTTGGAGTTTAATTTTCTAAGTTCTTTGTGCACTCTGGACAGTAGAGCTCTGTCAGATATGTGGTTAGTGAAGATTTTCTCCCATTCTGTGGGTTGCCTTTGAGCTCGTGCGACAATCTCTTTATCTGAACAGAAGCTCTTTAATTTCACAAGATCCCAACTGTTGAGAGTTGGTAGCAGTGACTGTGCCATTGGATGTCTGTTTAGGAAGTGTTGGCCTAGCCCAATCAGCTCGAGGGAGTTCCCTATCCTTTCAACTATGGCTTTTAAAGTCTCTGGCCTGATATCAAGGTCCTTGATCCATTTGGAATTAAGTCTTGTACATGGTGACAAGTACGGGTCCAGCTTTAATCTTCTGCATGTGGAGATCCAGTTTTGCCAACACCATTTGTTGAAGATGCTGTTCTTTTTCCATTGGATTCTTTGGGCCCCTTTGTCAAAGACCAAGTGGCTGTAACTTTGTGGGCTTATATCTGGGTCTTCAATCCTTATCCATTGATCTGTGTGTCTATTTTGGAGCCAGTACCAGGCTGTCTTTATAACTATGGATTTGTAGTATAGACTTAGGTTTGGTATGGTAATACCTCCAGCTGTGTTTTTGTTACTCAGGATTGTTTTTGCTATCCTGGGTCTTTTGTGCCTCCATATGAACTTTGAGATTGTTTGGTCAACTTCTTTGAAGAATTGCTTTGGGATTTTGATTGGTATAGCATTGAATCTGTATATTGCCTTTGGTAGGATGGTCATTTTTACAATGTTGATTCTGCCAATCCAGGAACAAGGGAGGTCTTTCCACCTTCTGGTGTCTTCTGCAATTTCTTTCTTTAGGGTTTTAAAGTTTTCATTGTAAAGGTCTTTTACCTCCTTAGTTAGGTTTATACCAAGGTATTTCATTTTTTTAGGGGTTATAGTAAATGGCATGGTTTCTCTCAAGGCTTTTTCACTTCTTTCATTCTGGGCATATAGGAAGGCCTCTGATTTTTGCACATTTATTTTGTATCCTGCCACCCTGCTGAACTTCTCAATTAGTTCCAGGAGCTTCCTGGTGGAGTTTTTGGGATCACTCAGGTATAAGATCATGTCATCTGCAAATAGAGATAGCTTGACTTCTTCCTTGCCAATTTGAATCCCTCTTATGTCCCTTTCTTGTCTTATGGCTTCGGCTAAGACTTCAAGTACAATATTGAATAGAAGTGGTGAGAGTGGACAGCCTTGTCTTGTTCCTGATCGAAGTGGGAATGCTTCCAATTGTTCCCCATTGAGCATAATCCTTGCTGTGGGCTTGTTGTATACAGCTTTTATTATATTGATAAAAGTTCCTTCCATTCCTACTGTCTCTAGCGTTTTGATCATAAAAGGCTGTTGGATCTTGTCAAAAGCTTTTTCTGCATCTATCGAGAGTATCATGTGGTCTTGGACTTTGGACTGGTTTACATGATGAATTACATTTATTGATTTGCGTATGTTGAACCAACCTTGTGTGCCGGGGATGAAGCCTACTTGGTCCCCATGAATGATCTTTTTAATATGTTTTTGAATCCGATTTGCTAAGACTTTGTTGAGAATCTTTGCATCTGTGTTCATCAGGGAGATCGGCCTATAGTTTTCTTTTTTAAGTGAATCTTTATTAGGTTTTGGGATTAAAACGATATTAGCTTCATAGAAGGAATTTGGTAGTGTTCCTTCCTTTGCTATTTGGTGGAACAGTTTAAGGAGTATTGGTGTTATTAACTCCTTAAATGTCTTGTAGAACTCTGTGCTGAATCCATCTGGTCCAGGACATTTTTTGGTGGGAAGATTCGAGATTACTTCCTCAATTTCCTTATATGTTATAGGACTATTTAAGTAATTCACAACTTCCTGATTCAATTTAGGTAAGTTGTGTTTACTTAGAAATTCATCCATCTCTTTTGTGTTGTCAAACTTCACAGAGTATAAGTTTTTGAAATATGATGTTATAATTCTCTGGATTTCTTGGGTATCCGTAGTGATAACTCCATGTTCATTTCTAATTTTGTTAATTTGGGTTTTCTCTCTCTTGCTTTTGGTTAGTTTAGCTAGGGGTGTATCAATCTTGTTGATTTTTTCAAAGAACCAGCTTTTCGATTTGTTGATTTTTTCTATCGTTTTCTTAGTCTCGATTTCAGATATTTCTCCCCTTATTTTGCTAATCTCTTCTCTTCTACTGCTTTTGGGATCAGATTGCTCTAGTTTCTCTAAAGCTTTAAGCTGCATTGTTAAGTTGTTTATTTCTGATGTTTCCATTTTTTTGATGTGGGCATTAAGAGCTATGAACTTACCTCTTAGAACAGCTTTCATTGTGTCCCAGAGATTTTGGTAAGTTGTATTTTCGTTATCATTCACTTTCAGGAAATCTTGAATTTCCTTTTTAATTTCTTCCTGAATCCAGTTCTCATTCAGCATCATAGTGTTAAGTTTCCAGGAGTTAGTGTATTTTCTCTTGTTTGATGTGTTGTGGATGTCCAGCTTTAGGCCGTGGTGGTCTGATAGGGCACAGGTTAGAATTTCAACTTTCTTGTACATGTGTAGATTCATTTTGTGGCCCAATATGTGATCTATTTTGGAGAAAGTTCCGTGTGCTGCTGAGAAAAATGTGTATTCTTTGGTGCGTGGGTGAAAAGTTCGATAGAGATCTGTGAGGTCCATTTCTTTCAGGGTTTGATTAAGTTCCAAAGTGTCTCTGTTAAGCTTTTGACCTGTTGATCTATCCCATGTAGAGAGGGCGGTGTTGAAGTCCCCAAGAATTATCGTTTGGGGGTTGATTTCTTGCTTTAGACGCTGTAGGGTTTTCTTAATGAATGTGGAGGGGCCCGTATTGGGTGCATATATGTTCAGTATTGTGAAGTCTTCCTGGTGAATTGTACCTCTGACTAAAATGTAGTATCCATCCGTGTCTCTTATAATTTTTTTTGGTTTGAAATCCACTTTGTCTGATAGCATAATGGCTACCCCTGCCTGTTTTCTGCTTCCATTTGCTTGTAGAATTGTTGACCAGCCTTTTATTTTTAGAGCGTGCCTATCTTTTGTGGTGAGATGGGTTTCCTGCAGGCAGCAGATTGATGGATTGTGATTTTTAATCCAAGTTTGTAATCTGTGTCTCTTGATCGGTGAATTAAGTCCATTAACATTTAGTGTTATAATGGAGAAACTATTGTTAATTCCAGACATTTATTATGTTTAGTAGCTTTTATAAGTATATTGCTTCGCTTTTAATGGTGTTATATTTGCCTTCTGTTCTCCTGGATATGCCTGTTTTTTTCTTCACGCTTGAGTATCATTTCTAGCAGTTTTTGAAGGCCTGGTTTGGTGGCCATGTATCCCTTAAAGTTGTCTTTGTGCTGGAAAATTTTTCTTTCTCCCTCGATCATGACTGATAGTTTTGCAGGGTAAATCAGCCTGGGTTGACATTTTTGCTCATTCAATACTTGAAGTATGTCTCTCCAAGCTCTTCTTGCTTTTACTGTTTCGACTGAGAAGTCATTTGTTATTTTAATAGGTTTGCCTTTAAAAGTGACTTGTTTTTTCTCCCTTGAAGCTCTCAGCACCAGTTCTTTATCTTGAATGTGGAGTGTTTTAACTATTATTTGCCGCGGTGTGCTTCTAGTTTGGTCGTATCTGTTTGGGGTGCGGAATGCCTCTTGTATATGAATGGGCCTCTCTTTCTTTAGATGAGGAAAGTTTTCCTTGATGATCGTTTGAAAAATTTCCTCAGGGGTGGTATTTTGAGATTCTTGCTCCGGTATTCCATGAATACGCATGTTAGGCTTCTTCAGGGTGTCCCATATCTCTTGGATATTTCTCTCAAGTATCTTTTTGGCTTTAACAACCTCTTCCATTGAGCTGGCTAGTACTCCCACTTTATCTTCAAGGTCTGAAATTCTGTTTTCTGCTTCATTAGTTCTGTTGATAAGACTCTCTGTGGCGTTCTGGGTTGAAGATAACTTGTCTTTTAGCTCAGTTTTAAACTCTGCTTGAGTTTGTTTTAACTGTTCTATGCCGCTTTTTGTTTCTTGCACTGTTTTTCTCAACTCCTCCAGATGTCTGTTGTGTTCCTCTTCAAAGCTGATTGATTCGATTATGTAATTCCTCCCGGATTTCCTCTTTCATAGTATTGAACATGGTAATGATCATATTTTGAAAGTCGTTATCCTGGGTCAGGCTTTCTTGGCCTTTTTCCGCGGGTTTGTTCTTTTTGGAGTCTAACATTATGGGATTAATTTCTTCAGTGGGAGATTTGTTTACTTGAGTGTTGCTTCTCATGGATTTGCACTTTGACTTTGGCATTGTCATTTTAACTCTTAAGATCTCTCAATTTCACTAAACTGAATTATTTGGCCTGGGGTACTGGTGGGCGGGGCCTGAACGGGGACTTACCTAGGGAGCGGGGTGAGGCCCGGGTGGACCGCGTGCGTGTCCCGACTGGCGGAGCGGGGTGGGGCGAAAAGGGAGGATGGGCGCAGGGGGAGGTGCTCCTCGTTCCCTGGGCCCCCGCGCGGCTCCGGCTGGATGGCGGGAGTCGGAGCCGGGTCCCCGTGGGCTGACCTGGGGTCCTAGAGCGCGCGTTGAGGCCCGGCTGGATCTCGCCTACGCGTCCCGACCGGCGGAGCGGGGGGTGGGGCGAAAGAGGGAGGCTGCGCGCGTCGGCGTGGAGCTATTTAACCCGAGGGCAGCTGGGGCGGGGCCCGGGCGCAGGGGGAGGTGCTCCTCGTTCCCTGGGCCCCCGCGCGGCTCCGGCTGGATGGCGGGAGTCGGAGCCGGGTCCCCGTGGGCTGACCTGGGGTCCTAGAGCGCGCGTTGAGGCCCGGCTGGATCTCGCCTACGCGTCCCGACCGGAGGAGCGGGGGGTGGGGCGAAAGAGGGAGGCTGCGCGCGTCGGCGTGGAGCTATTTAACCCGAGGGCAGCTGGGGCGGGGCCCGGACGCAGGGGGAGGTGCTCCTCGTTCCCTGGGCCCCCGCGCGGCTCCGGCTGGATGGCGGGAGTCGGAGCCGGGTCCCCGTGGGCTGACCTGGGGTCCTAGAGCGCGCGTTGAGGCCCGGCTGGATCTCGCCTACGCGTCCGGACCGGCGGAGCGGGGGGTGGGGCGAAAGGTCAATATCTTTTTTTTTTTTACTTTTTAAAATAGATTTTTAGGCTAATATACAAAACAACTGTTTTCATTGCAACATTTTCAAACACATATCATAATTTTCTCATTTTCCTCCCTATCACCCTCCCTTTGTCCACCCTTCCATGTGTCCCTTTTTCCCTCACATATACTCCCTTCCTCTGCCTGCATGTCACACATATGTGCACATATGTTTAAATCTAAGCTCTATATATGATAGATAATTTAATATTTTATCTGTCTCTCACAGTAGCCTTGGCTATCCCTCCGTAGTCCTCTTCCTGGTCCTGTATATACTGAAAACTGGCTAGTCCACATGTGAGAAAACAAGGAACTCCAGCCCTTTTGAGTCAGGCTTATTTTGTGTAACATGATCTCCAGTTTTATCCATTTTTAATAAATTACATTATTTTATTGTTTGTGGCTGAATAATAAAATTCCATTATGTGTATATACCACATCTGTTGATGAATAGTTAGACTGGTTCTGTATTTTGACTATTGGAATGTGTCTGGTATGCTGACTGACGTGTGTGTGTATGCGTGTGTGTCCACAAATATACCAGGAATATAGCTAGATGGTGTGGTAATTCTACATTTAGTTTTTTAAGATCTCCATACTATTTTCCACTATGGTTGCACCAATTCCCGTTCTCACAACAGTGTGGGCAAGCTCCTCATCCTCATCAGCGTTTATTATCACTTATTTTCTTCCATGACAATCATTCTGATTCTGGTGGAACACAATCTCAAGGCAGTTTTAATTGGGGCAGTATATTTTATAGCTTTAGATATATGAGATGCCATATGCTTACCTCAAACTGAACATTTATTTGAAGCAATGTTGGGGCTTTACTAAGAAAAGAACAGCCGCGCACACTTAAACTTAAGTATGCATGTTGAGAAAGAGAGAGATGCTTATGGAAAGAGAGTAATACACACTCAAGGGGAAGTATGTGCTTCTCAAGAGACATTGCTGGCATCTTGGATGACTCGTCAACGGGCAAACCTCAATAGAAGAGATTATTACCCATGGGTTAACATGGGAAAGGCAAGAAATTGCAAGAATGAGTTGGATTTTCCCAGCAGAGTGTTGGCTTCCATTTTCTGTCTTCACATAAGGTTGTCCAGATGTGACTTGGCATCAGATGCGCGGTGGAGGTAGGCAGATTTGCACAGCTGATGATGCAGAGATGTGATTACATCAAAGCAAAGACAAGTGGCAGTCTTCTCCATCAGGCCTCTGGGCTCCGGCAGGCGGGGGCATTGTGCTGCACCACAACCCTACAGTTAATTGCATTGACTTCCACCGCCTGACCATTGCTTCTTTTTTCCCTTTGCCTATGTAACTACCTCATTTCCTTCCTCAGAGATTTCCATTAAGGGGTATGTTAGCCATAGCCACGCCATTTTATAAGACCCCTCCAGCAATTTTTGAAACTGACAACGTCAATTTAAAATAGCCGGTCATGAATCTATAATATAAACCTATCTGGATTCCTGCCTTCTGACTCTGTTAACCCTAATTGTGGTTAACCATGAGAGATGACTACCATTTACCTGGCCATCTTTCACTTTCCACATCCTACTTTCCTGACGACCCCTTAATAACTACTGGCAGTTCAAAAGGGGAGGAGTGTGAATTTTAAACTACTTTTGTTCTCTCATCCCTTCCTCTCCTCAGACCTGTATCTACCTCAGTTTGTGAGCGGTAGCTGAGACTTCGTTCTTCCACTGGATGTAAGAGGACTCCTCTGCAGCTTTTTTTCTCAAATATAACTTGTGCTGTTGTAGAACTAGTCGGTTCTCTTCCTGCTCCTCCGCCCATTAATATTACAGGATGAACGTCCACTTTCCATAGCTGCCTTCTACTGACCTTGGTCCACTGATCCTGTCTACAAGAATAAAGAAAATCTCTTGCTGTCTGGTCTAAGGGAGTCAGAGGCCCTGTGGAAGGCTTTGAAGCCAGAATTGGCTGCAATTCTAGAGGGCCTTGGAGGACCATCGTTGTTCACATAGAACTCTCTGTAAACACTTTAGCTGAAAGTTCCAGATACCACACAGAACTTCTTGATACAGTTTATCAGTCATCTCCTGCCATCCTCCACCCATCACATCCTGCAAACAAGAATGTACATCATTAAGATCTCAGAATAAACCAGGCAATTACAATTTCACCCTCTCACTGGAGACTGCCTTCCATTACATCCATGTGTCCTTTCTCCATCCTGAGATCCTGCATTCAAAACCACAGAAGAGTCAGTACAGATCCTGAGTTTGACTGTATCCTGTCTGCCCACCATCACTTTATGTTTAAAAGTCCAGAAGCACACCAGTTCTGGGTATTATCCAAGGAAGAAATATAAGCCTGCTACTTTGTCTTATCCATGTTAGATTAAAAGCCTTAACTGAGGACCAATTGTAAGTCCAAATCTTTAATGCTTAAACAGAACACTAGAATTTGCCCCTGTCCTTACTGAATTACACTAACAATAAATTTTAACAAATTTAAAGTCCATTTTCAAAATACACTGAAAACAAGTCTTTATAATCCTATTGTTTTATAGCCATTGGCATTTTGGATAGTCTCTTCCAGTTTTAGTACAAGTAAAACTTTTTTCATAATCTACAACATTACATTTGATATCAAGCATTAATCAAAACCTCTTTCCAAGTTTTTGCAAAGAATTACTCATTATAATTTTGAAGACTCTCACTGTTTTTCTAAGTTTCTATGTTACAGTTTAACAAATGATTGCCCTGATTTTCATATTCAATTTCCTCTGTTTTATTATTAGTGCAAGACATTTTGTTAAGCACTGAGAATACTAAAATTTAAATAAAACATACAGGCTTTTATGAAGGAAAAATATTGGATTTTAAAGACCAAATTTGAATTCTTGATTTTAATAGGTTTGGTGCCCTCTTCACAGTTAGTCACAGAGTTAAAGAAAGGAGGAAAAGGGCTAAAGAAAACAAAATGAGAAAGAAGACAAGAAAAAAGACAGGAGAGGGAGACAGAAAAGGGAGAAAGCGAGAAAAGGAAGGACCTGTAATTACAAGGATAAATTGAGGGTCTTACTTGTATTCTGACATTTGCTTCATGTAAATGATGGAAATACCACAGCAGTTCATTTGAATACATGCCAAGCTTCTCCATGAATTATAATAAATGTCAGCATCATTCTAATATTTAAAAACAAAAGCTATCTATAATTCAGACATGACCCTTTTTCCGTGTTGTGAGCTTCCCTGCGTAAAAGAGTCACTTCCCAGACCTTCAGGCCTCGCCTTCTCCAGTCACACAGCCATGCCAATTTTTCTCCACACAAACCCTCATCTCTACTCAGGTCTACTTACTAGGAAGCAAACACACACAAGAAGCTCAACTGCTTCATAATGGAGAAGTTGATATATCAGCATAAAATTTCTGCAGCTAAGAATTAAATCAATAAAAAAAATCATTTTGAAATAAAGGCTATTTGAAGACATGAGAGAATAACTAACTGGAAGGAGAGTGGATACTTGAAAAAAAAGAAAATTAAAGTGAGCTATGTTCACTGCTGTAGGTTTTATATTATAAAAACCTTCCCAGTCTAAGAGATGCTATAAAGCTAGAATTTCGGAGAACTGGGGTCTTTTTTCCTTTTCTTTCTTTTTAATTCCCTTTGATTTCCTGTTATAGTTATTCTGTTTGCTTCTGTGAGACAACATTCATACACAACTTAAAGGAGAAAGACTTATTCAGCTTATGGTTCCGGAGGGAATATACTCCATTATGATGGGCATCAAAAGCTGGAGGAGATCAAGTCACAGCCGTCATCATGGAGGTAAGAGCAAGAGGCAGACGGCCAGCAGTGTCGAGTAAAATCTCAGGCCCGCCCCGGTGACCTGCCTTCCTCCAATGAGGCTCCCCTGATAAAGGTGCCATGACCTTGACATCAGCTAAGGATTCAAACACAGCAGCTACGTGAGACAACTCACATGCAAGCCAGGACATTTTGCCCCTTGACCCAGAGGCTCCTGGCCACTTCATGAATGCAAAGAGCATTCAATCTAACCTCAAAAGGCCCCATAGACTATGGCAATCCCAACACATTTTCAAAGTCTAAAGCCTCTTTTGAAACTCTTAAGTGGCAGTCTCCTAATTGTGACCCATGAAGTCAAAAAGCAAATTACGAACTTCCAACATACAATGGCACAAAGTAAACATTCCTAAAAGACAGGAATGGGGGAATATCCAGGAAAAATCTATAACAAGAGTAGAAACCAGCAGATCAATCTCTAAACCTTGCAACTCCACTATAAGAAATATAATACCATATATTGAACACTAATTTGAGTCTCATACTGCCCTCTGAAGCACTCTGTCCCAGCCCTCCAGACTTTTACCATCTAACTGGTGCTGTAGTTATGTCTTTAAAAGGTAATTCCACCATTCTATCAAGTCAGTTGCTTGGTAAAACCAATGAATTTCAAGAGCATGTGCCTGCCATGTTTCCTTAGCTGTGAAGTGCATTTCCTAGTTAGAAGCAATGTTGTGTGGAATATAATGATGATGAACAAGTCTTTCCATAAGTCCATGGATAGTAGTCTTAGAAGAAGCATCATGTACAAGAAAGGCAAATCCATACCTAGACAAAGTACCTATTCCAGTAAGGACTGCCCTTTCATGATGGAAGTGATCCGATGTAGTCAAACTGCCACCAGGTTGCTGATTGTTTACCTAGGCAATGGTTCCATATAAAGGGATCAGTGTTGGCCTCTGTTGCTGATTTGCCACTCAAACTGCTATCCTTGGTCATCCTTAGTAAGGGAAAGTTGATGCTACTGAGCCCATTTATAACCTCCATCTCTACTACTATGCCCAGTTTGTTCACGGGCCCATTGGGTAATGATGGGGATGGCTAGGGAAAGAGGTTCACTGTCCACAGAATAAGTCAATTTTTGTACCTGATTATTGGATGTCTCTTCTGCTGAAATTACCTCTTTATGGACATTTACTTGGAACACAAGTATCTTTATGTCCTTTACCCACTTGGAGAGATCTATCCATATGTTTGTTCTCCAAATGCATTTCTCACCAATCTTCCAATTATGCTCCCTCTAAGAAATGATATAATATTTACCATCGGTAGACACTACCACTGAACATTGAAATGCATAAAGTAGTCACTAAAGTTAAATACACGAAACATCCCAAAAAAGCTAGCAAATGAAGTGGGAAAACATTTAATTAATGTAAAATATAAAAGAGAAGGAGAGAACAAACAACTATAATAAAGAGCAAGTAAAACAAATTAATAACTAGATAAGTGCTAAATGATAGACTTAATCCAAGCAAACCAAACCATTAAAAGTACAAAAAAGAAAAAGCAGTCTTATAGCATACAGTCTATATTCTCAGCATTTTGGAGGCAGAAGCAGGAAGATGAAGAGTTCAAGGTCAGTCTTCATTACATACCATGTTCAAAGCCAGTGTTGGCTACATGGCACCCTGTCTCAAAAAAAAAAAAAAGTAAGAGAAAAGGATTTCCAGTTCAACATGTAAAATCATGTACACTGAAGCAGAATATCAGGGTCAAGAATGAGGTCATACAAAAAAATGCTGAAAATATGAAAAGATCCTATGGGCACACACTAGAAAGAGAAACTCTTGAATGATCTGTTAACAGTCAAGAAAACACAAGCAAATGGCCAAATGAAATAATAAGGCCAATTCAAGATATGAAAATCAAATTCAACAAAGAAACACCGAAAAAAAAAGCCCAAACTGCAATTAAACAAGAAAACCACAGTAAGCGAGATAAAAATTTTAAAAGCCAGTAGAAAGACTCTCCAAAAAAATGAACCATGCAGAAGTTAGAATATCAGGGCAAAAAAAGCAAAGCAAAGGAACTTGGTTACTTAATAAAAGCGAATGATAAGTTCGAAAGAACTCACAAGAGGACTATGCAGGAACTTTCAGAAACTATGAAAAGACAAAACTTGTGAACAATAGGCATATGAGAGCTCTGAGGCAAAAGCATAGCAAATATATCATAGAATCATAGAATCACACAATCATAGAAGAAAATCTCCCAGATATGAAGACAGAGATGCTCATCCTGATACAAGAAGCCCACAGACTCATAGGACATGGAAAAAACTCACCAGTTGGAACTTGTCTAAAGACTTCCTCCTTGCTGGACAACATACCACCAGAGAGTATTATGGAAGCTACTGGGGGAGAAAAGCAGTCAAAGGTCTCATCCATCTGTAAGAGCTGCAAGTTGTAATAAAAGTCACCATGGCATCAGTGTAATAGTGGCGTGAATATCAAGGAGGCAACCAACAACTTTCTGATCAGATTTAAGGCCTGCTTATCAGAAGGGACCACACTCCTGTAAATTAGAACATGAATCTATGAAAGGGGAAGACAAAGGTCCCAGGGGAAGAGCAGATTATGAAAGTTCAGCTGTGAAGATACTAAACCAAACTGCTTTTTAAACACCTGTTATTACACTCATAGATTGGAAAAACATTCAACACTCAACCCCAAAGCCTCTTTCTACAGCAGAAGGTAATTACTACAGCAAAGACAGTTGGGCAAATTGCAGAAAATAAGTGACTGTGGACTTCTTGGCCCTTATCAGGATATCTAAGTCCCTTTCGCCCCCACCCCAATGTTCAAGGAACATCAAAGAAGACAAGGCAGTAAGATTGTAAGAGCTTGAAGTGGGACAATGGTGAGCCAGACAATATCTCCTGGACATGGCAAGAATTGCATGGGACCTGTCCTGTCAAAGGGAAAGATCTCAAGAATGCCACACTTCCCTATAAGTCTCATGAGAACTAATAGGAAAGGAAAGGAAAATACTAACCCCAATGGTATATCCACTGATATATCCACTGATTTATGATACTTGCTAAGCATAAGTCATGTCAAGCATATGACATCAAAGACAAACTAGATGAAACACAGTGAGCCACACGAGTGAAAAGACTTGAAAATAGATGAACCAAAATGGTTCAGCCAGAAAAACCTAGAAGAAAAATGCAGTAGTAGGCAGAAAAACAGAAGAATGAGTATTCAGTGGTAGGCAGAAAGATGGAAGAGAATTGATGGGCAGAAAGAAAGAATAGAACATATTCAGTGAAAATATGAGATAATTTGTTAAAAGATTGGAGATAAGTGTCTGACACAGAATAAAGGACCTTGAAGACAAAGTCAAAATGTTTGGAATTCTTTCTCCAGCCAGACGTACACTATGATTGATAGCTTATGTTCCATGAGTTTTCTAAGTGCTAAGTTGTGGGACCACATTCCAAGAAATTCTCAATTATTCTAATTAGGATGATTCAGCTACTCCATTACCTGTGAGAAAGCCCAGTCTTACCCACCACCCTGCCACCCCTGCATTCAGCTGCTACACCTGCACAAGGGTAGCCTTGTGAAAGACCTCTCTTCTAATGGATTGATTCATTTTCATTGAGCGTTGTGGTCAGTATCATTCTATGCTGTTAAGATAGATTTAAATAAATGGAAGTTTGTGGCATTCTGCCCTCTGGGCATGACACTTCATTGTGAAATCAGAGCATGAGAACTTCACTAGATTCAAGCCAATTCCCATTACCTTGTAGAAGGAGGAGCAGGCTCCTCCCTGTTCTGGAGATGTAGAAGCTGCCAACAATTACTGGGGGTGGAGAAGAGAATGTTCTTGGGGACCTCCTAAAGGTAACATGAACTTTCTCAGACAACTAAAGATTCAAACACATGAGACTGTTGGGGACAACTCGCATTTCAAACCATAACATAAACTCAATAAAATTCATTGGCTCAACAGGTCAATGTGAGCAGAATCATTTCTTTGGTCTTTCTTTGCTGTCTATCTGGGATGAATAGAAAAAGAAATAGGAAGATGGCTCAGGGGTTAAAGCCTTTGCCTCCCAAGCAAAAGGACCTGATCCCACACGAAAAATGTCTGATGGAGGCTAGAGAGATAGTTCAGAGATTAAGCCTCTGCCTTACAAGCAGAAGGACATGAGTTTGAATTCCAGGTCCCACGTAAAAAAGACACGCAAAAATGGCCGTGGCCTGCAGGACTGGCCTTGGTGGGCGGAGCCTGGGAAATCACACAGTGAAGCCAGGATGATTCCTGAAGTCATCCTTGGTCCTCCACAGGAACACACAGTACCTTCTGATACACTCACATGTGTGTGCGTGCACACACACACACACGTGTGCAAAAACAATTTTTAAAAATTTAATCAACAAAAAAGATCAAAAAGAAAAAAAAAATGTCTAGTGGCTAGGACAACAGTCTGCAATTCTGGCCCTGGGAGGCAGAGCTTTGGAGACTACATTGCAAAGCAATAAGGAAGTAGAACAATAACAGGATAATTCCCAATGTCATTTTTGGACCTCCACAGGCACATACACTCAAGTAAGCTCTTATACACACATCTGCACATGCGTGTATATGCAGAGATACACGTAATCAAGGATGTCAATCTCTGATCCACACACATGTGCCCAAGTACTGCACAAGTTTGCTCACACATGTAGACTTATATACACAAATACTATACATATACACATACCCAAAAAAAGATTTGTCAAGAAACATCACCCAACAGGGAAAGTAACCTCATGAATAAGAGATTCGTCCACATGAATAGATTCATCCACAGTCCTCAAGATCCTTCATTTTCATTTTCTCTCCCTTTCCTTCTCCTCTTACTCTTCCTCTCCCTTCACCTCTCTCTTTCCTTCTCCCTCTCAGTCTTTCTGTCTCTCAACCTCTCTCTTAGTTTCTCTCTCTCTCCTCCTGAATTCAGCTCAACTTTATTTCTGCTTCACCATGAAAGGGTAAAGAAGCTGTGACAGATAAAAGGCCATGGTCAAACATTTCCCCCAAAGCTCTACAGACAAGTTATTTTCAAGTTCACTCAGCCAAACTATGATAACAATCAACTAATGCCCAATAAAAGATCAATTATCTGCATATCAAGCATGATGCTGAAGTTGAAGGGTATGCTTTACCAAAGGCTTTAGACCAATCATATTCCCTTCTCTATTTAGACACCAATTTGAAAAAAAATAATTATACTTTTTTCAAATTCAAAGCTTCAGGTGCTATTGTTGACTGAAGTCCTTGAAATGTGCACTGATTACAGTGCCAATGCAATGTGCATTAGCAGAAAGCTCAAGTGTTACACAATAACCTTAAATCAGAGAGTTATAAGAGGCTAACAATGAAGGCGAAGTAATGCTGAAAGTACTAACCTTTTATTCTGAACTCAAGAAATGCATTAGAAAATATATTTTAAGAATAGGTCAGAGAGAATGTAAATGCAAAGGAGAAGAAAAGAAGGGGGAGTAAAACTCCACCAGGCTAGGGAAAGAGAGAATGAGGGTGAAAGGCTGTACCTTAAAAAAGATATGCATAATTTAGAGGCTAGAGATTGAAGAGACTCCAGGACAAAAGTCCCATCTATTTAGATAGAGTGGCTATGGTTTCAACAAGATGCAGGAAGATGCTGCCTGGAGTCTGAGAGGCAGCATTTGAATTTGAGAGAAATCACATTTCCATGAAAATCTTCAAAATTAAATCCCATGTGTGCAGTAAAAAACCAACACATCCATTCTACCAATGTTTAATTTCCAAAAGTCCATAATAACTTATGATTAAGCTTATGATTAAGCACTTTAACAAATCTATTATTACATGTTAACATAAAGAACATCTTTGTATGGAAAATAACTATATCCTCCCTAGAAAAAAAAATAGAAGGTTGACATTGATTTACATTTCTGCAAATCTTGTTAAAATCTGACTTAAGAGAAGACAGTCAGATTCTCACATCTCCTGCTCCAAACACTATATCACACTACCACATCTGGTAGCCTTCGTAAAAGCCCACTCTATACTTCAGAGCTAATCAGAGCAGTAAAGTCAGGGAGCACCTCCATATTACTAGGGGTACACCGATATCTCCAGAACTTCCTAATTAGTCTTCCTCAGTGGAACCCTGAAAGACATTTGGAGAATCACAAAGGCTTATACCACATGAACAAGAAGTACATAGTCTACCAAAAAATGAGACCTGAAAGAGTTCTCACAAAAGACACCATGTCCCACGCTGCAACACTGTCTCAATGATGACTGAGTCAGAAGATAGGATTAACCACCCAGAAAGGAGGTATGCACGCATTCCCCTGTTCCTGTAATTTATAGCTCTGGAAAGACATGAGCTAATGAAATCAATACTTCCTGTAATTGATGTCAAGTGCATTTTGTAATTATGTTTTGTGGTCTATGACTTTTATGAGCTTGCTTCATAAAACAATTAACAACTCTGCAAAAGCAATACTTTTGACATTGTTATTTTCACTGAAAAGCTTCTACTAGATCCTTGCTGTGGAAAAAAATAGTATAAGTAAACTTTAGGATTTTAGTACTTCCAAAAAGAAAGTATTTGTCCTATTTCAAAACAATTCAGGTTTGTAATTATAAATTCCTCACAGATAAAATTGATTAGTGGTTAAGAGAATACATTTGGAGGTGGGGCACATGGTCCTTCCCAATATTACCCCTTACTACTTGTATAATCTTGAACACTTGATTTGGCCTTTTTGATGCTACCATGTGTTAAAGGAAATTATAACAGTCACATCACTAGAGGTGCAGGGAATTTAGATTTAAAAATAAATTCATGAGACATGATCACTATCTCAGCAGTAAAAAGCACTAAAACCCAGGAGGAATCATTGACTCCTGTAACAAAGAGTCTCTCTACCCCTCCCTGCTGCTTGGGCTGTCGCATGGTGAACACAGTCTCCAGGAAGGAAGTGTCATGGTTGGAATGTGAGCTGTCCCACAGGCTCATGAGTTTGAATCCTTAGCTATGCTAATGCATGGAAAGGTCATGGCAACTTTGGGAAGTGGAGACTTGCTGAAATGGGCAGTTCTTGAGGTTTGGGAGTCCAGCCCTCTTTTTTGGAAGTTAAGCTGGTTTTACTCTCTCTGCCTCCATGATGATAGCTATGACCTGAACCACCTCCTACTTCTGGATCCACCAGGCCTTTTCCACTCTAATGGACTATATCTTCCCTCTGGAACCATAAGCCAAATAAAGCTCTCTTTCCTCCCCTTCAGCTGTGTCCAAGCACTGTCTTGCAGAAGTAGAAAGAGAGGGATCTGCAATGAGTGACAGTGACAGGGAAGAAAAGCAAAGAGAAGGGACGGCCACAGAATTTGCAGAGGCAGAGCGGGGGATCCTGGGATTAGACCCAGATCAGGAGGACACTGAGACAGAAGTTGAGCAGAACATGAGGAGTCCATGTCTGAACTCTTTAGCTCCTTCTGTGGGCAGGTAATGAACCCCTCGCGACACAGCGGCTCTGTAATGGATGGCACGACGGGCTGCTCGTGCTAGCGCATGAACACTGTGGTGGACTCCTAGTTGCCATGGTTATTGTCTTAAGCTGTGATTGGTAATAACCACCTCCCATGTAAGTGACAGGTTTCAAAATTTGTATCTGACCTAACCTTGACTTCAGTCACCTGAGAGACAAACCTGTTTAGAGAGGAGAAGGTTTACCATATGGACAACCATTCATTAAATACTGGCTATCTTCCTTTTCCTGCTTGGAGTGAACTTTTCTTCCCCATCCCTTCTATGCTGAACTAACCTTTGCAACCTTTTTTGGCTAATGGACTAGTCACAGATGGAGAAACAAGATTTAAACCTACTTCATGCTCTTGCTTCTGTTAATGCTCCATCCAAAGAGATGTTCTCAGTAGCGGCTAGCTGTCAGCTGGAACCTCAGAATGAATATACCAGAAGGCGACAATACTTCAACTCACAGCCCAAAATTATTATACACAGACCCTGTTGACTAAAGCAGTTTCTCAGTCTATATGGCCAAACAAGTCAATTCAGGTCTATGAATGTGAGAACACATGTTGGTTGGTTGGTTGGTTGGTTGGTTGGTTGGTTGGTTGGTTGGTTCTTAGCAAGGCACGAATTTGTGATATGTTGTCACTCTTTATTATTGTGACAGTAGATGATTATTTGGCTAGGCAGAGAGTCTGGGAAAGAGTTTTATGTATCCTAAAAAGTGACATACCACAAAAGAACTGCGGGTGGGACACTGGACCCATTATAGCCATCTTACAAGCACGAGGAAGTCAGAGTAGCTCCAAGAAGACTCTGGCCTCCTCAACATTGTCAGTAGCGCTGAACCCACTCACCATGGAAAGCATACAGCTTGTCATCCCTCTGTTTTTTTATACTCCTATTCATGTCCTTAAAGACAATTTTCTATTTACTGCAAGAGTTTTCCAATGTTTTTATCCCATCTAAAAATAAAAACAACAATACCATGCCAAGGCTGTTTATGCACTGCTGAAAGAAGCAGAGACAGCCATCTCTTCTACAATAGAACGCTTCACCTCCGTGAGACTGGCTACTATGGGCTCTTTCCTGTCCAGCAGTCTGTTTCACTAAATGCTTTCTCTGTGAGGCAATTGTATTTCTGATGCAAATAAGAAGGTTCTAAATTAGTCTCATTCATATGATCAAATGGAAGTTGTCAAAGGCTGGGATGGGGCTAGAGGATATGTACAGTTTTTACTCAGAAAGAGAAAAGCTTCTCTTATGCAAAGGAAGTTCTAGAAATATGCTGTCTAACATCTTCAGGGTGGTTGACATAATCATACTCTATACTGCAAAGCATTTTCAGAGGATATAGAAAGAGAAGATCCCAGAGATGTGCTCAGGAACCTCTGAAAGAATAAGGCACGTCTATGTAGTGGGGTTTTTCTCAGAAGAATTATGGTTTGGAGCAAGGCATCTGATGGATTTGTGTGTTCAATCTCTGAGCCTGGGACTCATCCCAAAACCATATACTGTAACATCTACTGGAGTCCACACCACACTGTAAGTCTATCAAACAAGTATTTCATGGGATTTTTATTCTGCCAGTGTCCTAAGACCTCAGTATAACATTGAGCTTCCTCAGATAAAACAGCTTCTCTGGACCTGTTTCTTTAAAAAATATATATTTATTTACTTATGAGAGAGTGAGAGAGAGAATATAAGTGATGGTATATAGATAGAGGGGTCAGAGAACAGCTTTTAGAAGTTGATTCTTTCCTTCCACCTTGTGGGCTTCTGGGGATCAAACTCAGGCCACCAGGTTTGTGAAGCAAGCGCCTTACCTGCTGAGCATGGACCTATTTCTTATTCTACATAGCCTCTCAAGAAGCATCTATCCTTGGTTAATAATCCTTACTTCACCCATCCAAAAATGCGTACTGAATATCCACCATGCATAAGGCATTTTGCTAGTTACTAAATTCTTCACTAAGCTTTGATGTTACCTACAAACCATTTTTGCACAGTTGACCCTGCATAATGGAAAGCAAATGCTTAAGTTTTATTAACTGTTGAAAACCTACATAGCAGCCACAGTGGTCTCTGAAAATGTGAATGTAAGCATGTTAATCTTCTTTCTCTTTCTTTTTTAAAATATTTTATTTTGTGTGTGTGTGTGTATCAAAGGGCACTGTGTATCCCTGTGGAGGGCCAAGGATAACTTCGGGAATCATCCTGGGTTGCTTCTACAGCTTTCTTGCTTTACTTTGGGATTCATTCCACCAGGGCTGGAAGTGCAGGCTGCATCTGGCTCCTCCTAGCATTTTTACATGGGACGTGGGATCCGAACTTAGCACCATCTACTTACCATGCAGAGTTTTAACCCCTGAGCCATCATTCAAGCCCTTTTTCTCTTTCTTAAAGGAAAATTCAGATTCATTCTTTGGGCCCAGGAAAATGATTTGCCTCAAAGCAAAATGGCCTGAGTTCAGATCCTCAGATCCCACACAAAATTGCCAGTGAATATGGCAGTCTATAATCCCAGCCCTAGAAGGCAGAGCCTAGGAAATTCCAGAGCAAAGGAATAAGAAGATAGAGTACTCCGGAATTATTTCAGATGTCATCATTGAGGTTCACAGGCACACACACTCAAGTGCACTTTTATATGTATGCCTGCACATGCACATATACTCACCCATTTGCAGCACACTCACACACACACACACCCCATACACACATGCATGGGGAAAAGTTATTGCTTGGCCTATCAGCTTTAACTCTCTCTAAAATCAAATTTCCCCACTTAGTGTGCTCCACAGCTCTCGAACATCATCTGCTACCATCCACCACTGTCTGAAGTTCCTTTGCCAAAAGATCTCACAGGCTTCCTGTGTGTAATGAGCAACCTCACAAAGGCCCATGGACAGCCTGTCTCACTGCATCCGTCCCATTCCCAGCAGACTGACTCCTGGGAGACACTCGACACGCCTATTTTGAATGAGTTAGCTCGTAGTATCTGGTTCTTCTTTGTATCTTACAAACATCGCTTCTTGGCCTTTTGATTAAGATCAAGTATAGTAGTGTCTGTTCTTACAAGTTTCATCTCTTTCAAATACTCCTGGAAAGAGAGGCAGCATATTCTATTTCAATAATTTCTTTTTTTTGATTGGAAATCTCCATCAGCTTCATCAGTCGCTCTCCTGGGACTGGCCATATTTACCATCACCACTTTTATGCTTTTAGTAGTAACCAGTAAGCACATTAGCCTCACATGCATCCTAAAGCCCGGCCAACTATCTCAGCATTGTGGCAAGGCCCAAGAAAAACTGAGGTCGCCGTGATATTTATTATTTAGAGTGATTTTCTTCTATCAGATACCGGATTCCCCATCTAAATCCCAAAGTTAAGTATTTGTCTTCCTTCTCTCTATTAACCACAAAACCTGGTGGTAAACTTGTGGGAATTTTTTCAGTGCCACCAGATCAGTGGTTTTACCAGTTGTTATGAAACTCAAAATGTGACATTGTTTTTAAATCTATGTTAAATTCTAACTGTGGTTTAAGTAAGTCCAAAGAACTTAAGTTTGCATGGTGGCACAAGCCTGTAGTCTCTGTACTTGGGGCTTGAGGATGGTGGACACAGGAAGAGCAAGAATGAAAATCATCCTTGACTACTTAGAGAATCCAGAGCAGTTCGTGCTGCCTGAGACCATGCCTCAGCAGGGAGAATAAGAGAAGATTAACATCTGGGGAAGAATTGCACTGAAGCACCCAGCGTGGTTGCTCTGCTTCCAGATGAGTGACATGCATGATGAACTAGAAGGAGGGGACGGCAGCTGTCTGCAGTCCTTCTGCCGACCTCTGCATATGTCCCTCTGTAGGGCAACTCTTGTATCCCATTTTCCCATGGACACGAAAGCTGGACTAACCCTTACCACTCAGTGACCCACACCTCTACCATGCAAGTGGCGCAAGAAAAGCCCACTGAAGATAGAGAAGTTCTCCTGGCAAAGACCGAATTCCTCCGGCCACTGCCCAGTAAGGCAGAGCTACCTCAACTAAGTCATTGCACTGAATTTAAAAAGGGTTGATCCCACCTGGAACTAGGCCAGCCTAATCTCCCCACATCCTGAAGCTCAGGGAAATTTGCGGAAGAGGGGGCGGTAAGATTGTAAGAGCACAAGGATGGGAGAAGCAATGATATGCAAGATACTCCACACAAGTTAGGGCCGAAGTAATCATAATTGGACTTTGCATGCCCTGTGCAATGTCCAACACACTATTGACCCCATAAAGTCTAGCATGGACTAAAGGCACTAGATCCTTGAAGGCAAGGGATTGACAGCCACAGTAGTGTTCCTATGCTTAACCGGAACACAGGAAAGGGTTCTGGGAAATGCCCCTGGGTCCTTGCACCTCATCAGAGAGGAGGACCCAGAGGAGAGTCTGGCATACACATTAAAGGATGCTCCGGGGATGGGAGGGGGAGGCACTGGGGGATGGAGATGGAAGGGGGGAGGGGGGCACAGGACAGTGGGAGGTTAGAGGGAGGGAGGGGACCGGTGTACCTGTTAAGTTTGTATGAGTGGAAATAAAAAAAAAAACCTGATCTTCACAGACTTAATAGAGCCATCAATAATGTTTAATTGATAGGTACAGAATAATGCTTTGATGGACTATCTATTGACAACAGTTTTGAAGACCTGTTGGGAACAGAGATGGATAAAGAAATGGGAAGTTATTTTTGTAATCCTAAATTTTGTGTGTGGAAATGTCTTTCTGGATCTAGTCCCCCAGTTTCCTGCCTTTGCTCAACTGTATGATACACTGTACTTTTGCAGTTATTATATTAATCTGAATAAGTTTTCTAGTGATAAACAGATGCAGTAAAATAAAATAAATAAAAAGGGTTGATCAGCTGTCAAAAATATTTTAGATCTTGTTCCTCTCCCCAAATGCCACAACAAAGTCTCGCGCCAGTGAGAAACATTTCTTTTTTTTGGTGAGGGAAGGGCAGGGGAGTGAAATAAACTCCTGGACTCCACCACTGAGGAGAGAAAAATCTCACATACGGGTCCACATCTGTTTCCTTCTTACTCCTACATGCTCAGATCGCGAGCACAGGGAAGCACAGCTGATATGTGCTCTTCAGAAGCGGTCGGCAGGGAGGATCAGCTCCTTTCCACAGGTTAGGGAGGAATATTTTTTCAGAAACCTGTGCTGCCTTTGTTCCCAAGGAGCTGCGCATCATGGGCAGGGAAAGCCCATGTTCCCCTGGGACTGGCCTCCTTTCTAAGCTCTGCCTAAACATGCTCGTTTATCACCATCTTATTCATCTTCCTTTAGCTGCTACCAAAAACCCCAAAATGTTCAACTCCCAAGTTAATGCACATTTATAGTCTAGGAGTATTTTTCCTCTTGCTGAATGCAAGAGGGTAGTGGGGGGAGGGGACTAGAAGAGCGGTCGTTTAAGTCTCTGTTCTGTAGGGAGGGGAGGGAGCAATTCTTGCTTCTCTCAGCAGCTCGTGGCGCCCCAGCATCATTCCTACCCGCCTGTATTTTATTTATCTCTTTACAGCCTATCTGATCATGCCATAACCATTTCCTGTTGTATACTGGCTGAGGAAGCGTTCTCCGGGCCCAAGAGCAAATCAATAAAAGTAAGCCGTAGCAATTCATAAAAATAAAATTGTCATCATTATTGTTCAATTATTGCTGTGTCTGTGGAAAGAATCTCAAGAACTGAAGGCTTCTCAGCTAATATTTATAATCTGCATTGAATAGGACTAATGAGTGAGTGGGTGTGCATTAGGGTGAAATGCGATGGTGTTTGATTGATACCAAGTCCAGGTCTGATTGCTAATGTTAAATCCATTAAAGTGTCTTTCAGATCTGCCTTAATGTACTCCCCTGCATATAATAGAGCTTAAACACACCCGTTTACTTAGCTTTTCATTATTGGTTGAATATTTGTCTTTATTACATTATCCCCATGATAAATTTGACTTATGATAGTTTTTAAAACAGCACTTTGAGAACGCTAAGCTTCTCAAAAGCTACAGAAGTAGCTCCCTACTTCCCAGTCTTCCACATATCAAAGAGAAGACCATCCCCAAGCAATTTTTCTTTAAAAAATTCAAGAAGTTAAAACTATGCCTATCTACGATCACAAAATATCAATACTCAGAGGAAGAAGACACATTTCCTCTCAGAAGGAAAACTGCAAACAGGAATGAAAATGATCTGCCTAAACTGCCACCTTTGGCTGACTCTGGGGCGTCAAGCTTTCCGCGTGCCTTTAAAATGCCTCTCCGGAAGGAACCCAAGAAGTCCAGTGGAAGACAGGAACAGGCAGAACGCGCGCATCAGCCAGGTCTCTCCCAGGTCAGCCGTTTCACAGGCATTCCTTAAAGGACAGTGACTATGAAAGACACTCCAGTGTTAGTTACCCTCCTTTCATCTACCAACATCACAGGCATCAGGTCAGTTTGGGAGTGGCGCATTTCTGATGCTCCCCTGCAAGCCTCCTGGCATCCCTCGAACGCTTGGCTTCCTGCTGAGTCTGTCTGCTGATGTCTGTCTAGATTAGAATAAGAAGAGACTTCCTGTTTGTTTCTGACAAAGCTCTTTCTACTTCTGGTTTCCATGCAAGTCAACCATCTCCTTCTAGGACAACCAACCTCATAAAGCCCACCTGAGGGTCTATCTAAAATGAAGTAAGATAAACAGGTAAAATTAACAAAATATAAATATAAATATATAATATAAATAGCAATATAAGAGGAAAGTTATCACACAGTTTGGTCCTCTGAAGATTCATATGCTGGAAACATGCTGAGGTTCAGGGAGAGTGCATAGGAAGCAGGTCCTGGGGGTCTCCGTGTGATTCCAATGGGCCCCACTTAGTTGTCTCAAGAAGGTTGTCATGAAAAAGCAAGACTGGACCTGCCCCAAGTTCACATGTTCTAGCCGCAGTGTCACCCACCATGGTGCTACTGGGCATCATGTGATATCCCAGGTAAATAGGGATATAACACAAGTAAAACCATGCACTTTGGGCTTTTAACTCACAAAACACAAGCCAAGGCAACCCAGATTTTTTTATAAGATATGTGGTCTCAAACATTTCATTATAGTAATGGATCACGGTCTAATATAGAAGCAATTCTCAAATTTCTTTATGATTATTTGTGAAGAAAAAAATTACTCCAGCCAATATATTGAGTACACATGCAGGGTACTGTAGGAACTATAAACAATAGACTGTTCGCTGTTTCTCTCAGAAAGTTGGCAGATCTCTTTTGTTTGTTTGAAGAAAATTAGAAAAATAGTTAACAAGTCGAATAACCTGAAAAAGACAAACATAAAGACTCCTTTATTGTAATGTCCTATGCAACGTACCTAGCACTGTACAGGTGGTGTGTGTGATAACCTGGTCCTTGCAAGAATACTAGAGGCTAAAACAATCAATCCCATGAGGGACACAAAGGAGTGCATTTGTGGGAGAGACACGTGCACCAAAAGAGCAAAGTGTAATTTATATATTAAGTGAAATTAAGAGTCATGTTTTTAAATTGAGACACATAAATGTTCACATGAACAAAGGCGTCAAGATCCAAGTATTATTGGTCACATAGACATTTGGTTCCGCCTGACACTGTATAATTTTCAGTTGCAAACAAATATGTATTTTGGTTGCAAATTAATTCTGACATTGATATTTCATTACTGTACTTTCAGTGGCTTTAGATTCCATGATAAATTTTTATATTGCTTGCTAATAAAACAAAAACTAAAATTAAGCTTTATTAAACTATGAGAATTTTCTTCTCTATTAAAGGTCATTTGTTTAGCTTTATTATAGGAGGTATTAGATAAGAATGGAAAAGAGTAACTTCAGGTTTGCAGTATGCATTACCAAGGAGTTGCAGCACTCTGTTAGCTGAAACTGAAAGAAAGAAACACATTTTCCATTATAAAAGATAACTGTAAAACTTCTTAGAATGATGTACAAAAAAAGGAATTTTTTAATGTATTTTTGTATTTGTTTATTTTCCCCAATCATACAAGTTTAATAGGTAACTTGGTCCCCTCCCTCCCTCTACCCCTCCCCAGTCCCCCTTGTACCCTCCCCCCTTTTTCCTTTCCTTTCACCCCCTCTCTCCCTTTCTCCTAGTACCTTCCCCTTCCCCCCTCCCATTCCCTGGACCATCCTTAACAAAAGGAATTTTAAAAAATCTATTTGACATAATGCTATTAAACCTCTTTCCATGGGAGATAAATGTTGAGGGCTGGGGCTGGGGCTCAGTGGTAAGCATGTTCATAGTGCATATGAGATCCCAGGTTCAACTCTAGCAGAAAAGAAGGGAAAAGGAATGAAGAGGAGGAAAAGAAGGAAGAAGAGGAGAGGGGGAAAGACAAAGAGAAAGGGAGGCTGTTGAGGCGTCTTCCTGGTAATAAGGATGAATTTATTTTGCTCTTTCTGTCTTCTTTTGTTCTATTTTTCTTATGCTTAATGGTGGCACAAATTTGGAATTTCATTGGCTTGGTTAAAGTTGCAATGAGTGCAAAATAAAAAACTACACAAACAAATATGCATCTTGAATTTCACATGAATACAGGCAAAAGAAAACTCCTAATAGTGTCTGGAATCCAATCAAGCTTTTACCTACAAGAGTTTGGGATGTCGGCTCAGTTGGCGAAATGTTTTCCGTGTACACCTGAGGTGCTAAGTTTGATTCACATAAACACCAGGCGTGGTAAACAGCACTAACCACGCACCCCGAGCTTGTTGACCATCCTGTCTGCCAACACTGACAAGCTCCAGTTCAGTAAATTAACCTCCCTCAAAAAAGAAGTAACAGGAGATTGAGAAAGATGCCCGACATTGCCCACTGGCCTCCCTGCACATAACAGACACACACACACACACACACACACACACACACACACACACACACACACGCACTCCACTACATACGCACAAAAAAATACCAACAAGATAGAACATCTATCCTAGAACTGTCGAATGCAGTGAGCAGGACATTCCCTTTGGTCTCTGAGATTCTGAGATTCTGTGATTCTTAAAACAAAGGACATGGATTTTTGATAATATAAAATAAAAGTGGAAATGCAGATGAGGACTCCCATTTCTTAAGCACATACTATTGGCCAAGGAGGATGGTAAATATTCTATATACTACATAATTTGATATTTCTAAGAGTACGTATTATTACCATTTTACTAAAAAATAAACTTGAATTCGGAGACATTACCTAATGAATGCATAGCTGCACAATTCCTGGGTCCTGTAACAGGGATTTTTATACGCTTCTTTATTCTTTTTGTTTTTCACATATGAAAACTGTGAATTTATAATACTTTATACCTTAATCCCCAATTCCATCTTACTTACTCTTCCCATTTCAACTCTTCTTCTCCCCTGCTAGACTCTCCCCCACCTTAAAGTAGGTGGTTCTCTGAGCTGGAAGGGGGATTTTTATCCCAGGTACATGTGTTAGTCAGCAGCCCTGAATACTCGAATGGATAAACACTGTGAAATAGATCCACAGCTGGGTGATGGGACAGAGCTCTCAAAAAACTCTCATTATTCTGATCAAAAGTACTTAGTTTCCTTTTAGTGACACATCTCCCTATCAGATCCACTTCCTGGAGCCCAGCTCGACCCAAGTTTCTTTTCTGAGTGACCTAGAAGTTTTTCAAATATTTCCAGCCTGCTACTTGATCACAATTTTTTTTATCATTTAACCAGTCTTTTAATGAAAGCTATATACAAGATTTCTTTATTCCTGCATTTTCTCAATAGTTTCTTCCTTGTATTTGTGATTTTTCCTTCCCAATTTGGCAAGATTTAGCTTTTCCCTCCAGAATTTTTTTTGCAGTCTTGATCCAGTTTTAGCCTGGGATAACCACCTTGCTGGGGTTAATGGACAGTTGTGCCATTAGCCTTTTCCAGCTGCGCGCGTTCAGTGTAGATGACGTAGTTCCTGCTGTAGACCTGGACTGCTTTGCCAATCTGCTGCCCTTTACAGTGTCCTCGTACAACCTGAACTTCATCATCCTTTCAGATGGGCACAGAACAAACATTGTACTTCTGTCTTAGTTCTTTGGAGAGAGGAGAAAGACATGATCTTCCTCCTAATGTGAGAAGATGCATTGAAATGCCTTTTGCAGTTCTTGCTTCAGTCAGACGACACAAAGGGCTTAAACTTTATTGTGCCAGCTGCCACTCCAAGCGATGGCTGAAGAAAGGAACAGGCCAATCACAAATTTGACAAGAATTTGCCCCAAAGCATCTAGCAGTAAGCATGCTACAGCCCAGTACTGTACTGTTTTGAAATTTCCTCTGCCAAATTAATTATTCTATCACCTTAAATTTAGCTCCATGTAGGGGCGGAGAGGTGGCTCAGGGGTTAAACCTCCGCCTTGCAGGGGGAAGGTCCTGAGTTCGTGATCCCAGATCCCACGTATAGACGCCAGGCGGAAGCGGGGGCGGCCTGCGCTTCTGGTCCTGGTAGGGCAGAGCCTGTGAATCCCGGGGCAGGAGGAGGTGGAGGCGTCCATGGTGGTTGGCGAATTCGTCCGTGGTTCTACACACACACAGACACACACACACACACACATACACACACACACACACACGCGAGTGCGCGCACATACACACGCACATGTGCACAGTTGAATAAATAATAATAATAAAAAATTTTTAAAAAAATTTAGCTCCATGTAAAGTCTCAGGACATGGATAAAATGTAAAGACAAGTATTTTTATCCCCAAATGTTTTATGTATGCCCTCCCTTTCAGTTCCCATAAAAGTCCTGTCTCTCATTGGAAACCTCACACACATAATCTTTTCTGTTCACATTCTTAGCAACATAGAATCACATCACATAAGGATCACTCATCAAACTATGTTTACAATATTTTAGGATTCTTAGTCTACTTCCAACTTCTCCAAATTCCTCCCACAAACCAGTTACAAAGGCTTATGAACCACCTGGCCTGAGTTAGTCACACTACCTGCTTCTCTGGTATCAACTTTCTGCATTATTGTCCTTCTCATCCCTGTGATAAAATACCTTAGAAGCCACAGAAGGGTATAGGGCTTTATTTTTTATGGTTTTAACTGGTTCAGAAAATAGTGACTTGGATCCATCTTTATAGGCCCATAGTAAGACAAAGGGAATGATGGGGCAGAGTGGTCAACCTATCACCAGGAGACAGACAAAATGTCTATGCTTTGTTTTAGTTAACTCTGCATTCCTAAGATAAAATACCAGGTACAAATGACTTAATGAGGAAACATTGAATTTGTCAATGGTTTCAGAGGTTTGGTTCATTTTCACGTGGCTGAGACAGAATATCAACAATCAAGAGTGTGATAGAAGAAAAATGTTCACCTCATGACAGACAAGAAGCTTCTGGGGACCACTGAGAACCTTCTGCCAGTGACCTGCTTCTTCCAGATAGGCCCCACCTTCTGAAGTTTCTAGAACTTCCCACAAGGACCTAGGCTTTTACCTATGTGCCCATGGGGAACATTTCATTTCAAACAGTTCCTTTTCCACCTTTTGTCCATCTGGAAAGTCAGTCTCTAGGACAGTACTGCCCACATTAAAGAGGGGTTCTCCCACTTTATTCTCTCTGAAAACATTCTACCTGTCATGCAATGAAACCATGACATTGAAAATCTCCTTATTTCACTTTCTTTTCATGTTGTTGAGAAATACATGACCAAACAACTTAGGGGAACAAAGGGGCTTTATTTTTGCTCATGATTCTCAGTTACAGTTTACAGTCCCGTTGGCAGGAAGGCCCACACCCACATCAGGAACCCAGGACACTAACCACACAATATCCGCAAGAATTGCTGAGAGAGGGACATGCTTTCTCTCTTGCCAAAATGCCTGCACATCAGCATGCCAGAGATGTCAAACTATTGAACAACCAGCCCTTTCTGTCATATCCGCCTACCCCAGGGATAGTCCCACCCGCCATGGGCTGGGTCTTCCCTCATCAAGTAGACAATCTCTCAGACTTGCTCAGGACTTGTCCTAACTACAAATTCTTCACAGATGGGCCCAGAGCTCAGCCTTCAATTGTCAAGATCATATCTTTATCTAACTATCCCAACCCCTTAAACTGTTATGATCATGTGGTTATATTGTCGCAGCAACAAACGTCTAACTAACATAAGTATAACCAGGACTTGCACTCGGAATGTTTATTAGCCAGTGTAGTATGGAATATTGGTGGAGCAGGCAGAGAGATGGCAACCTGTGGGAAGGGATGCCCAGGAACAAAACTAGCCCAGTAGTGCTTACAGAACCAGCAGGTTTAACTCAGTGCCCACTCTTCCTACAGAACATGTAAAAGACGAGTTCAGAATTCAAACCCTTGCTTTGTTTCTAAGTTAGGATTAACAGCAAGAATGTTTTTGATCATTAAAACATTTTGTATAGACATCTATCAATCGGCTTAAAGACCCTACAGCATTTTCTCTGCACAGCAGTACTCAGACATGCTTCAGTTATCTCCAGCAAATAGACAAACCATCACTCACCTTTCTCTATACTGGTGCAAAATTCATCTAAAAAATAAAGACATCAAAATAAATTCCTTTGTTCTAAATGTAGAGACTATGCCTTGCAAAAGCAACATTCAAATTTTCTCTAATCTGGAAGGTAATATCAAACAAATCTAGTAAGCTACATTAAATGCATTTCAATTGAATGTGATTTTGTAAATATCATTTGTAATCTGAAAATAGCCTATAGTGAAAAACTGGCATTTCAAGTTACCATTCACATACATCATCAGATGAAAGATTTATAGAAGCTATTTCTTTTGGCATATAATGATAGCAAGATATCACCTAAGCTTCCAGTGAGTTATAGGGTGGCCTGTATTCATGGTGTACCTCAGTGCAATCCTGGCCACTAAGCACCTGAGAATGGGTGCTAGCCTGGATGTGGCCATGGGTAGGAAATTCAGTTTCCTCTTAGAAGTAAGCCTTAGGACATAGATGCAGTGTAGAGATGAAATGAGGAAATGCTAAAATCATATAAAACCTCAATATTCAAAAATTCCATATCATCCTTAACTCTTGTATCCACTAGCAAAATGTGACAAGGAGATGTTCTCTTTATCAAATATTCTAGATTTGGACTAGGATGGAACTTAATGATTACTTTCTCTGTTGCTGTGAGACATTACACAAAATCAAGCAACTTAAGAGAGAAAGGGAGATTTAGTCAGCTCATGGTTCCAGAGGGGAGATACAGTCCATTATAGGAGGAAAGACATGGCTGGCTGGCAGAAGCTGGAGGTGTCCTAAGTCACCCCATCAAGGAGGTTGAGAGCTGTAAAACTGCCAAACACAAGAGCAGACTGCTCTGGAAGGGTGGGGCTAATCAGCTTCAAGGTCCCTAGAAATGTTTCTCTCCAACAAGTCTCCACTTCTGAAAGATGCCATGACCTCCCAAACAACCAAAGATTTAAACACATGAGCCTGTGGGGGTACAACTCACATTTGAAACCATGACACTTGGCATACATAGAATTCTGGTTTGATTTCCAGCAATGCCAGGAAAAAGAAAAAGAAAATGTTTTCTGTGTAACCAACCACATTCTCCAAAGTTAAATGTATTCTTGACTAGATGGTCTACGGGCCGTAAGCACATGCTCTAAAGGAGTGCTTAATCTCTCGGAAATGTCTTCAAGCAACCAGCTTTCCTGACAGATGAGGAAATGGAGCCAAGTCACCCAACGCCATCGCTCTCCAGACACCTCAGCTTACCACAGTTCAGCTCACAATTTTTTGTCATCGTGATAGCACAAAAGCAACCTACATGGGGCGAAAAACGGTTTTTGATCTGTGTCTTTTCCCTGGCTGGTGACAGATATATGATATGCTCTGAGTGCCAGGCAGCAGCCGCAGGTCCAAGAGAAACCACCGCACATACTCTACGGGGTTGCCACGTGGCTACAAGAGAGTTCATCCAGTTAGGTGAGTAACTGTTGTTGGGGCTTTTCATTTGTTTGTTTTGTTTTGCTTTGGACTTAAAGTATCTTCAAGAGCTGAGAGCTTATCAGGACATGACCCATGGTTAGTCAAGGAGCATATATACAAGCTATTTTCTTTCTGTATTTTTTAAGTCTATACCATGGGACAATTACTTTCTTCTCCTGAGTCAATTATCTCTACAAGAATTTTTTAAAATATCCATATCTATTTATCTCCAAGGCTGAGAGTCAAAATATTTAACAACTAATGTGAGATGGATACTGAGCATCAACCCAGTTTATCTTCCACCAAATTCCAGGCAGGAATTAAAGTGAATGTCAAAACAATATTAATAAGTGATAGGATTTTGGAGAAAGAGAACATCAAACTAACTATACAATAAAGCATAGAGTAGAACACGGAACACACAAAATTTGGAGGAAAACTTCTTGCTACACACTAGCAAGGGAAATCTCGAAGGAGATGAATAGATCTACTATGCTGCTACTCTGTACAGAGATTTATTTCATTGACTCTTTTTAGTATTTGTTTTCATTAGTTTTCCATCTTTATTTTTTAATGTCGTACGCATGAATATAGTGACTTTATAACATCTTCAGCCCTTAGTCCCAAATCCCATCCCCCGTCTTTTGCCTTACAGCTCTTCATCTCCCCTTCTTAACTCCCTCTGGTTTCATCTAGTGCTCTGGCAAGCATCCTAGATCAGTGGAGACACCATTAAGGAAAAATCCTCCTTTATTTTCCCATCACCATTAGTCCTCATGACTATCTCAGAGAGGCATAAGATACTTGAGGTTTTTCTGATGTTATGGTAAGATAAGGCAATTCCCATGTGGTCTTGTGTAAGTATACATATCGCCATTAAATCCTGCATATCACAGCTATGTCATGTCCAGCAGACAATGTATGGTCCACCACCATCACACTTCAAGCTCTTACAGTCTTGCCACCCCCTCTTCCACGATG
The DNA here is from genome assembly GCA_023101885.1 of Typhlomys cinereus. Classification (NCBI taxonomy): domain Eukaryota; kingdom Metazoa; phylum Chordata; class Mammalia; order Rodentia; family Platacanthomyidae; genus Typhlomys; species Typhlomys cinereus. Next base: position 5,640,431 of record JALPQD010000082.1, read on the forward strand.
TTCCCTGGGCCTTGAAGTGGGAGTGGATGAGACTTATATGTCCAGTTTAGGGATAAGCAGTCTACAGTCCCTTATTTTCAGTATTTTGGCAAGTCATGCTTCTCTGTAATAAAACATATTCTGTATAGAAGAAGGCTTTTAGAGCAATCCAGGATGATTTCCGAAGTCACCCTTGGCTCTCCACAAGATATACAGTGCCTTCTGATACACACACACACACACACACACACACACACACACACACATACACACATAGAATAAATAAATAAAATATTAAAAAAGAAGGCTTCTAGGTTGAGTGCTGTATGTTCTTCCAATGTGTGGGCATAATAACAGATACTTGCAGAGCAATTTGGTGTACTGCCTTCCTAGCTAAAGGTATATTAAGTCTTATCTTCACTACTGGCCTGTTTACTTTCCTTTCATAGGTTCTCGTTTTAGTTAACTATAACCAGGAATCTGACAAGCGGTCCTTTAGTCCAGTTAGAAAGCTGTTGGTTGTCTCCTTGATACTCATGCCACTGTTGCACTGGTGGTCACCTGTGGCCATGGTGATTTTTATTGCAACTTGCAGCTCTCATAGATTGATGAGACCTTTGATTATTTTTCTCCCCCAGTAGCTTATACAGTATTCCTTGGTACCGTATAAGCTATCCAGCAATAGAAAGCTCTCAAACCATTCCAGATGGTGCATTTTGCTCATGCCCTGTGATTCATATATGTCTCATCTTCAATAATATGGTCTTACTATCAATTTTTTGTAGGACAACCAAGAGCAATGGCAAAAGCCTACACTGTTTGGGGGCCTTTGAGACCTCTTAGGACAGAGATTCTTGATCACTCATCACACATTTTGTCTGTCTATATTACCATCAGCTTCAGGGGTGTTATTTGAGTGTCTATGAGAAGAAAAATAAAGATTCGTGTACCACATATCCAACATCCAGTATTCTCGATGCAAAGTTGACCTTTATACACACTACTTCACATAATCCTTATGTTCCCTCTTCACTGTACAAATCATAACAAATAATGAAATAATGACGTGTGTGGGGTGTGTGTGTGTGTCTGTGTGTGTGTCTGTGGAGACCCAAGGGTGACATTGAGAATCATCCTGGACTGCTTCTCCACTGCAGGAGGAACGGACCAGGCAGGCCTGTATTAAGGTCTCTGATCAACCATTACTTACAATACCTCCACCTGGGGAGCAGCCACTCAGGGATGATCTGTATGGGCGGCATGCGCGAATGCAACTTCCCCAAGCTACACCTGCTGCCGCGCCTGATGCTGACATCAAACCACCTGGCTGAGAGGACCAATCCGGTCAAGATGACTCAGCAAAGCTCACGCTGGGACTTCTGGGAGGTTGGGTGGGGTATATAAGCAGCCCCGTATTTACAATAAACGAGCCTGCAAGCCTCCGAGCCTGCGAGCCGCTTTGCCACTCGCCTGACTTCTGGGGTCCGTGATGTTGACTCCGTGCCAGCTTATCCCCATCCCCAAGGGTTTCCGTGGGCCCCCGAGACTGTTACATTCCACCTTGTTGCTTTACTTTGGGTTTTCTAAGCTTCTCCTTCCTTAGTAGAATTACAAGCCATTGAGATTTCCACTTGGCCCTTTATGTGGGATCTGAGGATCTGAATTCAGGACTTTTTGCTAGCAAAACAAAGATTTTAACATCTGAGCTGTCTCCCCAGTTTAGCAAACAACGATTTTATACACCCAACACCTTGAATGTCTAAAAAAAACAAATTGAGGAAGAAAAGTACGAGTTGTTGAGTTCCTGCTAAAGTAAGTTAAGATAGAAAAGCACTGAAATCCCAAAGGCAAGCAATGAGAATATGTCAGGGATACTAGTGCACCCTCACAGCAAGTCCTGCCGCCTGTGTGACACTGCTGCTTCGGTCCAATAATAGTCAAGTCCATGAGCCAGTCTGTGTTCCATCTGGACCACTGATATTATTAAGCCTTGAGTTTACTGCTGTAAAGTCCTGCCTTTGTTCCAACCCTTCCCTGCCTTTTTATAAAACAGCAGTGCAAATTAAGCTTGTGGCTGAAGTCCTTGGAGAGGGATCTTAACTCCAGACACTGGTATTAAACTCCTCTTTCTCCACCCTAATTGGTATCTGAGAAATTATTCCAGTTATTCCCGCAGCAATACCACATTTTGATGGTTTACAAAGAGCATGGGATCTGCAATAGAAATACTGCAGAGTTTTCTGCAAACATGGGTGTTTGAAACTATCTTCATGGTGGCAATGTAGTAAGCCATCAGCTAAGCTTGGACGTAGATATAAAACATCTATTTCTACTGTAAAAATGTTATTGACCTGAAAAAAAATTTTCATTTTAAAATTGTCAGATATTCAAATTCATTTGAAGTTCAAATTATATCTTGCACCACACAATAGTTTATTCATATGTTTATTGAATGTATATTATGCATTAAGTATTATTTGAGATACTGGAAATCAGTTCTCTCCTTCCACCACATAGAAGTCTGGGAATTGAACTCAAGTCACCAGGTTTTCAAACAGGTACCTTACTCTCTGAACCATCTCACGGATTCCCATGTAGGATACTGGGAATATGAAGGCAAATAAAGTAGAATTTTCACCCTGAATGAACCCATAACATTTTAATCATATATTTAGCTATTGCTAAACATATGCTAATGTGATGATTTTTATATTTTCGTATTTATATTTTATATTTTTAATTTGCTTTTTGAGCATGATCTATCTCCTCTTGACCTCCATCGGCTTGATAGGTATTCTGGTATTTAGAGTCATGTCAAGCGCATTGCCTTTCCTAATAATCTCTCCAAGCTCTCAGCTCACTCCTCCACCTCTGTCTCTTTCAGCTCCAGCAACCTTTCACCTTCAGGGCCTCAGATACCACTCAGCTCCAACGTTTCCATGTCCTGGAAATTGTCCCACCAGTGCTTCTCTTGTTTGTTCTGTTGCTGTCCTTGTTGACACAATGAGCTTCTAACACATCCCAGGTTCTTCACATACCTACATGGCTATAAATGGTTAGTGTCTGTCCAACTTGATTCTTGAAAAAACTTTCTCACTTACTGCCAGAAATCAAACCAAGTTTGGGGTCCTGGGACTTTCCCTAAGGTAAATTATGGTTTGGATTTTGTCTTGTCTTTCAGGTTTACAAAAATTAGATAAGGTCTTTGAGGATGCCATAGAAGTCAAATGGAGTTTAAGATCTATTTGTATGTGCCATACACCAGATATACAAATGCATCCATCTTTCGGGTGAGGAAATGCACTGGGAATTGAACTCAGGACTTTAGCATGTTGGGCAAGCACTCTACCACTGAGCTATATCCCCATCCCTATAAACACAACCTCTAAAGTTCTATTGAAGTGGTGCCCTGCACAATCAGTGGTATTTTAGACTCAAAGCTTCTATTAACAATTATTTCGTACCATCATATTATTCCATACCACCTACACACGGGTCTCAGATGAACCTTCCCAACTCACTACTTCTTTCACATCATTTTTTCTTCAAAACCTTGCTATGTCCTCCCATTGCCCATCGACCTGAAGACAAACCCTGCAATCTGCCATTCAAAGATCTTTATTAGAAATTGAAAGGATGACAGTTTGAACAGTAATCATCTTTTTTCCTTCCTCTATTATCAAACACTCCTTTCCCTTCCCTTAAGCAAGTTCAATCACAGAAGTGAAAAATATAAGTCAGAAGGGTCCGCCAGTAGCTTCCTAATTTACCTCTAAGTCCTTGAGTTCTCAGAGGAATGGAGAAGATTTGGGGTGGGAGTGTAGTCAGAAAATGAATTTGAAGACAAAATCCTTTCTCCAGCTTTGAGAAGAAAACGTAAAGATCTGGAAAGCTCTTGGAAAATTCTGGAAGATCCAAGAGAAGAGAGGATCTGTATTAAATGGAAGAGGGAGCAGGGGAAACATTGAGAACGTTCCAATAGGATGAGGAGGATGAGCCCAGTGGTAAGTACCTGAGATTTTGATGCATCGTTGAGACATCAAAGTGTGAAATAGACCTCAGACCCTACAGCAGCAGCCCGTGTGGACAGCCAGCAGGAATTAAGCTGAGTCCTACAGTGTCTTACCTGCCACCAAGCCCTGGGACTTAGCCATAATTCTGGGTAAAGGAGAAAGAGGGTGAGATAAGTTTTTTTTATTCCTGTGTAATACACATTAAGTTGAACTTCAGAAAAATTAAGAACTATGTTTTTTACACACTCATGTCTAGTGAGATCCATTTGCAGGCTTATGTAGCCATGTGAGTGCATATGAACACTAGACTAATTTAAAGCATCCATTCTAGAAAAGTCATTTCAGATCTGGTCAAGGGAAGTCACCTAGCCTCTCCATGTTTAACGATATAGTTGAATGGGCTTTTGGTTTGTTTATTTTTAACATCTAGACCTGAATACATGGTGTGGACTAGACTCTTTCCTCTGAGAACACATAAATCAGAGTAGTTTAGTACCACGCCAAGGGGCTCTTCTTTCCGAAGTTCACAGATTTTATGGCTTTATTCCCCCTATAAACTACAAACCTAAAGACTGGGGGAAAAATACTGATCAGCAAATAAGTCTACTAAGAAAATAGCAGCCCGTTCTACGTCATATGTGAAGGATGAATATATTTCCTTTCGCAGGAGAGCCACCCATAAATAACCTTTGGGTAATGCATGAACGTGATTGCTTTGTCAATATGCCATCCTCCTAGATCTGTATAGGGCAAAAAAGGAGATTCGTTAACAAGGGACCGTGAGGCACAAAGGAAGTCCTGGAGAGAGCAATGAGGCAAGAATGCCAGTCTGTTGCTCATGAGCTGCAAAGAGGAATTGCAGTAATTTCCTTCTTTTTTATACTTTGCACATGCACCAAAACATACTTCTTCTGGTGTCACTAATAAAAGGAAAAGGAACAGAGGAAAGTGATGGTAATGAGGCACTTTCATCGCTACTCCTTTCATCCAAGGGTCTTCCATCCTTAGGTAATAATTGATTAAATCTCACACTATCCCTACAGAAGGCGTCTTCTGATGGTGGAGATAGAAGCCGAGAGCATCTTATCACCCAGGCTTAAGCCTTGAGGCTCTCACAGAGCCAGAGAGAAAAAGAGATACTTCCCATTACCCACCTTTAATCACCAGAACATGGCCTAGCCCCTTGGTGTGCTAGCCAAGCCGCTTCCATTTTTGGAGTTAGGCACATTTTCAATTTAATTATTTTCAGAGCACCTGCTTTTGACAGCCTTCTTAAAACACGACCAGAGAATTGTCAAAAGGCTCGCCTATTGCCTCAGAAGAGTCCCTTCTTGGGATCTCCACAGAGAGCCTGCAGGTAGCACGATCAAGTGCAGCTCAGTAATTGGGGGGCTGCCACAGAAGTACTTTCATGCTGACTAATTAATCTCCAGTAATTAGCACTCAGATGTAACAAGTGTAGCATTTAAGGGCCGAAGCAAGGGAAATGAAGTATGCTCTTCAGAAACATTCACAAGAGCTCGATTGCCTTTTCCTCAGTTAAATAATGGCACCCGTCCACCCCAGCGTAGGAGCTAGACTGGGAAAGATTTCCTATGTCTGTACTAAGCACTGTCAGAACTCCGGCCACTTAAGAATACTTGGTCTAATTCCTTTAAGATGTTAGCAAAAGTCATGGGATCCTAAACTCACTAGTTCTAGAAAGAGCCTCAGAAACCATCTAGCCCATTTTCTCCTTGCTACGAATAAGGAAGTCTCCAGGGTCCCACATCCAGCCTAGTGCTTTTTGCTGCCACAAACAGGCTTTGGATCCTGCCTACTACTGAGTGTCCACAAGAACCCCCTTTCGAAGCAGTGCTGGCTCTCAGATGGAGTCCCTTTAGCACCTCTCTCACCGTGGGCCATTGTCAGCCTTCCTCCAGCCTCCTGTTCAGGCTCTTACTCTGCCACGATACATGCAGGACCCTTCCCAGACTCAGGTGCCTACAGTGAGCCAGAAAGACACACCCATGATGAGGTGATTTGATCAGGTAGAAGGACAAATCTATAGTAGAGAGAGAGAGGTCAACTTGAAAATTGCAGGCTGAGCTTTGGGCCCAACTGTAAAGAATTAATAATTAGGGCAAGTTCTAAGCCAACCTGCAAGAAATTGTCTAATTTGTGAGGGAAGACTCAGTGGGTGGAACTTTTCCAGGGCAAGTAAGTAAGATAGAGAGAGCTGGTTCAGGAAGTTGGCATTCTTCAACAGATCTTGGCAGTCTTGCTATCTGGCAAAGCAAAGGATTTGAATTCAGATCCCCAGATCCCAAGTAAAAATGTGGAATGGATATGGCTATGTCCTGAAATCCAAACCCTGAAAGTGAGGAAAGTAATAAAGAGGTAGAGCAATCCAAAATGACTCCAAATGTCACCCTTGGGCTTTCATAGGCACACACTCAAGTATCTTCTTATACAACACACACACACACACACACATACACACACAGCAAAGCAAAGCAAAAAGTAAACAAAATTTGAAAAAAGTAGAATACCCCCACATGTGCTTCTGTGTGGAGACTCAGTCCTGGTCAGGCACTGGGTGAAGGAGATAGGAGGGGTCGTCCCAGCCTCCATCCAGCTCAAGGGAATTTTCTCCACTAAGCTTGGCATATGGAAATTCACCTCCCCACACCACCACCAGCACCGCCACCACCAAGCAATGATCCAAGAGAAGCTGCTATCCCTTATTTTGCTGGGATTTGAAAGTGAGAAAGATAATGAACTTTCCAGAGCTTTGCCCTGGTCCTCCTCCCACTGTGGCCAGCTCTGCAGATGCCAGTCCCAGCCAGAGAGAGAGGAGAGAGACAAGAGGAGACCTGTGTCAAACAGCTCCTGATTCACACCTCAGGATTTATCTTAAGTACACACCTAGATGAGACATTCCCCCAAGGTTTCTTTCTGCCCTAAAAGTACAGCTGGAATTTGGTGTGTGTGTGTGTGTGTGTGTGTGTGCGCGCGCGTGTGTGTGTGTGTGCGTGCGTGTGTGTGTGTGTGTGTGTGTGTGTGTGTGTACCAGAAGTCACTTGAGTATGCCTGTGGAGGATCAAGAATGACATCAGGAATCATCCCGGATTGCTTTACTTCCCTTTTGCTTTGCTCTGGGGCTTCCCAGATTCTGCCTTCCCCAAGCCAGAATTGCAGGCTGCTACTATATCTACCTATATTTGCCTGGCATTTTTTATGTGGGATTTGGGGCTCTGAACTCAGGTCCTTTTCCCTTGCAGCAAAGGCTTTACCCCTGAACTATCTCCCCAGCCCCATCCTTCATTTTTAAAAAAGCATTTCTGAGCACCGAGTGGTTCACATAAATAATTGTCTGAAATATAGAGAACAGAGAAGTTGATTCAGCCACAGTCCCCACCCTGAAGGAGCTCATGTAAATGAAATAGCCATGTGATTTGAGAAACACTGTCATGGTCTCTGAAGTGTGATGGGCAACTTCAGTAGATCAAAGGCAAGGATAGAAATCATGGACGTTGTCACAAGCGTGATGATCTTACTAGCCTGTCAAAGATAGGCTGGAGTTTCTGAATGAACAAGCCTGTGGGGAGCTGACAAGGGGATGGAGGATCATCTAAATCAGTTTTCTACTGCCATAGCAGAATAGCACAGATGGGGTGATTTATCAGCCCTGCACAGTTATTCACTGCGCAGCTCAAGAGGCAGGGAAATGTGAGCACATGGTGCCTGCACCTGGCAAGGGTTTCTTCCTGTGGCACGGTACATTGCGTGAGATTACAAGAAGCATGTTCTAGTCACTCTCACAAAGCCACTAGTGCCTTTGTGGGTGATCCAACTCATGACCTTATCTAATATAAGTTACCCCCCAAAGGCCCACCTGGAATCCTCATCGATGCATGAATCGGAAAATAAGCTCCAACATGATGAACTCGGGAAGGCACACTCCCACCAAGGCAGGTGTGTTCCAAAAGAAAAGCCAACATGGAGAAAGGCTTGACAGAAATTCCTAGATTTAAGGAATGTCAGTTAATGGCATGAATTCACCACACAAGTAAAGACAGGAATGAGGTTGTACCCCATACCTCAGGGATTTTGGCTGTATGTGCAACATGATTTCAGAAAATGCCAAGGTCTTAACATCACATGTGATCTGCTTTCCATTGGTGAAGTGAGGTAATGATAAAGCTTCTGAAACCTTCTGATCTTATTTTAAAATACTGTGTGTGTGTGTGTGTGTGTGTGTGTGTGTGTGTGTGTGTGTGTGTGTGTTTCTCTTCTTTCTTGTGAAAAACAAAACACTAATAGACTCAACCTATTGTTTGCAAACAGGTTCCATCAAGTTCTCAAAATCCTTTCCTGCCGCACATATCACACACCCATTTGTCCCCTTCCGTTTTCTGCTACTATAATAGAATATCATAGATTAGGTAATTCATAAATGACACAAGTTCATTTGTCTTTATTCCATGGGCCAGAACTCCAAGATCAAGAGACTGCCTTGCGAGGACCTTGCAGCTATGTAACAGCACAGTGAAAAGTGAAGAGGGAACAAGAGATCAAGCTCATCTCTTTGGAGGCTGCTGGGACCAAACCCGAATCCTCCTGGCTACCAGGCAAGCACTCTACCTCTGAGCCCCAGCCCCAGCCTTCAGGCTCTTTCATGCCTGCGTTAAGGTATGCATAAGGACAGAGCCTCCGCCTCCTGACACTGCTGCACAATGGTAAAGGTGTTTGCAACCCAAGCATTGTCTGAACTCCTGCAAACATCACATCCTTTCCAGAAGTCTCCCCGCAAACCCAAAGAGCTCGGCTGTGGCTTGGAAGCAATCCTCTTTGGCCAGCCTCTCTGATCTTTAAATATGCCAGCCAGGGAGCCATGTATTGCTCAGACACCTAAAGAAGCACTGCCTTTGGCCGAGGGCTGCACCCAACATCAATAATATCTGAACATTATGTGATCGTTGAATTATAAAACAAATGCCACTGAAACTCCTGGGATCTGTCATTGTCTTTCGATAACCTAAATGCTGTCTTCTCATTTACTCGAGATCCAAGCAGGATGTATCCTAGAGAGGAACAGCATCTCTGGAAATTGGGCAGATTCTAAAGAACATTTACCACATTACTTCATAAGCAAAAAGTATCCAAATTACAAAGCAACCGTTCAACTCTCTCCACAGGCAATCCCTACTTCCCAAATCTTTGTTAACAGTACCCTTCAAGACCATTTCTACTTTCCCCAAAAACCTTGTAGGTCGAGTAGATCTAACTCTGAATTAACTGCATTCATTTAAGATTGCAGATAGAGATCCAGGCTTATTTCCTGAAATGTTGTGACCCTAAATATCCTTGACTCTAGGGACCACATTACTCCACCACCATATCAGGAACACAAAACAGCAGCATTGCAGAACCCACTGAGGCCGGTAGGACCCCGAAACTTGGCTGCTTCCAACTGGCTGCATCAGGTTTACAGAAGAGAATTTTCCCTGCTTGTGAAAATTCAGGCCTTCGGCAGAGCTGAAATAGCTGGAACAGTCACAAAACGCAGGACAGTCACCCAGCACTCAAACTCAGAACCGGTGGTTGATCTTCCCCCTTCCAGGACCCAAGTTTCTCCCTCCTCTTTCCCAGCCTCTCAGTGAAAGCCATTCACCAATGGCACTGAAGACTTTGCGTGCAGAGCAATGCAAGTTTGGGAACCCTGGAAAATGGCATCAGCCCCTCCCCCAGCCCACCCTGCCAGCACCCCCGCCTCCTAAATGAACACACTGGAAGGAGAAGCATGCGCTGCGTGTTTTCAATGATTAATCTCACTGTTTCACTTTGAAGGCTAAGAGGAAAAAATGGAAGCATTCCTATTTCCCATCGAAAGTAATCGCAGCTTTATATCCCTCGGTGTTTACATAAAGAGAGCTGTTTATTTAGAATCCTTGCTGATGTGGACACCACCCGCTCAGACTTATTATATATTCTCTTTCCATTTTGTCTTTTTTTTCCTTTTGGGAGGGAGGGAAAATTATGTATATTTTATGATAACCCAAAATGACTTATACATAAAAAATACAGACTTTAAAGATAAAAAGGATTAGTCGCAGGTAATGCATTTTCCATGAGTGGCTATAGGGCGCTCGGTTCCAAGAGGTACCGGCTGCATACAAATGAATTGATAAAAGTCTGACGCCGTGGATGGGTAGCAAGGCTCATGCTTTGCTGGAGATGATTCTTAAAGTTACAATAAATCAGACAGACAGTGTCGGCCTTTGAGGATAAACCTGTGATGGCTTGTTGTGCCTCCCTCAATCGCCTCCGAGGCCCTGGGACTCAAAAGTGCCTAGATGTCACATTAAATCTACCGGGAGGATGGAGCACTTCAAAGAGGAACGCAATCAGATCTGATGGAAAATACATTTTCTGAAAGCTACTGACAAAAAAGTAATCTTTGATGTGGATGTTGAATAACAATTGATATTGTCTTTCCTGACATTTTTCATTATTGCCGTCTTATACAGCCTACTTCATGTATTAAAGCAATATTAACTGTTTGACAGGGACAAATCCTCCAACTATCACATAAGCAATTGTTTCTGAATTGTCCTAGCCCACTGCCAGTAAAACCCATCCCAATAACGGCTTTTAAATATGACGGTGACTCTTTTCCCTGACTAGCTAGACAGCGTCTGAGCTCCCGCATAGTTCAGTGGAGCCTGGGGAATATTAAAAATGGTTAGCTAGTTACAAGACATCATTTGATGATAAGGAAGGTGCAGGTGTGATTTTTGAAGGTGAGATTTAATGAGATAGGACTATAAAAGTTAGCCCTTCTTATTCCCCCTTCTTTGGTACACATTTATATCAAGTATATGTGCACAAATCTCAGATCCATTGCAATTTTTGCAGCTCAAAGGAGGAAATAAAGGAATGTACAAAAAGATCTTTGTTATTTATGCAATGAAATAAAGCAATCCCTGGCTGTGTGAGCTCCAATAAAATATACTGGAAGCAAGTCTTCAATGTGTTTCTAGAGTCCTGGGAAGCGCACGTCACTATGAAACCCAAGAGACCTCCTGAGGTTTGATGTTTTAACCTTTAGCTGTAAACACCTGTGGTTTCATTATAGGTATTTGGAAAGCTTAAGAAATCTCTAATTTTCTGATGACCTTGAGCATCTTGAGGAATCAGAAGGAGATTCAACAAAAGAAAAGTAGGAATTTTCTTTTCTGGTGAAATGGGGCTAATTGCACCCTAGAGTAAAAGGCAGTAAACAAATACCCCACAATTCAAAGTCACAGAACCGTGACAACCCTGTGTGGTAGACTCTCAAAAGTTATCATTTGCCCTGAAGATGCCTAGGGGCTGTGATGTATATGCTCCACTTACATTATTATTATTCCCGTGGTCCCCGGGGCTTCCAGCTTTCTCATGCCTTGACAATGTTATAGCTCACCTTTATTTTTATGGTGTAGAAGTTTTACTCAGTGTCTACTTCTCTACTGGGATCTAGAGTGGGCTAGGTCTTTTATATATGAAGAAATCTAGAGTGGGTTAGAATGTGTGTGTGTGTGTGTGTGTGTGTGTGTGTGTGTGTGTGTGTGTGTGTGTGAGTTAGGACAAAACATTGCCAGATGAGAATTTTTATAAATTTAGACAATTCACATACACACACACACACACACACACACACACACACACAGACACACACACACACGCACACACACAGGCACGCGAGCTCTCACCCTCTAGATAAGGAGACAGCAAAGATTGTCTTAAAGAATCACACTGTGGGTCATACTGTCTCTGCTGTAAAGCATTAACAAATGCATTCATTAATGGCATAGTTGTTTCTAAATAAAACTTTGATCCAAAAAAAACAGATAGTGGGAGTTTGTTTTAGTCCATCTTGTGCTGCTGCAACTGAGCATCTGGGGCTGAGCAGGGCACAGAGACTTTTCTTAAAGTTCTGCAGGCTGGGAGAGCCAACTGAGAAGTTTCTGCATGTAACAAGAGCCTTCAAGTGGGGCCAGTCCCATAGCGGAATACAGAGGAGTATGAGTGAATTCATGTTCCTAATACCTGTACTTTGGAGAATATATTCAACCATAGAATTGCCAGTCACTGCTTTGGGTCCCTTCTCAGTAAATTGTATATACTTGACAGGGATCCAGCTCTTCACTACTGACAGAAAAGTTAGCAGAAGTGATGGTGGCCTACACTTCCAATCCTTGAAGATGGAGCCTGGGAAACCGCAGAGCAAAGCATTAAGGAAGTAAGCGCAATCCAGGGCAATTTCTGAAGTCACCCTTGGGCCTCCACAAGCACAAACACTCAAATTAAATAATCAATCCCAGCTATGGTGGTACCTGACTATAATCAGGAAGTTGAGATGAAGATGCCAAGAGTGCGGTCAGCCTGGGCCATATAGAAAGATGCTGTAAGTTTCTGGAGTGTACAACCTTTTGACATGGTGATGTGACATTGTGGTGTACAAATGGGACGCCTGCAGCCCATGAACTCCTCCATACCTCCAAAGGGAGGCCCAAGGTGTAACACTGCCATAGCAGCAATATACTTGCCCACTCAGCCAATGTTTTATGAGGCCATATTTAAGATTAGGCTTCACATAACTCTTTGGAAGTCTTTCATAAATCAAAAAATACTTTACATAGTTTCTCACCAATAGAAGAGTAGGAAACTGGTTAAAGTTTATGTGTTAGCTTCTTGTCACTGGGGCAAAATACCAGAGACAATCAACTTGAAAGGGAGAAAGCTTGATCTCGGCTTGAAGCTTCAAAGGTTCTGTTGTTGAGTCTGTAGGAGCGCATGAAGAAGCAAAGTTCCTCACCTCACGGCAGCCTGAAAGCAAAGAGCAAATCTACTCTCCCCTGAAGAACACTTTTCAAAGGCTGACCTCTCCACTAGGCCCCTTGTACTGGTTCTATGGCCTCCAATACTGGCACAGTCTGGGGACCCAGCCCTAAGACATGCCTCTTAAGGAATATTTAAGATCTAAACCATGCCTATGTGTTGAAACTATTTTTAAAAAAGTTTCTAAGCAGACATCCCCTTCTTGGGTGCGAGTGTATAGTTTATAGTAAAAAATACAAGATCAATAAGCAAGTAAGTATGATTCGTCAATGTACAGCAAGAACTCAGGAGTTTTTCCTTTGGATAAGGAGTGTCAGCTGTCGACCTGACACTAGGAGACAAGCCTCTGGACACACTTGCGAGAGACTATTCAGATTAAGGTAAGCCTCCGAGAATGTCTGTAGATTGCCTGGACTCCATTAGCTGAGGTACAAAGATCTACCACTATGAGTAGCACCACCCACTAGCTGGAACCCTGGGCTGCATAAATGGAGGACAGGAACTCATCGAGTTCGGATGCAATGAAACCAGAGACTTCAAGCTCCTGCTTCTTTGACTTCCCTGCCAAACCTTGAACTGAGCAAACCGCAAGTGGTTTCCCCCGTTAAATTGTTTTTCATTGCAGCCAAGGGAGAAGAAATGAAGACAAGGAGGTATGATTTCATAAGATCATATCAGGATTGACAAAATTCTGCTACAAGTGACCTAAATATATTCTGGTCTGAAAAAAAAAAAAGAAAGAAAAAAGTTAGTTCTATTCTGTGCACTGCTAACATCTTGGGCATCTTGGGAAGGTACCTCCATCCATCCTATACACTCAGGGACCTGGTCCAGCAAGAATACAATGCAGGATGCAAGAGAAAAGTGCAGATTCCCGCGAGCGGCACCCAGCACACAGCTATGCATACTTACTCAACCAGCCACTCCTGCCACCAACGCAGGGAGGAAGCCCAGCCTTTTGGCTGATGACTATACTCACATCTGAGGACAAGCATCTGCTGTGGAGACCCAGAAGTTTCTTAGTGGAAAGAATTAAGGTTTAGATGCCTAATTTATAGGAAATCAAACCAAGAAGGCATCTGCCAAGGAAGAAGCCCAAACGCCCTCAGAGACTCTCCATGAAGAAGAGGAGATGTGCATTGGACTGAATTCTCTAATCCAGGACCCAGAGCCTCGTGGGAAAAGGACTTTTCTAATGGAGCACAGGTAAAGCTCCTTTGAGCTCAACTCCCATGTGTGAGCACCAGCTGATGTCACCAAGGCAAAGCTGGCTGCAAGGCCCAAATTCCAGGAATCACAGTCCACGGTAGAAGAAGAACATCTGTGATAGTTAGAGATATATGTATCTACTTGATGAAGCTACTGTGAAGAACTAATAGTTAAGGCAAGCCCTAAGCAAACATGCAAGAGGCTGTCTACTTGCTAGCGAAGGCCCGCTCCATGGCAGATGGGACCATTCACGGGGCAGGTAGATGAAATGGACAGACTTGTTATCTGGCAAGTGAGGTTTACCCTTCTCTGAGCAGTCCTGTGGCTATGGTGTGAGCTCTCCTGCTAAGTGGACAACCAACCGTACCCCTGAATAAAGTCCCTTGTTCCCATAACCTATTAGACCTTATCAGCAACATGCAAATAAGCTGTATAGAGACTAAAACCTCAGGACCGCTGGCGCCCCCACATCAGCTCTCTACTGGAGGTGAGGAAGCAGGCTAACTGAACCTTCACTGGCTGGGCAGGTCTCAGACATCAGGTGAGGCTGGAGGAAAGATTTCAGTCTTGTCTGTGTGCTATTCTGATCCCTGTACGGCATGAACCGGCCTTCAAAGTCCCTGACTTTAGCTGTGTTGCTAGTCTCAGGCCTCTGCACACCCCTAAGTGAAACTTAAAAGAAATATGTTCGGCTGCTTGCTGGGAGGAGAGGTGAGCTTTGCCATGGAAGCATAAATTCACAGAACAAAGACTCCAGAAAATGAGCTGGACTTCTAGTGTTCCCAAGCAACGCCACGAGGCGTTGATTCAGGTACACGAGCTCAGACCTTTCTGGGACCTGAGAGTCATCGCTCACAGCCTGAGGCGCCACCTGCCGGTGACCTGCTGCTGACCCCAGCGCACTTCATAAGGTCCAGTCAGACAGGGCTAGCAGAACCATCCAAAGACCAGGAGTCTGTCTTTCCTCATAGCAACTCTGTTTTCCATCCTTTCTGATACCACGTGTAGTGTCGGACTTCCAGACCAGCCACAAAACGGAAGGCCACAGAAACCGTCAAGGTGGCTGACACTCAGGACGCTCCCAGGGGAAGGGGATGGACATGGTCTTCTACAACAAGCTGTGCGGTATTGGGCGAATCACTTATACCTTGAAAGCCTCTGTTCACATCTGCAGAAAGGAAACACTAACATCTGCTTCACAAGCTACCTTGAGGGTTACAGGTAGACCTCAAGCATTCAAGAGAGTTGCTTTAGATACAGTCACCACTGCCAGCTTCACCTAAACAAGCTTCCAAGGTCACAGTGCTCATTGCAACTCTCTCCCTGAAGCATTCCTGAGGTTAAGAAGCCAGCGAAGCGCCTTATTAGTGACAGAATGTACCAGGGAGTTGATGTATTTAACCTCCTATTTATTCATGTCATCTTATTTCATTTCCGAGAGCCCTACAAGGTGGATATGTCTGTTCCCATTTTACAGATGAGGAAATGAAAACTTGGTTTAAGAAGCTTCATAGATTGACAGCAAGAACTTTGTAGTCCTCACAGAGTTGAGAACTAGCTGGGGGCGTTTCCTCCCATGAAGTGTAATTCTTCCTCTGATCCCTGAGCCAGGCAAAGCAGGAGGAAGGGCGGGATGAGAAAGGACTTGATTGATGAATCCTCCACCCAAATAAAAAGGGGGAGGAATGGAAGCAGGAAAATTCAAAGCAGGCTGTGGAATTGGATGTCGCCTCCCACTTTGTGAAAGGTTGCTTCTCTTTTAATTCCCTCAGGGGCCTGGAGCTTTGTTATTTCCCAGTCACAACGGGACAAACGAACCCTTGCAAACCTGTGTCTATAGTACACCTTAGCCTAGCCATTGTACCATTCCAGAAACCCTCAAAAACTGTTATCCCATTTCGACCTCCCTCCCACTGGAAACAGCCTCCATCTTCGGGGACGCACATCCCTGTGTTTTCAAAGAAAGCAAGCTGACCAGCCGAGGGCACGGACACATGAAGCTCTGCCTGGGCGTTGACAGTCACTCGCTCACAGGCCCAGGCTGTCCTGGGACCTCAAACAGGCCCAGGCTCTCCTGGGGCTTCCTGCTCACTTTGCTTCTCTGGGGCCGGACAAAAGGAAAAGAGGGAATGCTTTGTCTCATTCCTCCGACATCTGATGCTTCCTTTTGTAGTATACCCAGCTCTGAGTGCCAGAAAATTCCAAGGAAATGAGAATATGCCAGCCATACAAGGTCTCCGGGATTGTGCAACTGCCAGGCCAAGGTGTGCTACAGACATATGTTCACAAGGGGTCCTTTGTGACTGCGAAATAAAAAGCTCCAGTTCCCTGGGGAATTAAGAGAGAGGCAATCTCCTTCCTTTTGTCGTTTCAGTTAAATTGGCCAACAAAAAAGAGAAATGGTGAGGGGGTGAGAGAGCCGAAGAGATGGCTCAGGAGTTAAAGCCTTTGTCTCCCAAGCAAAAGAACCTGAGCTCAGATCCCCAGATCCCAAGGAAAAATGCCAGGCAGATGTGGCAGTGGTCTGTAATTATGGCCCTGGAAGGCAGAGCCCGGGGAATCTCCAGAGCAAAGGGAAAAGAGCAATCCAGGATTTCTGATGTCACCCTTGGCCCACACACTCAAATGCCCGTCTACACACACATACACACACACACACACACACACACACACACACACACACACACACACACACGCAAATGCAGGAAAAAAAAACAGAGAAATAGCTTATTCACAAATCTCAATTATCAAAGTAATTACCTCTTCAAAACACCAGGATATGTGGTGTTTTGAAGAGGTAATTAGAAAATTAAAATACAGGGAGAGATATTTCGTGCCAATACAGGAAGTGATGTGGTATGTAAAAAAATGCTTAAAAACCTCCATGTAGACAAATGATCACCTAACGGTGCTACAATACCTGTGATCATCTCAGATTGCCACTCTCCTTGAGTGACGTAGGGGAGAATTTAGGCAGATTCCAGAAAGGTACTTACTCCACGTCAGACTTGCAATAGGTGTTTACACAGATGACCTGGCATTTTTGCGCTCTTTTATGGAGAAAAGGTCTCAACTCCTTGGCTTTCAGAACTCCAAAATTCACGCATGCAGAGGCCACACCATCTTCAAAGTTGTTCAGCTACACAGAGGTGGATCTGAAATTTACATCTGAGTTCCAAATATAAGAATATATGATCTTGCCTCCAGCCGCACTGTCATGAACAAAGGCTCATGTGCAAAGAAACAAGGAACAAATGACAGAGGGCGCTGCTGGAGACCGTTATGTCTGGTCTCCACTCACACACTTGATGAAACAGAAGCTGCGTGCAGTGCTCACCATTCAGGACTGGCATTTCCAGCTGCCTGGCTCAAGGTTGCACCCTGTCTCCACTGACCAGAGGGCCAGCTCAGGAGCATCTGCACTCAGCATTCAAATGAAACAGGTGCGACATCTATGAGCGTGGATTCCCTTTCCAGTAGCTGCCCCCCAGCAAAGATGGACACCAACAGTCCTAGCATGCGTTCTAACACTTTGGTATCCCAACCAATTTTTGGCCCTTATGTAAGTGGTGCTTTATTAAGCTCCAGTGAAAGTCCTAGTCTGATTCTACTTTGACCAAATTTGATCAGACACCTTCTTAGGAACCAGTAGTATTACCAGGTAAAATACAGGGTAGCTCATGAACTGCAAGAGATGCAACTTTCAGTTGAAGAATGTTTCAGATGACACTGTGAATATACAAACCCAGCATGAACCCGTGCAATAGTGGGAAGCAGGAGTGGAAATGGTAGGAATGAAAATCAGGCTTGAATCAGAGGGGATAAAGATGTCTCTTCCAAACCATCCAAGCCAATTTTATTTACAGCAAGCACAAGTATTTATACCAGGGAATTTACTTAGCATAGCTTAATTCTACACAGGAATATGTTAAATATATACATTGTAAAGCTTATCTAGGCTAGCAAGTTACTATATGGGGACAGACATGGTGTCTTCAAGCAATATTAACTATGCACTGTGACTTAATGTCCATAACCTTGTGACCCATAGATAACATACTTCAGTGGTCTCAAGGTGCACAGGGAAGGAACTGCAGAAAGAACACCTTAGTGCCACCTGTCCTGTGCAGAACAAAGACAGTTCTGGTAGAAAACAAAACAAAACAAAACTCTCACTAATGGGAGAGGTCTCTGCCTGTAACTATCTGTCTCAGACATATGCCAATGCATGACTCGAGGGAGCAGGCTGAGGAGGCCTTGGCGTCCCCCACAACACTTGACACATGCTTTATGAAGGGCATAATTGCTTGCCTACAGTTCAAAGTTAGCTGAATATCATTTTTCAGCTTCGTGATAGCTGTTGTGCTAATTCTGGCAAAACCCTGAGAGCCAATCATGAGGCCCAGGAGGAGTGACCCCACTTCAGGAGCCCAAGGTCCACTTCACGAAAGCCACACATCCCCAGAAGAGAATCAGGTACGTTCCTGGGAAAGGAGGAAAGAATGTCTAGCAGCCAAGAACAACAGATGTGTCCCAGAATTGAAGTGGATGCCGCTGAGAAAGAGGAGCATATGGGCTTTGAAGATTTTTTGTTGTTGTTGTTGTTGTCGTCGGGAGGCGGGGCCGAGGGCCAAGTGAACAGAGAAAGAATCCTGCGCTGGCTCCCCTCAGCCTTCCGAGTTTGTGTCTTTACCTACATGCATCTGCCAGATTGCTTGAAAAAGACAACAGCTGCAGAAACTGACAGTTTACAGCTGTGATGAACCGCATTAGCAAAGCCTTTTGATTAAAGTGATATCTAACCAAAAAGCAAGAAGTCATCTCAGAACAAATAAATTTGCCTTTCAATTTATGGAGCCTCGAGCGGAACATTTTAACATCACCTAACTACCTGCCCACTCTCCTTCCAGGAGTGTCTGATAGAGAGGGCGGGGGCTCCTTGTTTCCACACGGAGAAGTGTAATTAATAGAGACACAGCAAAATAAATACATAAATAATGAATAAAAGCAGCCAGTAGCTAGGCATTCATTTCATCGCCTCTGAGTTTGTCTTAATGACACAAATCCAAACTTGGCCTCAGTTTTGGCTGCAGTTTCCTTCCTTGTGTGTCAGAGAGCAGGCATTCAAAAGCCTTTCTGTGGGGTCCCACATCCAGCCCTTTGTCAGAGGGGTGTCCGAGCTCCGCAGGCCTGACTGAGCTCTCTTTCCCAAACCAATGCATCTACATTTGCAACGTGTTTTTTGGTTTTTTTTTTTTAAGGAATTCTGGGATCTGCCTTGCAGCATATTTCTTCTTTCCTGTGTTTAGAAAGTCATTCGCCTGAACAAAATGAATGCCTGAAGAATCACTGAGCCCCTTGTTCTCTCGGAGTGAGGGCCTGAAAACCCCAGACCCAGGGGTCCAGGGCCCTACAATGGCCTGCAGCTCTCACCCCTCCCTTTCCTTCCCACGAGCCCCTCTTGTCTAAGGAATCACATCTCCAAATCCCCCACTTCAGCCTGGTTCTCAGCAGCGCCTTTACTCTGGCAGCCAGCAATTCAGGACTAATAGGCGATTGCTTTCATGCACCATAGCGGTTGGAAGAGGGGCTAAAATGGCATTGCCCCTATTCGTGACTGGAAAATAAATCATGGTCATTGTCCCTTAAGATCCTTTCTCCCATCAAGCAAATTAACAGCTTGGTTCATTTTCCCAGCACTCGCTCCTGAATGGCCGGCCATGTCGTGGAATGTGGCAGAAGGCTGTGTGGTCAGTGCGATTGTTTAGAGCTGTTTGTGCCAACAGTGAGAGAAGGTGCCTGTCTCAGAGGACAACTGGCACTTGTCTCTGGGCCCCTAGGACGTGTACAAGCTTCCTCCAGGCCTAACTTCTAGGGAAGACATACACCGCCATCTACCGGGCACAGGGGACAACTACAACACATTCCTTTCAGGACTTTGCTTGTGGCAAGTAAGGAAAAGCAACAATGCTTCTAGGAAGTTTCTAAAAATAGCCTGGATTCTTTGTATCTTTGGGTGCCAGGGGATGGTTGCCTGAGCCGCTGTAATGAAAGAGCAAGGCAGTGCTTGTGCAAGGAACAATGCTCTTGTGTGGAGCGCTTTCCGCGGTCCTGATCCTCAAGCTGAGACAGGACTATTGGCTGGCGTTGTGAGTCAGCTGGAGACTGGGCAGTACCCTGGGCCCGAAACACCAGTACTTCTGAGCAACCAGCCCCCTACCTCAGAGATCTTCCCATCACCCTTCTCTCACCCAGAGCAAGCACGATCCCAAAGAGTAGAAGCCCAAGTGGTTCAAGAGAGGACTTGCTGGCCCAGCTAAAGGGACACCTGCTAATGGACATCCCGGGGGCAATCAGTCTGATCCTGAGATGGGAGGGCGCCCATTCCCCCTGCCTGATAACTCATGCGGCAGCATATTTCCTTTTCTACTCTTCTACCCGCACAAAGAACATACTCATCTTTCTGTCCAGCCCAGGAAGGCTGGTTTTACTGTGTACAGAAGAGAGAGCGCAGAGCAGCTAAGCAATCCTGTAACAAGACTGCGGTCTCCACAGGGCATTCACTGGCAGCATTGGCCTCTTGCTGGACACTTCAGTGCAGTTTGGGGGCATTCTGGATCATCCCAACTTGGTAGGATGCTAAATATCCCACAGTGTGCAGGATAGACTCACCGCATGTGCACACACCGCAAAGCTATCCAGCCCCAATCATCAGTAGTACAGATATTGGCAGAGCCTGGTTTAGGGAAACACAGATTTCCCTCCAGTAATGGGGTTATGATAACACCGATTGTCCTCAAAAGAGTCACACCGCAGAGATTGACAGTCATTCGCCCTCTCCCAGGTCAGGATTTACCACCCTTTCCTTCTTTTAGACCCTTGCATTTAAAACATAATTTAGTGTTCTCTCTCGCTCGCTCTCTCGCTCGCTCTCTCTCTCTCTCTCTCTCTCTCTCTCTCTCTCTCTCTCTCTCGCTCGCTCTCTCTCTCTCTCCTGCTGTTGCTGCTGCTGAGGGGAAAAAAGATTGGATGGGGGAGGGGAAGGAAGAAGAAAAGAAGGATTAGAAGCATGACCCGCTTCTTGGGAAGAGCCCTGAACATTCCTCTCTCAAATGTACTTTGTGGCCGGGCAGGGTACAATTAAAAACACAATAATTTGCTTGTTATTCAAGTCAGGCATTAGTCTGGGTAATGGCTTGCTTGGTGGAGAGATGGATTTCCTTGTTAGGAGCTAAGCACAGGATTAGCTGAATTCTCCATGGAGAAATCTTGATTTGTTCAAGGTCTTTCATGTTTTCTACAGAGAAAGGATTATGTCTTCTTAAAGAGAGGCCTTGCTTAAAAAGCTACAAAGTATAAGAAAAGGATTTAGGGCAGAGGGGCCTGTGGTTAAGTAGCTGAGGGGTACAGGGAATTTTAGAGCAAAGGATTATTTAAAGCCATAAAGTTCAAAAAATAATTGGTTTAGCCCTACTGGGTCAGTGCAGGCAAATGCACGGTAAAGTCAGTTAAGCATGAGCTAATATTCATTTTACTCTGGCTAATTATTGCATGGATCGGGGAGCGAGAAGAGGAAGAAAGCACGCCCTCTCCCTGGCAACCAGGAATTGCATTGTCTCTGGTTTCTGGGCCGCACAGGCATGCTTACTTGTGGGATGCCCAGAATCCCAGCACCTCAAGGACTTTCCAGGAGAACAGTCCTGCTGTCCCAAGGACACAGCAGACACCACTGTTAGTTGTTTGCTTTGCCTTTGATTTGTAAGGCCTGGCAAATGCTAGCAAGCATTTTACCAATAAGTCACATCGCCAGTCGAAATACATACACTGTTTTAAATCGACTGCTGGTCATTAGCCAGTGACAACATGGGGTAAAGACACGGGCCTGGCTGGTGGCCTTGTCCATGGTTCTCAACCACAAGCGGTTTTGACCGTTCAGAAAAAATGTAGTGGTATCTGGAAATACTTTGTCATAACTGGAGAGATGTTACTGGCACCAAGCATCTAGGGGCTGGGATGCAGTCAAAGACCCACGATTTACAGACTTGTTTCACACATGACAAATTTCCAGAGTGCCAGCAGGCTGAGATTGAGAGGCCCAGGTCTAGACAAGGCAGCTTCCTCACCTGGAGGTAGATAGAGGCTTCCAGAATCCTAGGAGGCAATGAAACACTGAATGCTCAGATGAATGGCCCCAGAAGAAAACTTCCTCCCCACCCCCACTGCCTTGTTTCCTAGCGACTCCCCAGGTGTCTCCTTAGCAGGGTCTGAGAATATAAAAGAGCGGCCTGTGCGGGGCTCTGTGCGCTAGGGCACTTCATTCTGACCTCCATCTGCCTTGCTTTCCATGGCAGCTCTCTTCTGCTCTGATCGTCCTCTCGGAACGTAAACTACCTCTTTTTTCACAATCCTCTCTTAAAGCTAAACTATAGTCGCCTCGGCCTCCAACGCTAATAAATGTGTATTCTTTAAGTTTCTCCCTCTAGTTAGTTTTTCTTTATTAATAGCCTCCAAAAATGGAGTCACTCCCCAGAGTCCTTTCCTCCTTAAAACCTAACCGTCCTCCCCCTGCCCCTGTGCCTGAAATCCATGAGCAACTAGGGGAGTGTAGTTAGCACCCTCCTTCCCCTTTTCAGTTCTGGGCATTTTAGAAATCAAGGAAGCAAAGAATATCAGGAGAAACCATCCATTTCCTCTCTCCACCACCGACACACACCCAAGAGAACAGAAAGCTTTGCGAATTCCCCAGCACGGCCTCTCCGCCTGAGTTCGCTCATCCCTCCCCACATGAAACACGCTTAGTCACCACTCATCCTGCAATTTTAACAGACTTAGGAGCCCACAGCCACCAGATTGCCATTTGTCCCTGGAGACTGATGAGTCAGCCTGAGGGAGGTCAGTGCATAGGAGAGGAGATTCCATGGAGCTCGGGAAGCTGTCGAAGTGAATCAACATCACCGTCACTGCTCTGGGAGACCCTCGAGGTCACACTTACCCTTCGCCTCGAGAGGGAAGTTACGCAGGAAGATGAACGCACCCAAGAAGCCTCGACACCTGACGAAGGCGGGCAAGCAGCAGGTGCAGACCCGCTGAAGGAAGGAAAAGCTCTTCCTCCCTCCAGCTCCCCTTCCTGCCACCCTCTGACGTCTGGTGGCAGCTTCACCCTCACTGGATTCAATCCAATCTCCCCAGGGGGTCTGTCACTATGTGATCTCGCATGCCAGGTGTGAGGCTCCGCCCCTCACTGAGGTCTATAGACATTGAACAGGTGCTGGGGAATGGACTGTCATTTTCCTCGGTGGTATAGCCACTGAAAAATCCCAGTAGATACCCCCTACGCTCATGCTCATGCAACAATAATTAAGCTCAAGGGTCAAAAACAACAGAAATAAAAAGGACAGAGCAGGAGGGTCTCACATAGAGGGATAGGTGAAAAAAAGGTAACAGAAGATAGAAATGGCCAAAACTCAGCACATACCTGTATGAAATTGTCAAAGAATTAAGGAAAAAAAATACTTTCCAATGGCTCCCATCCATCTTCAAATGTAGATGAAAGACTTCTCCTTCCTCCTCCTTGCTCATTTTTGCCTTCCTTCCCACTTTTGCATTCCTAACCCTAACATACTCTCCCTCCCACTCACACACTTGCTTATCCTGACTCCTCTCACTTCATCTTCCCTCAAGCCTTCCAGCCACATCAAGCGCTGCTGCTCCTAGCAGGATCCTTGCACACCTACTAGGTCAGCCCCTTCACATCTGTGCAAACGTCCCCTTTTTTCTGAGCCATCCCTCTTTCTCTTGGCTTTGTCTGCTGTTGTTATCATCTTGGAACATGCAAAAAGCTTTATTTTTAGTCCTTATAAGGGCAGGATTGGGAGGGTCTTTTTTATTAATATCTGGAGGACAAGTAGAGCACTTGGTTCCTAGCAGATACCAACATGTCAGGTAGCCAAGAAACTGCACCAAGTTGCTCAATTCCAAAGCTCTGGTATGAAAATTTGTATCACCCAATGCCCTTTCTGACTAGATAACTAAGTTACAGAAACCTGGTAAAGGGCTCTGGAGTGTGAATGGCAGAAGTAACTAATGTGACTCCGAGACATTTGTGCTGCAATTGTTTTTTGCATTGTAGTAAAAAAAAAATTAAGTGTGAGATTCAGACACATCACATACATTGTATAATGTCTAGAACTTCATCCTGAAAAAGAGAGTATCTGCGCTCACTAAGCAACAGTGCCATGAATCCAGGCACAGCCCTTACCACGTGCTTCTACCAAGGGTTCCATAGATACAATTGAAATAGCAGAAAGACTTTTGGGGATCTGCTGCATCTTCTTTCTTTTTTTTTATTTGTGTGTATGTGGGGTGTGCATATGCACACACACGTCAATCATCTTCCTTTGCTCTTCCACTTTATTCTTCAGGCTGGGTCCCCAGTCACACAGAGAGCTCACCTGCAGGACTAGTCTTGCTCGTTAATTTGCTCTGAAGATTCTGGAGCTCCACCTTCAGGGCTACAGCGACAGGCGGACCACCTCATCTGCCCATCCCCTGCATTTTACCTAGGCTCTGGGGATCCTGCTTCCAGTCCTTTTGTTTGTGTGGCATATGCTTTGACCACTGGGCCGTCTCCTAGCCCTGAATGTATTCATCTTTATTCCACTCATCCCATGATTTCTTATCCGTTAAAACTGCCCTTCTTAATGAATGTATCAATATTAAGTATTTTGTATCAAATACAAGCATCCCATGACTAATAATAACTCCAGGTGTAATTAGTCTACCATTGCACAAAAATGGCAAATGTGCTGAGTAGCAACTGTTCACATATTGAATCTTGATCACTTTCCCCAGCTAGCAACTCGGTGGTATGATGCAGCAAGCCACAAATGCCAGTCAGCTGCCAGCTCGGGAAAGGAAACCGTCCATGCTCCACGCGCACTGTGCTGCTAAGCTATGACATTCGGTACATTAGGTGTGTAAACGTCAGTTCCACTTAGGGCCTTTTCAATTCCTGATGCATTTGTGGGGTCATACTGCATCATGAATCGGGGAGCAACTATACATAAGTCATCCATCAACTCCTGACTTCGTGAATGTTCCTGCAATAGCAGGTCTACCATGGGTGGTCCTGTGACCTACCTTAAAAGTCAGCAAGGCAAGACAGTCAGCACTCACAAAATTTGTGAAGGTTGGAGCCTTAAATCTTCTACCTAAGAGTCCCAGAAATTGCCATGAACACAAGGAATTCTAGTGTAGATTCTCATACACCATACATTGCTAAAAACAAAAAAAAAAACTCCATATCTCATCAAAGCATCATTTCTGAATAAAGTGAAAAAATAGCTACTGTGATAAGTGGTTGGCATCTGTGATTAGTGACTTTGGGTTCCTCTCACCCCTAAGAGTCTAGGAAAGACAGCACACTCCTTACCCCTGCACACCAGTCTTCTGTTTCTCTGTCGATCTCTAGGGAACATGCCACAATACTCTGTAGACGCTGGTCACTGTAGCAAAGTACCGCAGGTTAGGAAGGTTATGAAGAACAGAACGAGGATACCATCATCAACTTTTCTAGGCCACAGGCTCCCGGCTTCTCCTTGTATCAGTGCATGTCCAAAACACAGCAAGAGGGTCCTCTGGCCTCCTTACTGGGGTTCAGTTGTCACCACAAGGCCTGGGGACCCGCAAAACCATGCAGTTCCCAACCTGCCCATTTGGTTTAGTAAACATGAGAAGCCGGACAGAATCTAGGGGAAGTAGTACAAAACAAGAAGAAAGCCAAGCAAGGCGAGGCAGCAAGACAGCACCCTCATCCTCCTCCCTGGGGCAGCCAGAGGAAGGAGCACTCTGACATGTAAGTTCTGCCCCAGAGCTGAAGCAAGGGATTCAGGTTTCCATCACCTTGCTCTGCCTGCCACGGTTTCAAGACCGCAGAGTTGCATCATGCAGGCTTCCTTGCAGCAGCTCAGAAAGGTGCTTCTGAACGTGCTCCCGGCACCTCCTGCTGTAGAAAGCACCCATGAAAGCCAGCGAAACACTCAGCTCCTGCAGGGGAGGTCAGGACATCTAGGAAACTCTGATGCTGCCCTGTCACCTACATGCATGCCAAAGGAGAAGTCACTGTGAGTCTCGAAGACCTCACCACAGGCGTGCATGTTGCTGTACCACTTAAAGTGGACGTGGCCCCTAGCATGTGTGGGCTTCCAGGAGGCAGAAAATGCAACTGGAATGGGGTGTGATTACAGAGCGAAGCTCTGGTTCCCACACTGAAAGATTCACAGATATTTCAAGTTTCTCCCAAGACTTTATGTGGGCTGGGTTTCCTTGACCAGTTCTCCTGGATGAACTGTATTTTGATTTGGACCTTAAATTGGTGGCCAGTTTTGAAAAACTGTATGATTGCAATGCATATGAAAAGTCCTTAGTGCAAACTATTGCCTTGCATGCCACTTTATTACTATATCTACATCTAGCTATACCCATTCACATTGATCTAATTTTCAGCTGTTCTAGAAGGAGAGGAATTTTCTTTCCCCACCACAGAGCATAAGGACCAAGCTCCATTCCAACTGTATTAGCTGAGGTTTCTTATCACTCTTGAACAAATTATGGCAATGGACACAACTACATCAGCTACTTTTTACAAGCAAAAACTCATTTGGACTGGGGAAGAATAATAAGGAAAATGGCCCCCAAAATTTCATGCCTATCAATGAATGAGAAGAAATCCAAATAGCCAGGAGCATGCAATAAAAGCGAAAATAGCCTAAGTAAGTACAGAAAGGGTGTCAGCTTTATATGGTGAGATGCAGCCATTCAACTGAACAGTGGAGGTCCACCGACAGCATACAGCAATGTGACAAGATATTTAGACATGCCGTAGTAGGAACAACCGCTTCTAAAACTTAGGAGTCAATGCACCAGTTCATCAGTGGGCGTCATCTCTCTGTGGTGACGTTGGCCTGATTGTCATAATTTTCATGCTAAATCTTCCTTGTATTTATTCATATTTCAAAAAAATACATCAAAGATAATATATATCCAAAATGCTTAGGAACAGATGTGCTTGGGGTCTGTTCATTTTGTTTGTAGATCATGGGATAGTTGTTGCTGCAACAGAGTTTTGGGCATGAACGACTTCAAGGAGGAAGGATTATTTTGGCTCATAGATTCCAAGTTTTCAGTCTGTCATAGTGCAGAGGGTGTATGGAGCAGTGTGTGTCACACCAGCCAGAGAGCAGAGATACAGGAAGAGACAATGTATAACCACCCCTGAGATTTGCGCACACGGGCACCAACAGGAGACAGAGCCGCAGAAAAGGGGCGTGTGGTTCTGAGGATCATCTAAGGAAGCAGACGGAAGAGGGCTTCCATGCTCTCCACCCCAGAAAAGGGGGTCCAGGCCTTACCTCAATGGGGTGAAGGAAATCCAGCTGTGACCTGGATCACCAAAAGATGAATTCCCCTTCCTCCTAATCCTCTTGCTGTGGCAAGAGCCATGGAAGAACCTGAAGATACTTTGATTTTATTTTAACGTTTGTTCTTTTTTTTTCAACTTGTGCTTTCATTTTTTTTTCTTTTGTGTGTTTAGCTGGTTCACCCTATTTTAAAAATTCATATTTTTATTTTTATCCCTTTCATGTATTTCTCTAATTTTGTTTATGTTTTTCTTTTTCTTTTTTATAACTTTCTTGCTTCAAAAAATTTAAAATAGAAAACTGAAGATTTGAGGACAGGGAGAGTAAATAGAAATTCCAGAAAAAAAGACTCAGCAAGTCAAATGAAAAGCACAAGAGGAAACAGGGCAAGTAGACTCGGCCGAGCAGAAGGAAGACACGAGGGAAGGGGTCGAGGACATACTTCATTCAAGCATCAGTAATGAACAAGTAAACAGGAGTTTACTTGTTTACAAGTATCCAAGAACTCTGACATTTGATCAAAAGGCCAAACCTATATGAATCCATAGGCTAAGAAGCTCAAGTGAAGTAAAGGCAGGGCTAGAGAGATCGTGAGAAAGAAAGCTTGCTGAGCAAGCATGGGGACCTCAATTCAAATACCCAGCATTGCATCAAAAGCCGCCCATGTGAGTCGCCCCAGCGCTGGGGGAGCAGAGCTAGTGGCATTGCTAGATCACTGCTTCCAGTCCCGGTTCAGAGTCAGAGAGAGACAGGGTCTCCAGGGAATAAGGAAGGCAGAGAGTGACAGACCTGCATCCTCCCCTGGCCACCACACGCATATGCACGCGTGCCTGTACCACACCCTATGCATACATACATACAGCCAAAGTAAAGGCAAAAATAGCCTATTAAGTAATAATGTAGTGGCAGAAAAATTTCCAAATCTGGAGAAAAAAATTGGATCTCATGCAAAAGAAGCAGCCAAAAGCCCAATAGAAATGACCAAAGAAGCATGCAAGATGTATTATTACAAAGGTAAATACATGAGAAAACCTATGCTGCAAAAACAAGCTAAACATTGGGAAAGCACGGAATATATTTCAAGCCCCGAAAGGAAATAGCTGCCAACCAAGATTGTTTCATCTAACAAGTCTATCTATCCAAGTTAACAGAGAAATGAGGGCATTTGAAGATAAGCACAAACTAAGCGGCTTATAACCCCTAAACTAGCAATGCAGACATGTGAATGAATACTACACACCAAGTATAGTATTGGATGAATACTCCACACCAAGAATAGCATTGAATGAATACTCCACACGAAGTAGGAAGGAAGTCTGAATCACAAAAGCACAGGGGACAATAGGTATTAAGGGAGGAAGATGAGCAAAGGAGAGCTCGAAAGGAATCTATCTTGTCCAACATAGTAAACAGGGAAGGGAAAAATAATACCCCAGCCCAATACTTCAGCCAACCAGACAAACAACCAAATAAGAAACAGAAGACCTTTCTTAATAACAACTTTAAATGTAAATGGCCAAATCACCAATAAAGAGTGATAGGGATTTAAAAAGAGATCCTAGGACTGAATCAGGGGTTAAGATTCTGCCTCACATGCAGAAGATCCTGTGTTTGGATCTCACATAAAAAGGCCAGATAGAAATGGAGATGACTTTAACTTCTGGCTCTGGAAGGCGGAGCCTGGAAAATCCCAGAGCGAAGCAAAAAGGAGATGAAGCAATCCAGGATGATTTCCTCCACAGGGACACACCGGTGCCCTCTGATACACACACACATACACACACATGCACACACACACACACACACACACACACACACATACACACACGTGCACAAAAAGAGAGAGAGAGATCCTATCATCTCCTAGAAAAAAATATCATTAATAAAGAGACCCACTGATAAAGATACTCACAGACTGAGACTTAGAAAATACAATCATTTTATACTACAAAGGGAAGTCGAAAACAAGCTGTCAGAAGTGAGGAATAAGGATGCACTGTATATATAGATGTACTTGCAAAGGAATAAATAAAAGTATTTTTAAAAGAAAAAAAGCCTGTCATAGTTGCTCAAGTCCCTTTCCAAAAGTCTGTGCCTCAGCTGTATCTTAAAGTATTTTTTTCTCTAGCAGTTTTAAAGTTTTGTATCTTACATTAAAGTCTTTGGTGAATTTGGAGTTGATGTTGTACAAGGTGAAAGATACACTGGACACAACTTCCCCAACTCCATCTGTTACAGCAGGTGTTTCTTCTCCAATGCATGTTTACGACAGCTTTGTCAAAAAAGTGGATGGCTACAACTCCATGAATTTATGTCTGAGTCTTTTCTGATGTGCCATTGGTCCAAATGTCAGTTTCTGCTCCAGGTCACACTGCTTCTGTGACCATAACTTCGTAGTATAATTAGAGATCAGGTATGGCAATCCATCTTTCCTCTTGGAATTGTGTCGACTGTTCAGGGTCTCTTATGCTTCCTTATGAATTCTAGTGTTGTTTTTTCTAATCCTATGAAGCAATCATTAGGACTTTGATGGAGATTGTGTATGACCTGCAGTTCACTTCTACCCCTCCACAAGCCTGCGATATTTTGATCCTCGAGCATTCTTCAATTTCTTTCTTCTGAGTGAGTTTCCACTGTAAACATCTTTTACCTTCTTGGTTTTGTTTCCTAGTTTTGTTATATTTTGTTCTGTTTTTAAAATAGTGTGAATGGCACTCCCTGGAGAACCTGATGAATGTTAATGTTGGATTTGAGGGGAGGTTGTGAGGGGAGAGGGAAGGTGCTTTCCTCAGTGCTGTACCCAAAGACAGATGACTCATGTTCCAGCAAGTTCTCGGGCACATGCCATCAAAGGCAAGCCAGATGAAACTCTTGGGCCACTTCTGTTAAAATACCTGAAAATAGGAAAGACACCGGAAGAGAAAAAAAGGGAGTGTAATAGGAGAAAGGGGGATGGAATTAGGAATTAAGATGTAAAAATGCCTTAAATTCTTAAATTCACTATATCACGTATGAAGTTCTAAGAGAATAAAAAATATTTTTTGAAAAAGCCATAGCATGAATGGGATTCCCCCATCCCCAGTTTTTTCTAGTCAACCTCATTATTGCTATGTATAAAGGCTCCTATTTTTATTTGATGATTTTTGTACCAAGCTACATTGTTGGAAATATTTTTCAGTTCTAAGAATTTTCTGGAAGAGTCTTCTAAGACTTTTAAATTTGAAGCCATGATGCCTGAAAATAGGAGTAATTTTACTTTTTTACTTTCTGATCTTTATCCTTTTTATTTCTCATTTGTTGCCTTAGCTGAGCATTTGAGTACTGTATGGAATTCAAGTGGCATTGCTGTTACTCCTACTTAGTGTAGTGTTGGGAATAGATTTGATGTACGTATTCTTTGTTATGTTATAATATGTTTCTTCTACAAGGAAATGGAAATTCCTGGTCTTTTCAGCGCTTTTATTATAAATGAATTTCGAACTTTGTCAGTCTTTTTCTATATCTCTATGTCCTTAATTCTGTTATGTGTTTATTACACTTATTGATTTGTATATTTTAAACCAAATTTGCATTTCTGATATGAAATCAACTTGGTCATGGTGTATAATCTTCTTAGCATGTTCTTTAATTTGATCACCAACCACACATTTCATCACAGGTATTTATCTATAGTTGATATGTACATGTCTGTGTGTTAGTGTGAAAGAGAGAGACAGAGTGTGTGTGTGTGTGTGTGTGTGTGTGTGTGTCCATATATATCCATTTCTGGTATCAGAAATACTGGCTTCGTGAAATAAATTTGGTAGTAGTTTCCCTTCCCTTTTTAGCTTTGTGGAATGGTTTCAAAAGTATTTGTGCCAGATTTTTTTTTTAAATTTGGGGTAAAGGAAGGAGTTGGCAAGATAGCAAGATGGGTAAAAGCACCTGTCCAAACGCGTGACCTGAGTTCGATATTTGGGGCCCACACATGATGGAAAGAGAGAAGTGATTTCTGAAAAGTGTCCTCTGACCTCCACAACACGGCATGGACGTGTCTGCTTGTTCTCTCTGTCTCTCTCTCTCTCTCTCTCTCTCTCTCTCTCTTGTTCTCTCTCTCTCTCTCTTGCGCTCTCTCTCTCTCTCTCTCTCGCTCGCTCGCTCGCTCTTTCTCTCTGACACACACATACACAAAACACATGCATGCCATAAATATGGAAATAAGCTTTGTAGGGAAGAAGAGGATCTGGCAAAGTAGGAGGAAGATAAGAAAAGGTAGAGGAAGAGTAATCATGATATATTATAAACATATATAAATTATTGAATGACAAAACTTATCAGCAAAAAGGAAGCAATTAGGGCTGGAGAGGTGGCTCAGGGGTTAAGCCTCTGCCTTGCAGGTGGAAGATCCTGAGTTCGATCCTAGACCCCCATGGCGGAAGCCGGCGGCCTGCGTTTCTGGTCCTGGTGGGCGGAGCCTGTGAATCCCGGGGCAGAGTAAACAAGGAGGAGGTGGAGGCGGTCCGTGGTTGTTTCCAAATTCTCACGTGGTTCTACACACACACACACAAACACACACATACACGCACACACCCACAATTGAAAAAATAATTATTTTTAAAAAGGAAGCAATTATTTTTTAAAAGAAGAGTCAAAATACTCCAAATGGATGAAATAGGAACTTGGGCAGGAAACAAAAACTAGAGAAAAAGCAGTGCCCCAAAAGAAAAAAAACGCATAAACAAAATTATATGGATGCATAAAAGGGTATAAGAAATAAAAATATCAAAGAATAATTGTAAACACAATATAGTACACAACCCTGCTGAACATGCAGTTTGAAAAAAAGGAAGTGGGGTTTGGAGGTGCTGGGATGGCTTAGCTCCTGGATCCTCAGAAACGAAGCAGGAGGTACATGCCGGAGGAGCAGGAGGCAGGAGGGCCGGACGAGTGCGTGGGCTCGTCTTTCCTGTGTCTTGTGCTGTTGCCGAGCTGAATGCTGGGCAAGTGCCTAGTGTCCGCCAGAGCTGTCCTCACAGTGCCGGTTTCCATCATCGCACCCCAGGAGCCTCTGCCGGTCACCCTCAGCTTTGTGTTCAGTGGACCAGCAGATCGGCTCTGCCTCCCTACACTCTCAACATTTCCCCCCCCCCCCCCCCGGGGATGACTTTATTTTAGCTGAAAGCTGCCTTCCAAGCGCATTGGGAGCATCTGAAACAATGTTAGCATAAGTTTGGTATGATGGAGGATGTCAAGGTTCAGGAAATTAGGTTCACTTTTTAATGTTCCCAGAGAACTTCTGTGTACTTACACACTTTTGTGCACAACATTTCACTATGTTTGAAGGACATTCAAGTGGAAGAATAGAAGAAAATGTGCCAGGTCTTAATATTTCTGAAGTTTAACTCCTCGATAGTACTAACTGTAAAAATACTTATTTTTAATTGGATCTGAACCTATTGGCTTGGTTTAGAATTTAAGAGACTGGGTTTTCGTTTCTTACCTTGACACGGTTTGAGAATCCATTGACCTTCCCTTCCTATGTTTTTATTCCTGGTTTCCATTTCTTTTCCTTCCTGATCTATAGGTTCCAAACGTTTTGCTTTAGACTCAGAGCTGGGTTCGGCTGAGGTTGGAGCCTCACTAGAAGAGAGGGAAGACCCTCTGAACACATCCCAAGATGAACTAAAGAATCAGCAAAGACTGAAAGTGGAACAGTGGTCTCTACAAGGACTCTAAAGCCATGCTAAATCAAAACACAACTAAATACAAAACAAACGTAAGTACAAAGGTTGGAATCTATAGAGCACACAGAACCTACCCCTCCCTTTCTACCCAGTCCCTCTGCCCACACACCAGTTACTCTGGTTTTGTTTCCAAACTGCCAACACACAACATGCCAGCACTTATTTCCACCCACTGTAAATGCTTTTCTTCCTGAATCTCTTTCTAGTCCAGATCCTGTGCATCCGTTAAAGCTCAGTACAAGTGCTGCCTCTGCCACGAACCCACAGAAAACTCAGCCCACTGGGACCTTTCTTCCTGTCTGTTCTTTCTTTTCTCACATGGGGTTATTTTGTAAGTGGTTATCTTTCACCTACACGAGCAGCTATCGCTCATAGGTGACCCTTTCCCCAGTGTGTCCAATACAGTATTTATCATAGAGCAAAGGTTCCATTGTAATGTACCATTTGGATAAGTAGTTTTAATAAAGAAATGTTAAAAAGGAATGACAAGAGGAGTAACTTAAGGATTAAGGTCTGATATCCTCAGTATGAGCAGTCTTAATTGTGGTAAGCCTGACCTCAAGAACTTTGATTAGTCATGTAAGAACCCGTAAGTAAATGACTTAAAGCACCCATCACTTCTAGAAGGGGACAGAAAGGTTTCAACCTTGGTTTTGATTGTGACCTTACTCGCCTGAGCATGAGGAACTGGAAAAAGCAGCTTAAAACTCAAGTCAAGGCTGGGTCTCCTCAAGAACAGACCTGTGTGGAATCATGGGCTCCGCTGCTGTAGTGATATTGATTTTCTATACATTCAGTTTCAATAGCACGAGCTTTCCTCCATTAAGCAGCAACCAGCACCAAGCCGCCATTAACACGCTTGCATGAGAAACTTTCAAATCAGGAGTCGAACACTAAAACAGCTGAATATCCAACAAGAGGGAATGGGTGGCAGGTATGAATGACTAGTTTCCTCCTCTTCCTCCACCTCTTCTAATAACACACAGGCTTCCTGGGCAGAGTCCCCCAACTCTACAAGCCAGTCTGTGTCCA
Source organism: Typhlomys cinereus (assembly GCA_023101885.1). NCBI lineage: Eukaryota > Metazoa > Chordata > Mammalia > Rodentia > Platacanthomyidae > Typhlomys > Typhlomys cinereus. The sequence goes on from JALPQD010000082.1 coordinate 5,674,670, forward strand.
TTCCACTGCCTTGAGGTAACAGTTACACTCAATATGGATAAAAAGCTTATGGCATTCCCCAGCTGTAAGACTTGGCTTAAATTGTCCCCAAAAGAAAGAAGAGCATTGGTTTGATAACTAAAGAGATAGAGTGCTTATGTCTGTATGTCTGTGAGCTAAATTAAATGTGTCAAACCTTAAGTTCACAGACTTTTCTTCTTGTTACCAGATGGGGAGGGCATATAGTCTGGCAGATAGAAAGTAACCATTTCGCAGATGGGTGATTGACCCCTCCCTCACCGCGGTTTCCTAATTTTATTCCATCTACCTTTGAATATACTCTTATAACAAGACTCTAATTTAACAGGTTTTTAATCTCTGGCCATGAGGTGACATCCAATACCCATCAGGATGGAGTGAAGGGCATTGCAGGAGCAGCAAAACTGAAAAAAAAATCAACAAACCATAATCCAGAGCATCAGAGACTCTATATCAATCACCTGGAACTAGGCCAGCCTAATCTCTCCCCATTCTGAAGCTCAGGGACATTTGCGGAAGAGGGGGTGGTAAGATTTTAAGAGCACAAAAATGGGAGGAGCAATGATATGCAAAATACTCCACACAAGTTAGGGCCGAAGCAATCATATTTGGACTTTACATGCCCTGCGCAATGTCCAACACACTATTGACCTCACAAAGTCTAGTGTTTGCTAAAGGCACTAAGATCCTTGGCAGCAAGGGATTGACAGCCACAGTAGTGTTCCTATGCTTAACAGGGTTCTGGAAAATGCCACTGGGTCCTTGCACCTCATCGGAGAGAGGACCTAGAGGAGAGTTTGGCATGCACATTAAAAGATGTTCCAGGGATGGGAGGGGGAGGGGGAAAGGAGGGAGCACAGGGGGATAGGGGGTTGGAGGGAGGGGGAGACTGGTGTACCTGTTAAGTTTGTATGAGTGGAAAAAAAAATAAATGTGTCAAGCCAAAGGTCTTATGCTAAAATCCTAAGTCCCAACTCGATGTTGCTCTTTGCAAATGAGATCATGGGAGCGGGGTGGTCTTGAACGAGGTCATGAGATGAGCTTGGGTATTGGGATTTGCTCAGCCTCTCATGATCCACAACTACACCGATCCACAGACCCACGAGGAAAGACAACATGAAGGCACAAATTTGCAATTCCAGGAGAAGCAATTGCCAGACACCAGCCCTGTCAGGCACCAATCTGGACTCCCAGTCTCCAGAAATGAGGATTACAACCCTACTGTTTAAGCCTCCTGCCATGGCGGGTGCCCATGGCAGCCCAGGTCTGTGGGGTTGCCCATGGCAGCCCAGGTCTGTGGTGAGTGCCCATGGCAGCCCAGGTCTGTGGTGAGTGCCCATGGCAGCCCAGGTCTGTGGTGAGTGCCCATGGCAGCCCAAGCTGGCTCTGGTGTCTGGAGGAGCAGCAGCCATTGTATGCCCTGAAGGAAGTCAGCACAAAGGTGGAGCCCTGTGGGCACGCAGATGTCCAGGGGAATGGAAATGTCATCAGACTTGCAGCAGTCAGGTCCTCCATTCAGTTTTCCACCACGTTCCATAAATTAAAGTAATAGTAATACTAAGGGTAAGATGGCTCAGTGGGTAAAGGCACCTGTGTATGAACTCCGTCACCTGAGTTGATTCCCAGAGCCCACACGATAGGAGGAGGGCATTAACTTCCAAAAATTGTCATCTGACCTTCACATGCGTGCCACGACACACACTTGTTTCCCTTGCTGTCTCTCTTTCTCTTTCTCTCTCAAAGAAATATTAAAAATAATAATAACAGTGAAAAAAGCAGAAAAAGAAAATGTATTCCACATACACTGAAAAGAGGTTAATCTAAATTAATTCAAAAGTCCCTCTCTTCAAGGATTTGCCATGAGAGCCAGATTTTATCAGAGCAGGACTTAGCAGCTAAGGTGTGTTTCTTCAGTGTTGTCATTCCTCAGCTCTAAGTCTCTTTTGGAAGGTGGTCAGACAGCTGTGTGAAATCTCTTTAGGGAAACAAATGTCTCTTCCAGCTGGCACCAGATCTGGAAATTTTTCAGTACTCTGTGAAGTCCTTCTCTCTGCTCCTAGTGCAAGATTTCTGGAGAAGTTTTGAATTTTCAGGGTCCATTCTTCCTAAGCATCACGATAGCCGGGGCTGCAGGAGAGAGAGTGCAAGTGTTCCTTCAGGATCCTTGTGCCGTCATCCAGTTGTAGAAACCTACTCTCATGGTGCCGCAGCACTTCCCTCACACGCAAAGGCAACCTCTTCAGCTTATAGGAAATACACATATACATACCTGCATATATATACATATAATGTAACATTTCCTTGCATATATTATATACAAAGATAAAGTATAAATTAAAATAAGAAAACATTGGATTGGAGGAGTACAGAGACTGGGTTTCCTCCTTTATTTTAATAATCAGATTCCCTCTTTTAAGGACTGTCAAAGTGTCGGCATGTGCATGGATATACTGTCATTCGCCTTCAGTTTCTACTTACAAAAGGAAAAACTACGTGTAGCTTCAATGTTTGTTTCATAAAAATAATTTGATCGACAATAATCAAACTTGTTTTAAAAGGTGAGTTGGTGTTTCTAGAAATGTCTTCCCATAGAATGAAAGAGTATGAAAGTCACTTGGCATAAAAGAATCACTGTGTACAACACAGGAAGAAAAAAAATGGACAATCTCTTGTCCAAACAAGTTTACAAGAGAAAGAACGCACTGCTGAACTCAACATGAATATCAGCTAATCTCGTCTCTAACACAATTCATGGGGAAGGTGGCCACAGCAGCAGAGCACAGTAAAGATTCAACAAATATTTGTTGAACTTTATGAACAACTGTGCAGTTAATCCTTGGCGATATATTTCATTTCTTTAATAACATTTATCCAAATGCTTCTGTCCAAGTTTGAATATCCTGACATAGAAATGCACTGGACTGAACACTGCTGATCACACAGCATTTCACAGCTCTAGCTGGGAGTTAGTTCTACAGTGTTTGGATTTCATGTGTGTGTGTGTGTGTGTGTGTGTGTGTGTGTGTGTGTGTGTGTGTTCTTTTGCAAGGGGAACTTATGTTTGTGCTTGTTTGTTAGTTTGCTTTGTTTTTAAAAGTCTCACTATGCAGTTCAGGCAAACTCCCTACTCACAAGCCTCCCCGCTGAGTCGCCCTAGTGCTGGGATTACATCAATATGACCTACAAGTCCATGATGTCATGCAGTGTCCAAAACATTGATGTTAGACAGCTTCTGTTTGCACTGTAGACCCCTTCCCCCCATCCTTCCCCACCCTGGTTACACTGATAGACTTCCAGTTGCATTTGGCCAATAGCGAGGCCAGACTGCAGACCATGAGAAGAGAATGGAGTTAAGATGCTCGTTGCCGTGGCTTCCCTAGAGGAGAGTTTCCACCAGCTGGCTGCCTCCTGTCAGTCATCCTCCTCCTTGTGGCCTGCCTGGTCTTCAGACTCCACAGCCACTATCTCCATGGGCTGTTCACTCTCCCAATATGCCCAGTCTTCAGGTTCTGCATGACCACTTGTGATTCTTCTCTGTATCTATACAAACAGTCCTTTGGGGCCAGGGAGATGGCTTAGGGTCAAAGCTTTTGCTTCACAAGCAAAAGAAACTGACTTTAGGTCTTCAGATCTCATATAAAAGTGCCATGTGGAAATGACAGCAGCCTGCAATTCTGGCCCTGAAAGAGGAGCCTAGGAAACCCCAGAGCAAAGCAATAAGGAGGTACAGCAACCCAGGGTGATTCCCAGTCGCCCTTTGACCTCCACAGGGACACGCACTCAAGTGCCCTCTGTGTTCACACCTGTGCGCACACACACACACACACACACATATTCACACACTCACACACATTCATGTGCAAAAAGATTTTCTTAAGGTCACTGCAGATTGTCCAAAGATGGCACCATATCTGATTTTTCCCCGGGCTCCAACTGCTGCCCTGGAGATTTCTCACACTAGTCTGCTGAACAGAAGCACACAGGCCTGGGAAAGCCTGGGTTAGCTTCTCAGCCCAAGGATCTCTGGAGGGAGAGGACGTCTTTGAACGTTTCCATCAGTCTGTTGCTCTGAGACAAGTCTAAATCAAGCAGAAATCCAGGATGGGAGAGTGCCCGATTGGCAGTAAAAAAAAAAAAAAAATGAAAAGAAACTGAAAGGCACTTTAGAAGCTCATCGGATCAGTTTCTTAATTATCACCGACTGCTGGGGCTGAGTGGTACCTCACATCTCATCCAATCTTATCTAGTCTCCATTTCAAAGTGAAGAAATGGATCCAGAGCCAGGAACGTGTTTAGCCTGCAGCCCACCTTGCTGCTCTCTGGACCACAGCATGAATCTCTGTGACTGGCATAGACTAGTGGGAGGGGGAGGTGCTGGTTAAGTGAGTGCATAGCAAACCCTGAAGTGAAATTCAGGACAAGAGTTTTATAAACAGCATTTCCCAGCCCTGAGGAGCATCATGAGTAGAGAGGCGTTTTAGATGGAGCCCTCGACTTCACCCCACCTCTTGAATTGGAATCCTACAAGGGAGCGGTTGCCGTAAATGGCCTCTCCCAGTTCACTCTCATAGTCACTCAACAGAGGTACCATTGAGCTGAATGAGTTACTGTTTGACTGTGAAATGTACCCTATAGGCTTATGTGTTAAGCACTTGGTCCCCAGTTGGCAATGCTATTTTGGGAGATTCAGGCAACATTGAGGTGAGGCCAAGTTAGAGGAAAAGCCCCCTAGAAGTGTAAACTTTCGTTTCTAGTTCCTTTGTGACTCCTTGCTCCTTGTCAGCAGTGACAACAACGATCACACACACAGACACACACACACTTATTTTTTTGCATTGCTAACAATCAAACTCAGAGCCCTGCACATACTAGTCAAGCACTGTACCGCTGAGCCACGCATTTTAAAATAAAATAAATGGTTCCACAAGTCACCACTGAAAACTTTTCTAAATATAGGACACAATCTAAAGTTGTCATACTTTTACTCTGACTTGGATTCCATGGTGAAGATTAATTGTTAAACAAAAGAATTCCTGGGCCAGCAAGATAACTCAGCAGGTGAAAGCACTTACACACTAGCCTGACAACCTGAGTTAGAACCTCTGAAGCCATTAAGGTGGAAGGAGAGAAGTGAGTCCTTAAATTGTCCTCAGACTTCCACACATAAGTGATGGCACACACACACACACACACACACATACATATCTACATACAAACACACATATCTACATACATACATATATATACATACACACATATATACATACATATATACATACACATATATACATACATACATATATATATACATACATATATACATGCATGTATACATACATACATACATATTTTAAATCAGATAACTAGAGAATTCTGTGACACCAAAACCATGAGCATTTGGAATTGAGGAAACATGGGTAGATCCACAAACTTCACAACAAATTCTCAGACCAACAGCGAGAGGCACAGAAGTGTTAGGACACTGTAGATGAAGACACAAAAAAGAACACCATTGAACTGGGTCTTCATGTGACAGGATAATTTTTTCCCTTCAAATAATAATAACTAAGCTGAGTCTGGAGGCTCTGGCAATACACTCCTATAATTCCAGTCTTTGGTGAAGCTGAGGCAGGAGGATGGCCATGAGTTCAAGACTAGCTTAAGCTACATAGCAAGACTGTGTTTCAACAAAAGAGCAAATGTTTATAACCAAAAGGACAAAAAAAAACCTTTTGTCAATATCAAGTACATGTGGCATGCATCTATCTCTTCCCTCTTAGAAATATTTGCCTGGCATTATTTGGTATCCATGTAAGCCAAGAAAGAAGCTAAGCATGGACCGTACCAAATCAGATCCCCATCTGAGGATCATCCCCCAAATGTACTGATGTTCTTTGTTGAGATCTCATGAACAATGTGTTGTGCACTGATCTGCAAGAACGTCTTTGTTATTTTCACTTGTAATAAGAGCTGTGTAGTCGGGTTCATTCATTCATTTTGTTTCTGCAGGAAAAATAAACACTGGTCCCTTCCCTTCTTTCAATCTACATTTCTATACTTAAATAAGTATATTTAATAAATAAGTAGGGAGACCCCTAAAATATCTCCTCATGCTTGCTTAAACTGCAGTGTCTAGCCTATTGTAATCAGGGCATCGCTAAAGGAAGCTCAAAGCCGTATGCCTCGTTCTGGAGGTTACCGACGTAACGCCCTCACTGCCAGCAAGGTGCTCCCCAGCGGTCCGTCTCTGCCAACTCAAAGAACTCTACAAACCCAAACACAAGTTTTAAATTACCCAGCCCCCTCAACTCCTGAAAGGCAGAAGAAATAGTGAGAGAAGAGGAGAATAAGGATGGTACTAAAGCAGAAACACAAACCAATAAATGCAAGTGAGTTGCGTGTTGGGGGCCGCCACGGAGCCTTAAACCAGGCCTGTGGTATTTGGATCTTCCAGAAGCACATATGGTCTTCCATTAGCAGGTCTCAGAACAGTAGGCCACGCTGCCTACCATATGTGTCGACCACAACAGGGCTGATTTATGTGCATGAGTGCAAAGCTTTTCCTTTGTATTTCATCTCCTTGTTATTTCCAGAGAAATGCAAAGAGTAGATTTATTCTGTCATTACAAAGACGCTTCTTAGAGTCTGCTGGTTTAAAGTCGATAGTTTCCAGTAGGATGCAGCAGATCTGTCTCCTACACAAATAAAAATTCACGAAAACTAGAAGTTTCTTCTCCCTCTCTCCCAAAATGAAAACAGATTTAACCCTCAACTCCACCCTGACTCCTCCTAGAACCGTAGCAAAAACAACAAGAATATTGCAGGAGATAGTCACACCGGATGTTCAGGGCCAACCTGGCATTTGTTTCCTATGTCATCTCAGTCCTTTCCTTACCCAGTGCCACCCACACCCACAGGGCTGCCTGGTGTCAGGAAGGAATGAAAAATCCCAAAGACCTCAAATAATTCCACAATCTTCATCTCCACGCAAAATTTAAGGTTTTTTCACTCTTGTCAAAAGTTAATTTAGGGACTGCCAAGGTGGTTCAATGGGTAAAGGCACTTGCCATGCAAGTCTGACCACCTGAATTTGATCCCCAGAATCCACGTAAAGGTGGAAGGAGAGAAGCAACTCAGCAAAGCTGGTCTTTGACCTCCACACATGAGCTATAGCAAATGTATGCATGTATATCTGCATATATGCACACACATATATACACATGCACACTAACAATAAATAAGGAAAATTTCTTAAAAATTCATTTACCAGTAAGTACTTCAATTGAATAGGGTCACATGAGAACCAAGGGCTGGCCAAACCCAGCACAAACACATGAAAGATGACATCAAGCCAGCTGTCAGAGCTGCCACCACAGAGCCACAGGCTCTGTCACCCCTTCCCCCTCTAAGCCAGAAGACCTCCTAGGTGTCTCTGGGCACTGTTCTTAAACACTAGATCTTTAGTATACTTGTGTCATAACCCAGAAAAACTACACTTCTGCTCTGAAAACAGCAGATGCTAGCCAAGCGGTTTTACTTTGCTGGACTTCACTCCTGGACATAGTTTTCATCTAGCTTTTGATTCGAACCCATTTCTAGTTTCCCTTAATGTAATTTTTCTCAGTTCCTAGGCAGAGCTCTTCTGAAGGAAGTCAGTTAACCACTAAATTGTTCAAGCACCTTGAGTTTGCCTATATCAAGCAATAAAATCGCTGCTGATCATTAAGAAAGAACATGTCTATGCCCTCTAATTAGTAGACACAGATACAATGGAGTGTGAAGCACCAGCGCCAGAAGACCACAGAGCTGTTCCATTTCTCCCTGAACTACTATAAGAATAAGGAATGTCTAATTGAGGGGGGGTGAGAGCAGCAGGAAAGAATCTGTTCAGGCAGTGCGAAGAAGAGGAACATTTTAAACTAGCCTCTAAATTTCCTCGGATGACCCTCTGTCTCCTACGCACACCCTACTTACGTCTCCCTGACCTCATTCCTGGATCCCCAAAAGATCAGGAATGAGACGTAATAATGAAATCAATAAGCCATGGGAGGACTCTGCAGCATGTCGTTAACAAATCTCTCACTCTCCGTCTCTATCCCCCTTCCTGGAAACAGAGGTGTATGATTCACGCTCCAGCAAGGGCTCAGGTACATGCCACTAAATGTAACTCAACAATGCCAACAAATGAAACATCAGGTGAAACTTAGAGAGTCACACATGTGAAAAAAAAATGAAAACAGGATGGAGACTGATGGGAAAAGAATGACTGCAATGAGGAAAGGAGGGGGTTAGGATTGGGGATTAAAATGTGAAATATCGGGGCTGGAGAGGTGGCTCAGGGGTTAAGCCTCTGCCTTGCAGGCAGAAGGTCCTGAGTTCGGATCCCAGATCCCACGTATAGACGCCAGGTGGAAGCGGGGGCGGCCTGCGTGGTTCTACACACATGCGCACACACACACGCACATGCGCACAGTTGAATAAATAATAATAAAATATTTAAAAAAATAAAATAAAATGTGAAATATCGGGCTGGAGAGGTGGCTCAGGGGTTAAGCCTCTGCCTTGCAGGCGGAGGGTCCCGAAGTCAGATCCCAGGTCCCATGTATAGATGCTTCTGGTCCTGGTAGGGCGGAGCCTGTGAATCCCGGGGCAGAGTAAATAAGGAGAGGTGGAGGCGTCCATGGTGGTTCCTGAATTCACCCGTGGTCCTACACACACATACACACGCACAATTGAATAAAAAATAATAATAATAAAATTTAAAATAAAATAAAATGTGAAATATCATAAATTCACTACGTTCATGAATGAAACACTAAAAGATGGAAAAAAGAAATTGGAGATGTGTCAAGAAACAAATCATCTCTCAACTCATTAAGATACACACATACTATATATATAATGTAATATTTATATATAATATTAATATAATGTCAATATAATGCACAATTTTGGGATGCTTGCCACATTTCAATCAGGGTCTCTGGATGTTGATTTTGTTGCAATAAGATTGCAGTTTTATGGGCCCACAAGATAGCTCAACTGGCAAGTCAACTATTTGTACTCCTGGTGACCTGAATGTGAACCCCAGAAACTTACATGATGGAAAGAAAGAAAGAAGTGACTTCCAAAAGTTGTCCTTTGCTCTCTACCTATTCTTTCTTTCTCCTTTCTCAAATGAATGAATAAAATATTGGGGGGGGGGAGATTGCAGTTTTATGTAAAAAGCACCAGGAAGAGGGTTGGGAGGTAACTAAAGAGCTTGCCACACATGCAAGAAATCATGAGGACACAAAGTCAATCCCCGCACCCATGTAAAAGGTTGCGTATGACAACCATGTATAATTCCAGCACCGTGAAGGCTAAGAAAGGGGACCCTGCCATTCAGTGGCCAGTCAGCCTCATCGGACAGATCCAGGTCCCAGTGAGACTCTGTCTCAAAAAACAAGGTGCACAGCTTCTGAGGAACAACACCCGAGGTTGACCTCTGGTCACCGAACACATGTGCACACACGCATCCACACACGCATGTAAGAGTATCAAAAAGCTTTACATTTCTTGGGTCGTGGGCTCTGTGATTTAATTAGTGTTTGCATTAGAAAATTTATGTAATGGATGTTAATAGATACTGGGAGGGATCTTCCAACCTTTGATCTTTGCATGTTGAACATACTCTTTTTGTTCAAATCCTGTTTGTACATGTAGTAATGTACTAATTGATGGGATGCAGGGTAGAATTCTAACATATTTGGGTGGCATGAGCTCACAATCAGAGTGACTATTTTATCTAATTTTTTTCTCAGTTTTTGGTGTTTGGAGCCTTCATGCTTTTTTCTTCCAATTCTTCAAAAGCAGAAAACAGATTTTGGCCAACTGTAGTCACCCCCTGAGCTATGCAACATTAGAACCTGTTCTTTCTGCCCAAGAAAATATCTGCTTCACAGAAGGACTTTGAAAGGCAAATTAAGGAGTGGGATCATTGAAGAGGTCGCAAGTACAACATCAGATTCGGACTTGAGCCCAGCCCCTGATGGGCCACTTCCTGCCTATATGACTGTAAGCTAGTTAATAATGCTCCGGAAGGTGTGGCTACTAATGTTTAAGACACAATGTTGGAGTGTAGCAAACTTCAAGATAAACCTTGCCCTCTGTTTCCCTGGTAACTTGAGAATGGAATCCTAGTTCTAAAATACCTACTATGGGTTCCTCCATGAAGTCAATCCAATTGGGTTTGTCAATCACCTGCCAGGATTCCGCCCCCAGGAAATCTGGTGCACTTTGAAGCATGCTAATTAAGATAGGAGAACATGCGTCCCTTCACAGATGAGGCACTACACCTTCCAGAAGCCCCTTCCTTGTCCTTTCTCAGCTGACTCTGACAGAAGCTGGAGCCAGAGCTTCTACCGTGTATCACTGATGGGAACAATTTCTCTTTCTCTTGTGTCTCTTTTCTGCGCTTTTAATTTCCAAAGTCTAAGCATGGTTTTCCTGCTTAGTTCCCTCCAGGCACGTGCTGGGATTCACAGCTTGCATGTCAGAATTTGCAGCTATCCTGGCCTATTGTTTTTCTTTTAATTCCTTATTTTATTTTAAACTTAGACTTTTGTGTACCCTCAGGTTTTTTTCCCTGCCTTCTAATTTTTTTATTTTTTTAAATACTTTATTTATGTATGTGTGAGAAAGAGACAGAGAAAGACAGAGATAGAGACAGAAGAGAGAGAGATAAAGGACATGCATGCTATGGTACACAGGTGGAGGTCAGAAAACAACTTTCAGTGATTGATTCCCTCCTTCCACCATGTGGGCTTCAAGAGAGCAAATGCAGGTCACCAAGTCTACAAACTTACCTACCAAGCTACCAGCCTTTTTTAATTTTTTAGTTGGCAGAGAACATGAATCCTTAAAACCCTAGATATCAAGACATAAAGGAAGAGTAAAAGGATTCTGTGGGGGCCTGAGATGGAAGGCATGTATGCTCCGTGTAAGCTGCCTTGTAGGATGAAGGTGATGGCTGGTACACAGCCCTGAGAAAGATAGTTTGGCTTTCTTAGCACTATTCCCCCAGAGTGGGCCCAAAGGGACCTTCAGAAGGACCTTTCAGATACCTACGGAGATGATGTCTTGGTGAGAGGAGAATCTCTATCTTCACGGAGTTCACAGCTCACCAATGAGAGGCAGATAGCCAACAGGTAAACTAATGCATGACATATTCCAATAAACTCCATATCAAAGACGTTGGATGAGGAGAAACTCAATAAAGACTGGACTGGATTCATTTGTGAAGAGTGATGCTAAGTCCTTAGAACAGAAGAAGAGGAGGAGGAGGAAGAAGAGGAGGAGGAGGAAGAGGAAGAGGAGGAGGAGGAGAAGGAGGAAGAGCAGGAGGAAAGGGAGAGGAAGAGGAGGAGGAGAAGGAGAAGGAGGAGAAGAAAGAGGAGGAGAAGAAGGAAGAAAAGAAGAAGGAGGAAGAGGAGGAGGAGAAGCAGAAGGAGAAGAAGGAGGAGAAGAAGGACCAGGAGGATATTGACCCCAGCAGATCAAGGGGCGAGAGCTCTGAGCAGCTAGTATAAAGACTAGGTGGGAAAGAGGGATCCATGAGCAGGGGGCTGAAGAAAGCACAACCACAGAGGGGCTAAGCTTCGGTAGCTTAAGTTTTATCCTAACTTTACCATAGTAATCATTTTTGCTTCTGGTCCAGAAGCCAACAGGTACTTTTTATTGATGGGGTTGCAGGCAGCAAGAATGTATCAGGTTTCTGAACAGCTTCTCAGAAAAGATATGTCTTGGTTACTCTTCTTTTTGTTGTGATACAATACTCACACAATCAGCATAAAGGAGAAAGGGAGATTTGTTTGGTTTAAGGTTCCAGAGGGGAGATATAGTCCATTAAGGCAGAAAAGGTATGGCAAGTGGTATAAATTGGAGGCAATTCAGGTCATAGGGAGGGTCTATTCATCCTTAAGACTCACCCCTGTGACGTGCTTTCCTCCACTAAGGTTTCACCTCCTAAAAGTGCCCAGACATTCCCAAATATTAACAATAGCTAAAGATGCAAGCATACAAGCCTGTGAGGGACAACTCGACTCAAACCCTGGCAAGATTATGTGAGCCTACATAGGAGCCTAAACGCCCCTTTTTCTCTTGCTGAACTAATAGTGTAGGAGCCTAAAGCCTGAACAAAGCCAGATGACGATAACTTACCGACCTGAGGGGAAAGAGGGGCAAGATATGGTTGACCCATTCCTGGAAAAACCACAGGCACCTCTTGCGACAGCCACCTAAGCACGAACCAGGCACTAGTGGAAATTCCTGGTCTATTAAAAGTATAAAAACCCTACGCCATTCTGCTTGGGGCCCTTACATTCTCACTGCGTTGGGAGCTGTGTGACCCAGGCTTAAACTTGCTTCAATAAAATACCCTTTGTGTGATTGCATCGGTGGTCAACTTCAGTGGGTTTTTCTGGGACTTTGCAAAGGCATAACAATTACTGGGAGATTGGGCGACAACGCTGGGGTTAAAGCCTTTGTCTTGTAAGCAAAAGGACCTGAGTTCAGATCCCCAGATCACATATGAAAAAAAAATTCCAGGTGCATCTGGCAACAGCCTATAATTACAGTCCTTGAAAGCAGAGACTGAGAAACCCCAGAGCAAACCAATAAAGACATAGAGAAAATGGTTCCCTTTGTCATCCTTGGGCCTCTCCAGGCACATACATTCAAGCCCCCTCTCATACACACGTGTACGTGCTCACACACGGACCTCTGTTTTGATAAGGCTGCATGACGGAGCAGATGACATTCTGCTGACTGTGTTTCTACAAAGCTGTTTTATGCCCCATTGTCTAAGCAACCAGGTATTAAGATTTGATTGGCGTTCAAAGTTATCTGTCCAAGGAACTCATTGCCTCTATCGTGGTTTAAAAAAAAAACAGGATTTTGTTTAATTTTGGAGAACAAAAAACTAAATCAAATCTATCAATTCATTCACTGGAAAAAGGTTATAAGGATGTAAGGAATGAGGTGGGAATCTTGCTTTGACTCCCAAATGCCTTCTGAATCACAAAAGTTATAAATTCCTCCCTCTGTAAGTGACAGCTTTCCTCTTCTTTGCATTAAAATTCAAATACCATATTTGCTCAAGTTCACACCTTAATCTCTAAGGAAGTAAAATTTTATAAGAAATCATCTAAGCCTCAATAACCGATAAAAATGCAAAATTCCTGGAAAAGGGAAGCACACTACTTAATCTCATCAAAAGACACACTAAGTTATTTTGGACAGAAGGAATTTGATGTATGAAATAAGAAATAGAAAAGTCTGGAAAAGAATTGGCAGAGAGAAAAGAAATGAATGAGCTTAGCCAAAGACCATTGCAAGAAGCTGCTATCAGCTCTAAGGTTGCAGGAGTATGAAGCAAAGTGTTGCAGTGTGAGTCTCCATGTCCCAAGGCACACAGAACCCCTTAGTGCAGTTAGAACAACAATTCTGTCCAAGTGACCATATTGCTCCATGAATGCTTTACGGAGGAGGCTGCAGAAGCAGCAAGGCAGGGTCTGGAATTTCCTTCCACCCCTATAAATTATGTTTTGTTTCCAGAAATCTAGACAGTATTTTCTTCTATGTTTCTGCCTCCTAATGTTTTGTCAGGTTCTTCCATTTGCAGAACAGGACTTGGAGACATCTGACAAGAGAATCTTGGAAAGGTTGTTTGTAGATGTCTAGCCCTCTTCCCAGGATACGCCGATGGAACGGAGAAGAAAACACTTCTCTGGAGGGTATTCTGAAAAGTCTGGGGAACTGAAGGGAGAAACAGTTGGAACATGAAAAGAATGATGCCCGTCAAGCTCATGGCACAATCAGCAGGGCAGTGTGCTGTTGCTTCTCCTCTCCTCCCAAATCTCCTTCACGTCCACTCACAGTAAATCCCACCTCAGTCACTCCAAAGCGTAAATGACAGGACTGGGAAGGTTCAATGGTTAAAGTCCTTACAAGCAAAAAGACTTGAGTTCAGATCCCAAATTCCACATAAAAATTACGGCAGACATGGCAGTAACCTGCAATTCTAGTCCTAAAAGGCAGAACTTGGAAAAAGCCAGAGCAAAACAATAACGAGGTAGCAGTAAGGGGGGTGCTGCCCACGTTACCCCTGGGCCTCCACAGACACACACACTCAAGTGCTGTCTTGTACACACATCCAAACACACATGCAGACAAGCACACACACAGACACACACACACACACACACACACACACACACACACACACACACGTGCATGTAATAAATAGAAAAATAAAGTGTAAATGACCGATGGATATAGCTTCATGAACAGCCAGGCCGTGAGTGCAAGAGAAATTGAGGAGTAATATCAATTGAAGTTTTTAAACAAATGATCCTTAAGATATACCAGGACAGATAATCTTGTCCTCTTGCTCACAACATGCGAAAAGATTAATATAGGGAAAGTGTTGTGCTAGATCTGTCTGCAAACCTTCACAGTAGGTACTAACTGACAGGTTATTCATTTAGATGTGAAAGGACAGAAGGAAAGACCAAGGATAGGTTTCAGGAGGTCATTAATTAGAGAAAAAAGAAAGATCAGAGAAGAAAGAAATATCTTCAAATAACTCTGGAGAGAACCAGAAGAACTAAGAAGCCATGGTCTGAGTATTTGTTTCCTGCCATAATCGCAGGAGGAAAAGTGTGCAAAAGGACTTCTATTGCACATGGACAAGGTGAGAGACAGTCATCCACAAAGCAAGAAGCAGGTACCCACCCGACAGAGAACACTTTGATGGTGGCTCCCCAGTCCCCAGAACTGTAGAAACAAAGTCATCTGGTTTATGATAGCTTTTAAACTTGTCTAAATGAACTGAGATGTGAACGATGGTAAATGTAACAAGGACAGAGGATGTGTGAAAGGAAGGACGGGTCGATGACACACACAAAAAGAGCAAGGCAAGGACGAAACAAGGGAGCGCTGGCAGGCGGCAGCATCCGGAAAGAATCACGACAGACGAGAGAACAGATTCCCTGAATAATGCACAGACAGCAGACCACAGGTTCCATGAATGTGGATGGACGAGAAACCAGAGATTCCCTGAACACAGACAGATAGGGAGACCACGGACTGAATGGACAGACGGGAGGCCGCGCGTTCCCTGACCCAGAGCCGCTCTTCTGACTCTGTAGCGCCGTCCTCAGTGCCGAGTCTGAGCATTTTCACAGGCTGAGAGAGCGAATCCTGAGAAGGAATGACAAATAGTGGTCAGTCCTTCCGGAAGAGAGTAGCAATGGAGGATGCAGCTGTGGGAGGGGTGAGGAGGAGGGAGGAGCCCCCTTGCAGGCAGCGGCTCTGAGCAGGTGTTTAGGGGCAGCAGAGGGCATGCACGCCTCGGAAGCAGAAAACTACCTGAAAAAGAATTAAATCAGATGAAGTCCTTCAAGGGGAAGAGCTTGGCTGGGCATTTCAGGAGAGAGTAAATGTCCTCAAAAGCACTACAGGAAATTAGAGAGAGATCAGAGATACGACTTTGAGGATGCCACAGCCATCAGAGCCCCTCGGCTTTGAATGGCCACTCTGGCCTTGTGTCTGTTGTGTGCTCCGCAGCTCACTTAACCATGAGAAGGTGGGTAGAGGTTGCTCTCATTCATGGTTTTGCACAATTCTGGTGGAAAAATCCAGAAAGGTAAGAACACAGACATCAGCTAAGTTAGGGGCTATGAGAAGTTCAAGGCTGTCCTGTGAGACCTATGATGGAAGTCTGATGAGACTATGACCTCTTCCCTTTTCCTCTCGATTCTGGTGATGTGTTTGACTTCACTGCCTAACAAAGCACGATGACCAGCTTCCGGAATAGAGCAGGTACCTTCTCCTGCTAGTCCTTGAAATACTCCCTGATGGAGCTCTGAGCCTCCGTGTAAGTTCAAGCGCATTGCTAAAGAAGACACACACAGGGGGAGGGGCCCAGCAATCCAGACGGCCCATCAAGGTGCCAGGTGTCGGGCAAATCTGCCTTGCACCACAGCGGCCTAGTTCATGAGACATCAGCGGCTGAGTTGTCCACATTCCAGACCCACAGAATTATCTCGCGCCTGCTGGAAATTTCAGAAGCAAGGCTGCCCCAGGATTGACACGGGCTGGGGTCTTGCCCTGGGAATGGGCTCCCAAGGTGGAGAGCCTGCCGGTGTTATTATGAATGTGTGGGAGAAATGATTATCAAAGGCTGGGGTGGGGAACCTACTCAGGGTGAAATTATTGCTAATCATTCCTAGCTGTTCTGACTCTTAAAGAGAGGAATGGGGGGGAGGCAAATTATTCACCAATGACTCACCTCAGCTGCCACCGTGATGCCTGGTGACACATAATTAGAAAACAAATGACAGATTAGTTTAATAATATTCATTAGCAACTAATGAAACTGACAGTGTTTCCTATTGAAAGCAGGTTGGGTTGTTAGTTGATTTTAAGCAAATTATGCTCCTCCCTGTCCATGCTCTTTCCCCCACACTTCCTCCCACTCCCTCCTCCCTCTCTGCCTTTCAGCTAAATGAGAAACTGGAGGTACCATACACAGGGCTCTAAGTGGGTCATAAAACAGGCAGGAGGGGAGTCATGGCTGAGGGGACAAAGAGAACAAGAGGCAGCAAAATCAAAGCAGCAAGAGATTGAGGGGTCCAGAGAAGAAGGCAGAGCAGGAGTCAGTTAAATCTTTCCCTCCCAGCTGTCAGGTAGCTGCTGTCAAAAATAATTTTCCTCCTGCCTTGGGGAGGAAATGGTTAACAGAAAAAAAAAAATCAGCGCTTCCTTTCCGGTATTGTTGTTCTTTTCTTCTCCCTTGAAAAAAATTCTCCCAAGTAAGAATTTTAACGATATGCAGAAATCATAGCTGTCTAGCTGAATCGGTGTAGGACTGACCCCCCTTGACAGTTCTTAAATTATTCAGCTATCAAGGGCCTGCTAAACATTAAATTAAGCATCCTCTCTCCCCTGTCCTAAACCATTAAGTTATGCAAATGCACAGATAATGGGGCATGTGACAGCTGGAGGCATTAATCATGCAGCTCTGTCTCTGGGCTGTTGTTATGTAGAAACTGCATCTGCCAACAGACCGAACAGCCACAATTAGATCTCTTAATGGAACGCAGAGCCGCTACCTGGCCCTCCACGCCGCGTTAGGTTGTAGACCTGGGGAGTGAACGAGGCACTTGGGAGACCTCGCCGTTCTCATCTTTCCTCTGCACCCTCCCTTAATACCTGCTCCTCCAATTGAAATGAAAAATTACCTGGAATCGTTATCATTTGCAAACAAAACCTGTCAGGAGAGGAGCCTGCTGTTTGCAATGGATGTTTTTGTTCTTTCCTGGGAAGGCTCTTTGGGGGATTTTCTTCATTTGTTTTGTTTTGTTTGTTTGTTTGTTTTTTGTTGTTTTTTGATTTTTAACTAAGTCTCCCTCTGAAGACTCAACATTCTGGGTTTGAAAGTAGGAAACAGCACACCACTTTTGCATTGCAACTTCCAAATTAGTTCCCCAAAGACAGGCCAGACCACCCTGAAAATGGCTATTATACTTCGAAGCTTACACGGTGCTCCCTGTCAAAGAAAACCTGCCGGTCAGAACCAACTGCTATTCTAGGCTTCCCCACAGGAAGTCATGAATGATAAGAGAATGGATCTCGTTATCTTCAGAAGAACTTTAGCCTCCTTTAATTTATGATTTAACACAGCAGAGGGGTGTGTTAAGCCCAAATTGTTAAGCATACGAAAGGCGGCCAGTTGTTTTGTATGGTCTTCCCTGCTCTTCCTCTGTTAAGAGAACAATGTGAGAGCTCTTAATCAGTGATAGCTATGTGCTGGGGTTGGCCAAACACCTTCTGGAGGGCTTCCTCAAAACACCACTCTGTGATTTCTCAAAGTACTAATGACAGGGACCAAAGGAGGCGACTCAAGAATAATACTCCACACACACTCCAAACAGCATCTCAACAGTTGTCCATTCTGATATATTAAGAAAAGTTGTTTTTAGAATCAGTACTTTAGACACATGGTTCTCAAATAGTTGTCAAGGAGGACATGGTCCCATGTGGTTCCTGGCAGTAGTATTCCATAGAACCATCCAAAGATCTCCAATTGATTGTACTGTATCGTCCCCTTCTGATGAAAATTCCTCAGCCTTTTTAGAAAGTCTATATGCTGCATTTATGAGCAAGAAACCAGGACTGGAGAGGAGACTGTGTTGATAGCCAGCCCTCCCCCCCCACATACTCACACACACACACACACACACACACACACACACACATGCACGCACACATGCATACATACACACACATGCACACACACATCCACACGCGCGCACAAATCATTTCTACTAGCCGCCTTGTCAAGCCAATTAACCTTGAGCTGGGTCAGCACTGCCCTCCCCCCCCCCAAGTGCAAGCCTCATCCCTGATCTCCAAAATGCCCAGTTTCTACAAAGAGAGAGAATACAGGTCATCTCCAGGAACTCCTAATCACGCGTAGGCCAAATTCACACCAAGGTTTACCTAGAAAGGCTCAGCAGTGTCTGCTTCAGCGTCCATAGACACGGTGCCCGTCTAACTTTCAAGTAGTTCTGCCTCCTGAAAACCTTCTAGAGTATGAAAAAAGAAACCCAACCACAAGTTTACTTCATAGGGTTCCATGTGTCACAGGGCTGGTCTCCAGGGTATTGGGTGGGTATTCTCTAAACTACCTCCTGTGACACTGTAAGTGACTCCAGTGCCAGCCTGAGGCAGGCAAGCGCAGGGAATAACAGTTCAGGAACCTAATACCCGCCCCTCACTTGGCAGCTTGTGTCTTTTACCTGCATGTACTATGTATACACGCTCCTGTCTGAACAGTGCACCTCGGATCCCAGACCCTTCCTGCGTCAGGTGACATGTACACCTCTCTCTAGATAATGGAATAGGTTCTCTTCCCCTGGAAGCCATTAAACCTAGTTTCTATTCAAATATATTCTCCGTGTCTCAGAATGGAATGCACTCAAGTAAACTGTTAGTGCAAAAAAAAAAAAAATCAAATTACCATCTTATACTTCTAATTATGCATAGGATTGTAATCAGATGCATTGTGGGAAGGTATGTGCACAGTAGAAAAAAGTTAGATGACCTAATCTATCAATTAAAATAGAACCACCCTAACTATGCTCTTAGTCACCAGTCGCTCCTTCCTTTAGTCCCATGAAGAGACCCGAGGCAGTAACGTGAGACCTTTAGGTATCCTCACACACACAGCCTGCTTGCTATCTTGCAGTGCATCCTGACTTTCCTGTTGTTTTGTTGTAAATAAAATTTCCTGAGTATTTTTCCAAATCTGTGTGGGTTTTTATTTCATAAATGAAAGGCCAAGAAGCTGGAAAGACCTGACCAGCAACATGACCTAGCCAGCAGTAAAAAGCCTATATGACCTTTGTGTTTTCCTGACTATAGGGGAATAACAAAGCCCAAGGTCTATTGCTCAAACATACCCTGGTGTCAGAAATTTAACCATAATAACAAACAGAAGTTCACTCACAAGTGTGTTTCAGCTACACATGGGAGACACAATGAGACCGAGTGGTTCACAGAAAGGTAACTTTGAAGGGCTTGTAAAGCATCTTCAAAAAGAATGATAAAATGATAAGGAGAAAAGACGAAGAAAAAAAGGCCGAGCCTTTACAGACAGCAACCTGGGAAGAGACAAGCAAACGGTAGAAGATAAAGAAGTAAAGTTGGCAGAAAAGTTCCTCTGGCAGCGTCGCCGGGCAAGCGTCGAGGGCTATCTTCAGTGGTTGCGTTCTCCTGGGAGCGGTGGGGCCAGGGTACCGTTTGTCTTTGTAACTCTATGTCCTGTTTGTCGGGAGGGAGACAGGCAGCTCTCTAGCATTGCTCTTCACTGCCTTTGGCTGTATAATCTTTCCTTTGGGGGAGTCATACTCTGGTCTCCCACATCTCCCACAACCAAGTTATGGCCTAGTGGCTTGGGATCTCGGTTTGTTTGTTTGCTGGCTTGCTTGCTTGTTCTGATAGGGTCTCATGTGACCTAGCATGGCTTCCAAATTTACTATGAAGCTGAAGTTCGGTTAAAACTCCTGATCACACTGCCTCTGTCTCCCAAGTGCTAGAATTACAAACTTGCAACACCGTGTCTGGTTTTATGTGATGCAAGGAATCAGACCTAGGGCTTTCTGAATGTTAGGGCAGAACTGTGTCAACAGAGCTACAGCCCTTGTCTTTGGAGATGATTCGATGATGTAGAGCCTGTGAACCTGCTCATCCCACAGACGCCTAGGATACACTTCAGGGGTCAGTCTCAGGACAAATTTGCTGTTGGTTTGTCTTGCAACACACTCCAAGCTGGCCTCCAACTCACAATCCTCTTGCCTCACCGACCAAGTACTAGGATCACAAGTATGTACCACAGCACCCAGCTTCTGTACAGCTGCTGACAGAGGCTGTGTGTCCCATGCTTAGTCTTAGCACAATACAGGGTTTAAATGGTGCCCTTCCCTGCTCTCTCACTCCTCTGCTAAGTACCTAGCGAAGTCTATACAACAATTCTCATGCCTGAGAAACCCACCATACTGGGTATTATCTTTGGTTCCACATGAAAGGTCTCACCTGGCCACTAACTCTCACGTGGCCTCTTCTTCCTGCACACAGTGTGCTCCATAGCACTCCCTCCCCATCTAGTTATCCTTTTTAAATCATTTGTTTGAGAGCAAGAGGGTGAAGACAAACTCAAATGTTTGAGAAATGCATGGATGAACAATGATGTCGTCAGTGTCTCTTCGCCACACAAATCCAAGAGGACAGTCCTTGGGGATACTGTGAGGAACAGAATATCTCTACTAAGGAGTTTTTTCTTTAAGACAGGGTCTCGGGTAGCCCAGGCTGGCCTCAAACTCACTATGTAGTCAAGGAGGATCCTCCATCTCTCAAGTGCTGGAACTACAGGGGTACACCACCCCCCCCAATGTATGTCGCCCAAGAAGCCAAACCCAGGGCTTGGTGCATGTTAGGCAAGCACTTTACCAACTAAGCCACTCCCAGCCTCTGTGCCTTGCTTTTCAATATCTAAGCATTCCAAATCTTTGCTTCAGAACATTGATGGCAAGATTTTTTTTAATGTAGGCAGATGGATGATCGAAAACACGAAAGCAGAGAGAACAGTTGGGCCAGAGGCCAGAACTCAGCCCGGAGTAATGAGCGAGTCTTTGTGAGGCACGCTGGGGAAGAGCTGGGACTTTGCAAGCACAGCCCTGTGTGGGAAGCAGGCTGAACCGTGTGTCATCTTGAACAGACACTTGACCTCCCGGTGCCCCAGCTTCCAGGCTGGGAACTTACAACGTCGGGGTGAAGACTAGAGTTAATAAATGAGAAACGTTCCAAGCAATGCCAAGATTGTAAGTACCCAATAAATACTGACAGATACTATATTTGCAGCAATTAACATTATTATTGCTTCTTCATAAACCTTTTCAGACCCATTTAACCCTCCTCTTTTCTAGCAGATCTCTAACCTATTGAGTGACGTGGCAAAGATGGCAACGTTATTAAAGAAACTTAAGCAATACAAGAGGAATTACTGAGGTAACTTCATTCATAGAAAAAGTGTGAAATTTTCTTTTTACTGGTATTAAAAGGGAATTTTAGGGCTGTGAGACTGACTTTTTATTCCTCAAAGGAAGCAGTTACTGTAATGAGGTACTTTGAGCCACATGGTTAGTTAGCACCTTCCCTCCATGCCCGAAAGCCATGAAATCTATTATGCTCCCTTAGGAGGGGAGTTTTCAATGAGAAATTGTTAAATTTGTAAAGAACATATTGACCATGATGGAAAGATTTCATCCATATCTATACAATGATGACAAAATTGGACATGACTAAAAGGTTTAGATAGAACCATTCTCAGCAACAAAAGTAAAACAGATGACAAGGCACCCTTAAAACATGCCTGATGAGTGGCAGGACACCAATCGAAGCCTTCAACTCACATTCCTGGGTAGGGGGTCTGGAGTAGTACTGTGGGTGTTTTAGTAGAACGACCTTTTTCTCAAAATCTTACATGAAACCCAAGAACATAAAGAAAAGTAATTATTGGACCATATGGAGCTTTAAAAACCATAGGATGGCAATTTCTTCTGCCAACAGTAACCTTGGAGCTCTTCAGAGAATAACGTGCACCCCATGAGGCTACATGAGCCCCTTCCACCTGTGTACTCAGTATTAGATTGGTGGGCAGGAACTTGTGGGAGCTGCAAAGGAAGGGCTCATGTGATTATTGCCCAAGAGACCAATCACTCTCTAAATGGTCATTTTATAATCATTAACACAAACTAAGCTATAACCAGCACTAAATATTGTTTAAATGATTGTCAGTTAATCAGCAAATGGGGGCTGAGAAAGAACATCAGATCAGCTCTAGGCAAGTTATGAAACTGCATTTTCTCTATACACTACAGTTATAGTTGTTACAATTATATGACCTAAAGTTCCAGAAAAGAAGGAAGGAACGAACGAACGAAGGAAGGGAGGGAAGGAGGGAGGGAGGGAGGAAGGAAGGAAGAAAGGAAGGGAGGAAAGGAGGAAGGGAGGAAGGGAGGAAGAGAGGAAGGGAGGGAGGGAGGGAAGGAGGGAGGGAGGGAGGGAGGGAGGGAGGGAGGGAGGAAGGAAGGAAAGAAGGAAGGAAGGAAGGGAAGGAGGGAGGGAGGAAGGAAAAGAGAGAGAGAAAAAAATCTGTGTTAAAGTGTCTACAAAGCCAAGTGACTCAACATTGAAATATAGAAAGTTAAATGTTCCAGATCAGAATCAATTTATCTTGGACTGTTTTTACTCCCTTTGAAAGTCATTTGTTGGGCTAGAGAGATGGCTCAGGGTTAAGATTCTGCCTCACAAGCAGAAGACCTGAGTTTGAATACTGGATCCCACAAAAAGATGCCAGGCAGAAATGGCATGGCTTGTATTTCCAGCCCTGGAAGATGGAGCCTGGGAAATTCAAGAGCAAAGAAAAAAAGGAGGTAGAAGCAATCCAGGATGATTTCCAAAGTCACCCTTGGTCCTTCACAGGGACACACAGTGCCATCGCTCTCTCTCTCTCTCTCTCTCTCTCTCTCTCTCTCTCTCTCTCTCACACACACACACACACACATAAATAAATAAATAAATAAATAAATAAATAAATAAATAAATAAAAATAAATAAATAAAAAGGAAAGTTGTTTTCATTTGTTGTCTATCCCTGAGCTCACCTAACATCCTTGGGACTGCCACAACCTCAAAATGTCTTTCTAACTCCACCTCTCCAGAAGCTAAGAATGTCATTGAGAACACTGGAACCTGCAGCAGGATCTTCCAGGTTTTCCTGGGCCCCACCCACCTGTGCCCCCCCCAATGTTTTCAGCAAATATTTTAATAAGACTTTTTTAGTTCAATAACTAAGAAAATCTCATGCAACCACCCCCACAGTGGAAGGTGGTGTTATCTAGGGCAACATGAATCTGTGTAACCAGGCTCATATTTGGCTCCAGAATACTCTTTTAGTCCCTTTGGGATGAAAGCTGTGCTTTTTTTTATCAACAGCTGTTATAGTCACAGCTACAGTTATTGTTATTGCTATAATAACTTTACTGCTTTCTAATATCTTTTTAGTTCTGCCAAATTTTGGTGGACGAAGACTGCTTCATGTGCTGTAAAGGTTTTAGTGGCACTCAGGACATGGGGTGTGCTGGTAACAACTCCACATTATACCAATTTACATCACATCAATTGAGAACCACCTCTGTACTGACCCTTCCCAGACCATTTTTTGTTACTGCAGGAGAAATCGAAGATTCATAAAGAATTGAAGTTCTCCAGAATAAACATTTTTTAATTCTTTAAAAAATTATTTACTTTGCTCGCACACTGTGTATGTGGGCGGGTTGTGTGTGACTTCTGGATTGCTTCTATCTCCTTTTTGCTTTCCTGTAGGCAGAGCCAGACGTTCAGGCAACTGCTGTTTCCACCTGGCATTTTTACTGGAACCTGGGATCTGAACTCAGGATCTTCTGCTTGTGAGACAGAGTCAACCCCTGAGCCATCTCTCCAGCCCAATGGGATAAACGTTTGTAAGTGCCTTCTTTATGCAAAGACTTACACACAGGCTTCACAGGACTCATGCAACTCCAGGCGCTGCTGATCAGACTAATGTAAATCGGCGCCTGACTGTCTCTGCGCTTCCATCATCCCAGACAGCAGATGATTCCAGAAATTCTGCTCATACCTTGGGACTTTGTACTGCTTTCCCTTATGTCTGTAAATGCCTTTTCTCATCTTCCTACTTAGGCTCTCTCGTTTTCTCCCACTCTTCATTCATGCACGTGTACCCATTCCACTTGACAAAACACCACCCACCTGCTAGGTTCTGGTGAGGCAATTTGTGCTAGTGTCCAAGGCTATGTGGTTTTAGTTTCATGACAGCACAAAATAACATGGAGGACTGTGTGGCCAGAGACCTGCGACCCTCATCATAACCAGAATTCAGAGAGAAGAAACCAGAAGGATCGGTCCAACAATGTAACTTTCTCCCACTAAGCTACTCATCTTAAAGATATCACCACCTCCCTGTTCATAGCAGCACTACTTACATTAGCAAAATCATAGAATCAACCCAAATGCCCAACAGTTGACGAGTTGGATAAGGAAAATGTGGTACATTTATACAATGGAATACTACTATTCAGCCATCAAAAAAGATAAATTAATGAAATTTGCCAGAAAAAATTATATTGAGTGAAGTATCCCAGACACAGAAAATTAAGTGCCGTATGTACTCCCTAATAGGTGGATCCTAGTACCAAACCCACTTAGTAACATATTCAAAGATAAATCTCTGTAATACCTACAATAATTGTAAAGATTATAAACAGGAGGGAAGGGGAAGGAGGCCTCCCCCCCCCCCAGAAATAAGGAGAGAGGAGATCATGCTACAGCAGAGAAAATAGTTCACCATCAAATACTGCAAGTAAGTAGAGAGACATCTGATTAAGCTCACTCACTTTCCTTCCTGGTCACTTGCAACTGAGGGGTTCGATCTCACCAGTTAGGGAGGGCATAGGGTCTGGCAGATAGATGGTAACCATCCTGAAAATGGGAGACTGACCCATCCCACCCCCCACCATGGTCTCCTACTCTTATTCCATCTACCTTTGAATCTACTCTTATAATAAGACTCCATTTTAACAGCCTTTTATCTCTGGCTAGGAAGTAACCTCCAATGCCAATCAGGATGGAGCCAAGGGTGGTGCAGGAACAGCAAAACTGAAAACAACAACAAACCATAATCAGAGACCCTACATCAATCATGTGGAACCAGGCCAGCCAAATCTCTCCCCATCCTAAAGCTCAGGGAAATTTGCAGAAGAGGGGGCAGTAAGATTGTAAGAGCCTAAAGATGTAGAGGAGCAATGATAGGCAAGATACCTCACAGTAGGGCCGTAGTAACCATAATAGGACTTTGCATGACCTGCACAATGACTGACATATCAATGGCCCCCAAAAGTCTAGCATGGATCACAGGCACTAGGATCCTTAGGGATTAACAATCACAGTAGTGTTCCCATACTAAAGAGGAGCACAAGAAAGGGCTCTAGGCAATGCTCCTGAGTCCTTACACTTCATTAGAGTGGAGGACGCAGAGGGAAGTTTGACATTCACACTAAAGGATGCTCCAGGGACTGGGGGGGGGGGGGCAGGGGGAGCACTGGGAGAAAGGGAGGGAGGGGGGTAAAAGGAAGGGGAAAGGGGGGGAGGGAGCAAGGGGGACCAGGGAGGGGTGGAGGGATGGAGGGAGGGAGGGGACCCGAGCACCTATTAAGTTTGTATGATTGGGAGAACAAACAAACAAACAAACAAACAAACAAATAAATAAAAAGATATCACCACCTCCCCAAAACACCACAGATTTGCCAACACACCCTGGGTGTTTGGGGGACACTCCATATAAAAACTATAGCAAGTTACTAAGAGAAATCTTGCCTTGCCAAAAGTGAGCTTCTATATAAGTTCTGACACCTTCTTTCCACCCTCTAATAATTGTGGATTGACTCATCTTCCTACCCTCAAATTCTGGGTCTCATTCTGTGCCCACCATATCCATTCAAATAATTAATCCAGTAGGCTAATATCTTCCACACTCAGTCAAATCAAAATGTCCAAGGGCTATAACAGTAGCATTAAAAGTCACTAAAGAGACAATAGCAGAGACATAGAAGCCACAAAAAAATCAACAGAGAAAACATTATAATGTGTATCTTATAAATTTTCAAAAGGGTAACAAAATGACAACAGGTATTAAGTGAGAGAAGTGAGTCATTCATTAATTTCAGCTCTGGCTTTAGGATGGCGGAACAAATTTAACCATGGTTGAAACTCAGAGTATTTTCTTCAGAAGCTCAATGCCAATTACTGAAGATACAATACATATGGATCACAGAACATGACAAAATACATCAAGTGGAACTGGTCTAAGGACTTTCTCCTTGCTGGATAGCTTACACGGTACCGAGGAATACTGTAGAAGCTGCTGGAAGAGAAATAATCACAGCCCCATCAAGGGCATGAGATCTGTAGGCTGCAATATAAATCACCATGGCAACAGGCCACCAGTTTAATTGTGGCGTGAATATCAAGGAGACAATCAACAGTTTTCTGACTGGATTCAAGACCCACTTGTCGGAATAGTACACATCCCTAGAAAAAGGGGTAAGGAAAAATATCAATAGGAAAGACAGCTAATAAACTTACAGGTAGGAAGACAGTACATCAAACTGCTCTGTAGGCAGCTGTTATTATACCCAAAAAACGGGCATTTACAGTGGAAATCTTTGGGTCTAAAGCTGAATGAGTAAAGGGAAATGCACAAATCAGTGGGGAGGCCGGAAGAGAGATAACTTGATATACCACAGAGGTCTGAGCCCCCATAAGAGTTGACAAGCTAGAGTGTACCCTGGGGTCCATAAAAGCACACAGGGGGAAGGGTGGGAGGGAGTGGGAGGGAACAGTGAAGGGAAGAGAGGGGATGAAAGGGAGGGGGGAGGAAGGCGTACAGGGATGAATACTCAATATGCTGGTAAATGTAGAAAAATAGAAAATAAAAAAAAAATAAAAAGCTTAATACCAGTCAAAAGCTCTGTGTCAGGCCAAGTCTCTGCTGGTTTCTCTAAATTCGTGTGCAGACAACATGCAAGCATCTCACCATCCGGTGGTCACTGCAAGTCTGCTTTTAACAGGCTGATTGATTTTTATAATGTTCCAGCAATTTCACGTTGTCAGTAAGAACTAATTCCATCTCATTATTGCCTATACTCTTAGCAGTTACTCGGCCACTTTTTGGGATTTGTCTTTGTGTTCGTTTTCTTCTGCTAATTCAAAAGCCTTTTCCCTCCAGCTCCTTTCACAGATCTGAAGCTAACCATGGGGGCGGGGGAACAGCACAATTGCGGGTGAAAATATAACTCTTTCCATGAGCATCAGAGTTAAATCCTGAAGTCCTGTGCCCTGTGAAACTGCCCAACCGAAGCCCATTGGCACCTGCAATGCTGCGTTACTTCATCAGTCCAGCAGCTTCAGAGTCAAGGTCCTCTCTGCAGCTGATATTAAAACGACTCGTCAATGTGCACACACTGAGTGTCACATTCCACCCCTCATAATGGGCAGCTAGGGACAGAAGCCGATGGCGCTGACACGGCATCTCCAGATGTGTCTCCGTACAATCTAGAACAGGATGAGTTCGCAAACTGCCTTTCCAGCAGCCATGGGGGTGAGACCTCCTATTCGTGTGAGACAGCAACAAAAGTGTTGCATTGTGGTGCGATTAAGCATATTCCAGTGGGACTCAGAATTAAATCCTTGCAGTTAAGAAGACTCTTGGACAGTTACCCTCTATTTTAATATTTTATTTATTTGTGTTAGAGGAGAGAGAGAGATTGAGTTTTCAGAGACCTCTGTGGAAGGCAATAGGGAGGGAGGGCTCCGTATCCTGGCTAGGACAGCAGGGCCAGACAATGTGCTGCTTCGGAGGCGGGCATCAGAGTCCACTGCTCTCTCTCCACCATGTGGGCTTCCAGGAACTGAACTCAGGTCACCAGGTTTGGGAGCAAGCACCTTATCTACTGATGTAGCCCAATGGCCCTCAATATCACCCATTCATATCACACACACTTCTCTGGCAATAGATACTGCTGTAAGAGCTGTATGTGTAGAAAGATGGTTGTGTTAGCGTTCTAATCTCTGACCAAAAACACCTCACAAGAAGCAAGTTAAGGAAGGAAGGATTCATTTCGACGCACAGGTGAGGGATACAGTCCATCCCGGCAGGGAAGACTTGGTAGTGGGTAGCTTCTGCGGTGGAAAGTGACTTCACAGTGGTGGGAGCTGCAGTGGCTTGCACACATCTAGCCAAACCAGAAAGCAGAGAGCTTAGTCTAGAAAGCTCATTCCGAGACACTGACTGCAGTCAGACGCCTTTGACCAAGGATTCTAGAACCTTCCAAAGCACTGCCACCAGCTGGCAAACAGGTGTTCAAACACCTAAGCACACAGGGGACATTTCATTTTCAAACCACAGCAAAGACGCACGGGGTTCGGAAGTTCAGTCGCACTCTATTCGACTGGTTTCAGTGGTAAATGAGCAACTTCTTATTACCACAGACTCCTGACCTCTCTTTGCTTAGAGGATTTTCTTTAGGAAACTTACAGCTGTTCTTTCCCTGTTCCTTTGAAGTGTACCTAAATCCTTTTCAAATCTCCTTGTAGGTTTTCACAACCCCAGAGCGTGTTTCTCCTGCCCCTGGGAACCATCTCTTTGAAAAGCAATCAAAGAGGCAGTATCCCATCGCCCAGTTCCTGTGAGGGGGCAGGAGTCTGACTTCAGGGGCACCTTAATGCAAATCATGAAATAACTCTGTCTTCTGCCACAAAGAGAGAAGTTCACTTGTCCTTCCAGCAAAGCCAATTAAGAAGCACCGGTGGCCTATGACCTCCCTTGCTTCATCCTTTAAAAGCCTGATGCCCTCTTCACACTCACCTCTGCAAAGCTGAGACAGAATTCATTCTCTTCCCTCCTTGTTGCAATTGTCTAAGATTTTCCATATTCTTGTTTGTTTCACTTATCTGGTCATATTGGTTTTTCTTCTCATTGCTGTAGCAAAATAACTGAAAAAAGGTTTTTGGGGTTTTGTTGTTGTTTTTGTTTTGTTTTGGCTCATACAGTTCATCGTAACGGGCAAGCACGGCAGCAGGCACCTTGAGTTCCTGCTTGAGAAACCTGGGCTCCAACAGTCTCCAGTAACAGCAAGCCACGCCGACGTGATAAGATACTAGTTGTCTCACAATAACGATTCTGGGATCGGGCAATGCAGCTGTGATGACATCTCACTGATACCAGAGATCCCACTGGCTGCTCTCCCCCTTTTTATTTAACTTGGGTTTTAAATTGGCTACTGTTGCTTCAAACAGATTTCATATCACCTGAACAATGGCCTAGACTACTAGAGGGAAAAGGTAGCCAGAAAAAACTATCTCCTCCTAAGACTCTATAGACGTGTCATCTAGGAAATCACCAAAAACAAAACAAAAACTCTTGCTTAGAAATATCTAAACCTCCTAAAACTGTAAAGGAGGCTTGAAAAGGGAGCAAGATTGTTGCAACTTGCCCAGCTTTCGTTCTGTCCCCTAGAGCGCCAGTCCTTGATTCCTGTAAAATCGAGTCCTTTCTACATTATCCAAAGTAAGGGCCTCAAGCAAAAGAAGTAGAGGTGGTGGTGGGCTGCATGGGCAACGATCAATTGACTCCAGCCATTGAATGTCTTTAATGGCCCCCGTAGTTCTGATTGTACATGGAGATGCTAGTCACCTGCCAGTCATACCTGATTGGCTGTGGCATCTCCAGCTCCCAGGTTAAGGGAATATCTGTGAAAGATGAACATGAAGAAGCCATTGAAAGCATTAGACTTCACAGCAAGGGCCGCAACACGGGTAGCTCAAGGAAGAAGCAAGCAGTTCAAGCGCCCTGTCTTTTGGACCTTTCTTCCCTGCCCCCACCAGAGCTAATCTTGAGTGACAGCTTGATTAGATTAGAGGCGCCTGGGTAGGAGATTAGTAAAGCATACTTCTGGTATGTCCTTGAGGACCTCTCCAGGGAGGATGAATTAAAAGGAAGATCCTGAATGTGACCGGCACCATCGGGAGGCTAAGCTGAAGCCCAACGGAAGCAGAAGATGAAGGAGAAGGACACATCCTCCTTCTGCTTCCTGGCCACGTGTGGTGAGCTGCTCTGCTCCTCCCTCTCAACAGAATGATCTGAAGCCACGAGCCAAAATAAACCTTTCCTCCCTTGTTTTTTCTCCCATGTAAGTGTGTATGAGATGTGTGTGTGTGTGCATGTGTGTGTTTCGCGTGTGAGTGAGTATATATGTATGTATACAAGAAGGTTTTTGAATGTGGGTGTTTGTAGATGCACGAGGATAAAGCATCAGGAATCGCCCTGGATTTCTCTACCTCTGTATTGTTTTACTCTGGAGTTTCCCAGGCTCTGCCAGGACTGGAATTGCAGACAGCCACCATATCTGCCCAGCAAGGCTTACATGACATCTGGGGTCTTAACTCGGGTCCTTTGCCTTGGGAGGCTTCCGAGCCATCTCCCCAGCCCATCTGCCCTTATATTGCTCAGATATTTTGTCATAACAACTAAAAAGAACCCTCACCTGTGACAGGAAAATTTCAGTGTCTCCTAATCTAATGGCACATCCTATTCTTCCCCAACAAGGTGTCCCTGCACGGGTACATCGCCTCCACATCTGAATGTCACTTGCTCATATTGAACAAGAAAGAATGATGCTCCTCAGGAAACATCAAGGAAGAGGGGGCACTGAGACTGTAAAAGTTTAAGTGGGACAAAGGTGGGCCAGACACTATCTCCCGGACATGGCAAGAACTTCATAGGCCTGTCCTAGCAACATCTCACCAGGAAAAGGAGAAGATCTCAAGAAGCTCCGCACCTCCTGAGACGCTCATGAGAACTAACAGGGAAGAAAGGGAAGATGCTGTCCTCAGTGGTACCCACTGATCTACGACACTTGCTGGAGCATGAATCACACTGGAAACGTGACATCAAAGGCAAACTAGATAGAGCACAGTGGGCCACAAAAGTGAAAAGATCTGGAAATAGGAGGGGATGTGACAAGGGAGATGAAGAGCCATGGGGGGGTGGGGGGATAAGGTGGGATAGGAATGGGGACTAAGGGAAGAGAAAAAGAAAAAAAGTTAAAGTATGATGCTCAGAAGAGGTGAAAACAGGAGAAATCCCACATTTCCCTTGACAGCTGGGTGAAGCACAAGTGGAGAAAGCCTTACACCATACTCACCAAGTTCTAAATATGTGCAACGTACGCACGGTCCTTCTGATCCTTGAATAGGAACTTGAGATGAATCGATTTAGCAACTTAGCATCTGAAAAATGATCTGGACCTGAGACCATGATTTTAGCATCTATTTTTGTAAACCATTTTTCAGAAGCCCTACCTACCAGCTGTGAGTCTGGAATGCTGCACCTCCAAATCCGAGCATTTTTATGCAAACTTTTCATCTCCCGGGCTGCATGAGTCCCATTAAAACAGCACACTTCTTAAAAGGTCTGTGTATAAAGGTCTGCCTGCTGGAACACAGGCATTGTGTCTCCATTGTCTTCTCTACATGCTCCTCATCAGTGTGCAGGACTTGAGTGTCACAAGACATCCGCCACTCTTATGCTGTAATGATAAGTACGGTATTAGTTTTCCCTTGACGATTAGGTCCTGAGGCAAACTTCCCAGAGCAAGGGAATGCTCAGGTGTGGAACGGCAACATGTAAAAGAAAGAAAGGTGGAATCGAAGCTGTTTATTCAGTCTTATGCGGGAAGCTCTCCAGAGACTGAAAGCAGGAGACCTGACTGCAGAGCTCAGGACAGCAGCTTTTGATTTTTGGAGCTGAGTCAAGCTTGGTAGTCATTTAACAATAAAGACAGCCAACAGTCCTGCAAGCGCATAGTTCTCCTGAGCCCTTTATTTATTCCATATCACATAATCCTCACGAGATTCAAACTGTCACTATCATATGCCTCCGACAAAGGCAGAAGTAGAGAGCAGAGACTCGGGCCACAGCAGAATGCATTCAGCTGGCGGCACCACACTGAGGACCCACGGTGGAGAGTGACCTGAGCTGCCGGAAGACACCCCCACGGTGTGGACACCTCAGCATCCCTGCACCTCGATCTCCACTCTCTCTGCCAGGATGGGCAGAGGAGAGGGACAGATTAATAGTGTTCCAAACCATCTCAACTGTAGGACTGTTTTTCCAAACTCCAAAATGATCTTAGTGATTAGTCAATTCACAGAAACAGATTCGAAAGGTGATTATCCTGGCAGAGGGCTAGGGAGAAAGGGAGGTTGCTTTTTCAAAGAGCCTAGGGTTTGTTCCTCAAGATCAGAAAGTTCTGGAGATCTGCCTCCCACGTGCAAATGTGTTTCACTGAATGACACAATTGAAACAGAGGAAAAGAGGCTAGAAATCAAGGTCTCTGCCCTGCAAGCAGTAGGACCTGAGTTTGGATCCTGGATCTCACAGGCATAAATGGTCACCAGTCCTGGAAGGCAGAGCCTGGGAAATCCCAGAGCCAAGGAAAAAGAAGGTAGAAGCAATCCAGGATGATTCCCAAAGTCACCCTTGGGTTTCCACAGGAATCCAGTGCCCTCTGACACACACACACACACACACAATAAAAGAACTGGCTAAGAGGGTAAATGTTACATACTATGTGATTTTTACAAGAAAGAAATCTTGTATAGCAGCTCTATACGTTATTCAACGTGAAACTGCTTGGTTTGGGCAGAGTTCAAAGATTCCAGATCCTTCCATCTACTGTCTTCCTGTTCTGCAATAATCACCAAGAAAATATCCTCCCTGTACATGTTTAAAGCCGTTCACCTAGCTGGACATGGTAGCTCGTATGTGTGATTCAATAAGCAATTTGAAGGTGTAGACAAGAGGAAAGGAACTTAAAGTCACCCTTGGTTATTACCAGGTTTGAGACCACCATTGGTTGCATGAAACTCTGCCTGAATTATTTAATGATGATGACTGAACGTGTTTAATATGGATATTTATTTGCAACTGATCTTAATCCATGGTTTGCAGATGTAAAATCCACACAGAGTCTATTAAGTGAGTTGATAGATTAAAAAAAGAACAAAGACCTTTTAAGTCACCTGCAGTATGCACAACATAAGGAAACCTAAATGTGTTCCCCAAATAGTTAGATGTTTCCTTTTTAGGGAGGGAAAGGAAGAGGAGGGGAGGCAAGGGGAGATGAGGGGAGGCAAGAGAAGGGGAGGGAAGGGAAGGAGGGGCAGGAGAGTTAAGATCAGTAGACATGCAACCCTAAATTCTAAGGTGATTCCCAAAGCTTCAGATCAGGTGGTCCTCTTAAAAATCTCAGTCCCACAAGTCTTTGTGGCTTCTCAGTATGGTCAGTAAGACCTTCCACATGAGGCCCCAGTCTAAGTGTGGATTTCTCAGTGTCTTCCTCTTCATCAGTGACCACTCTCCATGTTTTTGGGTCATGGATAAGGATGTGGCATATGGATCAGGGCATGACAGTTGGATCATGGGCCTGGTACACACAGAGCCCTTGGGCGCCTCCTCTCATGGCATAGCCTCCTCCTGGCCCTTCTCCCCACTGTGAAAGAATCACAGCTGCCAAGCTTCTCTGCCTTGCCTGCGTCCTCGAATGTGAACCAGGGGCCGTTTGCTCTTCGGTGTCCCCACCCAAAGCTGTCCGTGCTCCTCTCTCTACCACAGAAAACCCTTTGGCTACCCAAACAGAGCGACCCTTTTCTCCTTGTTGGGAACATGGTGACTATGCCCATGAGAGTGAGTAAACAAGATAAAGGACAGAACACTTCCTAGATTTTTCACTGGGTGAGCAGAATGAAAATTCTCTGAACGTATCCCTGTGGAAAAAATAATCAATTTTTCATAGACTCGTTATAGGTTTCATAAAATATATTGCACAGATATTTTTAAGGCGAGAAAATGGCTTTTTAATGATACTTAAAATATATGGTATGGCAAAAATGATTTAAAATGCATTTCTGGGGCCTGAAGTTTGGACTGCGTACTAAAATATAGATGATTTGGATAAGGCCTCCTTCTTGGGATAAATGTGAGACCTAGCTCATCCTATTAGAGAGCTAATATGAAGGAACTTGGTGCTCAGGCAGTTAAGTAACTGGTGTAAATCCTCCCAAGATATTATATCCTCTAAAATTCTACCATTTGTCAGTTATCCAGTGTCCTATGTGCATTACATAGCAACTCTTAACCAGAGACCAGAAAAACACCTTTTACACTGAAAAAGTCAGTCCAGAGGCTGGGGAAATGGCCCGGGGGTTAAAGCCTTTGCTTTGCAAGCAGAAGGACCTGAGTTCAGATCCCCAGATTTCACCTAAAAAAATGTCTGCATCAGCTTGCATGTCAGGCCCCGGAAGGCAGAACCTGGGAATCTCAGGGCAAAGCCATGAGGCGGTAGAGCAAACCGGGATGGTTTCTGATGTCATCCTTAGGCCTCAATAGGTACATGTACACACATGGGTATACACACACACACACACACACACACACACACACACACACACACACACACGAGTATCCCAAAGCAGAACAGGCAACAATGTCATCAAGAGAGGTCCTGAGGCGACCACTCGCCCAGTCACTTTCCAAGCAGACAGCCCAGGGCCAGGAGTCCAGAGTTGCACCAATAGGTGGCCAGAGCTCAACCCCTGCCCTAGGGGAGTTGACTCTGTTGTCTAGGCAACTGGTATGGCAAAAATGATTTAAAATGCATTTCTGGGGTGAGCTTCTCACAGTGCAGTATTGCTCCAAGTCCTGTTGATCTGCTGCGGGACTAATGGAGGGCCACAGGGCACAGCCAGAAACAGGCCAAGCAAGGAACGCATAAACACACTGCCGTAGCGACCGGCACCTTCAGAGGGTCGCTGAGGACGTGAGGCCCCGTCCTGCCAGGACACTGAAGCTTTTCTCCATGCCGCCAATGCAGACGTGCCTGGCATGGAACCACTACTGCCGACAACCATCTGTCAGTACCCACCTGGACTAGGTCTAGGACCCTCTGAGATGCCAAACTCTGAGATTTTTCAAGCCCCTTATGTAAATGCAATAGTGTTTCACACACACACACACACACACACACACACACACACACACACAAAGGTCCCATGTTAAATCATCTTCACATGACATAAACAAACCAATTCAATGCAAATGCTGTAGAAATAGTTCTCGCAGTGAATTATTTAAAAATAATGACAAAAAAGCCTGTACATGTTTAATATGGATACTTTTTAAAATTGATCTTACTCCATGGCTTACAGATGTAAAATCCACAAACACAGATAGCCTATTATGTGAGTTAATAAATAAAAGGGAACAAAAACCTTTTAAATCAACTGCAGCATACCCAACATATGGAAAGCTAAAGGCATACCCCAAATAACTAGACTTTCTTTTTTAAAATTTTTTTTTACTATACAGAAAGTTAAGTACTGTACTCTGTGGCGTGTCCAACAACTCGTCAAGGGACTCTGAGCATTACCAATGTGGAAAATGTACAGGGTGCAGAGAAGACAGCAGCAGATCTAGAACAGAGACCAGATGACTGTATGGACTTGTAAGGCAACATATGGTGAGTCTACGGAAGGAAAAGTCCCCCAGGGCCCCGGCTGGCCGAGGAGACTGTGGGAGCTTAGGGAAGAACATCACGGTTCAGAGGAACAGGACATGGACTGGAGTGAGGAGCAGAGACAAGTGTAGCGTATGCTGATGGGGACGACAGCACCTGTGGGATGCAGGACTTATTATGGGATGGGGCTGCCTGAGGAAGAAAGGGTAATGAGCTGCCTGGATAGTGATTTGTTTCCTAGGAGAACCATCCTGGGCTCCAAGCAGGACTGGCGGGGAGTGCCTTCCATGTGGAGGGTTCACCCCAGGACTCCTTTAAAGAGCATGCTGACCCTGACATTGAGTTAATGATTTCATTTGCACTCAGCTTTTCAATATCCCATCTCAGTGGTTCCCAACTTATGGACCACAGAGCTGGAGCGAGGTCCCCTAAGTCACATAACCACTGCCTAGGAAACAAGGAAAGAGGAAGGCGACAATCTCAGTGAATTGCCACTGTTTTGTTCTAATATGTGTAGATATCTGTGAGACATAAAATGCAAATTCATTCAGAAGCGGCAGTTACCCAACTTGCCCCGAGCATCAGCCTGTGGCGACAGTGGAGTCATTTTAACCATAATGCAAATGTCACTGGCTCCAGTCTCCCTTGCTGCTTGTGTACCCATGGCCTCCAGTAAAATGTCCCCTCCAGCGTTTCTAGACTGTTTCAAGGATTTTAAATATGTTCCTGGAAACTGGTTCATCCCCGCAAAGAGCCACTGGGTGGCTATACTTGGGGCACCCGTGGAGCAAAAATGCAAACCCCTCCTTCTTTAGAACTTCAGTAATGTTTGGACCACGATATTTTTACTAATAGTTTCTTTTAATAGCTCTTCCAGTTTTACTTTACATCTCCTAAACTTTAAATAAAAAGTATAACATTCATACGTGGAAGCCAATCAAGTGAAAAACATGCCCCAGACAGATTCCCTCCTACCATTACACATGATCCTCTCATAATCTATCAAAATATAAACCTTTCTCTGACCCAGCAATTAAACCGTAAAGTATGCAAGGAAACAAAATGTGCAGGAGAGCTTTACTGCATATGATTTTTCACAAGAGCAATGGAAGAGAAACATAAACACCAATTCGTGAAGAAATGGTTCACGTGACCCTTGTGTTGCAGAATGTCAACAACCATCAAAAACAATGAAGTTGCCTCATAAGAGTTGCTCTAGGAGATCCCTGAGACACAGCAATGAGTCTCAGGAACCACATGATGAAAGCACATCAGATAAATTATGTTCCTATTCTAAAAGTGGAAGGTAGGGAAGATGTCCATATGGATGTGTATCCATGCAAAACACACCCCACTGAGGTACCAACACCCCTGTTCTCCCATCTCTAATGAGGGCTGCTTTTGTATCACTTAAAGCCTTTATGGAACTAACTGGAAGTAGGTTTTGAGCCTTAAAGTTTTCCTTGATGCTAGGGATGGAACCCAGGGCATCCTGTATGCTAAGCAAGCACTTTACCATCAAGTCGCATCCCAGCCTTGAACTGTGAGATAGTAAGAGACAGGTTTGGCATCAACCAACTGCATATAAAGAAAGTCACACAAGTAGGAAGTGGAGAAAAAAATATCTAGAGTTTTTAGAAAACAAGACAGATACCATAGGAAATGCCTGGAGGTCAGGACCATGCGGACCTGCAAAGCAGGGCTCACGGGCATCTGGCTGCCATGCACAACAGGCCCATATGGTCCGCAAGGAAGTAAAATGAGCAGTCGGGTTCCATGAGCATCAAGAATCCCCAGAAGAAAGCCGATCTTTGTGTTCTTTGCACGTTTCTGTGCAGCCCACCAGGTGAGGGCAAGAAGCCTCTTTAGGATTGAAAATGAGCAGAAGCTGCAAGTAAGCCCAAGCAAGTGTCTCTCAGCGGTAAGTTCACCTCTATAAATTAGAGTCAACTAAGACCCTGAAAGTTTGGAGCCTTGTCCAAGGACAACTGCTGTTGAGTGGTGGGCAAGTTCCACCCAGTTCAGTCACCCAACACCTCTCATCTGGTCATTTTCCACGGCACGTCCCCTTCTCCTTCCACCCACCACCACCCAGAAAAAGAAATGGAATCCTATTTAATCACTGAATGAGTCAGTCTCTGAAGTGCATCAAATTAACTCAAATATTCACCTTCGCCCCTCCAAACCTACAAGAATCCAAAGCCCATGGATGTCAGGGAGATTTTAGCCAAGGCTAATTCCTTCTACAGGGAACATTTAAAATTACTTACAGATCCTGCACTTCAGCAGCCTTCCACAAGGGCCCAAAGTTCCCTGGCTGCCACCTGGCACCATGTGGCAATTCCTGGGAGTCGGGGATGGGAGGAATCTACCAGAAAAACTCAGGGTCAATTTCAACAGGATCTCATACAGCTTCTAGTGATTGACACCTCTGGCTCTTCCCGGAAGTTGAAGGGGAGGGGGAAACAACGTCTAACCAGGGACTACTGCCCAAAGCTCAGCCAGGGGGCCTGAAGTCTGCCGAGGAGGTGAGTTCAGCCAGGCCCCATAGTGTTCTACTTATCCAACCATGTTTTAGGGTACCACCAAGATCCTAACACTGAATTTCATCAATGTAAATTTTTCCTCCCCCGTCCTCTACAGATTCATTCTTCTTTAAAGACCTGGAAATAATATGAGTGTATGCTTTTTTTCCAGTTTTATATGTATTAAAACTGGAAAAAAAGCATACACTCATTTTCAAATTGTGCTTGTGTGTGTGTGTGTGTGTGTGTGTGTGTGTGTGTGTGTGTGTGTGTGTAAATCTGCATCATCCTTGTCAGAACTTATCCTGTTCCTCCTTTCTCTAAGAAAAATCTGCATCGCTGGAGCTAGGTTCTTACAGTGCATTATTTAGATGAGACTTTGCCTCCCTCTCCTGTTGAGAAGAAGAATAACATGTAGCCAACCCAAAATCTGAATTTGAGAAAAAAGATTAAGGGAATCTCTGTCCAAGGATGTTTATACCAACTAAATAAAATGACTTTAAAGACATGATACAATATTGTTCATACAACACTTGAATTAATACTTCCCAGAAAAAGTAAACTTTAAATCAGATAAGATGGGATCAGAATAAATTGCCTACTCAACTGAGTGGCTGAACAAAAGCAGTGGAGTGATTCTTTGGTCACTGGAGTCAAAATTGATTTCCACTCCCCTAGCTTTCAGTAAAATATGAAACTCCCTAGTAAATTTAAGTATTACTGGAGTCTTGTATGTTATAAGGATTTATATGACACAGGCATAGCAATTTGTCTAAAAACTTTCTTCCGACAGCTATACAGATGGCTAGATTTGCGTAGCCTCATTGGGCAATGCTTTTTAAAAGCATTAACCTCAAAAAAGGAGGAAGCAGGAGGCTTCTGCTAAGTGCCAAGGTTCCCAATCATAAAATGAAACACTCCTCTGCAAACTTATTTGTTTCTTAATCAGTTCTGACCTCTGGTAATATTCAGTGACCTGCGGGGGATTTTGAATTTTTAGAGAGCTTTAGGTTGTCCCAAATGTGCTATGTCGGGGGGAACTGCTTTACGGGAAGTCTTTCCTTCTGAGGCTGTTGCCTGCACCCCATGGAATGTTTCTGCAAAGCTGCCCGGCCCATCTCTGCCATGAGCTGTGTCTCCAGTCAATGCTCTAGGCCCCTCACCAACACTCAGCACATGAAGCACGGAGCCACGTGTCCTTCTCCCGCACAGCCGCAGTCACGCTCCAGCGCGGTGCCGTAACCTCATCTGTCAGAGACGTCAAGGTTTCCAGACGCGCCTTGAAACAGCGTGTGTTTGACAGCAGCTTTGCTTGCTCATTTGTTTTTTTAAAGTACTTTTGTGTGCGCGCGCATTTGTTTCCTCTGTGTGTGTGTGTGTGTGTGTGTGTGTGTGCAAGAGGGCACTTGAGTGTACTCTTGTGGGGAGTGACACTGAGAATCACCCTGGGTTGTTCCTTCATCTTGACGCTTTGCTCTGAGTTTCCCAGGCTCCCTCTTCCAAGAGTCAGAATTATCAGTTGCTGACATATCCATGGCATTACCAGGGATCTAGGGATCCGAACTCAGGTACTTTTCCTTTCAAGGCAAAGGCTTTAACCATTGAGACATCTCCTCAACTCTATTTATGAACTTATTTGGTGTGGGGAAAGCATGGATACACCACAACACATGTGTGGAGGTCAGAGGCAACTTTACGAAGTTAGTTCTCTCCTTCTACCATGTGAGCTGGCAGGAATCCAAGCAGGTACCTTTGCCAGCAACCCCCAGCAACGGCTCTCTTAAAGGATCTTCCTGGAACTGACAGGGGGATGCTCTGGGAACCGTACTTCGGCAAAGATGAGACTTGGCTAGGAAGCTTCCCAATATGGCTTCCTGTTGCCCTTCCCAGGAGATTCAGCTCAGAGGTTGAGCCTGGGCCCATTTTCAGTAAGTGACCCAGTTGGCTGTTACCACAGGGGAGAAGGGAAAGGCACTATTAGCTCAGGGAGCATCACAGTAGGTGTCGGATTACACGTGAACAAGTGTGACTGGAGTCAATTTCTTACTTATGAAACAGGTGGCTGGCATCGTTTGGGGCCCCTTGTCTCAGATCACTCAGATCACCCTTGGAAAAGACTAGCACTCCAATCAGTCATCTCAATGAGGGTTTGTGTCAATCAAGCAGTTGATCTGCTTGAGATCTTCCAGATACCAAGTGTCACTTACAGCAAAGGACAGA
Source organism: Typhlomys cinereus (assembly GCA_023101885.1). NCBI lineage: Eukaryota > Metazoa > Chordata > Mammalia > Rodentia > Platacanthomyidae > Typhlomys > Typhlomys cinereus. The sequence goes on from JALPQD010000082.1 coordinate 5,715,227, forward strand.
GTCAAGGTGGGACCTTCCCTCCCCCTTCAGGGAGCAGCACTTTCAAAGTCAGATCCAGATTTGGGGTGCCCTCTGTCTCACGGTTGCATGATGATGGGCAGGACACCAGTGCATCAGGCACAGACTTCAGAAGTAAGGCGATCAAGTATCACATTGGGGGGCGTGGAAAGCCGACTTTCAAGATGGCCTCCAACGCGGTCCTCTCCAGTGTTACACATCTCCTTCAACCATCAGTCCTGAGGTCTGATCAGTCCAGCTCTTTAAATGTGGGTCTAGAGATCAGAGACATCAGTCAGAGAGTTTCAAAGTACAAGGGAGGCTGTGTCTTGGCAGGAACAACAGCATTCAGAAGAGACATTTGTGCCTCTCCCTCCAACTACTAGACCATTTAAACAGTGGCCTCCAAGGAATTGGACTGTCCAGGAAATTTTATACTGAGAAATAGAAAAGGCTGAAGTCTGCAACCACCTGGCGAGAAACTTCTCACAATGCTGGCAGCCTATCTGAGGGACTTGCAGACTGACACAGTGTTGGGTCAGTGATGGGCAAACCACAACTTGACCACCACTCCTCATTCATGCATGCCTTTAACCCTCTATTTAAGCCTAAACCTTAGGCCAAGATGCTGAAGATGGACTTGAGGGGTCGCTGAGCCTCTTTGTTCTTCTTCCCCCATGTGGCCACATTGAATAAATTCTCTTTCTCTGCTTTTCACTATTGCTTTTTGGTTTAGTTGCTCAACTGACAACAGTTGACTGTCTAAGTCTAGCTCATTAGGACTGCTAAAGCACAGGTTCTGACCCAAACAACTCTGGTAGCACAGCGAGTCCCACGGTTGGCTTAGAGATGAGGATTTTGAGCAAGGGCTGTGAGGAGCTTCTAAGAGCCGGGAATGCCCAGCTGACAGCGGCAAGAAAGGGGTCCCTCTCGTGCACCTCTAAGGGACGAGTCCTGCCAACAATGACAGAGCAAGGAGAAAGACATGGAACTAACTCCAGGTGAGAGCTACGTCCTTGACTGACACCACCCACGTGGATCCCAGATCTCACCCCTCTGTGCCCAGCCTCTACCTGCAGAAACTCAAAAATCATAAACCATGTCCTAGCCAACTGTTAAGCAAGTGGGGATTGCTGCACAGAACTGAAACATGCCTCTACACGCCTAGGATGTTGATGTCCAGCCCTATAGTGGGCGTCATACAGGTGTCAGCTTCATTGAAGGTTTGAACTTGGACACATGTGTAGAGAATTAGTAGTTGAGTTAAGCCCAGAGTGAACCTGCAGGAGATTGTCTAGTTGATGGGGAAGGTCCAGTCCTGGACAGGCCATTAAAATACAGAGAGCTGGTTGACAAAGTTGGTATCCTTGCGTACACTTGGCCAGACAGGCTGGTCTGACACGTAAGGGTCAATGTTGCCTGCTTGCTTGCTCGCCTCCTTACTAATATTCAACGAGCATCCCCGGCTGATCCACCTGCCCACAGGAGGTAGGTCTTCCCACATTAATTAGGCAGGCAAGACAATCTCCTGCAGGTTTCCCTAGAGACCTGCTGTCATAGTTAGGCACAGGTGAGGGTTTGAGCTCTGGGCATTTTAGTGGTTGTCTAGCTGATGGGGAAGGCCCAGCCTATGGTGGGTGGGACTAGGTCCTGAACAGATGAATAAAATACTGAGAGCTGGTTAAAAAAGGGGCATCCTTCTGTTCTCTTGGCTAGACATGCTGATCTGACAAGTAAGGATTGTCCATCTCTCAGCTGTTATGTGGTGATGGTGTGGCCAGTTCCCTCAGCCCTAGTGTTGGTGCGTGCTCCCCCGTCAAACTGGACTGAGGACTGTAACCAGGAATCATAAGAGAGAATAAACCCTTGTTTCCTTAAACCATTTGATGGTCATTTATCAGCAACCATGCAGGCGAACTGCAACACCTTTCTTGATGAGACAATCCCTCATAGGTGTGTCCTAGAGACCCGCCCTCTAGGTGTCATGTTGACATTTGGAACTAATCATGATAAGTAAGTAAAGAGGAACAAATAAGTTAACATCTTAAATAGCTGAAATTAACTGTCAAGCAAGTATTGTAACTGAAGCAAAAGAAAACTGTGTAAAGGAAAGTAAAACAATTGGGTCTCAGCAAGAAAAGATGGACTTTACCTATGCGGTAGTGGTGTCAACTTGACAGAATCTAGAATCACTGGGAGTGCAGCTTCTGGGCGTGTGTTCAGGGGATTATCTGGATTATGTGAGTTGAGGTAGGAAAACCTGCTCACTGTAGGCGACGCCATTCACTGTCTGAGACGCTCAACAGTATACAAGGAGAAAATCACTCAGCAGCAGCAAACGTTCATTCACTCTGCTTCCTGGTCTAGATGCAGTGTGACCAGCTGTTCCCAGCTGCTGCCTCCTTGACTTTCCAGCCACCCTGGACCAGACCTTGAGCACTGAGCTAGAGTAAAGCCTTTCTGTCTTAAGTTGCATTTGAAAAGATAGTCATTCGCTCTTTGACATTTTCATACATATATACAGTCAATCCACTACCCATTCCCATTCCCCCTCCTCCCCAGTCAGTCTCCCTCCTATGTTCATGTCTTCTTGCATGTGTGACCAACTGAATTTCATCTGGGTAAGTCTGCGCTGGCAATTGCCTGAGCTGGGACGTGGATGGTGATCAGCGGACAAGTCGCTGAGTGAGGAAGCGCCCCTTCTGTCCGGCATTGACCTTCAATCGTCTCTCAGGTGGTGTAATATTTCTTGAGGCCTCCCCTCAGCCAGTGGTGGAGTGTTCATTGGAAAAGTAGTGTGCAAATCTCCTGGAAGTGAACACGACCGTGGTAGACTCTTGGGTGCTGCACCCTGTTATTCTGCTCGGAAAACTACTTCCCTGCTGTCTCTCACATTCTTACCACCTCTGCAAGGTTCCCTGAGACTTGGGACAGGAGGTGACTTTAATACCCCATTTGGAGCTGAGCACGCCATGCTCATTTTTTTCTCTGCACTTTGACCTGTTGTGGTTCTGCGCATTATAGATCTTGAAAAGATATTTTATCAGAGCAACAGAAAAGTAACTAAGATACATGACCTGCCACAGCATAAGTCAGGAAATAGAAGTATACATGAGAGAGGTCTCAAGTGGGAAATGAGGGATGCATCAAAGGGGCTTGATTGGTGCTCTACACTCCAGAACAAACCACAGACTCCAAGACTTCCTACATCCTGAGAACTTCGCAATATGGATGCTTTGATGACCACCCAGTTATCATTCAGGGTAGCCACACTCAGACTTTATTAGCCCATCTGGAAAATGGCAATTTTCACTGGAATCCAAAGCAGTGCTTGATTTCCAGCTGTTCGCAGGAAACATACCTGTGGCCGACATGACCCACCCATCACATTCCAGGAACCACTATTACCTTTCAGAACTTACAACCCCCTTAAAACCTGCCCCAAAGTGAAATACAGGTGTGGAGGTGAGAGGAGACGGAGCGAGCAGAGCACACAGTGGACGTCCAATTGCTCCCACTCTCAAGCAGCCTTTAACAGAGACATCTAATTGATCTTTATTGAGCAGAACCTTCCCTTCTGCTTATAGACAGAATGATCACTCTTCCCCTCGTTCTGTCTGGAGAAGTTAATAGCCTCAGTTTTATCTTGCAGCAGAGATCCTTAATGGCCTGGAGACTTTCATAAATAGTTTACTGTCCAGAATACAACCGCTCTGTCATCAGCCTCCACCATTAGAAGGTCTTATTGGCAGATGTCGAGTTTTCAAACGTCTTTCCCGGCTATGTGTGCATCATTCCTGTCACGAAGGTCTACTGGCCGATTAACAAATGCACTCTGCAAAGTCATCGATAGTCGTCTAGCAGGGCCCCCTGGGGATTCTGGCTATGTAGTGATTTTCAGATCTAGATGAAGCCAGAGCACTGGCTCTTTATCATTGGCATTCATTGCGCCAGAGGGTTCAACAGGGGAGTGGGGATCCCAGACTCGGGCACTCCAGCATCCATAGAGGAAATCACTGTTGCCAGACGTGGACAGTGGCTGAGATGGAAAAATAGCACTCTCCAAGTATCCAGCCCAACTGCAGATGACTTTTTTTATATTAGCATTGCTACTTGCAATAGTCATCCATTACAAATGAGCAGGCATGAACATTTGCATTGTACTGCTAGATTCAGGTTAGAGGTTCCTACTGCCATTCAGTGGAAGGCTAGATTTTCTGGTCCCTGCTACTGCAGTAACTACAATGACTTGGGGGCATGTTCTACTTTTTGGCCCCTGGCTTTGCCTACCTGTCGCTTGCCCTGCCCTACCTGTTTTTCCAGTTGACTACCTTAAGCATGGTAGACACTACAGTTATAAGTAATTATAAACCAAATATTGGAACCTGATATCTAAAACCTCCAGGTGCTGTTGGGTGGATGACAAAATGAAATGTTTGAAGGCAGGCTTTTCCAGAAATATCTAAAGGCACACGGTCACTCCAAGCTCTAGCTCTGACATGTTTCCAAAGGATAGCAGAAAGCTAGAAGAGGGACACGCCTGCTGTTTATTGGCACAGAGATACAACTGAGGCCAGTGGGAAGCATGGGCCTGAAGCAGAGGGACTCGCCCCTGAGGATCTGCTTTCCTGCCAGGTCAGTTAGGAGCCAGTGGACGTGCCCCAGGTCCACTGAGATGGTGTCCATAGTGCTGAACTTGGTAACAGAGCTTTTACAAAGGACTGGAGAGATGGCTCAGGGATTAAAGTTTTTGCTTAGCAAGCAAAAGGACCTGAGTTCAGATCCTTAGATCCCACATAAAAATGCTGGATGGGATGGCATCCTGCACTTCTGGCCCTTGAAGATGGAGCTTGGGAAATCCCAGAACAAAGTGAAGAGGAGGTAGAGCAATCTAAGATGATTCCCAATGTCCACAGGCACACACATTCAAGTGTTGTTTCGTGTACACACACACACACGTATATACACCATAGACATGCATCTGTTCACCAAAAAAAAAAAAAGCTTTTTAATTAAAGAGTGAGATAAATAAGGCTGTTAAGATGGATTTCCAGTCAATATGCCCAGAGTTGCCACATGTGGACACTGGGAGAAGATGCCAGCTGTGTGCCAAGGAAGCCTTGGGAGAACCGAGCCTCCTGCCTTGTATCCAGAACCGTGAGGAACCAGCCAGGCCACAGGCATGTAGAGGGCCACTCTGCATCCCTCCCTGACCCAAGCAGTGCTACCCACCTGGAAACGCCGTAGACTTGCTGGCCTTTGCAGAGGCTCTGACACTCACGCCTTCCATCTGGCCACGTGAAGACCACTGGCCTGCAGGCCGCTTTCTTTTTGCCGCACACCAGCTGGTGAGGACCCTCCTGTATCTGGCCTCTGATCCTGAGCCAGGCCCTGCATCAAATGATTTCTAGCAGGTGCCATTTTCCAAAACGTTTGAAGAAGAAAGAGATTCCAAGTTTGAGAACCCAAGGTGGCAGAGAAGGTTGATGTGTACAGGTCTCCCCGCTTGGGATGGGGGTCCACAGCAGCTGCTTCTCCCCATGCCATGCCACAGGGGGAGCCCCCCTCTCTGCACCAGCAACGCTTCTCTGACCTCAGCGAGCATCTGAAGGGTGGCTACATGTCCTTCAATGCTTCCTAACCAAAGTTGCAGCTGTCGCCCAGAGTGAGGTAGCTTTCCATTCCACAGGTCTTGGGTGACTGTGGTCACACTTTGGGTCCCAGTAGAAGCACCCCTTGCTCCTCCAGGGCACGCATTGCCAATCACAGAACTGTTCCCCTTTAATACCAAAGTGAATATCACTATCTTGAGCCTCAGAAGGCATCAAGAGGTGTACTGGTCAGGATTCTCCAGAGGAACAGAAGGAATGGTAAGGTCTAGGTGTCTGGGCGGTCTGACGACGGCTGCTGCAGCTGCTCAAGCTCAGCAGTCCCCATGGGATCCTGACGTCCAGAGGACGCCTGGAGAGTCTCTGGACTTCAGTCACGCTGAAGGGTCAAAGAAGCTGGGTACAAACAAAGAGTAGGAAACGGGAAAAATGAGCTTGCCAGCACAGGGAGAGGGAGGAGAGGGAGAAAGGAGAGGGAAGAAGTGTGAGAGGAAGAGAAGCAGAGAGAGATGGAGAGAGAGAGAGGAAGAAAGGAAGAGGGAAAAGGAGGAGGAAGGAGGGGGGAACTCTTTTCTTTTTGTACTTCTTTTTATCTAGACAGCTAGTGGAAGATGCTACTCACATTTAGGGTTGGCCATTGTATTTCAAACATTTTAATCCAGATAATCTCCTCAGGTGGCCTGCCTAGGACAGCAAAAATGTCTCCAGACTTTGCCATATACTCCCAGGGGACATGATTACTTCTGTAGAAAGAGACCTTCCTACCCTATAAGGTCAACCAAATGCACTTCAAGACACTTCTACCTGCCAAAAAGTTATGATACCATGTGCTAGTGTTCCACATCTATGATTCACATTGGGCTGCCTTGGAGGAGCAGCCCTGCTACCGTGCAGGGTCAGCGCAACTGCGTGTGGTGGTCTTCTGCTTGGCAGGAACTGATGCTCATCTGTCCCCTCTGGTCATTCCTGTCTACTCAGCAAGATGCTGGAGAAAACCTCAAGGTGACACCATCATGGGAACTTCCCAACTTTATTTCAGAGTTGGGTTTGGGACTGTGTGTCGTCCGTTCCCCCATCCCACCCCCCACTCCCGACCAGAAGAAACTCAAAGAAGCAAAACCCTTGCAGAATCCTCTGGTTTTTCTAGTGTAGCCATTAAGGTGTGACATACATAAGCTACCAATGACATTTGCTTCTCCCCCGTTGCTGAAGCAGTGGATGAAATGGATTTCACAGCTCTCTTTCCTGCCTCTGAATCTGCTGTGTCACTAATGGGATCTCCACTCGGGTCCACAGACTGGAGGCAAAGGCCGAGTCTCCACCACCAGCACTTTCTAACAGGCAAATCATAGCATCCTCAGTTCGCTTCTTCCTCTCGAGCAGGAAATGTGTTTATTTTTAAAGTCTTGAAGTTTCCGGGTCGACAGAGTGCCCTTTCCTTCTCTTTTCTTTGGGAAGAGCATCTGTTCACAAAGGTCAGAGAGAAGACCTGAGAACACGATGGGCTTTGACAACTGGCTGGAGGTGGGGTACCCAGGGTAGAACTCACGTTTCTACCTGTCTCCTGCCTGTCTGTCTAAGCTGCTAGAGAAAGGAGACTGGCGTGTATGTGGAGTTCCATTTTGGGGTGTACCTGGTCCTGTTGTTAAGCCATATCTTCCAACAATTCCTGTCCCATGTGAAAAGAAGAACCGGGATGGGGAGGTGGCTCGGGAGTCAAAGCACTTGTCTCGCAAGCAAAAGAGCCAAAGTTCAGATCTCCAGATCCCACATAAAATTGCCAGGCCCAGGGGGAGTGGCTAGAAAGATGTCTCAGAGGTTAAAGTCTTTGCCTCATGAGCAAAAATATCTGAGTTCAGAGCTTAGATTCCACTTAAAAATGCAAGGTAGATATGGCAGTGGCCTGAAATTCTGGCCCTGGAAGGCAAAGCCTGAGGAACCTCAAAGGAAAGCAATAAGGAGGTAGAGCAATACAGAGTGATTCCTAATGTCACCTCTGGGCTTCTACAACCACACAAGGCACAAGAAGTGCCTTCTTGTAAGCACACACATCACAGAAAGAAAGAAGAAAGAAAGAAGAAAGAAAGAAAGAAAGAAAGAAAAGAAAGAAAGAAAGAAAGAAAGAAAGAAGAAGAAAGAAAGAAGAAAGAAGAGAGCGAGAGAGAGGAGAAAGAAAGAAAGAAAGAAAGAGAAAGAAAGAAAGGAAAGAGAGAAGAAAGAGAAAGAGGAAGAGAGAAGGAGGAAGAAGGAAGGAAGGAAGGAAGGAAGGAAGAGGAAGGAGGAAGGAAGGAAGGAAGGAAGGATAGAGGAAGAGAAAGGAAAGAAGGAAGGAAGGAAGGAAGGAAGGAAGGAAGGAAGGAAGGAGGAACGGAAGGAAAGAGAGAAGAAGGAAAGGAAAGCAGTAAGGAAGGAAGGACAGGACGGAGGAGAAGAAGGAAAGGAGGACATAAGGAAGAGAGAAGGAAGACAAGGAAGGACAGTCAGAACCGCCCTCGAAGGAAACCCACGAAGCAAGCCCCTCCCCTCACTCCAAGAAAAGAAAAGAAAGAATTGGACTGGAGAAATGGCTCAATGGTTGAAACCTTTGCCTTGAAGCAAATGGAGTGAGTTCAGATCCCTAGATCACGTAAATAATGCTGTGGCACCTGCATTTCCAACCCAGAAAGCAGACCATGGGAATTCTCAGAGTAAGCTGTAGCCAAAAGGGCTAAAGACAGCTAAAGAGGGTCTCTGGGTTAGTTAGAAACTCAGACTCAAAACAGTAAGGTGGAAAAATGTGGCACTATCGATTCAGGGAGGCCCTAGCCTGGGCTGCCCAATCCAGGAGGTCTGGCTACAGACAAGCCTGAACAAGGAACCACACAGGCAAAGGGATGGACAACCAATGGGCGGACGGATGAACAACCAATGGGAAAGAGTAATGAACAACCAATGGGAAGTGGCCATCTAACCTGGACACCTAGTAAGCAGCTAAATGATTGGTGGCTGCTCTCCTCCTCCCCCGAACAGAGGGGTGGCCACACCTAATTGGACCCTGACCCTATATAAGCCCAAACACTTCCTCGTTAAATCTGAGTTTGCAGCCAACTCGTCGTCTACATGCTGCCTCTCGCCTGACTCCCGGGGTCTGGGTGGTGACCCCGTCCCCGGCTCATCCATCGCCTCAAGCTCATGAGGCCCCACTGTTTCCCCTCTTCCCCCGCTGGCCGAGCGGGGGATTCGGCAACAGAAGAGTAGTAATCAAAGATGATTGTTGATATCACGGTTGGGCCTCCACAGGCATGAGCATCAAGTGCATGTGTATCTGTGTACACGTGTATGCCCCTCCACATGCAAACATGAGACAAGTAAAAATAACTAACATGTAAGTTCTTCATCTTGACGCTGCTGTGGGCATAAACCTATCATCTCATTTAATCTCCATAAGGATTCCTGAGAGGCAATTCCATTCCATTGATGAGGACAGACAGGTAAATTTACCCAAAATCACACAGTTAGGGGGAGTAAGAGCCAGTTCCTAAAGTCAGACCACCTGCCCGGAATCCAGCGTCCTGGAACTAGACTCAAGGCCTCTGAAACTCTTCACAGCCCCTAGCTTGTTAAGTCAGCACTTGCTGGTGATGAAAGTAGACTAAAAGGCTGGGGAGACAGCCTCAAAAGCCAAAGGACCTGAGTTCAGTTTCCATGTAAAAATGCCAGATGGAAATAGCAGCAGCCTGTAATTCCAGCCCTAAAAGGCAGAGTCTGGGAAATCTTCGAACAAAGCAATAAGGAGATAGAATCCAGGATGATTCCCAATGTTCCCTTAGAGCCTCTACAGGCACACACACTCAGGTGCCCTCTTGTACACGCACACACACACACAAGCAGTTTAAGGCATTTACATTCTGTCACTTTCGCAGCAGTCACATATCTTGCTCTTCCAGGAAGCAGTGAGGAAAGGAGATGCTAAAAGCCCAGTCCATAACCTGCCTATGATGCCTCTGGAGGGCTGTTAGAAACACAGACCTCGAAGCTTTGCCCAGAGCAGCAGGACCTCCACATTCAGATCACATATGCACATTAGAATGCGAGAGGCACTGAGTCGGCACCCAGAGTCCCAACCAGAGGGTCACACTCTTCTGAGCAACTATCTCAAGACAGTCGAGTTCACGGGGCCTTGGCGCTGCCTCACACCAGATCATCTGAACCTCCAAATAACAGTACTATTCGGGTGGCCGAGCACCAAAGTACCCTTAAAGGAAGGCAAAGCTGCCTTGCAATGCGAGGTGGCTCGCGGCACGCACGCAGCTCGAGCACAGACCATAGCCCAGGCCAGCGACCGGCCACCAACGCCTGACCTGACGCTTCCCGTGAGATCGCCAGCAAGCCGAGGCCACCCACTCTTCCCACTTCTGTTCAAAAAAGAGCCCGAGGCCCTGGGCAGAGCAATGGGACATGGAAAAGAAAAAGTTAAAAACCAGCACACTGAAAAGGAAGAAGTCAAATAATTCCCTGATCTTTAGGTTGAAAACCTAAAGCATTCCCCAAAATAAATTTGATCAGAACTAATAAATTCAACAAAGTCACGGGATACAATTCAACACACAGAAAACAGGTGGCTGGGTACAGAAACACAACACAGTCGGCACTGGGAAGCTGAGGCAGGAGGATTGCTCATTCAAGGACAAGCTGGGTGTAACAGTTACTCCTAACTACTGCTGTGAGAGAGCACCCAAAGTCAAGAAACTTAAGGGAGAAAGGGAGGTTTATTCAGCTTACGGTTCCAGAGGGAAGGTACAGTCTCAAAGCAGAGGCGGCATGGCTGGCTGGCCAAAGCTGGAGGAGGCTAAATCACTGCAGACATCTTGGAAGCTGAGAGCTGCAGACTGCTTGCAGCAAAGGCAGACTTCTCCTGGAGGTAGGGTGGGACTAATTCACCTCAAGGCCCACCCCTTGTGACTGCCTTCCTCCAGCAAGGCTCCACCTCTCAAGGTGCCATGACCTTGCCAAACACATGAGACTGTGGGGGACACATTTCAAACCACGACACTGGGCTATGTAGAGACCCTCTTTTGGGCAGAGCCTTGGAAACCCCACAGCAAAGCAATCTGGCATGAGTCCCAGTGTGACTCTTGGGCCTCCACAGACACCTGCACTAAAGTGCCCTCTGCTACACACACACAAACACACACATACACACATGTTCACACACATATGCACACATTTTAAAAAAGAATGAGAAATACCCTCATTCAAAGCAAGCAAACAAAAAACAGAAAATTAATTGCATTTATGTACACTAACAAATAAGAATCTATGGTGGGATGTCTAGAAAAATAAAATACTGGCTAGTTTGATACAGGTGTCAATTAGACTATTAAAGGCTGAGCCCTGGGCCCATCTGTGAGGAATCAGTAAAGGCAAGCTCTGAGGGCGCCTACAGGAGAGTATCTAACTGTTGTGGGAAAACCCAGCCCATAGAGGGGGTGACCATTCCCGGGTAGGTGGATAAGATGGGGAAAGTGGCTCCATAGTTTGGTATACTTTGGTGTACTTCATAGACTTGCAGTCTGGCAAGTAAGGTTTGCCCCTTTCCCAGCAATTCTTGTAGCTGTGATATGGCCAGTTCTTCTGGCTCCTGGTGTTCGTATGAGCACTCCTGGCAAAATGAACTAAGAGCTGTAACTGAGAATCATAAGAAGGAATAAAGCCCCCTCGACTCCCTTGGCTATTTGGTAGTGACTTTACTGGCATCAGCGAGACACGCTGCAACAATCACATCAACCAAACACTTAGGTTTGTGTTGGTTTTTATAGGTTTTGGGGAATTTTGGGGGGTATTTGTTTGTTTGAATCATGGTCTTGCTATATAGCCTAGGTTGGACTTGAAATTGCAATTCTCCTGCCTCAGATACATTCAGAGTCTTAGTCAATGACATGAAGACAGACAGGTCGGTGGGACCCAACAGAGCCAGAAGCAAACCTCACAAGCCTCCAATCCACACACAGCATGGAAAAGTCACTTGTGAATGCTGCTGAGGAGCTGCATGAGGATGTAATCCCAGCACACGGGGAATATCTTGAGTATGAGGTCAAGGCTACATAACTAGACCTAAAGCAAAACTCCCAGCAGAGAACAGGATCAGCTCCTGCACAATGGACGTGACACATTGTGGCTGTAAAAACACAAACAACAGATTCAAAACTAGATACATGAGGCTTCCCGGGCTTAGTCACTTCTGCCCAGCAAGTCACCACTTGCCACACAAGCAAGAGGACTGGATTTCAGATGCCCAGAACCCATATAAATGCCAAACGGGTGTGGCGTCCCACCTGCAATTCCAGCCTTGGAAGATAGAAATCGATTCCCAGGGCAGGCTTGCTCGCCATATTGGTAAGCTCAGGATTTGATTACAGACCCTGCCTCAAGGAATAGGATGGAGGGACAATGGCGGATGATTCCTGATATCAGCTTCAGATTTCTCTAGGCACACACACATACGTGCACACACCTGAACATGCATGTGCCCATGCACATGTAAACATATACATACACTCATAAACAGGTAAACACACATACATGCGCCCCACATACACACGCACTTGCATATGCTGTGCTTATGTACATGCAAACACACACGGAAATGGAAAAAGTAAAAGGCACAGGGGAGGATGGGCAAAACTGGAGCCCTGTGCAATAGTAAAGAGCTATATAGAGAATGGCACTGCCTCTCTGGGAAGTAGCACGTAGCACTTCAAAGAGTAAAATTAGAATTACCTGACCTGCTCATCTCACTTCTAGGGATGTAATAGAAAAATTGAGAGCTGAATCTCAACTCGAGCCGTTGAAAGCAGTGCGGCTCACCACGGTCCAAAGGTGGAAGAGAGTGAACAACTGTGGATGGATGAATGTGGTCCTCGTGCACAATGGAATATTATCCACCCTCGAAAAGGTAGAACATCAGTCGCATGTTACAACATGGATGAACTCTGAGGATACGGTGGTAAAGATCAGGAGTCCGTAAAGCTATAGCGTTCCACTGCATCCGAAGAAGCTGAGCTCAGAAACAACCAGGTAAGAAGGTGGTTGGCAGGACGAGGTAATGGGGAGCGGGTGGTGGAGAGCTTCAGATGAGTGACATGGAAAGCTGACCCTCCACACCGCACACTTCAAAAAGGTTAAATGATAATAACAAGAAATGGCATTTAAAAAAAAAAGCGCTGGACAACTGTGAGAAGGTAATTCGTGTTGTGGAGTATCCGAATTTGGAGATTTAAAGGAAAATTCGGTGCCAGTTAAAACACAGCACTCCCAAGAGTGGAAAAGGGAGAAGAGAGGGTGTCTCAAGGTCCCGTCCAGACTCAGAATTTAATGCCAATTTATTGAGAAGCTCCCAGTGCCCTGGCTCAGTACTACAGATGGAGTCGCCCGTGCGCCCTAAAAGCTTATGAGCTACACAGGCCAGAGAAGCGGGTGAGACATAAAAACCTTCAGAACAAAGCAACAGCCTTAATCACACCGTCTTTGCTATTCTTTGCTTATAAGTCACTGGCTTTAAATTTAATATAGTGTCATGTCTTCATTTTTCTTAAAGTTTTCTTAAAAGATCATATAAAGATTTTCTTCCGTGGTAAGACTTTTATATTATATTTTTCTTAACGCACAGTATGGTACATTCACCCTTCATCAGACTCATAACTCACCTTGCTTTGTTAGGAACACTGCTGGAGGCTTTTCTGCCCCTAGCAATAAAAATGTACTTTCAGACCCATTCAAACCAATGATATCTGAGTCTTCAGAACATGGGGTAATGAAAATTCTCTAGTTGGCATCTTTTACTACTTTTAATCTGTTAACAGACTCCTAGTGTCTCAGAGGAAAGGCACTGTGGTGTGAATGTCTGTGGTTAATAGCATTCTATCAGGGTAAGTCTGGATTATTCCAATTTCTCACAAATTTAGACACTTTTACTGCCTCTATAGCATCTCTAGGGGTAAGAAAGGAAAGAGAACTGTGCAATTTATTTCTCTAAATATACACAGAACTGTAAGTGCATGGGCAGACATGTGAGACTTATAAATGCCAGCCAAGACATCATGAAATGCCAGGAACAGAGTTTCATATTTAGGAGGCAGTGTTGTCAGTGAAGACTCTTCACCAAAATGGACTATACCAGTTAGATACAGGTGTCAACTGGCAATCAAAGGCTGAGCTCTGGGCACATCTGGGAGGAATCAGTAGTTAAGGCAAGCCTTAAGTAAGCTTGCAGGAGATTGTCTAATTGACACAGGAAAACCCAACCTGTGGCGGGTGGGACCCTTCCCTGGGTGGGTGGGTAAGACAGAAGGGGCTGGTCCAATGGTTTAGCATACTTCAGTATACTTTGGCAGATTACCAGTCTGGCAAGTGAAGTGAATAGTTAACCTTCATCATTGCCAATAAATTCACAACCAAAGGGTTTAAGGGAACAAGGGATTTTATTTTGGCTTATGATTGTTCAGTTATAGTTTCTTGTCCAGCTTGATGGGAAAGCTCGCGCCAGCACCAAGGGCTAAGGAAACTGGCCACACCAATCCACAGGACTGCTAAGAGGGACAGTCCTCACCTGCCAGACCAGTATGACTAGCCAAGTACACAGAAGGATGCCATGCTCCCTCCGTTTTATCTACCTACTCAAGAACTAGCCACATCCACCACAGACCACCTCCGTCCCACCAGTCTCCTGTAGGCTTGATCAGGGCTTAACTCAACCACCGATACTTACGAATGTGCCCAGAGCTCTAACCCTCAAACCATCAAGGTGAAACCTGTCTTAACTATAACACAGTTTGTCCCTCACTCAGCAATTCCCACGGATATGATGTGGTCAGTTCCCCTCAATTCCTGGTGTTGGCGTGAACTCTCTGGCAAGACAGATTATGAACTGTCACCGAGAATCGTAGGCAAGAATAAAACTCCTTTATTCCCCTCAACTGTGGTCGTGAATTCATCAGCAACATGCAGACAAATTGCAACAGATGCTACAGGAGTGAGTTTAGTTTGTCAACCTGACCCCGCAGAGGCGGCTCTCAGAGGAAGTCTCTAGATTAAGGCTGACCTGAGAGGCTGCTTCCATTGATCACTGATGTGGGAAGACCCAGCCTGCTGTGGCCTCCTGGCTCCCTGGAGCTGCCTTAGCTGTCGCCCACTGAGACCCACCTGACTCCAGAGCGGAGTTCCAGACCCCGATGGGTGGAGGTCAGAGGACAACTTGCTTTCTACTCCATGGGCTTCCCGGTTCCCTCTCACGGATGACCCTGATTAACTCAGAAGGTCTCAAAATGAAGCAAAGGGGCATAAATTGGAGAAAGGGACTTGTGGGAAGATGGAGAGTGCGAAGATAGAGAAGACCCAGAAAACATGTATGAAGGCGTCAAAAGACAAACTGAATAAAAAAGTTACAACGAAGACCAAGAAGAACTCCTGCAAGCTAGAGTAGTTCTCACAAGCGCAGACATGCAGAGTCGCTCAATCAAAGCAGCTTGGCCTTTGAAAGTCAGTCTCCTGTCTTAGGAGCCCCGTTCTCCTGGCGGAGGACCCACCTCGGCCCTGACACCCGCAGGACGGGAGGGATCCTGGGGAGCGCAGCCCGGACAGTGCGGACCTCGGACCTCGAGGGGGGTTCACGGGTCCCAGCTGACAGCGAGCCCTCCGCCCGTGCAGCGATTCATCCTGTGCGCAGCGCGTTGCCGCTGCAGGTCCAGAGACACCCGCCGGCTTCCCGGCTGTCCCCAGCACCTGTCTCCTCGGCTCATCCAATGAACGGCTGCACCCCCAGCGACAAGTCTCCTTCAGACAGAAGTACCGGGAACAACAGCTTGACGGCACACCTGGGGCGGCACCCTGCACTGGGATCCCCACGTGTGTGAGTACTTGTGTGTCTTATTATTCATATCATGCAATTTTTAATACATTTTTTATTATTTCTGCTCATACAAACTTAATAGGTACACCAGTTCCCTCCCTCCCTCCTCCTCCCCCCGAACCCCCTGCTCCCCCTCCCTTCCTCCCCATCCCCCAGTGCCTCCCCCCCAATTCCCAGAGTCCTTTATTGTGTATGCCTAACTCTCCTCTGGGTCCTCCTCTCCGATGACGTAACAAGGACCCAGTGGCATTTCCCTGAACCCTTTCCTGTGTTCCCCTTAAGCATAGGAACACTACTGCATATCATGCAATTTTATGGTTATGTTTTAACCTTTGGGCTCCTGACTATGACAATTTCAATTAAGAAAATTCACTCAAAGTCCACTCAGACTCAGAGAGACAGAAATTGCGAGTTCTTTCTCAATGAGACTCTAGCCCACAATACTTAACTGCAAGTATGTGAACAAGTGTGTGTGTGTGTGTGTGTGTGTGTGAGAGAGAGAGAGAGAGAGAGAGAGAGAGAGAGAGAATAACTATGAAACTAGAAAGGAGAGCCTGAGAGGGGAGAAGAGTGGGGGAGGACACAAGACATGGAGCAAAAGAGAAAAAGGGGATGGGGACGGGGGATGGGACGGAGCAGAAGAGAAAGGAGAATCAGCAGAATGAAAAGGAGAATGGGTGAAAACTTGGCGGCCTGAGTTTGAACCCGGAAGCCCATGTAGTCAAAGAAAGTTGTCTTCTGACTTCCATCCATGCATGTAAGCACCTTCTTTATCCCTCTCAAATGAATAAATAATATAAAAATAAAATGCCACAATGAAACCCAATACTGCATATGCTAATTAAAAGATAATTTTTTTAAAAAGGTCATTTGCTTTACTTACCAAGGAATGTCAACATTCTGTGGCCATAGAAATTGTAACAGTTCTATGCGTAGGTACTAATGCGAACACAGTGGCCATTCCCAGGCAGGGAGAAGAATCAGAAGGTGGGTGGACTCTGGCTAGCATCAGCAAAGCTCTACAGTGTCACACACAGGGCGGCCAGATGGCTCGGTGAGCAAAGACTTGCCTCGCACCCTTATGAACTGCTGTGGTCTCCAGAAAGTAGGAAAGGACCAGCTGCCCAGCTGTCCTCTGACTACCACACAAGCCGACGGGCACATGCACAGCAGCAGCATAAATGATAATAAAACCAAAAAGAGAACAAACTGTAACCGGCCTTTGACTCATGTGCTCTGCCTAGCTATAGCAGGAAAATATTTTGACTCCAAGTCTTAAAATGTTCTACGGAGCCTGCTCTCGCCTCATATACGCAACTCAAAGACTCTGCCCTTGACCAGGGGAAGGATCCCCAGCGCAGGAACATTAATCAGGGTTTGCTGCAGAGAACAGCTGAGCCAGACCTAGGCTCTGTGCCTGGAAAAGGCCCCGACCTGTCCCGCATGCTGCAGAGGTGCTCCACGCTCACCTGGACTCCCCGCCCTTGAGCGCATCTTGTTTGTTTTGTAAAATAATTTCCCAGACTCACCTGGAACTCACTCAAGGGTGATCTTGATTTTGAACTTCTTTTTTTCAATTTAGCAAGTTTAAACCTTCCTGGTGGTCTAGTGGTTAGGAATTCAGCGCTCTCTCTCTCTCGCTCTCTCTCTCTCTCTCTCTCTCTCTCTCTCTCTCTCTCTCTGTCGCTCGCTCTCCCTCTCTCTCTCATTCTCTCTCTCTCTCTCTCTCTCTTTCTCTTTCTCTCTCAAGTTTATTTGAGCAAAACCAGGGAGTTCTCCAGACAAACTCAGTTCATCTCTAGCACCATTCCTGACTGTAGCGCATACAATAATAATCAAAAGGGCAGAAAAGAACAAGCAGATATAATCTGCTTGGTGAAGTGTGGTGTTGGCCGAACTATGTCCAAGTTATGGCAGTCTTCATCTTGGGATTGGCTGAGCGGTCCGCTCCTGTGACAGGTCAGGGTTCAGTTGCTTAATTAGAATATTGTGTGCTTTGGTTAGGTTTCAACCTGCTCGGACATCAATGGTTGTTGTCCATTACCTACGGAGGCCCATTTGGACCAATTCATTGTTCAAGTGTGGAGACTGGTTTGGGCCAGTTCATTCTGGGTAAACAATAACATGGACTTTGCTCTATAGTTGGTTTTGCCTTTAATTTTCCAACTTTACTATCTGCTACTTGACAATATTAAGCAAGCCATTTAATTTAATTAGTCTCTTATTTATTTCTAATAAATATCATCTTCCTGAGACATTCGGTGATTCCCAGGCTACTAGTGTGATAACGGCATCTGTCCCGCTGTGGTGAGCTGGACTGCTGACCCTCCTGTCTCCATCTCCCAGGAGCTCAGGTGTGTGCTGTCACTCCCTGTATGTGGTTCTGTGGACACAGCGGTGTGGACCGCTCCATCCGAAGGCCTCTTGGGTCAGCTCTGAAAGTGAATGTGGATCCCTTGGGGAAGGTTCCAAACTCTTCTGAAGCTCTGCTCCAGCCTTCAGAGCCTGCCAGGTGCTGGCTGGAAGACTGTGTCCACCCTGGTTTCGAGACTGTTTCAAGAAAATAGAAGTTAACTTTAACTTTTTTTTCCTGTAATTTGCTCAACTATATTTTGCAAAATGCTTTGTTTCCTTTACTATTGTTTCCAGAAAGTTTTAACTTTTTTTGGCATAGGAGTATGTGGGTGAATGTATACAAGGGAGCACTTGAGTGTATGTGCCTGTGGAGGCCCAAGGGTGACATCAGGAATCATCCTGGATTGCTCTACCTCCTTACTGCTTTGCTCCAGGATTTCTCAGGCTCTGGCCTCTAGGACTGGAATTAGGCTGTTGCCATATCTTCCTGGAATTTTTACATAGAATCTGGGGATCTGAATTCAGGTCCTTCTGTTTTCAAGGCAAAGACTTTAACTCCTGAGCCATCTCTCCAGCCTATAGAAAGTTTTTTAAATTTGTCTTAATTTGGGTTATATAACAGTTGCTTAAACTGTGGCTTACTTTAAAATATATATCCATATTAAGTGGTCTGTCAATATTTTCCAAAATAAGGTAACATTCAGGGGCTGGAGAGATGGCTCAGGGGTTAAAATTCTTCCTCTCAAACAGAAGGACCTGAGTTTGGATCCCAGATCCCACGTGAAAATGCCAGGCAGAAATGGCAATGGCCTGTACTTCCAGGTGGAGCCTGGGAAACCTCAGAGCAAAGCAAAAAGGATGTAGGAGCAATCCAGAATGATTCCCAAAGTCACCCTTGGACCTCCACAGCATACACAGTGCCCCTGATCACACACACACACACACACACACACACACACACACACACACTTACAGTTACCAAGTAAAGTAACATTCAGAGACAGTGGTTCTGGTCAGATGGTTTAAGGAAATTTCTGGAATAGCCACTTTTAAAGATACCTGGTAATGAATATTTGACTTAAACCAAAAGCTGAAGCATTGTTCTTTGTTTATACTGTTAACAAACTCAGTGTTGAACAAAATAGCTAGGCTATAAGAAAAACGGGGCTGGGGATGGCTTAGGGTTAAGCCTTTGTCAGTGTCACTAGGAGAGCTGGGAGTGATGCACATTGGGACGATGTGAAGAGTGTGATGGACTGACTTGTGGACCAGGGGATAAGTCTACTTCCATCTTCCTAGGTTTAGTCCCCAGCTAAGCCTGGGCCACATATGTCTGCTGGACTTTCCCTCGCTCACCCTCTTGTGGCCACTTGCAGAAACTACACCCTCTTGGAGGGAAGGGGGATTCAGCGTTTTTTTACATACTAACTATCCCAATAAAAAGTTGAGAGATCACTGCCCCTGCCTGGCTCCGACACACATACAAATGCCCACATTTCTCTTTTAAATCCCTCTTCCTGAGTAACTCCTGCATAGTAAATGTCAGCTCCTACCGCCCAGTCTGGACTGTGTTCTTTAACTTCCTGCAACCACGTGTTTGCTCATTCACATAATGAGGCTCTGAGCTCTATGATGGTAACAGAAAGCAGAATGTTTGGCACATACTGTAATCCCAGTACTAGTAAAGAGTGAATTCTGGGCTAGCCTGGGCAACATAGCCGACTTCGCCTCAATCAATCATACTTCTTGTGGTTGCTGAGACAGGCTCTTGCTACGTAGCCCAGGTTGGCATCAAACTTGAGATCTACCTGCCTCCGCCTTCTCAGTGCTGGGACCAAAGGCATGCACCACCACACGTGGCTGGGAAATACCAGGTTTCCAAGAGGTTTGGCAGGGCCTCGATTTATTCCAGCTAAATGACATTCATTCCTGGTTGACTCAGGAGTGGGGCCCTGAGCTAGACGGCCCAGCTGTGCCTCAGAGGGCAGAGGCAGAGGCACTGCCAGAAGTGCTGTCCTGTGTGTGGAAGGCAAAGTCCCAGAGTCAGGAAGGTGGAGCTGAGAGGCCGCCGGAGGCTGGCCGCACCATCCAGGTTGATCAGCCAACAAAACCCTCCCTTACTTCTTTGTCTTTTTCTTTCGTTCTCTTAGATGTTTTCGCCAGTTTGTATTGTTTTCCTTGACTGCTTTGCCCATGACTGTATTGGCAAGAACCTTGTCCATGGAACATACCAAGTAACTGTCTGCTGGGTGACAGGCTGCTGGGGAAACAGGGAGGGATGGTTCTATAGGGAGCTACAGCCTTAACACGACTCTGCGGTCTTAGAAAATATGTACTCGACTGAGATCCAAGAGGGCCACTGAGATGGCTCAGCGGGCAAAAACATTTGCCAAGACTAACAACCTGAGTTCAACTCCTGGTTCCCATGAGAGGTAAAAGCAGATAACTGCCTTGAAAAGCCCCTCCTCTGTCTCTACATGTGTGCTATGCACACACACACATACACACACACACACACACACACACACACACACACACACACACACTAGTATACATACCACAGCATCCCACACCCACACAGGCTACATGCATTCAAAAGGCCAGAGCACTGTCTGTAGGTTTTCTTTTAGGACATTCATTACTTCTGTTCCCTCAAGTCACCTCTCGCTTCCCATAAATCCTGAAGATTTATGTTTCAATCCAGAACTTTCACCCTAGAGAAATAATTTCTCTTTCTTTTCATGGAATTCACATGCAAATTATTTGATGAAGAAAAGGGAATTTAGCCTTAAATTATTTTCCTTTCACTGACTTACCTGTCACAAGACAAGTAGTAACAAGTGTAAATTCCATACTCTTCTCCAAGTGAGGCCCAGGGCTAACCATTGAACAGGACAAGTGTCTGCAGGCCCCAGCAAGCTTTCTTGTAGGTAAAGCTTCTCAAACATGCTTAGTTGCCTGTTTTCTGAGACAATCCAGGATTTCAAAGACACAATCTCCTACTTCTGTCACAGCAAGTCAATTTACCCTTCCCCTTTGCAAATTGTTTCAATAACTCTTTGTTCACCCATAGCCTCTCTCTCTCTCTCTCTCTCTCTCTTTCTCTCTCTCTCTCTCTCTCTCATCAAAATATTGTATCCACTCTGGAATAATCCAGAGATAATTAGAATGTCTTACTTGCTTTAGTCCAAAAGAAGCCAATTTATCACAAACGGCCAGGAATTCCAAGAGCCAGGGTTTAAAAGTGCCAAGAGCCCGATAACAGAGCCGTGCAGAATCTTCTTTCCAATTAAAGTGATGGATTTCTTAGCAGGCTTGATAGTACCACAGGTTTTTAATTATGTTCATTCTGATCAAATGTGAAAGAATCCTTCCTCACTTTATTTTCCTTCCAAAGAACAGGGCACCACAGCAAACACAAGTCACGGTGCTGGGAAACCAGACCCTGCGCAGCCCGAGGAAGAGCTGGACGTCCAATCCATTAAGGGGTCTTTGTGGTTGCTGTGGTCTTTGTGGTTGCTCTGGCCCTAAAAGAGGGCAAAAAAATTGCTCCTCACCTAGCTCACCCACAAGACATCAGCTTCCACAAGTAATAGCATGACACTGCATATTTCTTTCAATAAACAAGAGTCTAAGGGGGGAGGGGGAGGAGTCCGGAGCAGAACCCAATTTTGTTTCTTGTCCAAGGACAGAATGGCAATATTGGAGACAAAGCAGTGTATGAAGTAAACGCAAGGACACAGGAACAGACATTTTCTCATTGCAATGGTGTCAGGACAAGTGTTGCAAAGAATTCTGAGGGAGAAAATAAGAAACTTCAGGATCCATTTGTGGAGGGAGGAGGCGGCTTCTCACGTGGCCTCCACGGGTCGCAGGCACACAATCCGCACTGGCAGACTAGCAGGCCCTGACCACCACCCCCACCCAACTCCGTTTGGCCAGCAGCGGCCACTAGCTCAGCTCTTGCAACAGGCAAAGGTCACTCTGATACTGACGAACGTTTCCTAGGAATCTGCTCCGGACTCTACCGTGGACAGATGAATAGCCAGTTCTTGTCCATCTATTTTCCAAAGCTTTCAAATTCTTATAGACCATTCTAGAGAAACTCTTAAGATTTTAGGTTTTCCCAGACAACCATGGAATCATATTCCACCCTTCAGTAAAAAATGAAATTTCACTGAATAGTAAGTGTCTTAGTTACTTTTCATGTTGCTGTGATAAAACATTCTAATGAGAGCAACTCAATGGAAAGGGGTTGATTGTCGTTCTCAGTCCCAGGCACAGCTCATCGCGATGGGGACACCAGGCAGCAGACAGACGCCTCGGCAGTCGTTCTAGCCGTGCGCATAATCGGCACGCAGGAGTGGATGCTTGCTTGTGCACAGCTACGGCTGGCTTTCCCATTTTATTCCATCTGGGGAATAGGCCCACAGTCACCGTGGGTCTTCCCATATCAGTGAATCGAAATCATCCTTCACAGACATCTTCGGTAGCCAACTTAATCTAGACACCCTCAGGTGTGACCTTACGGCT
Source organism: Typhlomys cinereus (assembly GCA_023101885.1). Taxonomy (NCBI): domain Eukaryota; kingdom Metazoa; phylum Chordata; class Mammalia; order Rodentia; family Platacanthomyidae; genus Typhlomys; species Typhlomys cinereus. Next base: position 5,737,607 of record JALPQD010000082.1, read on the forward strand.
TGTTTCCTGGGCATCAAGCAGGTAGTACCAACCATTACACGGAGCATGTGAACTCGTTATAGATTCCACCTAGGGAGATTTTCTTCTACTCCAGGTCAGTCTAAGTCTTTGGACCACCCCCCCCTCCCAGAGGCCTTGGCATCCATTCGGAGGAGCAGAGACTCCTAAGAGCAAGGCATCATGGCCAGGAACCAGGCTCCTTCCACACTGGTGGACCACCATGCGTCAGCACCATGAAGAAGAGTAGAGAGATAAAAGGGCCTCCCTGGGGTTGGGGAGATGGCTCAGTGGGTAAAGCACCTGCTTGCAAACCTGGGGACCTGAGTTCAATCCCCAGTAAGCTCATATGGTGTACTTGTGCCTCTTTCTCTCTATCTCTCTCTTTCAAATGAATAATATATTTTATCTTTATTTATTGTATTTGTGTGTGTATGTGTGTATCAGAGGACACTGTGTCCCTGTGGAGGACCAACAGTGATTTCAGGAATCATCCTGGATGACCTGTCTACCTCCTTACTTGGCTGTTATTTCCCAGGCTCCACCCTCTGGGGCTGGAAGTGCAGGCTGCCGCCCTTTCTGCCTGGTGTTTTTATGTAGGATCTGGGATCCAAACTCAGGACCTTCTGCTTGCAAGGCAGAGTCTTAACCCCTGAGTCATCTCTTCAGCTCAAGTAAAATATTTTTTTAAATACTTTCTTTGAAGGACCACCCTGGTAGGAACGAAGAAACACTCATAAACAGACGGAAGGGACTGGCAGGTGTCAGGAAGGACCGATCGAACTGGGGAGAGCAACACAGGTCACACTCCAAGAACCATAACACAGGAGACGACGGGCCAGCGCAGAAGCATAAAGCTCCGACTGCCACAATGGAGGCCTAACTGCTTACGTAGCGACATGAGCAAAGTCACAGCGCGCTGGCTTGGAGAGGAGGCTGCTGCAGCAACTCACCACAGGAGAGCCAGTGGAGCTGGCCAGGGCAAAGAAGCGGGAAGTAACTGGAGACTGAGAAACACATGGCCGGTGCACAAAACAGGGATCTGCCAGCACAAGGGAGGAAGACTGACTCTGACACTGCCAGGGTATGGGGCACTCGGTAGGATTATGCTTCACAACCGGCTTTTGCTATCTCAGGGATTACCACGCTGACCCTTCTGCAGCGAAGTCTTCCTTGAAACACAAGCGTCCAGCAGTACCCAGGAGAGTTGTTTCGATCCTTTGCCAAATGAGAGAACCAGGCCTGGGAGGCCGGAGCTCAACCAGACCAGCTGATGGGGCTCAGGCAGGTGAGAAAGCAGCGGAAGGAGGGGCTCAAACTGCCCCGCTGGCCTTTCCCTGGGTGGACAAGGACAGAGTTCATGGAACTCGTGAGCTACGTTAGCAGGTGCTTTGCTGATCGTTTTTAAAAGTAAACGGTGGGCTGGAGAGCCCATGAAACATCTTGCCTTGCAAACAAAGAAAGTCCGGAGTTCAGATCCCAGGTCCCACGTTAAAAATGCCAAGAAGAAATGGTTCCCTGCTGGGCGGAGCCTGGGAATCCCACAGCAAAGCACGGAGGTAGAAGCAATTCAGGATGATTCCCAAAGTCACCCTTGGTTCTCCACAGGGACACGCAGTGCCTCTCTCTCTCTCTCTCTCTCTCTCTCTCTCTCTCTCTCTCTCTCTCTCACACACACACACACACACACACACACACACACAATGAATATGAAGTTAAAAAATATATGTATTCAAAAAATAAGCAGCAAGCAACCACACGGGGGGAATATGCATGAAGACGGTTGTGCAAGAACAGTCTTACACCTGTTTGAACTAAAGTATTCTTACCACTGGCTGTTTTTAATTCTAAGTCTTTCCATCACATGTTAAAAAGAAACAGCTGTCTGCCAACATTACAAGATGCAGAAACACCAAGCTGGAAATGACCTAGAAGCTGGAAGCTTTCTCCTGTCAGCTGAGCCTCCACGGGCAGGTGGGCAGAGCCACCAAGGGCGGGGGCAGCATCTCATCCACCCGCTGTGACCCCCGTGGATGCTGTAGGGTAAATGCTGCTGTTGACGGAATTGAAGGCCTGCACCATGGAAAGAACTTTTGTCAGATATAGAAACTTGAAGAACCAGTGGATGGGGAGGGCATGGGCCAGGGAAGAACCTACTACTGTTATTTTGCTAAATGGACATGGTGTCGAATGCCTTCTAAACACTTACCTTTATGCCCATCGGTCAGAGCAGCTTTTAGTCTGCGTGCAAGAACCTTCTTTCTGCAGTCGACCATGGACACAGGGAAACACAGCTGGTCAAAGTGACTGTGGAGTGCTCGAAGCTACTCACGGCACCTATATCAGCGCTCCACCCCCACCCCAAGCCCATGGAATGTCGCGGAGGACGGAGCGGGAAGCGTGTAGGAGCCACTGTGGAGAAGAGCCGCAGAAAAGCTTCTTCCGGACACAGCCGGGGCACAGTACCCACAAGCAGCAGCTGTGCTGCGCCGCTCAAGCCTGCAGCCGTCACATGCATCATGGACAGGGACAAGCTAGTGAGGCCACGCCTAGGGGGACTGGGGGGGTGGGGGGGCGTGGGACTGTCACTTTCTCCAGCAAGTGCCCTAATGCAGGCAGCTCTTATTAAACTCATGCAACTCACACACACACATCCACTAAAAGACATAAAAGTAGGCAAGGGACTTACTGGGGGAAAGACTTTCAATGGAAAGACGATGTGACGCGTCATATGGAGTTAAGATACTAAAACTCCAAGATAGATGCTCTGGTGAGTGAGGTCCCCCCTCTCTCAGCAGGCCTGTGGCCATTTGTGTGGCCACTTCCCTCGGTGCCTGGTGTTGGTTTGAGCTCTGCTGCCAAGCTGCGAACCCCCCAGAGAATCACCAGAAAGAAAGAATAAAACCCTCTTGTTCCCTTAAACTCTTTCTTTGGTCATGAACTTATCGGCAACATAAAGACAAACTGCAAAAGAGAGAGAGGGAAGGAGGAAGGGAGGAAAGGGAGAGAGAGAGAGAGAAGCGTTCTCTAAATGGCAGACAGCACTCGTAGACAAGGATTTAGATGCTTTAGGACTTTAATGTTCTCACAAATTCAACAGAAAACACTGACATCGGATGCACAAAGGGAAAGACTTCAGCAACGACCTGGAACTCCCGATACTGTACTGGTCAAATTCTTAACAAGAACACAGTCACCTGAACACAAGACAAGGGAGCGTAACAAATTTCTTTGTGTGTAACAGAGTAACTGAAAAACAAAGAGCCAGTCAACCATTTCTTCTGTCAAAAAGAGACGGACTTGTGGAACTTCTAGATCATTATCATGAAGCAATTTAAAGGACAGAGAGCTGAGAGGGATTGTGACGGCTACTTAGTGGCCAACCCAAACACTAAGTCTAGAATTCGCTACCGAACTGTTCCTTTAGAAATACAAATGCACAGATATAAACTGTGTATTGTTAAAAATAGACTTGCTATATAAACATTTATCTTTTCATGAGAATAACAGTATAATGGTCTGCAGTTTGCCCATTTCACCTGGAACACTACGGTACTAATAGGGCCACTGTGAATCTTTCTTAACAAGACCTACAATATCCAGGAGACCATAACTCCTGCCCCTCTACTACCTCCCTGAATATGGTATGTTCTCTGTGGCTCCAGAAATACCGAGTCCAAACTGTTAGAACAAGACAAAGGCAAGTACTGAGATCTACTTAGAAAAGGTAGCAAACAAGCTGCATTCATTATAAAAGCAACAGGAATTTAAAAGACTTCCAGTTCCAGTTGAAATTAAGGTGGTCACTAGCTGTCGGCCTATCAGCTCTACAGAGCCCTAGGCAAGTTTAGCAGTTGTTATTCTTTGAAAAAATAAGGATCCGCAGTATGTACGTAGTTGGACAAAATACGTGTCTGTTAAGATTCTGTAACCACACCCACATCAGTCTCCATTCGCATGTTGTCAGGAGGAGTTCACAGCTGATGCATCTCCAAGAAGTTTCTCATGAAGGCGGCCAGCTTCTCCACATCTTCAATTGTGACAGCATTGTACAGAGACGCGCGGATGCCGCCCACCGACCTAAAACAGCAAACACGCAAACATTAAGACCAAGAAAGTCAGACCAAGGTGGTAGATGAGTGTTAGAATATTGGCCTAAAAAGTGCCCTGGGTATAATCCTATGCACCTCAGAAAAAAAAAAAAAAAAAAGTGAAATTTAAACATAGCACAGCACAGCTCTCTCACTACTCCCCTTTCCTAAGAGTCACAACAACACCTGAGACCAGAGAGCCCAAGTCCCCAGCTGAGACACGCCTCCAGCAGGTGACACCACGCTACCGAGTCTCCCTGTGGGCCAAGCAGTCCTCAAGCGCAGTCCAAGGGCTCACATCCGGATGACTCTAAATGGTCACTTACTTCACTGTGATTCTTGACACATTAATTGTGCAGAAAACTGAGTTTGACTGTTACATGCAGCTATCAAACCTTGATCATATCCAAACCATTCGACTTGGATAAAGAAAAAAACTAACTGCAGGGAAAGAGGTGGCAGGGAGTGGCGGTCCTGCCACCATGGAGTGTATGCGAGAAGACGGGCGGAGCGACGCGCAGCTGGCTGCTGACCAGAGTGGGAGAATGTTTGTTCTTTCCAGAGCCACACCGCTGGGACACCTGTCCTGCCCCACCAGGGTCACAAGAGCAGGGAAGAGCCCCCCTCGACCCCTCCCCCGCCCCCACTGGCAGCTGTGAGTGCCCCAGACAAGGCCTGGTGTTCTCCCCAGCAGGTCTGCAGCTGTCAGCACAAGCCGAGCAAGCAGTCTAGATCCGCTTCATTCCAGCTGTGGACAAAGAAGTCCTGAGGTTGGGGAAATAGCTCAGTAGGTTAAAGCCTTTGCTTCTCAAGCAAAAGAGCCTGAATTCAGATCCCAAGATCCCGGGTAAAAACGCTGGGTGGAAATGGCCAGTGGCCAGCACTTCTGGCCCTGGAAGGTGCAGCCCGGGAAACCCCAAAGCAAAGCCATAAGGATCCAATCCAGGAGGACTTCTGATATCACTCTTGGGCCTTCACTGCACACATGTACAACCTCTCACATACAGGTACACACACACACACACCAAAAAATACACACACGTGCACAAACATACACACACAGAGAAACCATGTCTCTCACAAGCCCCAGGACTGGGGATGTGCTCACCGGTGCCCCTTCAGCGAGATCATGTCAAGTTCCACCGCTTTATCAAGAAACCGCTTTTCTAAAGCCTCGTCACCTTTGGCGTTGCCAATGCGAAATGGAATATTCATCCTGCTGCGATGTGGCCGCTCCACCGGACACCTGAAAAACATCAGCTAGCCCATCTACATATCTAAATGGCATATGATGTTTTCATCAACAAGTTTTCAAGCTTTTAAAAACATGTAGGGCTGGGGCTAAGGATGAACTAGGCACAGGGCATGCTCTGCATGCACAAGACCATGGGTGTGACCCCAGCACCTCACAAAACTGTGCCTCACGACAATAACCATGGCTCCTGGGAAATGGAGGCACAAGAATCAGGAGTTCAAGGTCATCCTTGGTTGCAGAGCAAGTTCAAGGACCATCTGGGCTCTGTGAGACTCTTCCCAAATGAATGAATGAAATGAATAAAAAACACATTTAGATGCAAACAGGAGAAAAAGCAAATTCCCCCGGTCATTTGTAACTTACCTGGGCGAGCATGTGGAACTAGGGTTAGCAGTCTCGCATGACTCCTAGTCAGTTTCCGTAAGACTCGGGAGGAGCCACGCCTCCAGCTCACGCTCAGTGCGGCAAACACACAGCTTCCCACACAGCACACACTCACCCATTTCTCTACAAGGATGTGGACAAGCACTGGGGGGAGGAGCTATGGAGGCTGAAGACTTCAACGAGCAGCCTTTTTCAAAGAGCACATCACCTCGTTCTATCCCCATCCTCATGGTTGTTGAACCTCTCCACTGTGCCTTGCCTTGCTCATCTCAGCAGAGGGTACAATGAAATTAACCTGAAATTTAATTGCCCGCGCCAGGCGAGGCAGGCCACTACTGTGAGTGAGATGCCAGTCTAGACCACACAGTATCAGGCAGGTCAGCAAAGCAGACAGAGCAAAGTGCCCCGTCTCAAATAAAAAGAAGGGGGGGAGACAATGAGATGGGTCAGCAGATAAATGTGCTTGACACTCAAGGTTTACAGCCTGAATTCAATCTCTGGAGCCCACATAATACACAGAACTAACTCCCAAGAGCTGTCCTTTGACCTCCATGTACATACTCACATGCATGCACATGCATCCATACATGAATGGAGGATGGATGGATGAATGGATAGATGGAAAATAAAATGTAAAAAAAAAAAAAAAGTAAAACAAAAAGTGCAGAGTAATATAGGAAGAGAGCCAACATTGACCTCTGATCTCCGCATGCACAAGCACTTTGCAGGCACATGTGCCTGTCTACTCGAAATAAGCAATTATTTGTTTAGGAAAAGAATTCTGTACTCAAAAGTGAAACCAGGAGGAAGAACCCGGGAGTCAGAGAGACCTGCAGAGACTCGTGCAAGAACTTACAAGGCACAGTGCCAGGAGCTTCCAGCACAGGCAGCAAGCCGCAATGCCAGCCTGGCACCTCCACACTACACAGCAAGCTGGTGAGCGACTCTCTGCCTACGCCCCCTGCTGTGTAGCAAAGGCCGTTGCTTTACTTCCAGTTCCTTTGCCCTCTTTTCAAAGCTAACTGGCCTGTAGAACAACACCCGATCTGGATTTCTAAATACCCTCTTCAAAGTCCAACGCTGACCGCCCCATCACGAGCTACTTTGTGCCCATCTAGCTGCTGCTCAGCATGTTTGTGAGCTATGTGGGTCACGCTGAATTCCAGAGGTGAAGAGCGAAGGAACAGAAGAGAGATCAAGGCTGCTGGCGTCTGACGTGGCCCCAGACCTCTGTGGAGCTAGAATAGTGACTCCCAAGACCACAAGGACTTAAGAGACGTCCACGCAAAAGCTGCAATGTGGAGGTGTTGAAAGGCATCCCTGGAGCACTCACTGAGGATCAAAAAGAGGGGCAGATTCTAATCTGGGTCTCAGTGGTCCCTTCAAAGCTGTCCATCTTCCACTCCAAGCCATGTGTTCAAGTATTTCTGTAGTTCAAAAGAAGTAAAAATTTCCTTTTAAAAATGGATATGATGGGTAGGTACACCTATAATCATGGCACTTGGGAGGCTGAGGCAGAAGGATCAGAAGTTCTTGGCTACACAGCAAATCAAGGCCAGCCTGAGCTACACGACACCCTGACTGAGAACTCCAGAGCATAAAACAGCTAAGAGTCTGCAGTCATAAAGGGGCTGGAGAGGCCATGCAGTCTGTAAAGTGCCTTCAAGCGCCCCCCACACATATACACACACTGCACTTGTACACAGAAACCACACAGCTAACATGCAGTCTCATAGCAAGGTCTCCAAGACATCCTCAGAATGACATTTTCAGGCATGCGGCAGTGTTGGGAGGTCCCAGGGAGGGTTACTCTGAAGAGCCTCTCCAAACCCACTACTTTCTTCCCTCGGTCCTTCGATGGGGCCCTTCCCTAGCTCCCTCCAAGCCCCTGCCCTCTTCTTTCCGTCCCCACTCAGGTCTCCCCTCAGCAAGCAGCATCACTCTTCCTCAGCCCTTGCCGATGAACCCGTTGGGCTGCCTGCTGCTAACAGTTATAATGACCAGCGAATCCTAGTTGCAGTCCTCACACATGGGCGTCCACGGTGGAAGCTTCCCAGGCCTGAGGCTCCAGACTAGGTTTGCCCCCATCACACAGAACCACAGGACGGCGGGTCAAGCAGCGGACATCTCTCCCAGAAGAAACATGGAGACCAGAAGAACCCAGGGACCAAGGTATCCGGCCAAGCCTGCTACCGGGCATGGCCACTGCAGGCCAAGAGGTCCCACGAGCCGGCACAAGCATTGTAGAGGAAAGACAGCGGCTCCGTCCTAACTGTGCAAAGAATACAGCCTGACCCCTCACCCACAGGGGTTTAGCAAGTCTTGGCTAAAAGCTGCGGTTCTAAATTAGGGTTGCAGCAGCATTTTTTTCTGTTTCCTGTGGCCCATGATATACGGAACGGATTGTGAATTACTGCCAAGCAGATGTGTCCACAATAGTCTGAACCTCCAAGAAGAGGGTGCTGGCTTGGTAAGTGAACATAAATGTTTGTGTGAGCGAGCAGCCAGATGTACAAACACATACGTGCATGCACCACACGGTCTGTGGCCAAGGTCCACCTGTGCATACCTTGAGAGGAAGGGAGACTGAGTGTCATTATGGCCTATGACCCTTCTCCCAGTCCTTACAGAGAGGATCCCCTTGTAACAAGTTGGACGGTGGACACATCTCTGCCCAACCTCTAGAATGATAAGATGTTGAAACACGACACTTTAGACAGCTGCATGTAGTCCCAGCACTCGGAGGGGGAGACAGAAGTATCGTGCGATTGAGAACAGCCTGGGCTACACAGTGAGACCTTGTCTCAAAACAAAACAACAAAAATCCTCTTGGAGTATCCTGGGGGGGCCAACAGGGAGATAAAGCCGACAGCTTCCTTTCCAGGGAGGAGCCTACCAGAGACAGCAATGCACTCCTCCCAGCCCAGAGTTGTTGGGGACTGGGACCCTAAAGCATGGATTCCTGGCATGGAATGCACAGGACCACCCACACCCACCTTTGTCTGGGACTGGCATAGTGGCTAAGTTTTAAGACATACAGCTTTCAATTCACAAGAGGCAGAATGTGAGACAAAATCCACTGACTTACACATAGAACCCTTGAGAATTGTCAATTATCTCATAAATCATCTGAGACTTGACAGCGCTGAGCTTCTCCATGGCCTCCGCCCCGCCGTTGTTCTTGATCCACTCCAGGACCGTGCCCATGACGTAGATGCTGAAACACAGGTTCAGATGAAAGCCATTCAGTCCCTTGCATAAGAAGAAAGACGTTCTCACGCTCACAGACTTTGATCATTAGAAACAGACAAAGTAAAAGCGGGGCTCATGAAGAGCATGCTGGGAAGCGGGACTGGGTCATCCGGGTGCCAGACCCTGGACATTTCCTGAGGCACAGGCGCGCCCGCTGCGGGACCAGCACAGCCCTGACTGGTGCCTCTAGGACACCGAGCATCATTCTCCCGTCCGTGTTCAGAACCCAAAGCTTCCTTAAAAGTCCGCAGCTGCAGCAAGGGCCGCGATCAGGCCTGATAGCCGAATCTGTGTTCAGATTCGAGGCTCCTGCTCTCTGGTCTCCTTCACTGGATCTGGGCGGACCAAAGCAGCAGGGCCCCTGGCACTAATCAGTGTCCTGTGCTGCGGCTGCAACCGTCAAAAGAGGCAGCTAATCTGAAGGAAGTGGGAGGACAGCCTGGGAGAGAGGGTCCTGCCTGTCTGCCCACCCAGACCCTGGCAGGGCACTGAAGTCTGCTCTTTGTTTGCCACAAGACCCTTGAATTTTCCAACTTGTTACTAACTCATGATTTTCCTCTTGCCTCTGATAACAGTTTCTGCTTCCTACTTCTGAAACCTAACTGGCCCAGCTGCGTAGGGGGGGGCCAATGCTGCCTGTGAAGGGGGAGGGATCCCAGCTGCTTGGGAAAGAATTCACAGGGCCAGAAAGTTACACGAAGAACAGTGTCCCGCTGGGGAGGAAGGCCTTCTCCCTAGGCCACGCCCTTGCACGGATAAACCTTACTGTTCTGCATCTCTGAGTGCCCTTTTCGCATAACATACCCTCTACGGCCAAAAACCTGAAGCCACAAGGCCTTATACCACTGTGTGGTTCTAAAACTTGGACTCAATTCTCATTGCTATCAAGGCGCACTTTTGAAAATTGCCTTACGCTTACTATTTCATTATTTCATTTTTAGTTTTAATTACATTAACAATAAATATATGTATTTTCATCATCCGCTCCCTACGCTCACCCTCCCCACCCATTCTCCCTTTCACCCAGTTTCCTTCCCTCTCCCACATCTCCCTGCGTGTGCAAACCACTGAATCCACCCTAAGTTGCCTGCACTAGCTAGTGCCTGGATACCCAGGACACAAATGGCCCAAAAGCAAAGCATACTTTTCACTGACTGACATGCATGCAGTAAAAGCCCGGCAAACAGGCGTGGCATCTAAACCTGCCTGAGAAATGATCAAACAGAGTCTGTTCTCCAGAACATGTGAAATATACATGTGAAAATAAAGAAGAAAAAAGGCGTCAGCCCAGAGGGTAGAACTCCACAGTACATTGCTGAGTTGACACAAGGACTTGTACGAATCTAAATGGTTGGTTCACACTGCATGCACATCATGAAATATATAACCGTATACAACTGGCCTTCCAGGTCGGTGGGCTCAGATGTGGACTCAGCCTTGGACAGAAGGTATTTAAAAGATAAATCATACTGGTACTAAATGCATGCATACTTTTTTTTTGCCACCATGTGCCTATTACAGCGCATAATCTATACATGGCATGTCCGTGGCACTAGGTACCAAGTAATCTAGAGCTGATTAAAGTGGGCAGAAAGACATGCACAGACTATATATAGATATGACGCCATTTTCTGAAAAGGATTTTACCATCTGAGACTTTGGGACTCATCAGGAGTACCAGTTTAGTGAGGGGTGACTGCATACACAGGTGCTTCTCTGGAAATGTCGCTCACTTAGAAATCCTCACTTTGTGTGTGTGTGTGTGTGTGTGTGTGTGTGTGTGTGTGTATGTAACACAACCAGGTACCTGAACATATGTGCCTGCGAAGGTCCAATAGTGACATCAAGAATCATTCGGGATTGCTCTATCCCTGTTGCTTTGCTTGGCCATATCCAATCAACATGTTTCTGTGGAATCTGGAGATCTGAACTAAGGTCCTTTTCTTGGGAGGTGTCATGGTTTAAAATGTGTCCCCCACAGTCTCATGTGTTTAAGATCATAGCACCTTTGAGATGTGGAATAAGCAGTCCCAAGAGGGACTTGGGCCTTGAGGTAGGTGGGTCCCACCCTACCTCTGGAGAGGTCTGCTTTGCAGCAAGGAATCTAGCAGCTCTCAGCCTCCAAGATTTTTGCAGTGAATTAGCCCACCTCCAGCATCAGTCAGTCAGCCATGCCACCTCAGCCAAGAAAGACTGTACCTCCCTTCTGAAACCTTAAGCTGAATAAATCTCCATTTCTCCCTTAAATTATTTGACTTGGAGTGGTGTCTCACAGCAACACACAAGAGTAACCATTACAGGAGGCAAAGGCTTTTAAAACTTCAAAAACAATACGAACTATACTCTGTGTGCCAGAGCTGGGAACACCTGAAAGACCCCTGGCAAACCCTCTGGGCTGCAGAGGGTACAGCAATGAACACTGCCTCAGGAACCCATGGGCGCTCACAGAGCTAGTGCTTTGTCCAGAGGTCAGCCTCCCTGCACCTTGGCGATCATAAACCCCCTGCCCTCGCCCTCAGCCTCTGTACAACCACACGCTGCCGGTGCACCTGCCAATCAGCAAGAAATGTGTCCATGAGAACTAGCATGTCCTTCATCTCGGGTGTGTGTGGGGAGGGGGGAGAGCACTGTGTGTGCCCACCTTCTAACAGGTAAGGATGGTCTCATGGTTAGGCACAAGTGTCAACTTGATTGTTGAGGTTTTGAGCTCTGGGCACAGTTGTAGAGAGTTGATGGTTGAGTTGAGCCCAGAGCGAACCTGAAGGAGATTGTCTAGCTGATGGGGAAGGCCTAGTCATGGTGGGAGGGATTAGGTCCTGGATAAATCACAGAGAGCTGGTTGAGAGAGTCGGCATCCTTCTGTATACTTGGCCAGACATGCTGGTCTGGCAAGTAAGGATCGTCCCTCTCTCAGCCATTATGCAGTGATGGTATGGCCAGTTCCCTCGGCCCTGGTGTTGGTGCGTGCTCTCCTGTCAAGCTGGACTGAGAACTGTAACCAGGAGTCAAAAGAGAATAAACCCTTGTTCCCTTAAACCATTTGATGGTCATTTATCAGCAACCATGCAGGCTGACTACAACGGATGGCCACCTCCTTTGTGCCCCTGTTGCCACATATAGCGTGGCCCTTGGGGAACTTTGCCCTTGAGGCCCCCAATGTGTTTCCATCGTCCAGCCTGCCTAGCGTCTTCCACAGGTGACCAGTGACCACTGCTGTTTTCCCACAGCCTAGAATCCCAGAGATAAGCAGAGCAGTACAAAGAGAGGTCAGTACTACCCCGGCCCAGAGTTAGCATGCACCTCAGAAATATCTTCAGTCCAGGCCCAAATGTGAGGTTAGAGGTAACCAGAAGAGCCACAGAACAGTTTCCAAAGGGAAGTGGGGACAGACACGAGCGACTACCCTGCACTATGTGACACAGAAATCCATGGCAAACCTGCGTCCTAATTCTAACTGCAAACTCCTTCCTTCCTTCAATGTGGCAGACACTTTCAACAGATACAGAGGGCAGTGGAGAACCCCGTAAAGGGCTGCCCCAGATTCAGTCATCCCCTACATAAGCTTGACTCTGCTTCTTCTAGAAAGCTGTCCTGTTTGCTAAGACTGGGGCATGACCATTTTATCTACAGAGAACTTGCGGGTTAATGGTCAACAGTTGGCGCCTGGTTTACAAAATCAAAAACTGTGAAAATAACAAAGAAAACTGCCCCCACCTTGGCTAGAGGGTCACTACAAGCGTTGATGTGGTATGTGAGGCTTGGTTATCAGCATATTTTACTCTACCTGAAACACGGAGGCGTGTTGTACAAGGAGTTGTTTGCAGCCTGCACTTTGTACTCCAGGACAGAAGGGCACTCCTTGAGGGCGAACCCCAGCAGGTCATCACGGATAATCACCACTGTGACCCCAGCAGAGCCCACGTTCTTCTGAGCGCCGGCAAAAATCACACCAAACTTCAACAGAGAAACCAAACACTAGTCATTCTTAGTCAGTGCTCACGAATATCCCAACTTCTTCTCAAAGCACGATTTTTAAAATTTTAATATAAAATTTAAATTAAATCATTTAATTTATGTAATTAAATAAAAATAATAAATAAATGTAAATACTTTAAAAGTAAGTGATCCCATCGCTATTTAGAAGTGTGCCACACCAAGGAATTTCTCTCCGAAATAACCAACTGGGGCAGCTGGAGGGCAGAGTCCAAGGCCCTTGGGAAGAGACTCCGCAAGCCCAGCACTGCAGAGGCCTTGCCTGTACTCACGAGCTGGGACTCAATCCTCATTCCATTTCTTTAAAACAGGCCTCTGAGCCCGAGACTTGGGAGGGAGAGGTAGGTGGATCAGGAATTCAATGACAGCCTTGGCTTCATAACAAATTTGAAGTTAGTCTGGGCTACAAGAAACCCTGTCTCAGTCACAGTAGTGTTCCTAAGCTTAAGGGGAACACAGGAAAAAGTTCTGGGAAATGCCCCTGGGTCCTTGCACCTCATCGGAGAGGAGGACCCAGAGGAGAGTTTGGCATGCACAGTAAAGGATGCTCCGGAGATGGGAGGGGGAGGCACTGGGGGATGGGGAGGGAGGAGAAAGGGGAGGGGGGAACAGGGGGATCGGAGGGAGGTAGAGGGAGGGAGGGGACCGGTGTACCTGTTAAGTTTGTATGAGTGGAAATAATAATAAAAAAAAAAGGAAAAAAAAAAAAGAAACCCTGTCTCAAAAAAGATATAATAAACCCTCTAGGCTGGGGATGCAGCTTGGTAACAGAACATGCTTTCCATACAAAGCCTGAGTTTGCTGCCCAGCACTGTAAACTAAGTGAATAAAACAAAATGGGGCCTCCAAATTTCTGGCAACCAAAAGAAAAAACTTTTTTTTAATCTAGAGAATTTATTTGTGCAATTTTTAATGCCTTAAAATTTTTAAATGCCGAAGACTTTAAATATTTTAAATTAGGTGTTAATAGAATTATTTAAAGTGTAAGTAAAAAGTTTAAATTAAACTTTATAGAGGAGATACTGAGAAGGGAACAGCCGTAACCCAAACAAGCACTGGTAGGACGCCCGAGAGGAAGTCTTGAATGAGCAGGTGTCTAAAGCACCTTGAGGACACACCACTCTGCAAGATATAAGACCCCCCTCGAATGCTGCCCCTTCCCAGCCTTCTTCGCACTCTACCTTGGAAACATCCACTGGCCTGGACAGGAAGTTTGAGGACATGTCGCAAACCAGGACTGCTCCTTTGACGTCAGGCACGAAGTCAAACTCCACACCGTGCACGGTCTCGTTCGCGCAGAAGTACACGTAGGAGGCGTCCGGGTTGAGGTTCCAGGTGCTCGGGTCCGGAATTTCTATTTCAAAAGGCAGGTCTAAGACTCTGCACGCTAACCCCTTTTCCTTATGTAGATGAGAGTCACCGGGAAGCCCGGCCAGGCCCCCTGCAGGGACAGACTAACCTCAAAACCCTTCACAAGCAAAAGCACCTGCCAGCCTCCCTCCCATAACCAAGGCAGCCGAGAATGAACTGCACCCTTTGAATCTCTCTTCCTCGTCGTCCTCGTTGTCTTCTTCTTCGTCTTCGTCATCTTCTTCTTCGTCATCTTCGTCTCCTCTCTCTCTCTCTCTCTCTCTCTCTCTCTCTCTCTCTCTCTCTCTCTCACACGTGTGTACAAGAGGGTACTTGCATGTGTGTGCCTGTGGAGGCCCAAGGCTAACCGGGAATTATATTGGATTGCTCTACCTCCTTATTGCTTTGTTCTGGGGTTTCCTAGGCTCTGCCTCCAGGGCCAGAATTATAGTAACACAGCTATGTTGAGCCATATCTGCCTAGCAATTTCATATGGAATCTTGGGATCTGAACTCAGGACCTTTTGCTTTTGAGCAAAGGTTTTAACCACTGAGCCATCTTTCCAGCCCTCACCCTTTGAATTTATTAAGCATGAATAACCTTCAAACATGTCATGGAGAAGCCAGATGTACTGATGCAAGCCTGTCATTTCAGCACTTGGGAGGCTGAGATAGGAGGATTGCTCTTAGCTTGAGGTCAAACCGAACTACTAGTGAATACTGGGTCAGCCAGGGTTACGCAGCATGACCCTACCTCATAAAACCAAAAAAAAAGCATGAAGACAGTTGAAGTACTTCGTGACACAAGCATCCATCTGTCCTATACCTGTTGATCGTATAGTAGCTGCTTCTTAAACCCAAACACTCCCCCACTATGGTATGGACCCATGTGGTTCTAGTGGAACCAAGTAAACCCACATCCCCAGAGGTAACTAGAAAGGGGCAGAGCCAGGGGCTGACTCCAGAGTAAGGCACATGAAAGATGACATCATTATAGAATGTCAAAGCAAAGAGGCAAAAACTTGGGAGAATCTAAGAAATGGGCTGGAGAGATGACTCAGGGCTTAAGCTTTGCCTCACAAGTAGAATGACCTGAGTTCGGATTCTAGATCCCGCATAAAAACACCGAGCAGAAATGGCACTGGCCTACACTTCAGGCTCTAGAAAGTGGAGACTGGCAAATCTCAGAGTGAAGCAAAAGGGCGGTAGAAGATCCAGGATGACTCCCGAAGTCACCTTTAGGCCTCCACAGGCTCAGTGCCCTCTGACACATAGAGACACGCATGCATGCAGGCAAAAATAAAATAAAATAAAGAACAGGATAGCTGCAGCCATCTTCTCTGAAAGGAACAACTTTCCTGACTAGAGCCACTACAGAAGAAACAAAGAGACACCAGGACCTGGCAGTACCTTTGGGCTGCCAGGTCCAACCATACCCAACACCAAACTGGCCCCTGGGTATTTATTTTTATTATTATTATTTATTCAATTGTGCATGTGTGCGTGTATGTGTGTCCCAACGTCTATACATGGGGTCTAGGATTCGAACTCAGGACCTTCTGCCTGCAAGGCAGAGGCTTAACCACTGAGCCACCTCTCCAGCCCCCAACCCCTGGGTATTTAAAACAGCTGAGCAGCTGTTCGTAAAAAGTATTCTACCACCATCATTACCCCTCTACCACCATCATTACCCCTCTACCACCATCATTACCCCTCTACCACCATCATTACCCCTCTACCACCATCATTACCCCTCTACCACCATCATTACCCCTCTACCACCATCATTACCCCTCTACCACCATCATTACCCCTCTACCACCATCATTACCCCTCTACCACCATCATTACCCCTCTACCACCATCATTACCCCTCTACCACCATCATTACCCCTCTACCACCATCATTACCCCTCTACCACCATCATTACCCCTCTACCACCATCATTACCCCTCTAAATGGTATCATCAAGCAGAGAATAGTAAAAACAACCGCAGTTTGCCCCAGGGATGACCAGCTCAGCTCCCAGAACTTACTCGTATAGCTCCCCAGTTTAGGGTGGACAATATTCACAGTCCCAAACTTCTTGGCTTCTTCGGCAGCCTTAGCGGACCAAGTGCCAGTCACCACGTAGTCCGCGCACCTTCCAGCTTTTAGGCCAATTAGATTTAAGGGCACAGCGCTGAACTGGCCGCAGCCCCCTCCTTGCACGAAGATCACCTTGTAGTTGTGTGGAACAGCTCTGGAAGGAACAGGGGACAGTAAACACATGAGCTTCCAGGTCAACTCGGAGAACAAGGGATACGCAATCAATTACACACCCCCGGTGGCCGTATTGTAAGAAATAAGGTAAAATCCCATTACTACTTTGTCTTGCCCAATCTAGTCATTTATCTATTCATTTCTCTAACAAGTAGAGGATGATGGTTACTTCCTCCTTTCTTGGTAATTCATTCGCTGCTTTCTTTTAGGAACTGTCACTCTGCACTGCCCACAGGATCGAAGCCTGGCCAATCAACACACCAGGAGATGAGCACGTGACCTGAGCTGGCACTGAAATCCAGTTCTGAGATCTCTGCTCAAACTGCAGAGGATGGCTTCTCTATTAAAGGAGAGAATAATTCCAAGCACTAATGCTGGGGCACTGACGGTCCTCTGGCAAAGCTAACACACAGGCCAGCCTGCCCTTCTTTTTCCTGACGCCACTGAGCTCCCACATCCTCCGTTAACCAAGGCGAGCATTGCTGCTTCTGCTTAAGTCAGTGAACAGGGCCCCAGTGACCTATAAACACAAGTTCTGACAGTTCCTGTCAGGTACTATGCCAGGAGCTGGACAGGGGCTGGCGGGCATCTGATTATACTCTAGATCTAATACACACACATTAAATATGTATCAAGACTAAGAGCCAAATACAAGACAACTTTGGCATGGACGAGATTATTAGACTGCCCGCGAAGGGCCAATGCCATGGAATTTGGGGCCAAGCCTTATGACAACCAAATAGAACGAGTGGCCAGGGGGAGCGCCAGCACAGATGCAGAAATAAAACAATGAAGGACTGGCAAGGAGGCAGAGTGTGGGGCTGCCTGGACTGCAGCCAGCCTTCAGTAAGCTGGCCAGACACGGGATGGTGTTAGGGGACCCCAAGCCTGAGGTGCTGAGCTACTGGGAGGATTGAAGAAGATGGGCTCCAAGTGTGTTACTCACATGCAGGCTGAGAATCGATTTAGACAGAAGCCTAGGACCAGGGGTACAAGACAGGAATGTGTTAGGATACACCCAGAACTACACAAGGTTCTTAGCCAGAGAACTTTAATCATGTGCTCAGTGCCCCATTCTCTGAGCGAAGATACCAGATACCCCTCCCTGAAAGACAGCACTGGCTCTTGAATGTGACACAGAACACAGTAGGCAGCCAGCAGCGAGATGACAAGCAGATGATCACCGCAACCCTCCAAGGGCGTCCAGTCCTCCTCACAAATGCATCTCCAAGTGTCACCTTACCAAAGCAATCAACAACTCCTGCAGGTCGGGATGCACTTGGTGCTAGTGCTTTCCTACCACGTGCTCTGGGTTCCATCTTAGCACCACCGTGAAAATAAAAGAAGGCAAGACTGGGGGGCTGGGGTGCAGCTCAGTAGTAGAGGCTTGCCTAGTGTGCTCAAGATCCTGGAACACTCTCTCCCCCTCCCTCTCCCCCCCCACACAGAATTAAGAATAAATTAAAAGGTAACGCTGAGCGGAGGGTAGAGCCCAGTGGCACAGCACAGCCTGGCAGGTGCAGGGCTCTAGGCCTGAGCCACAGCACAAGATCCAATAAATCAATGAGATTATGAAAAATAAGCAGGACAATTTCCATTTCGTTCATGAAAGGCTATGAAGACAGGCCCAGAGACAACTAGCGTCCGCAGTCACTTGACCGTGTCAAATCTCCTGGAGAGGAGCTTCTGGGAACCTGCAGGCCTGTCTTGGTTGATTGAACTATGTGGGGAGAACTACCATAACGTGAGCAGGCCCATGCTGCAGGCGGGCACTGCCACGCGGTCTAAAGGCGGCAAGAGCACACCGCCGACTGGCACGCGTGCCCGCGTTCACTCAGCCGCTTGATGCCCAGCTGCTGCTGGGCCGCAGCTTCAAGCCCCCGCCTCTGCCTCCCTGGAACTCTACGTCAGGTTCCCCCTCTCTCCCTTACCTCACTTCCTGTCAGCTACCATGTCATGGCAACAAGATGCATGACTAAAGCAGAACCTGAACTGTTAATGATGATCTGACGGATCTGTTATAATTTCAGTGTAATTTGCATGCTGCTGCAGCTTCTTTGTGAACTCATTATCAGGAGCGTGTGCACAGGGAAGTATCCTTACACTACACACAGTCTGTCCTGTAAACAGCAACCTGTTGGAGAACAAGGTGCCGCCCAGGACAGGCAGATGCACTGAGGCTTCCTCTAACCAGCAGGGCCTGAGGCTCAGAATTCTTAAAATTACCAGAAAAGCCTATTAAAAGTAGTTTCTCTGATACCTGCCCCTCATGGCACTCCACGTCTGGAGTTCTTTTCTAGCACCATTCCCCTCATGGATTCCATGCCTGGAGTCCATGAGTTCTCCAGGATGTGCTCGCCCCTCATGGTATTCCACGTTCTCTCTCTCTCCTCTAATAAACTCTGTCTTAATCCACAAAAAAAAAAAAAAAAAAAAACAATAAAGGTTCTCAAAGCCTGGTCCCCCCTCCAGTGTTCGCCGGAAGGTAGTTTCCCAGGGACCTGAGACGGGAGTACTCCCAAACTGGAAAGTCATGGATGAACATTTTTGAGGACCTCAAAGAGTCAGAGTGTGTCAAACCGAGACGCAGCTGCTGGGAGCCATGGTTGGCCCAGGGAGATGGCAGATCCCTTATACCCAGTGAGCGGCAAGGCCGCGCTCCAGCCCAAGGCCACGCTTTATGGCTCCTACGGGTACAAGCTGCAGACCAAGAGCGGTGCTGCCAACAGGATTGAGGACGCTCAAGCTTGGGGAAGCCACAAAGGCCCCGGAACTAAGCACTTGGTGCGATGAATGAGCCAGTGTCCAGTCACTGTGACTGGAGCCGGAGCAAGAGACGAGGCCCGCATTGGCGTGCCTGTGGCCTCTTCAGCATGCTAACAGCCTTTCTATGCAAATGAGTGAAGCAGAAAAACCAATATTATTGGATCTGCACCTGGTTCTGCGTTCTGATCTGAATATCTTTCTCCAAGGTTGCTAATGAAATAATAAAAAATGTTAAGTAAGTTTAAGAAAATAAAAAATAAACTTTCTCTTGGGCTAGAGGGATAACTCCATGGTTAATGCCTTTGCTTCCCAAGCACGAAGACCTGAGTTCAGATCCCCAGATCCCCTATTAACATGCTAAGCAGAAATGGTGGCAGCCTGCAATCCAGCACTGGAAGACAGAGCCTGAGAAACCCCAGAACAAAGCAATAAGGATGTACAACATCCAGGATGATTCCTGATGTCACCTTTGGGCCGCCACAGGTATACACAGTGCCCTTTTCTACACACACCCACACACACCTACCCATCCACATTTACACATGCAAAAAAAAAAAAAGCTTTAGATAATAATGGTGAGGCTTTGTGATGCTTGAGAAGCTGAACAAACTGCAGAGCATAGAAAATAAGTAACCATCCAGGTTCCAGTGGAGCAATCACAGTAACATCTTTTGATCTTCTGTTTAAACTTACAGCAACTCCCTCACGAGACTCTCTGTGTTGTTAATAATCTTGGCAAAATCCGATGATCTGTGACTCATTTCTGTGGAAGCAGAGAAACAAGAACAAAAAAGTAACAATAGGGAATTTCAGTTACCTCCCGTCCGACTGACGGCCCATGCTCACTTAAGGCAGGACAATCCACACTGATGCTCGATTTGTGAACACTTCCGTTTCATAGTCCATGCAGTGATTTGTCAAGCTCCACATCCAAGCAACAAGCCGTTCATCAATTGACTATTAGGTTCTCGTTACACTGCACTACCTGTTTCTCCTAGACGAGAGACATGCAACAATCCAAGCAGATGTGGCCACACAACAGTAATTCCAGACATCAAAAAGTCTGGATAGGATGATCCTAAATCAAAGGCCAGCCAAAACTAAGGGCAAGACCTTGTCTCTAAGAAAAAAGAAGAAATTGGGCCTGGTGGGCATACCAATAATTTCAGCACTCAATATGCTGAGGTAGGAGAATCTCCACGAATCTGAGGCCAACCTGGGCTACAGTATAAAAATCCTGTCTCGAAAAAAGGAAAAGAGTTAACTTCACAACCTCTTTTAACAATTCAGTCTCTGGATTTGGAACTTTCAAAAAAATAGACAAAATTTCAAAACTCATAGTTCTCTTCTGTTAACAATATGGGAAGAAACTTAATAGTGCAATTATGAATATGCAAGATCTTCAGAGGCTTGTGGACTTTCAAAGCGAGGTACGTGTGTACTCAAATATTGTAAGACCTGTAAGCTGAATGGGGAACATTATAAAGGTGGCACTGACACAGAAATGAACAGCATCTTCTGATCTCACGTCTGTGATTAGCACGAACCAGTGAGCAGAGCAAGAGGCCTCAAACGTTCAGCAGAACGGACTGAGCTCAAACTTAACCCAACGAACATGAGCCTATGTTACTGGACAAGTGCATGCCGTGGCTGGTGAGGAGACCTGAAGGGAACTCTGGGCTCTAGGCTCTCTTCTCTTTGAACCTGGATGCTCACGGAATTCAAAAGGAACTCTTACCAAGAACACTGATGCCAACTCCTCTGTAGTCTAGTAACTGTTTCTGTATCTCTAACAGCACCTGGAAAAATAGAAGAAAGCAAAGATTTCAAAATGCTGGGAACGACTTTCCCTCTGTGCACGCACATGGGAGGGAGGGTAAGGCCAGGCACAGATTTGGGAGGGGCCAGGTGTCTATCACCACCACAGCCAAGTTCCTTCCTCCCCCTTTTGCACAAATCCTCCAGGTTGCAACATGCGCACAGGCTGAACTTGCAATGACTGACTCAAGATACACATTTCCAAAAGCAAGAATTTACCAATTCCGTAGAAAACAACACCCTCTACAACTCATCCACCACTCTGAAAGCTTAGAAACGTTCTCAGTTCAGAGAACAGTAACAACACCAGTTAGGCCCCAAGCATTCAGGCAAGTCAACTGTTCAATCTTTTTTGACCTCAAGTACTAGAATGTGGTAGGTAGAGTGGGCAAGGATGTGCCTACTAAAAATTATGATTTATACCAAAGACTGGGGCCAAAATATATGACACTCAATGGTAGCATATTGACCTAGCATCTAGGAAGTCCTGGGTTTACCCTCCAAGAGAAAGGAGAGGGTGGAGAGGAAAGGAAAAGAGGGAGAGAGATAGACAGACATGGACAGACACTACATTGCTTAAGACTGGTAAAATGTTGGTTATTGATATTCAGTCATGCAAGTGAGACAATGCACAAAAGATCCTCTAAAGAATGCAAATGGAAAATGGCATCTTGGTTTTTTTTAAAGACTATTTAATATGTGTGTGGGGGGAAGACACACACATGCACATACACGCACACACACACACACACACACACACACACACACACACACACAGTGACACAAGGAGGTCAGAGAGCAACTTGCTGCTCTCTCCTGCCACCATGTGGGTCCTGAGCTCAAATTCAGGTCTTTAAACTTGGCAACAAGCTTATGTTCTGGCCAAGGCATCTGGCCAGGAAGATGGTATCTTTGAAATACACTAGCTAAGAATCACCCTAAGTGGGCAGTTCCTGTAATTCTACCCACTTGGGAGGCCAAGGCTGGAGGGTCAAGAGTTCAAGTTCAACCCTGGAGACCTTGTGAAGCTCCAGCTCAAAAAAAAATTGGCTAAAGAGAGCAGTATTAAAATACAAACTGAATAGTCACTTGGGAGATGGGGAGAGTATTTTGGTAAAAACGGGGCAAAGAAAGATTGCCTTGACAACAGAGTTCAAAATATGTCCTTAAATGTATCCCTAAGTCAGGCATGGTGCACACATCTGTACTCCTAGTACGCAGGAGGCAGGGGCAGAAGGATCAACACAAGTTCTAAGCCAGTCTGCTGGGGACAGTCTGCACTTCTGGAAGGCTGACTCTAGGGAACCCAGAGCAAAGTAACAAGGAGGTAGAGCAATCCAGGACGATTCCAAAAGTCACCTTTGGGCCTCCACAGACACACGCACCGGCACATACACACACACACACACACACACACGCATACTTGCACACATACACACTTGCACACACACGTGTGCACACACACACTTGCACACACTCACACTTACTCACACAAAGAATGTGCCCTTGTCATCGGATCCATCAGCTGCATACAACAACGCATATCGACTAATCCAATCACTTAGATTTGACCAGTGCAACTGTACGCTCCAAGTATCTTACCTCGGGGGCAGTAAGACAGATCAACCGGCAAAAGTGCCTGTTCACAACACAACTTTGGCATCCTGAGTTCAATCCCCGGAAGACAACATGGTGAAAGGAGAGAACTGACCTTTGAAAGAAAGTCGTCCTCTGACCTCCACCTTTGTACAGGGCACATATGTATCATCTCTCTCCCTACCTCACTTTCTGAAGAAAACAGAAAAACATTTTAATCTTACTGTATTCAGAAATTGTCACCTCAATCAAAAACTGAAAAATAGGGGCTGGAGAGGTGGCTCAGGGATTAAGCCTCTCTGCCTTACAGGCGGAAGGTCCTGAGTTCGGATCCTAGACCCCACGTATAGACGCGGGGCAGAAGCGGGGGCGGCCTGCGTTTCTGGTCCTGGTAGGGCGGAGCCTGTGAATCCCGGGGCAGAGTAAACAAGGAGGAGGTGGAGGCGTCCATGGTGGTTCCCGAATTTGTCCGTGGTTCTACACATACATACATACATACACACACATACACGCACACACACACATACACGCACACAATTGAATAAATAATAAAAAAATTTTAAAAAACTGAAAAATAAATTTGAGCGAATACATTCATGCAATAAGTGTTCGATTGTGATAGCTCTTGGTTTACTTCTGTGTTGTGTGTGTGTGTGTGTGTGTGTGTGTGTGTGTGTGTATGTGTAACACTGGGGAATAAAGTGCGGACCGGGTTTTGCAAATGCCTCTGTGCATCTCAGAAATCACCTAGAATAAACTTTGAGATGATTTTAGGGCTACTTTTTTGTATAGACAACACCCTTGAAAAACATTTGTAATTGTTTATAACCAAAATCACTAGTTTTTAAAAAGATTTGGAACCAAAAAGCACAAATGCTTATAATTCATATTTTTAATAATCCTGTTGGATTTTTTCCCAAGCTTCAACATGCAACCACCTCTGTGAATCACTCAATACTTAATAAAATTTAGACAGATAAAAGATAAAAGTATGTATGTCACAGGTAATTAAACTGAATATTATTTCTTCAGACTTTTATTTTAACCATACACATGTACAACATTTTGTAAAGTACATTTCACTATAGATAACAGTCAAAATTTGAAAATTTCTAAGCCTTACAATTCAGCTAAATCATGAAGACACCTAAGTCTGGGCTTGGAGATCAAGCCCTGAGAGTGGACGCGGGATCGGGAGTTCAAGACTAGCTTCCTATATACGGCAAGTTTTAGGCTACGTACTTTAAAAAATAAATTAAAAACAATTTGCAGCAGAAAGCAAAAAACACTCCGAGGAAAATAATAAACATTGTGTAAATAATAACAACCACGTCATAAAGTGATAACAAATTAGGGAAAAAATTGGAAGGCTCCAAAGCCAAGCGCAGGAAGGGGAATGGTTCCCACGGTTGTAACAGAGTATCTCTTCTGAAAAATGAACCGTAAATGACAGAAAGATAAGCCCGATTGTCGCGGTCCGGGCTGCCCCTGGAGAAGCGAACGTCCTTTTCCTTCGCACACTGTGCGATTGTGTTCATGCACCACAGAAAAGGCTGTGTTCCCGGGAGATGGCGGGGCGGGGAGGGGGCACCCCCACGCCGTTGCCTCCTCGGATAGCAGCAGCTGCTCGGCGGGTTCTACTCCCCTCCCGGGCATCGGAGGCTCACAGCTGGCAGGCAGGGGAACCCGAGCCGTGGCGGGATGCACGACGCAAGACAGCTCTCCTGCCATTTGCACGCCGGGGAAGTAGCTAATCTATTTGCTCCAAAACCAAGTGAGCAGAACTTGGCAGACCAAAGTTTGAATACATGAATGCCTTTAGGGGACATGCGGGATTGTAAAAGCCACAGCACTGAGCTTCAAATGTGAGCAGGTTCGTAGAAGCAGCAGGGCAGAGAGCTTTCTACATTGAATTTCCGCAGAGCGGCGTCCGGACAGCCGGGCTCTCAAGAGTGCAAAGCTAGCCGACCATTCATTCATTCACGCCCACACCGCGTGCCCCGCGAGCAGCGCTTTGCTCCGCCCGGATCGCGGCGCACCGAGAAGGAGCTTTCGCTCTCCCGCCTCGGATCCGGAAGGCGCCGCCCCAGAAGCCCGCATGCAACGGCTCGCGACCCCGCATACGCCACGCGGAGCCACGCGGCCGGGGAACGCAAGCCAACCGCAGACCTCCGCGCGTGGGATCAAGGCGGCGGAGACTCACCGAGCGCGGCAGCTTGGCGGGCCCGGGCCCGAAGTTCACCACTTGCTTCTGGGCATCCATGGTGGCCAAGGCGCAGACAGCGTGCTACAGGACCGACTGGGTGAGCAGCTCGCGTCTCAGGGGCTGCTGTGAGTCCCCGGGCGGGCTAAATTGCGCCCAGCCAGCGCCCCATTGGCCCGCTGCCGCAGGCCCTGCACCGATTGGTTTCACAAGGAAACTCTCGGGCCCATTGGCCACGCTCATGAATCAGTCTGGGAGCTTCTGCTGTTTCGCGTTTCCACCCTCCTTTCAGATTAATGCAAGCGGCGCAGGAGATTGCACCAGCCGGTGTCATGGCCAAGCGTCCCGGGAGGATCGTGGGCGGGGACGCAGCTGCCACTGTCACCTGTGCCCCATCTCGAATCCCTACGTCGGGGTTCCAGTCCTCCAACCTTTTCTTTGGCGATGGCCAGTCGGCGGGCAAACCAGTCTGTCGGGCTCACCAGATCCAGAGTTGTTTGTGCGCCAGTGCCAGCATTCATTATCGCTTGCATTTTGCTCTAGTTAAAGAAGGACATCCAAAAGTAGACGCGCAGGACGAAGCAATGCCTGGTGTGTGAAATTCGTGCGCCTGGGATGCAGCCCAGTAGCCCCAGAACCCTGGGAAGCTGAAGATGGACTGTCGCGAGTTCGAGACTCACCTGGGTTAAAAGAACCCTGTCTCAAAGCAAGATATTAAAGGACTGCGTTTGTACCTGGTTGCTGTAGATTAAAAGGACAGTTGGTTGAGAATTCTGGAAGCCACTGCCACCCAGAGAGTCCTTCAAAGTTGCTGATGTCTTCATTTTCTTCTTCGCGAACCTGGCGCTTGGCTGTCTATTGAGCCTGAGCTGACAAGCTGTGCGCACATTCAGGAGCACAATCCCCAGGCTGGAGACAGGCCCGAGAAGAGCGTGGCTGGGAGCCGAGCTGGGCGCAAGGCCAAAGCCCGTTAAACGTTTCCACTCACATTCCCTTCTCAAAAGAACTCCAACGGAGACTCGCCTGGGTTTCTAAACCAGGGGGCCCCTTCTCCTGCAAAAGGGGAGTTCCTTTGAAATCCTGAATGTCATCATTTTTTTAAGCGAATTTTGTTCTCTACTTCACAATTTAACCAAGTTCTTTTGTCATGAAAATTTTCCCCGGATCCTTGATGCCAGGAATAGACCAGTGACTATTGTGGAAGTTGTTTCACACCAACCAAGCGTCCATGACTCCAGTTCCAGCAGGCTGGTGGGAAGGGGGAGGTTGGCTTAGAAGGGATGGGCTGATCTGATCGCAGAAGCACTACTTTGCATCTGCGTTTTGTTAAGCAAAGTTTTTAGAAAACAGCTGCCTTTGTCAGCATCTTCATTTAGAAAAATCCTAGAACTGGACAGTGTAGTACCCAAGCCTTTAAACTCATATGTTAAGGTTTGTCACCTATTGTCATGGTTTGAATGTGAGTTGTTCCCCACATTCAACATATGTCCCCCACATTCAAGTATATGCCCCAGGCTCATGTGCTTAAATCCTTAGCTGATGTTAATGTTTGGGAAGGTCAAGGCACCTTTGGGAGGTGGGGCCTTGCTGGAGGAAGGCGGGTCACAGCCAGGCAGGCCTTGAGATTTTGACAGCCCTGCTCTGCTTCCCCACTTTGCTATTGGAGTTTGCTTCTGGCTTGCTCGGCCTCCACGCAGTGACCTGAACCGCCACCTTCCTGCTTCTGCCTCCAGCCATGCCTTCTGCTATGAGATTGCCACCATAATGGTCTATATCTCCCCTCTGGAACCCAAATGAGCTTCCCTTTCTCCCCTCAAGTTGTGGCTCAGTGAGATCTCACAACATACTAAAGAAAGGTAACAACAGCACATATCCATTATTTTATGTAATAAGATAGCTTTAAAATGAGCGAGCCCACAAGAGCTAATCTACTTAAGCACTAAGAGTTGCTGGCAATTTTTTAAAGAAATATTTTATTTATGAGAGAAACAGAGAGAAGATGCATGCAGCCCCTTCACGGTGCCTTGTGAAGATCAGAGGACAACTTTTAAAAGTCGGTTCTTGCCTTCCACCATGTGGGAGCCTCAAGGATGGAATCCACCAGGTCTCCAGGTGTATGCCAAAGAACGTTTAACTGCTGAGCCACAAATCTTTCAGTTCTAGAGTTAAGGGAGTGTATGGCGTGAGAGAGAGTGGAAAGACAGGAAAAATTAAGGGAACTGAAAGAAGCTGTACCTGTGAGGCTGACAGATAAGAATCTCACTGATGCACAGAATGTTGCAAATCCAGAGCCAGATTATCTTGAGACATCTTTAGCCCTTTTATAGTCACTTACTACCCACTCTATATGTGATCTAGCAGTAATCCTGATGATTATTATGCAAATTCTTTGGCGGGTACAACTCTGGTTTCCACCAACCAAAAGGCTAAGAATGTCATCAGATAGTATTTATGGCTTGATAACAGAGATATCCCAATTTTCTGTAACCTGCCTACCTGGTATTTCTACCAATGTATTTGAAAGGTGTCTTTATCTATGATTTCCTTTGTTCTGTGATTATAAATCTCAAGAAACCGTTACCACAATGGAACACATGGATTCTTTTAGGACAACTTGAGTCTAATCCTAGGCCATGGTCACTCATATTGGCTCTAGAATAAACTATTATTTTCCTTTTTTTTTTTTTTTATTAAAAATTTAATTATACATTTTAAAATTTTTTACCAGTTCCCTCCCTCCCCCCTCCCCTTCCCCCAGTGTCTCCCCCCCCAATTCCCAGAGAGTCCTTTATTGTGTGCGCCTAACTCTCCACTGGGTCCTCCTCTCCGATGACATATAAGGACCCAGTGGCATTTCCATAAGCCCTTTCTCTTGTTCCCCTTAAGCATAAGATTACTACTATGGCTGTCAATCCCTTGCCTCCAGGGGTCTCGGTGCCCTTAACAGATGCTAGACTTTATGAGGGCAACAGTGCGCTGGACATTGCGCAGGGCATGCAAAGTCCCATTATGATTGCTTTGGCCCCAACTATTGTTGAGAATCTTGCAGATCGATGCTCCTCCCATCCTTTTGCTCTTACAATCTTACCGCCCCCTCTTCCGCAAATGTCCCTGAGCTCCAGGATGGGGAGAGATTAGGCTGTCCTAGTTCTATGTGATTGATATAGAGTCTCTGAAGTTCTGGATTGTGGTTTGTTGATTTTCTTTTGCAGTTTTGCTGCTCCTGCAATTCCCTTCACTCCATTCTGCTGGGCACTGTATGTCACCCCCTGGCCAGAGACAAAAAGCTGTTAAACTGGAGTCTTGTTGTAATAGCACATTCAAGGGTAGATGTAATAAGAGTAGGAAACCTCACTGAGGGAGGGGTCCATCACCCATTTGCAAAATGATTACTTTTTATCTGCTAGACTATATGCCCTCCCCTTCTGGTGAGATCAGGAAAGAACGTCTGTGAACTTAACCAGGTTTCTCATTACTTACTTGCAGACCTTCATGGAGGCCTATTTTCTCTGCTGTAACATGGTCTCCTCTCTCCTTGTTTCTGGTGTGGCCCTCCTAACCCATCTCTCTTGTTCATAATCCTTGCAATTACTGTGTTACATAGGTTTACTTTTGAGTGTCCCAATGTGGGCTGGGTGAGTTTGGTACTAGGAGCCACCTATTAGGGAGTACATACGGCGCTTAATTTTCTGGGTTTGGGATACTTCACTTAATATAATTCTTTCTAATGACATCCATTTCCCAGCAAATTCCAGTAATTCATCATTTTTGATGGCTGAGTAGTACTCCATTGTATAGATGTTCCAAAGTTTCCTTATCCACTCGTCAACTGTTGGACATTTAGGTTGATTCCATGACTTTGCTATTGTAAACAGTGCTGCTATGAACATGGTCGAGCTTGTGCTATCGAGGCGAACCTCTGCTGCTTGGGGGGTTATTCCCAAAAGTGGGATAGCAGGGTCATATGGCATTTCAATCTTTAATTTCTTTAAGAATCTCCAGACGGCTCGCCAGAGTGGCTGTATGAGCCTGCATTCCCACCAACAATGTAGGAGAGTTCCCCTCTCTCCACATCCTCTCCAGCATTTGTCGTTGTTTGTACTGTGGATTTTTGCCATCCTGACCGGGGTGAGATGATATCTCAGGGAAGTTTTGATTTGCATTTCCCTGATGGCGAAGGAAGTGGAGCATTTTTTAAGATAATTGTTAGACATTTTAATTTCATCCCTGGTAAAGTTTCTTTGAAGTTCCAGGGCCCATTTTTTAATTGGGCCAGTGTTTTCCTTGGAGTTTAATTTTCTAAGTTCTTTGTGC
Source organism: Typhlomys cinereus (assembly GCA_023101885.1). Taxonomy (NCBI): domain Eukaryota; kingdom Metazoa; phylum Chordata; class Mammalia; order Rodentia; family Platacanthomyidae; genus Typhlomys; species Typhlomys cinereus. Next base: position 5,766,888 of record JALPQD010000082.1, read on the forward strand.
ACTCTGGACAGTAGAGCTCTGTCAGATATGTGGTTAGTGAAGATTTTCTCCCATTCTGTGGGTTGCCTTTGAGCTCGTGCGACAATCTCTTTATCTGAACAGAAGCTCTTTAATTTCACAAGATCCCAACTGTTGAGAGTTGGTAGCAGTGACTGTGCCATTGGATGTCTGTTTAGGAAGTGTTGGCCTAGCCCAATCAGCTCGAGGGAGTTCCCTATCCTTTCAACTATGGTTTTTAAAGTCTCTGGCCTGATATCAAGGTCCTTGATCCATTTGGAATTAAGTCTTGTACATGGTGACAAGTACGGGTCCAGCTTTAATCTTCTGCATGTGGAGATCCAGTTTTGCCAGCACCATTTGTTGAAGATGCTGTTCTTCTTCCATTGGATTCTTTGGGCCCCTTTGTCAAAGACCAAATGACTGTAACTTTGTGGGCTTATATCTGGGTCTTCAATCCTTATCCATTGATCTGTGTGTCTATTTTGGAGCCAGTACCAGGCTGTCTTTATAACTATGGATTTGTAGTATAGACTTAGGTTTGGTATGGTAATACCTCCAGCTGTGTTTTTGTTACTCAGGATTGTTTTTGCTATCCTGGGTCTTTTGTGCCTCCATATGAACTTTGAGATTGTTTGGTCAACTTCTTTGAAGAATTGCTTTGGGATTTTGATTGGTATAGCATTGAATCTGTATATTGCCTTTGGTAGGATGGTCATTTTTACAATGTTGATTCTGCCAATCCAGGAACAAGGGAGGTCTTTCCACCTTCTGGTGTCTTCTGCGATTTCTTTCTTTAGGGTTTTAAAGTTTTCATTGTAAAGGTCTTTTACCTCCTTAGTTAGCTTTATACCAAGGTATTTCATTTTTTCAGGGGTTATAGTAAATGGCATGGTTTCTCTCAAGGCTTTTTCACTTCTTTCATTCTGGGCATATAGGAAGGCCTCTGATTTTTGCACATTTATTTTGTATCCTGCCACCCTGCTGAACTTCTCAATTAGTTCCAGGAGCTTCCTGGTGGAGTTTTTGGGATCACTCAGGTATAAGATCATGTCATCTGCAAATAGAGATAGCTTGACTTTTTCCTTGCCAATTTGAATCCCTCTTATGTCCCTTTCTTATCTTATGGCTTCGGCTAAGACTTCAAGTACAATATTGAATAGAAGTGGTGAGAGTGGACAGCCTTGTCTTGTTCCTGATCGAAGTGGGAATGCTTCCAATTGTTCCCCATTGAGCATAATCCTTGCTGTGGGCTTGTTGTATACAGCTTTTATTATATTGATAAAGGTTCCTTCCATTCCTACTGTCTCTAGCTGTTGGATCTTGTCAAAAGCTTTTTCTGCATCTATCGAGAGTATCATGTGGTCTTGGACTTTGGACTGGTTTACATGATGAATTACATTTATTGATTTGCGTATGTTGAACCAACCTTGTGTGCCGGGGATGAAGCCTACTTGGTCCCCATGAATGATCTTTTTAATATGTTTTTGAATCCGATTTGCTAAGACTTTGTTGAGAATCTTTGCGTCTGTGTTCATCAGGGAGATCGGCCTATAGTTTTCTTTTTTAAGTGAATCTTTATTAGGTTTTGGGATTAAAACGATATTAGCTTCATAGAAGGAATTTGGTAGTGTTCCTTCTTTTGCTATTTGATGGAACAGTTTAAGGAGTATTGGTGTTATTAACTCCTTAAATGTCTTGTAGAACTCTGTGCTGAATCCATCTGGTCCAGGACATTTTTTGGTGGGAAGATTCGAGATTACTTCCTCAATTTCCTTATATGTTATAGGACTATTTAAATAATTCACAACTTCCTGATTCAATTTAGGTAAGTTGTGTTTACTTAGAAATTCATCCATCTCTTTTGTGTTGTCAAACTTCACAGAGTATAAGTTTTTGAAATATGATGTTATAATTCTCTGGATTTCTTGGGTATCCGTAGTGATAACTCCATGTTCATTTCTAATTTTGTTAATTTGGGTTTTCTCTCTCTTGCTTTTGGTTAGTTTAGCTAGGGGTGTATCAATCTTGTTGATTTTTTCAAAGAACCAGCTTTTTGATTGGTTGATTTTTTCTATCGTTTTCTTAGTCTCGATTTCAGATATTTCTCCCCTTATTTTGCTAATCTCTTCTCTTCTACTGCTTTTGGGATCAGATTGCTCTAGTTTCTCTAAAGCTTTAAGCTGCATTGTTAAGTTGTTTATTTCTGATGTTTCCATTTTTTTGACGTGGGCATTAAGAGCTATGAACTTACCTCTTAGAACAGCTTTCATTGTGTCCCAGAGATTTTGGTAAGTTGTATTTTCGTTATCATTCACTTTCAGGAAATCTTGAATTTCCTTTTTAATTTCTTCCTGAATCCAGTTCTCATTCAGCATCATAGTGTTAAGTTTCCAGGAGTTAGTGTATTTTCTCTTGTTTGATGTGTTGTGGATGTCCAGCTTTAGGCCGTGGTGGTCTGATAGGGCACAGGTTAGAATTTCAACTTTCTTGTATATGTGTAGATTCATTTTGTGGCCCAATATGTGATCTATTTTGGAGAAAGTTCCGTGTGCTGCTGAGAAAAATATGTATTCTTTGGTGCGTGGGTGAAAAGTTCGATAGAGATCTGTGAGGTCCATTTCTTTCAGGGTTTGATTAAGTTCCAAAGTGTCTCTGTTAAGCTTTTGACCTGTTGATCTATCCCATGTAGAGAGGGCGGTGTTGAAGTCCCCAAGAATTATCGTTTGGGGGTTGATTTCTTGCTTTAGACGCTGTAGGGTTTTCTTAATGAATGTGGAGGGGCCCGTATTGGGTGCATATATGTTCAGTATTGTGAAATCTTCCTGGTGAATTGTACCTCTGACTAAAATGTAGTACCCATCCGTGTCTCTTATAATTTTTTTTGGTTTGAAATCCACTTTGTCTGATAGCATAATGGCTACCCCTGCCTGTTTTCTGCTTCCATTTGCTTGTAGAATTGTTGACCAGCCTTTTATTTTTAGAGCGTGCCTATCTTTTGTGGTGAGATGGGTTTCCTGCAGGCAACAGATTGATGGATTGTGATTTTTAATCCAAGTTTGTAATCTGTGTCTCTTGATCGGTGAATTAAGTCCATTAACATTTAGTGTTATAATGGAGAAACTATTGTTAATTCCAGACATTTATTATGTTTAGTAGCTTTTATAAGTATATTGCTTCGCTTTTAATGGTGTTATATTTGCCTTCTGTTCTCCTGGATATGCCTGTTTTTTTCTTCACGCTTGAGTATCATTTCTAGCAGTTTTTGAAGGCCTGGTTTGGTGGCCATGTATCCCTTAAAGTTGTCTTTGTGCTGGAAAATTTTTCTTTCTCCCTGGATCATGACTGATAGTTTTGCAGGGTAAATCAGCCTGGGTTGACATTTTTGCTCATTCAATACTTGAAGTATGTCTCTCCAAGCTCTTCTTGCTTTTACTGTTTCGACTGAGAAGTCATTTGTTATTTTAATAGGTTTGCCTTTAAAAGTGACTTGTGTTTTCTCCCTTGAAGCTCTCAGCACCAGTTCTTTATCTTGAATGTGGAGTGTTTTAACTATTATTTGCCGTGGTGTGCTTCTAGTTTGGTCGTATCTGTTTGGGGTGCGGAATGCCTCTTGTATATGAATGGGCCTCTCTTTTTTTAGATGAGGAAAGTTTTCCTTGATGATCGTTTGAAAAATTTCCTCAGGGGTGGTATTTTGAGATTCTTGCTCCGGTATTCCATGAATACGCATGTTAGGCTTCTTCAGGGTGTCCCATATCTCTTGGATATTTCTCTCAAGTATCTTTTTGGCTTTAACAACCTCTTCCATTGAGCTGGTTAGTACTCCCACTTTATCTTCAAGGTCTGAAATTCTGTTTTCTGCTTCATTAGTTCTGTTGATAAGACTCTCTGTGGCGTTCTGGGTTGAAGATAACTTGTCTTTTAGCTCAGTTTTAAACTCTGCTTGAGTTTGTTTTAACTGCTCTATGCCACGTTTTGTTTCTTGCACTGTTTTTCTCAACTCCTCCAGATGTCTGTTGTGTTCCTCTTCAAAGCGATTGATTCTATTATGTAATTCCTCCCGGATTTCCTCTTTCATAGTATTGAACATGGTAATGATCATATTTTGAAAGTCGTTATCCTGGGTCAGGCTTTCTTGGCCTTTTTCCGCGGGTTTGTTCTTGTTGGAGTCTAACATTATGGGATTAATTTCTTCAGTGGGAAATTTGTTTACTTGAGTGTTGCTTCTCATGGATTTTCACTTTGACTTTGGCATTGTCATTTTAACTCTTAAGATCTCTCAATTTCACTAAACTGAAGTATTTGGCCTGGGGTACTGGTGGGCGGGGCCCGAACGGGGACTTACCTAGGGCGCGGGGTGAGGCCTGGGTGGACCGCGTGCGTGTCCCGACCGGCGGAGCGGGGTGGGGCGAAAAGGGACGATGGGCGCGTCGGCGTGGAGCTATTTAACCCGAGGGCAGCTGGGGCGGGGCCCGGGCGCAGGGGGAGGTCCTCCTCGTCCCTCGGCCCCCGCGCGGCTCCAGCTGGATGGCGGGAGTCGGAGCCGGGTCCCCGTGGGCTGACCTGGGGTCCTAGAGCGCGCGTTGAGGCCCGGCTGGATCTCGCCTACGCGTCCCGACTGGCGGAGCGGGGGTGGGGCGAAAAAGGGAGCCTATTATTTTCCTCTTAAGGTGAGAGCTGTGCTTTTTTGTATTAACAACGGGAAGACAAGCTGCTGACAGTGGGATCTAGTTTGTCTTTCTTGTAGAGAGAAAATCAAGAAACTTAACACAATTGATGAAGCCAGAATTCCCCACAAAGCTATTGTGTGTTTTTCTTAAATGCAGGATTAAGAAAAGAGAAAATACAGGGGAAATCCAACTTAATCTCAAACTATCATCTGTTACCTTGCCTGTTTCACGGTGCACAGGCATAAAGGCTCTCTAGGGAGCTGGTGCCTCCAAATGGCCCCTTCCTTATAGATTCTCATTGGTACCAGAAGCTTCTGCAGAAGGGAAAACAGAGCTTCAGTTTCACACATACGGTGTGACTGTCTTGAGCTGGAGAAATGCTCAAGGGTTAAAGCCTTTGCCTGACAAGTAGAAGGACTTGAGTTTGGGTCCCACACAAAAATGTTCAGCAGAAATAGTGGTGTCAGCACTTCCGGCCCTGGAAGGCAGAGTCTGGAAAACTCCAGATCAAAGTTAAAAGGAGTAGAGGAATCCACAATGATTCCCAAAGTCACCCTTGGGCCTCAGCAGTCCACACAATGCTTTCTGATACACACACACACAAACACACACACACAAACGTTAGACTTAAGATTCTCAAAAATGCAAATAAAGAGAAAACACCAAGACTGCTTTCATTGTTTGTTTATTGAGTCAGTCTGTCTGTTTCTTTTCTTGATGCTGTAATAAAATACCCTGAAAACGCAGCTCACAGCAGAAGGCATTAATTTGGCTCGCTGTTCAAGGGTATAGTGTAGCATGGTAGAAAGTCAAGGTGACAGGAGCTTGAAGCAGTTAGTGACATCGCCCCCACAGTCAGGAGGGGGGAGGAACAGATGCTCCTGTTCAGCTCTCTTTCTCCTTTCTTGCATTCCAGAGCCCCAGCTCAGGTCTTCCCATTTCATTTAACCAAGGCAAGATAGTCCCTTCTGGCCATTCCCAGAGGGACCCATCTCCTTAGTGATTCTAGATTTCATCAGTTGACAATTGGAACTCACCATTACACTTCTAACACGTATCAACTTGACACTTGTCATGGTTTGAAATGTGTCCCCCACAGTTTCATGTGTTTGGGAAGATCATGGCACCTTTGAGAGGTGGAACCTTGCTGGAGGAAGGCCGTCACAGGGGGGCGGACCTTGAGATGGATTGTCCCACCCTATCTCCCGGAGAAGTCTGCCTCTGCAGCAAGCAATCTTGCAGCTCTCAGCTTCGAAGTTAGGTGTGACATAGCCAATCTCCAGCTTCTGCCAGCCAGCCATGCCAAGTCTGCCATGAGAGACTATCTCCCCTCTGAACCATAAGCTGAATCAATCTCCCTTTCTCCTTTACGTTGCTTGACATTGGGTGTTCTCCACAGTAACAGAAAAGAGTAGCTAGTACAACACCTGTAGCCAAAACCGTCTACCTCTTGTCCCCATAAGATCAGGACCATTGTATAATGTAAAATGCATTCAGTCCAAATGTAAAAGTCTCCATAATCTTTAACAATTCAAACATTTAGAAGCCCAGAGTCTCTAAACTGTGAGCTCCAATAAAAATTAAAAAAACAAGTCACATACTTCCAGTATGTAATTGCTCTGAACACTAATCCTTCTATCTCCCCTTCCCAAGTACTGGAATGTTATACAGACACATCATGCTTCCCTCTGTGCTCTTAATTGCCATAATTGTGCCATAATAGACTATAAAATGGAATTGCAGAGTGAAATAAAATAAAATTCCCAGGGATCCAAGAGGTACCTCACGTATGGCTACTACGTCACGTGTGTGAGTAGGTGGCAGAGATGAGACTATGTCTACGCTCAGTAGACATTTTTCCCAGGCTTGCCTAACCAATGGGGAAAAGCCATATTTCCCTGGTTTATCTAAGCGCATAAATCTAAACCCTGGCATCCATCTTGGGCCATGAGTCCCTTTCTAGTTCCTTGCTTCTCATGGATTCCGTGCCTGGAGTCCCTGATTTCTCTGGGGCACCCTTGCCCCTCGTGGCACTCCATGTCTGAGTTCCAGCATTTCTCTCTAATAAAATCTATCTTAATCCTCTACATGTGTTCTGGTTTCAATCTTTACTCCAAACACAAGAACCCTGCAGCAATAGGACAGTCATCCTGCAACATGTGGTGACCATGAAGGGATATTTGGCCAGCAGAATAAAGACTGTCCCTAAAACAACCAGACCCAGTAGCCCTGAAAAAAATATCTGACTAGATTTAAAATACACTAAGTGTAATCCCAGCATTCAGAAGGTCAGGATTGGCTACATGAGACCCTGCCTCAAAATAAAATATTAAATATAAAACACAAATTATATTGTAATACAAAATTATATTCATTATATTCCTAAATTGTACTAATTTATTCATATATATTTCTATTAATTGTATGCCTAAAAAGAACAAAATTAGAAAATGTGTAATATAAACAAAAAGATTATAATATAAGAAGCAGATATAAACAAGAACTCCACAAGGAGGAGAGATTTGACAAGTTGATATTAGTGTTTTCAAATCCTACTCACACTTCATCACTTAAAATGATCTTGCTCTAAGATATTGTGTGGAGGTGTTTGGGTTTGTTTGTTTGTTTGTTTTTAAGGTAAGTGTTCTCTCCTACAGGTCAGGAATCCTGAGGACTATTTTTCTAAAGCATTAAACAAATCAATTTCCCAGGCCTCCCTGGAACAAAGTTAATGATTATTCAGTATATAGGAGGTGGAGGTGTTCTTTTCTATTTCTAAAGCACCTGGGTTGTTTTCCTTTTAAATTCACACTGGTTAAAAATTCACAGTCTGAGGAGGGCCCAGAGGAGAGTCAGGCATGCACAAGAAAGGACTCTGGGAATTGGGGCGGGAGGGGTGAGGGGAGGGGGAGCAGGGGGTTCCGGGGGAGGAGGAGGGAGGGAGGGAACTGGTGTACCTATTAAGTTTGTATGAGCTGAAATAATAATAAAAAATGTATTAATAAAAAAAATTCACAGTCTGTCCTGATAGCGATCACTGCTGGAGGCTGTCTCTGGGCGCTCGTGGACAGACCTCCCGCAAGCGCTGCAGTGGTCTTCTTGCTCTTTTTAATTACAAATTATGCTTCAAGATTTTCTGACACATATGTTGATTGAAAACTCAAGCTCTAAGACCACCGAAAAAATGTGTTTCTACATGAAATCTAGGGCTAGCAAGATGGTTCAGTGGATAAAGGATCTGATTAATCCCCACAGCCAACAAACTGAGAGAACCAGCTTCTGAAAGTTGTTTTTCTCTGACCTCCACACAGGTGCCATGGAACAAGTGTATATTCTTTCTCTTTCTCTAACAAAAAATATAAACTACTTTTTTCTTTTTCTATTTCTTTAAGAAAGGTAATTGGGCTGGCAAGATGACTCAAGGATTAAAATCTTTGCCTCATGAGCAAAGGAACATGAATTCAGATCCCACCTAAAAATGCCAAGGGGATATGACAGCAGCCTGCAATTTCCAGGCTCTGGAAAGCAGAACCTGGACCCAGGGCAAAACAATCAGGAGGTGGAGCAATCCAGGATGATTCCCAATGTTATCTTTGGACCTACACACACACACACACACACACACACAGAGGAATAAAATGAAAATTATCTGACTATTGAAAGGGATGAAGCCAAGAAAACTAAGCTCTGTGGGAAAAAATGTAGTAGTGACTTTTGTCACAAAATGAAGCAAAGTGACGAAAGACTTGCCCTGTGTGTTGAGCAATCCTTTTGTCAGGAGTGGAGAGAGTACAAATGTGGCACCTTCTAGCTGGTGTTTTCAAATATACGACATAACCCGGTATCCCAATTGTGCTAAGGTGGGCTGAAAACAGATTAAAGGCAAGAAGTAGCCAGAATCCATGTGTGTGAGTGACAGGTTGCACAGTGAGTGTTGCTTGATGGAAATTTCCATTCATTATCTGTACACATAGGCAAGCAGGGCTGAAACTACTGATTCTTATTTTGTTTTCTTAAAATGTTGGGGATTATATCCAAGGATTTTGCATGCTGGTTAAATTCTCTATCGCTGAGCTACAGCACTCGCCCTGATTATTCTTATAAAAAGCATCACACATGCACATATATCCGTACATCACACACACACACACACACACACACACACACACACACACACACATACACACACACACACAGATTCTTCCCTAAGCTGGATATGGTAGCAACAGCTAAAGTCCCAGCTACTTGGGTGCGGGGCTGATTTTCCCACGCACACACTGTGACGACTCCAGGCCGTCAGGGCAGAGAAAGGCGAAAGCACTGCAGGTCCTTCACCCCCTCACCCAAATCCAGGGGACTCCGGACACAGCAGGGAGTTTGTCAAGACGAGACTCACTCACTCCCTTTATTGGGGGCAATGAAACAGTTTATATAGACAGCAGACTGCAGGGTGCGAAAAGGTCAGCCAATTACCTTAATAGTCAGCACAGCACGCAGGCTGCATAGGTCAGACTAAACATATGTCCATGTCAGTTCCTGTAAGCCAATTAGGGCTCTCTGTAATATAAACAGGGTTACGTCCAGGACACTAGCTCCCAGCGCCATCTTTGGTCCCATGTGCTAAGCCACACCCTGCTCACTCCCTCCCAGACCGTTATTCCTGGGCAGGCCCAACACTTGGGCAGCTGAGGTAGGAGGTTCACTTGAACTGAGAAATTTGAGGCTTGATAACATAATGAGACCTCCACCTATAAACAGACAAACATCCTGTCCAGCTAGCCGTTTCATCTCCCCCATTCTTTCTAAGAGAAGTCCCACTCCTTTGGTCTCAGTTGCATCAGACTTGCCAGTCTTTGGCCCTCCAGTGTGCAGTGCCCTAAATGCCCTATGCACATGCCCCTCTACAAACAATGCATCCAGCAACTCCAGAACCCTCTGCATCGGGCTACATGTACACACCCTTCTCTATGTTTCTTCCCCACTTAGTTTCTATTTAAATATATCCCCAATGCATCCTGGTGCAAAGAACAGGGAGGCAGATCTGATCTGAATGAGTTTTGGATAAATAAGATTAAAACGTGCCCTCAGGTAACCTTTTGGGGAAAATCTCCTATTTATACTTTGGGGAAGTTATTGTAGATGCCAAGTTCACAATTGAGGCCTGAGTCATTGAACACATCTGTGAGGACTAATAGACAAATACTGAGCAAGTCTGGGGAGGTTTTCTCATTATGTGGGAAGTCCCAGCCATGTGGATAAAATGGAAAGATCTGGTTCAGTAATCTTGCATGGAAGCATACAAGCATATTGGAAAGCATGAAAGTATATTCTTTGCTGAGTTTTTTGTATGGATATGTTGTGACCAGTTCCCTCAGCTCTTTATGGTATGTGAATTCTCCTACCATGTTGAAGTATAACCAAGAATAACAAGTTGGAATAAACTCTTTATTCTAGTAAGTTGTTTGGACCCTATATTCATATCAATGATATAAAGAGTAATTAATGAAGATTGCCTGCATGTTGCCGACCAACTAGTTTGTGGGAACAAGGGATTGCAATGGTCTTACCCACCATGGGATGGGGCTTCCCCAATCAGTTACACAATTTCCTGCAATCTTGCTCAGGGTTTAATTCTTCCCAACTATGCTCAGAGTTCAAGATTTCGGGCTGGAGAGGTGGCTCAGGGGTTAAGCCTCCGCCTTGCAGGCGGAAGGTCCTGAGTTCGGATCCCAGATCCACGTATAGACGCCAGGCGGAAGCGGGGGCGGCCTGCGCTTCTGGTCCTGGTGGGCGGAGCCTGTGAATCCCGGGGTAGAAGGAGGTGGAGGCGTCCATGGTAGTTCCCGATTCGTCCGTGGTTCTACACACACACACACATGCACGTGCACATACACACACACACACACACACACACACACACACACACACACACAATTGAATAAATAAAAAAAATTAAAAAAAAAAAAAGATTTCAATTGCCATGTCTAACTATGACAGTACCTGCAACAGAACTGGATGCCAGAGAAGGGGTGTTGCTGATAAAAAAATGAACAACAAACAAAAGCAAACAAACTTGGCTATAGGGCTTTGGTTCCTTTTGAACTGTTTTGTTGGAGCTGTGGACTAGAAAAGCTGAGAGTGGAGTTCTCAGCATTTGAAAAGCAATAATGCTGAGAGAGATATGAATTATTTAGGCTCAGCTGTGGTGTTTTGAAAAGGAGCAGGGATTTATTGAGGTGAATTTAAAGACGACGGACTAGTTTGCTTGTTGGAAGAGTGCTATGTTGGTGGTCTTGATGTTTCAAATCAGGAAAGGAAAATGCTTTGCACTGGGACAATGAAAGAGATGAAAATACAGACTCACTTTGTGGAAGAAAGCCTCAGCTAAAGCAGTCTCCTGTCTAGTAAAGGGCTTGTCCAGGTTCAGCACATGAAAGTTGATCACAGCTGGAGTTCAAGTGGGTCAGACTATTATCCAGCAGAACATTGCAACATCATCCAGGGGTGACTGGTTTTGAGAGGTTCATGGTGTACAACTGAGATGTGGTCCTGTGTGGCAGGTTTGACATTTCTACAAAGGAAGGAGACTCATATAGTTACAGTAGAGAATATAGAATGTTGGTGATACCACGGGCGCATGCCAAGCAGAGCTGCAAGTTCAGATTGGAGCTGCCCTAGAGAAAACTGGTTGTACCGTGAGCAGGAAATCAGGAGTAGTGGCCAGCAGTTTCGAGCTGACCTGACTTCATGACAAGCAACAAAAAAGAATATTGAACTGGAGGATGTGGCATTTACTTTGTCGGATTTTTACTTGCTTCTTAGTTTTAACTTGATTTTAGTCTTAATGTTGATTTTTTTTTTTTGCCTTGCCATATCCTGATGCTTCCTTTTTAAAATAAGAACGTTTGCTCTGTGCCGTTGTGCATCAGAAGTATTTGATTTGCTTTTGATTTCATAGGCGGTTACAATTAAGAGATTTTAGACTTTTGAAAAGAGACTTTGGACTTTTAGAATATTGGAATTCAGGGCTGGAGAGGTGGCTCAGGGGTTAAGCCTCTGCCTTGCAGGTGGAAGGTCCTGAGTTCAGATCCCAGATCCCACTTATAGACGCCAGGCGGAAGCAGGGGCGGCCTGCGTTTCTGGTTCTGGTGGGGCGGAGCCTGTGAATCCCCAGGCAGAGTAAACAAGGAGGAGGTGGAGGCATCCATGGTGGTTCCCGAATTCGCCTGTGGTTCTACACACACACACACACACACACACACACACACACGCACGCACAATTGAACAAAAAAATTAGAATATTGGAATTCAACTATTGATAATTGTGGTCATTTTAGAGCCAGACTATGAGAACTTTTAAAACTAGACCAAATATATTTGATATCATAAGACTAATGGGGGGCGCGAGGACTGGAGAGAATGGCCCAGGGGTTAAGACTCTGCCTGAAAAGCAGAAAGACCTGAGTTCAGATTCCAAATCCCAAATAAAAATGCCAGGTAGAAATGGCAGTGGCCCGAACTTTCAGGTCTGGAAGGTGGAGACTGGGAAATCTTAGAACAAAGAAAAACCAAGGTAGAAGCAATCCAGGATGATTCTTGAAGTCACCCTCGGGCCTCCACAGGCACACATAGTGCCTTCTGATACGCACACTGTTATGGTTGCATTTTGGTGTCAACTTGACAGTTGCAGTTTGGGGCGTGGCTGTGTAAGGTTAATCGTTGGAATGGCCCCTGAACAAGTCTGCAGGTACTTGATTGATTGCTGTGGAGAACCCAGCCCATAGTGGGTGGTACTTTCCAGTGGTGGACCCGATAATAGGAAGTGCAAGGAAAGACTTACTTTTCTCTTATCTTGTGTCGACTCGCTGAAGAGTCCACATCGTTCGTTTTTAGAGCATCGTGGCCTTCTTTGTTGCTGCTGCTGCGGGTGCGTCCTTGGCTGACTTGGAGTTTTGTCTTTCCCACCACGTTGTTACTGTTCCTCATGCCTTTGGAGCCTGGCCCTGGGCCTTGCTGCTGTTCACTGTACATCGCTGATGTCGGAGCGCAGCTGTTTTTCATTGAAGTCAGAACCCAGCGTCTTCGACCCTCCAGAGCAGCAAAGGCTTGAGACCTTCTTGGGATCTTTTGGCTTTGTGGAACATTCCGGTCAAGAGCAAGGCAACTACTTCGAAGGACACTATTTTTTATTGTGAGTTATTTTAATAAACTTATTGTGATAGTTAATCCTGGTGTCAACTTGACATACCTGGTATTAACTAAGTTCAATTGAGACCACAACTGAGACCACCTGAAGGGATTATACCTGTCCTAGATCCCAGGGGAACAGATCTCATAGGAACCTCCCAGTAATGGACCATATAAAAGGGACCACAGAATACAGTAGAAGAGACATTCCAGGAAAGCTCAAGCCACGTGGAGGTCTGCTGTGACTTAGCCTGCCCGCAGGCTTCAGCCAGCCAGCCACGCCATCTCTGTAAGTTGAATAAATCTCCTTTCTCCCATAAGTTGCTTGACATTGGGTGCTCTCTGTCAGCAATAGTAAAGACTAACCATTACACTTATTTATATATATTGTGTTCTATAGATTCTGTTTCTTCAGAGAATCCTGACTAATACACACACACACACACACACACACACACACACACACAATAATGAATTTTTTAAAAAACATAAACGATAACAAGAGTTGAAAGTTTGTGGCTTGAAAGAAATGCATTTATGTATCAAGTTGGCAAGAGATGGAGTGTTGCAGTTAGTTGTAGATACCAACTTGACAATTGAGGGCTGAGCCCTTGGGCTCATCTACGAAGGATTAGTAGTGCAGACAAGCCTGAGCAAGCTTTAAGAAGAGTGATGTGGGAAGACCATGGTGGGTGACGCCATTCTCTGGGCAGTAGAAATCAGAAAGAATGGTTCATGCTTTCACACACAGGCAAGCAAGAAAGTACTTTCCTCGCCCAGTTCTTTGTGTGGATGTGGTGTGGCAAGTTTCCTCAGCTCCCGCTGCTGGCCCGACTCTCCTGCCATGCCATGAACATAAAATGAGAATGATAAGCAAAAATAAATCCCTTTTTCCCCTGAGCTGATTTGGTCATGTATTTATATGCGATCAGAAGACTAATTATAACACTATCTTATGCTTATGCATAACTGGACATATATGATTACAATCAGATGCATTGTGAGAAGGTACACGCACAATAGGAAAAATGGTTAAATGATCTAATGTATCAATCAAAATAGAGAACCTCCCAAATTATACCACTTAACAAGTCTATCCTTCCTTTATACTCTATGAAGATTTCCCATGCAACAACTGGACTTCTCTCTTGTAGTATATCCTGACTTTTCTGTTGTGTGTGTGTGTGTGTGTGTGTGTGTGTGTGCGCTTGTGCATGTGTGTGTGTGTGTGGGGGGGGAGGTGTATCAGAGGGCACTGTGTGTACTGTGGAGACCCAAGAATGACATTGGGAACCAACCTGAATTGTTCTGCCTCCTTATTGCTTTTCTCTGGAGTTTTCCAGGCTCCATCTTCCAGGGCCAAAGTTGCAGACTGCCGGCATATCCTGCCAACATTTTTATGTGGGACCTGGGGATCTGAATTCAGGTCCTTTGGCTTGAGAGACAAAGGCTTTAACCCTGAGCCATCTCTCCAGGCTTATTCTCAGTTTTCTATCACTTTGTCTTGAACAAAAGTTTTCTTTGTTACTTTTGCACAACGGTATGGGGTTTTATTTCAAAAGACCAAGTACCTGAGGACACCCAGCCCAGACCCAACCACAACTAACATACTGATGCACTTGATTTAAACATTGTATCACGTATACAAATATTGCAGCATCGATTGTTTATGCTTTAATGTATCTGTTAAAAATTAATGTAAATGCAAAAAGCAAATAAAAGAAAGCATTGAATCTGCTATTCTGTTGGAGCCTGTTGGATGCCTGTCTGTGGCATTACTGATTCAGGGAGGCCCTAGCCTGGCTCCCAGCTATGGACAAGCCTGGGCACATACAGACATGCCCCAGACATGTCCCAACGGAGGACCATGCAGGCGGAGGGATGAACAACCAATGGGAAGCTGCCGTCTAACCTGCACCTGCAATGGACACCTAGTAGACAGTTAAATGACTGGTGACTGCCCCCCCCCCGTCCCCAGGAGGGATGGCAACACCAGATTGGACCCTGATCTTACATAAACCCAAATGCCCTTAATGACTCTGAATCAGCTGCAGCTCGTCTCTGCTGCTTCTCACCTGATTCCCAGGGTCTGGTGGTGACCCGTTGCCGGCTCTTCCATTCACCTCGAACCTCTTCCCCCCCCCGCCGCCACTTGCTGGGGATACAGCAACACCTGTCAGAAAAGTTTAACTGGCAGGGAGAATTCTACCATTGGACCACCAATGCAAAAAAAGTTTAATTGGATTCAACACTTTGGAGATTGCAGTAGAGGATTTTAAACATTCAGCGCGCTGTCTTCCTTCTCAAGCCAAGAAACATACAATGACTGCTAGAATTCCACCTCCCTCATGGCTCTGTCATAAGGAAGAGACCTCATTCAGCTCCACTTAAAGCCTTAAGAAAGGACCTCACATCATTAGGCTAGTGTCTTAGTCAGAGTCCTCTAGAAAAACATAGTAGTTAGAATGAATATGCATAACAAGAGGGATTTACTAGACTGGCAATAGCTTTTCCCTCAACCTTCATCTGTCTGGATACAGACAGATGTGTGCCCACTCTGGGGGAGATCTTCTCCCCTAGTTAATCTTCCCAGTCAGCAATGACAGACTGCTGTGGCAGTCGCCTGCATGGCTGCTGATAAATGACCATCAAACAGCTTGAGGGAACGAGGGATTGATTTTCTTTTATGATTCCTGGCTACAGTGCTCAGTCCAGCTTGAGAGAGAGCACGCACCAACACCAGGGCTGAGGGAACTGGCCACACCATCGCCACACAATGGCTGAGAGACGGACAGTCCTTACTTGCCAGACCAGCACATCTGGACAAGTGCACAGAAGGATGCCAGCTTCCTCGACAGCCCTCCGTCTTTTATTCCAGGGTCTAGTCCCACCCACCATAGGCTGGGCCCTCCCCATCAGCTAGACAATCTCCTGCAGCCTCACTCTGGGTCCAACTTAACCACTTAATTCTCCACAAATGTGCCCAGAGCTCAAACCCTCAACTGTCTAGATACAATCAAGTTGACAGCCAGGATGAGACATCAGAGGTTTAACCATTGTCAACTAGATGTGCAATAGCATCTCTTTATGCCACTTTTGATGTGCAAATGAAGGCAACAAGAAATTCATAATTCGGCCTAGCATGACAGAACTATCTCATGTACAACCGAAAGCACACCATTCTTAACAAAAGAGTCAGGAAGACTCATGGCAATTACTCTCCTCGTGTCTGGAAACTTAGCTGGTACTGTAAGCACCACCTTTTACTGCCCATTCTGGACTTCCTCCACTGCCAGCAGGCTTTGATTCTCTATGTGGAAAGGTGGCCCACACCTTCATTCCCGAATGGTCCAAGCTATTGACCAGCCTGCTTGGATTGGGTTGTTAACATCAAGAGATGACCTGTTGGATCTCCAGACACACTCCTCCTTTCCTCAGTCGTGGAGAAGCAATGGAAAGCAGTCCGTTTTCCTTCTCCTAATCTGTAGCTCATTTCTTAGCCCATTCACTCAAAGACATCAGGAGAAGTCGTTAACTTCTAATTTGATGGAACTATCATGTGCCTCCTGGCAGAAGCATTTATCCCTCAGAAATGGAAACTTCTAGACCAGCAGAGCATAAAGCCACGGGAATAGAAAGCAAGTATTTTGCTAATGTGTTGCTAGAGGTGACACTAGGGGTGATGGTAGGAGGTGCTAGTCCCAACCCCTGCCCCTTGATTGCTGGCTATAGGAGAAACTGCACCATATACGGATGCAGACCTAAAGCATACACAACCCTCTGAGAACTCCGACTGAGCCCTCTGGGCTCTTACCACCTAACTGCCACTATAATGTGTCTTTAAAAGGCTATTTCACTATTCTGTCAACTCAGCTGCTTCAGAATGGTGAGAAACAGTGTAAGACATTGAGTTTGAATAGTCGAATTCCAGATGTGTTATAAACACCTCAAATGATTAGACCACATCAGCACAGCAGGTGTGATTAGCGTCACTATTTAACTGAGTGTGGACAACCAGCTGTCCTGTGTTCTCCATGATCTGGCATCCATCTGTCTTCCGCACAGAGCAAACGGGAGCATTAAAGGAAATGTGGTAGGATCCAGTCTTCAAGTCTGTGATGGTGGCATTAATTCCTATAATCCTTCCAGGGTTGTGGTATTGTTTCTGGTTCATTATTTTCCTGATAAAGGCAGCTCTAACGGCTTCCATTTGGTCTTTCCAGTCACGACTGGTCTCACACCATAGGTCAAGAAACCAATGTGAGGATTCTGCCAACTTCGAAGTTTATGTATCCTAACTATGAATTCTGTGATTGGGGAAATAACCACAGGATAAATTCTGAGTCCTAAGGAATCCACAATGAGTTGGATTTTAACTAAAAGATCATCTGATCTCCAGAAGCCCATACTTTAAGTGGAGGACCACAGTGTTTTTTGGGGTCTCAATGATGCAGGTTCTCTAAGGTTTTATGTCTTCAGGTTCTTGTGTTCAGGAGTCAAAAATTGAAACCAAATGTGTAGAGGATTAAGACAGAATTTATTAGAGGAGAGAAAGAATGTAAAGCACAGATATGAATTCCATGAGGGGCAAGAGAGCCAGAAAAGAATTCACAGAGTCTGGAATCCACGAGGAACAAGAGAAAGCTGGAAAGAATGCAGACTCCAGCTATGGAACCTGTGAGGGACAAGTGATCTGAGAGGAATTCATGGAGTCCAGCCGTGAAGTCCAGGGAGAGGCACGGGAGCCAAAGATGGCTGCCAAGGTCAGAGCTATTTATAGGGTGAGGCCTGGCGAGGTGAGAGTGACTTTTTCTCATTTGGTTAGCTCTAGTTTCTACAAATCTGATTGGAGCGTTTGGTCCCCCGTCTCTTGTTGATCTGGTCATAATGGACTCGGCCCAGTTGGTTTTGAGGCACCTCCAGATCCAGCTATTTGCTCTGAGGAACTTAAGCTTATCTACAATGGAGAGCTCATATTCTTTCATAAACAGAGAGTTGGGGAAAATTGGCAACTTTATCTCTGTGAAGGATTAGAGTCCTCGAGCTCCTCAGATTAATATAGGATGTGTTCTTCAGAGTAATCCCAACAATAGGGGATGACCTTTGAAGACCTTCAAAGACCTCCCAGCATAGCTGCTGTAAAACTGCCTAATCAATGTCAATTCAGAGCTAGTGCCTAGTAGGCCCTGATGGGTCTGATTAGTTTCCTTTGCCCCATAGTATATTTTAATAACAATATGTTTTAGCAACTTTCAAAAATGCACAAATGAAGTGACCATAGGTCTTACTTAGATTTTTTAATATAAAGTGACACATAAGCAAAATCAAATAATTATGAACATGTATGACAGAAAGCCAGCAAATAAAATGACAGTTACACAAAAATTGTTGGGCCTCTTTACCAGGCCTGAGGCCTGCTGGAACTTCCTGAGCCTGGCTAGAGTTTCAGGACCTGACTTTAGGTTTCGAATCTCATCTCTTTCGTTTACCTGGAATGATGTCACACCTATTCAACCACCTTCTGGTCACTTAATCACTTCCTATTGGTTACCCCATAATCACACCATCCTTCACCCTTCCCTCTGCTGCACAATCTATATAATTCACCCCCCTGTTTAATAAAGTTGAGTTCCTGCTTTGACAGACCTCCCGGCTCCATTGTGTTCATTGCGCTGCGACACTCATCACCCGCTCAGACCCACAGGTCGCCCAGTTGGTCCAGTGGTCCCTAACCGCACTACCTGCAGTGTACCCGAGTCCTGCAAAAAATGATTGTATGAACAAACTCCAAGTGTACAGTTCCATACAAGACATGAAATATAGTTTCATGTTGCCACATCTTCAGTCAGAATATAGGACAACTGTACCCCCCTTCCTCTTTTGCATAACCACTTTATAACCAAGTCTCGAGGCAAACACCTGCTCTGCCATCAGTTACGTCCTTTCCAACGTGTCACTGCAGGACTGGCCTCTTTCACTCAGTGTGCCTGAGATTCAATGGAGTTGTTGCATGTACTAGAAACGTGCTGCTTGTTAGTGCTTGTTACTTATATATCACGTGGATCTGTAACTCTGTCCATTCACCTGTTGGAAGATGCTTTGGTGACTGTGGCCAGAGCTCCTTGGCCTTCATAGGCACACAGTGCCCTCTAATGCAGTGCACTCGAGAAAAAGAAAACAGGGACCAAGTCACTTTGGATTCCCACTAGCTAGCTATGAGAATTCTGGTGGCTCTGAAGACTTAGCAGTACATAGTAACTTTGAAGAGAATCTTGCTTTTCTCTGTATGTCTACATTTTTGCTTGGTCATTTTGAAATTGTTTTCAAACAGCAAAAACAGTTAGAGAGTTTTTACAACACTCAACTTAAACACTTACACTTGGTTTTCTGTTTCTGAAACCTTTTTAGCTAACATCGCAACATCTATCTTTGTTGGCATCTGTATGGACTGTTGTTTTCCTCATTAATTTTGACAGTGGTTTAGACTTGTCTTTTGCAGTTTTTGTACAGAAATAAGGATCCAGAATGTATTTATTTTCTTTTTCTCGCATGCACTGCATTAGAGGGCACTGTGTGCCTATGAGGGCCCAAGGATGACTTTGGGAGTCATCCTGGAATGATTTGCTTCCATTTTGCTTTGCTCTGGAATTTCTTAGGCTCTGTTCTCCAGAACTGAAAGTTCAGGTCGCTGCCATTTCTGCCTGGCATTTTTATGTGTGATTGGGTAAATAACCACAGGATAAGTTCTGAGTCCTAAGGGATCCACAATGAGTTAGATTTTAACTAAAAGGCCATTGATCATCTGATCTCCAGAAGCCCATACTTTATGAGGCAGTCTTAACCCCTAAGCCATCTCTCTAGTCCTATTCTGTGTTTGTTTGAAGTTGGCCTTGAACTCACAATCCTACTACCTTAGCCATCCAAGGACTGGGACAACTGTGTCCAGCTAGGATTCCAGAATCAAATCTATTCACATGCATTGTGAGAAAAGAACTTGATCTAGCCACTCCCCCCACCCCCCTTTTGTAGATTTTAAAATTCTACTGCTTCAAGACATCCAAGTGACCGCCCACAACCCATTCAGGGAGCATCACAGGACAGTGGATGGTGAGAATACAACAGCCTGAATGAAGAGACAGGCACAGTCAGAAAGTAGTAGGGTGAAGCCTTGAATTCACGGCAGCTGCGTCGGCTTTCATGAAACCAGCACAAGATTTGACCGATCAACACTTCATCATGGAAGGGACGATTCCCTCACGCTGCCCAATGGTGTGCCCACTGGTATGTCACCCTCGCTCCAGCAGGTGTCCAGGCATCATGAACCCAGATTACCCTTAGGAGGCCACACACAGAGGACACGAAAGCTGGAGACTTGTAGAGAAGAAAGTTTGCAATGGGGAAAAAGCAGGCTCCTGCGCATGGCTGCTGTGTCACATGTGTGTCGGATATCTGACCTGTGAACATCTGACTGATCATAGGCTGACATACCACACTGCTTGCCAGCCCTCTGGATTCCATATCTGTGACTTGCATGACTGACCTCCTATGGACTGGGCTCCTGTGCTCATCGTGTGGACAGCCTCCTAGGCTGGGACTCTATGCCCACAATGTGGGCAGCCTCCCTAGGCCAGGGCTCTGTGTGCCCTTGGTGTGGATAACCTCCCCAGGCCAGGGCTGAATGTGCCCCCAATGTGGATAGTACGGGCTGGGGTTCTCGGTGCCCACAGCACGGCCGGCCTCCTGTTGGCCAGGGCTCCATGTGTTTACACCAGGAACAGTACTGCCCTTTTTTATCAGTAGTTCTTAACCTCATGTAACCGGGAGCTCAACCACAATGTTACGGGGTCCAGAAGTCCATCCACTGAAGCACGGACAGTGAGCTTGACTGAAAAGAATGTTTATTGAAAGTGGGTCAAACAGAACTGAAGCCTCAGAACTCCACCCAAGTTCAGGGCCTTAGATGGAGCCTTAGGACTCCAGAACTCCATCAGAATTTGGGACCTCATATTGGAGCCCCAAACAAGGGCAGGGGGCAGTTCTTATAGCAGTTTTTAAGTTGGTATGTGTTATCCGGTTAGTGATTTAACTTGGCAGTTTCAGGGTGGAGTGGAAACCCTGAGTGGTGGTCCTACTGACCCAAGGTTGTAACTATGAAACCAAGTGGTCAGCAGATAGTGAGAGCAACTTTTGACTATCTTAAGCTGTGACTATCCTCATGTGTGCAGTTTACAGAAGCCAAGGAGCAATTAGTCTAAGGTCAAAATTTTTCCACAGCCTATTTTCTATAACACAGTGCACAGTTTCACCATGACACACAGAGAGTGGGGTCTTCCTTTTTCTAGACCACAATAACAGCCGTCAATATCCTACTATTCTTAAGGCAGGATTAGAATAGCTATGCTGGGACCGTCTCTAAAATTCCCAAAGGACACCCCCCACTGCTGAGATCGCCCTGAAGGAACACCCCTGCTGAGGAACTGACTCCAATACTCCCAGAAATAAGATGGCCAACTTCCCTGTGGAAGGATTATGGAGATGAGCTCTCCACATTAAACAACTTGATCTCTAACCCTACCTGGGCTCAAAAGTAACTGGATTGGGGGGTACCAATGTGAGCTAAATAATGAGGAAAAGACATTTTTCCCAGGCTTGCCTAACCAATGGGGAAAGCCTATTTTTCCCTGGTTTCAGTGTATAAATATGCCTGATTCTGGCAGCCATCTTCGGCGCCTGCTCCTCATAGTTCATTTTCAGCTTCTTGCCTGCTTATGGATTCCATGCCTAGAGTCCATGAGTGCTCCAGGTGTCCTAGCCCCTCATGGCACTTCACGTCTGGAGTCCATTGAGTTCTAGCCTTTCTCTCCTCTAATAAACTCTACCTTAATCCTCTACACGTGTTCTGGTTTCAGTTTTCACTCCGGACACAAAAACTCTGCAATACTGGGACAGTCGTTCCTGCAACATCTCTTTTATTACTCATGTGCTATGTTATAGTCCAATTTAAAAAAAAATGACATCAAAGGCGGGTGATAGACATGCTAGGGGAATGTCCAAGGAAGGAGGAAAGGAATAACTATGATCAAAGTACATTATATTCATGTATGAGATTGTAAAAAAAAATAAAAACTATTATTAAAAAAAAAGATTGGGATTGGATAGAGTGAAAATGATAAAAATTCACTGTACTCATGTATGTATAAATCCCTAAAAGAATATAAATTTAAACAAGTAAGTCCTAGATTCTTGGTAGTTGCATGACTATTGACGAGTTGTTGCTCTCCTCTTGGCAAGAAGTCTGTGCTTCATTGCTGTGCTGAATTGAAAAAGTCATATGACATTCTTCAATCAATGAACTCCTGACTCCCAATTCAAGGTGACATCCTGTCACAAGAGCACAAATGACCCTGTAGGGCAGTCAGAGGTTGTTTCCACAGACTTCCTAACTCGTCCACACTGGTATTTGCATTTTCTGAGGTTAAGAACTACTGATTTGCATTTACAGCTATTCTATCTCAAAATCTAGATTTAGACATTTTTCCTTGATAGTGAACTTCCCTTGATCCCTGGCTGTATCTTGTCCTATCTCCACTTGTGCTAAAACCAAGAATTCTGCTTGAACTGTTTTCACATGCACATTTATATCTTGTGTTAGGTGTGCAAAGAAGAGTGCTAGTTCCAATCATGAATAAAGAGCAACTGACTGATGTGTAGGTGGGGGTGGGAGGACCTCAGAAAGTGGAGTTTATTTTGAAGTGAAGATGGGGCAGCTAAGAGGGCCATTGGTTAACTTTAAAGTGGGAGCATTATAACAGAAGGGATAACTAAGGTCAGAGGAGACAAGGTGAGAGCTGCCGTGACAGCATGGCAGGAAGAGAGGAGGAAACAGGCAGGACTAAAGGGGGAGAGGGGAGAGAGAGAGAGAGATCTAGGCCAGGTGACAATCTTTTAGTCTCAAACATTGCTCAGGATTTGCCCAGGAGTTACTGGGGAGAGCAGACTGGAAGTATGGTCTGAGGTGGAGGCTTTACAAAGTGGTGGATGTAGCTAACACGTTATGGACTTCAGGAATGGGGTCTCTGAGCCCTACAGACTAATAGAAGCACTGGAAAGTACACAAGACTGTAATTTAAGAAGTTAATCTTACTGCCTCTCGCTACCTCAGGGCTGCTACATGCTAGATTATGGTTTAGGGAAAGTACCAGACAAGCTAGAAGACATGGATGGCTACAGCGGTAGCTTCTGTGAGCCAACATTTTAGACTTTGTTCTGATCACTGAAACCTTCTGCAATTAAAAGCAGATTGACTGGTTGCAAAGCCAGACAAGTTATTTCTGTCTTTGCTCACCAGTTCTAATTTTCCATGGATTCATTTTCAGTTTGCTTAGTAATTGTGTGTGCTTTACGGGGCATGAAACCTAAAGGTCCTATGCATGTTAGGCAACCACTCTACCACTGAACCTTTCTCACTGGTAAGTCTTGCTAGGTAGCTTGGGCTAGCCATAACCTGCTTTGAACTTGCAGCCATCTCATCTCAAACTCTGCAATAGCCTAGACTACACTGCCATGCCTGGCTTTACTTAGGAACTCCTTAGAGAAAGACTTCTAAACCTCGTGGCTGATGAGCAGATAGTGGGGTCATCTCATTACTACTACAAACCCATGTGCAGGGTTTATCTTCAGATTATGACTCCCGGCGCTCATGTTTACAGAAGAGTGCTATGGCTGGAGTGCTTTTCTTCAGTCAAGTAAGAAACCTTGCCTAATGCGCTTCTGGTGACCGTGAAGTGCAGTGGTAGGTGTCACCCTTGTCCGAGTGGGCACTTGATTTCAGCTCCTCCTGTGGCTATTTTTGATGAGGTCCTTTCTAAATCCAGTGACACTCAAGGCAGATGGCTGTTTTCTTAGCCTGTGGCAACTTCCTAGATGCTTCAGAGATGCATAGATGGACTTGGCTCTTCCACTATTGTCATCTTTTGATCTCTAACAATTCCCATTGCTTATTTTTTAGTTTCTAATTCTATTATTCTCTTAATACTTCTCAAATCATTTCAATCCACTTATGTAAAAGAATTGTTTATTTGTGACATGAACAGACAAGAGACTATGAGTAAGGCAAGGCTGAGGGAACAGAGAGGAGAATCTACTGAAAGAGTTTGAAGATGCGTAATGGGCTTTTATCAAAAGTTATTTAAAATATTACTGAGCCAGTGAGATGGCTAAATAGGTAAAAATGTTTAAATATAAACCTGACAACCTGAGTTTTATTCCTGGAACCCTTATAAATAAAGCAGAAGTGTGGCTTGAATCTGAAATCCCAATATTCCTACACGAGAGACAGAGACAGAAAAGTGTGACGTCAGTACAGTGGCAGAGACCCTGCTTCAAAAACAAGTGTGGGGCCCACCCGCCGTGCCCGTGAAAAAAAAAAAAAAAAAACAAGAGTGGGAATAGAACTGACTGAAGTTGCACACTAACCTCCACATGTCCCACACATGCACGTGAGTACCCTCCTGCTACTCATTTGAGAGAGAGAAGTAATACCACGGTGCACAGGGGGAGGACAGAGGACCACTTCTAGATGTCAGTTCTCTTCTTACACCATGTGGATTTCCAGAGATCAAATTCAGGTCTCCAGGTTTGTGAGGAAGTGTCTTGCCCACTAAACTCTCTCTCCAGCATCTCACCACGCACTCCTGAATTATTCGACCTCCTTACTGCATTGCTCTAGAGTTTCCCAGACTCTACTGTCCAGGGTCAGAATTCTGCCTGGCATTTTTACATGTGATCTGAACTCAGGTCTTTTCACTCTTGAGGCAAAGGCTTTAATACCTAAACTTGTCCCTAGTCCCAGATTTATAATTCCTAAGGGAAGTTTCAGATGATAAAACACATAAATTAAAAAAACACATTTTTAAAATGTCATAAACTTACCTACCTTCACTATTTCTACTCTTCTATGCTGAACGTCTACCATCATTCGCTCCCTCCAACACAGCAATATCACTTTCAAATATTTTGCAAAGTTGCTTTGATTTTGTTTCCCAGATTGTATCATCTATTTAAACACTTTGTCCTGAGGTCTTCTGTGAGTTACCTTACGTTCATCAAGAAATCAGACCTACATTGTGTTTAATCTCCTTTTTCAGACAATGTCATATAGTCCAGGCTGGCCTTGAACTTACGGCAAATTTCCTGATCTAGCCACTTGACTGGATGCAATCATTATTAATGATTGATATAGATTAATCTTCCCATAATGGTCTCTGATTCTATTTTTTAAGACACTGTATAATAAAAACATAAGAAAATTTATTAAAATTTGAAGGGGAAAACATAATTTCAAAAGATTAGGCCTATGATAGGTGTGACAAAGAGTGGATGCTTTCTTGAATTTCAAAATCAGATGTCAGAGTGTCATCTTCAGAATGTTCTGGATGACTGGGTTTGCTATTATTAGTCTTGGACGAGACAGTCACTATTCTGTTTTCTTTCTTGAGAGAAGGATGTTTTTTCGAAGACTCACTTTTAGTTGGTTCGTTAACCAAAGAAGCATTTTCCCCGGTCCCTTTGCTTTTCCAGTGGAGAGGAGAGTCTGAATCCAAATGCACGTCATTTCCAGGCGGTTTCTTAGAATGTTTTTTGTAACATTCACTTGCTTTGGTCAGTTTCTCTGAAGATGACCTGCTACTTTTAGGCAATACACCTTCTTCTCTTTGACTTCCAGTTGCAGAAACCCCATCTGCTGAAGGAAAACATGTTCCGGCAATGAAGCCTTCAAAAGACTCCTGCCTCTGTTCAGGGGCTGTGACCCCCAGGTTGTCCCTGGACGTTACTGAGGCCTCTTGTATAGAAACTGGAACATGGAAGGACTCGAGAGGCAATGGAATTGTAGGATCACTTGTAATTTTCTGAAACTAGAAATACAATGACTGAGTGAACAAAGCGAGCATTTAGAAGGGTTCCAATATGATTGATCTTATTGAACTTCGAAGATTTTAGAATCGTTCTTTCCCTAATTAGACTGGTTGTACTATATCTTCAGATTTTTGTTTTGTATTACCTTCCATTTCCCTTTTCTTATGCAAACAAAAACAAAAACCAGCTATTCCTTAAGTAAATACATTTCCAGTCTTGTGCATGTCTAACTAAAGTCATTAGGCCATTAGCTCCTGAGTTCAGTCCGGGCTGCCTAGGGAAGGTGGGGCCCTCAGGAAGTAGAGGGTCCTGTGCAGGCTGAGACTGCCAGACACTGGTCACGTCACCCGCATCACTTAAAGAAATCATCTGCATTCGTACTTGCACCTTCATTAATGTTCCTCACTGTAAGCTAACTGCATACAAACAGAAACCTAGACAAAATACGAACATTTACAAAACTTTAAACTCGTATTATTTTCTTTCATTTTTCGTCTTTTTTTTCCACTGAGGACAGTGTGATTTAAATATAAATTAGTTCAAACGACTTTTAGTTTTCTCATTTACATTAATACCAAATCATGAAAGGGTCACTAACTACTCTCAGACTTGGACCAGTCAAAGAGGCTTCTGACCCTGAACCATGGGGACTACTAGAGAGATTCCCTAGTACTTTCTCTATGACTTGATAAATTCCTTTCTAAACACCCTGGAGTCAGGCTCTGCTGAGGCCACTTACTTGGATACTTTGCATTTGTCCCAAAGCATTCTGCTTTGGATCCAGTTTTTCTTCTTCAAGTGCATTCTGTTCTTTGGGTGAACTGCTGACAGTTGAATTCATCTGGGGTCGACCCAGTAAATGGAAATCTGACTGATCTATACCAGCCATAGTGGCAAGCTGCCCAAGCCTGCAGAAAAGGAAGCGAGGAGAGGGCAAAGATCACCAGTCACACAACAGTTCAAACTCATGTGCACCTACAAGCATGAAATATGTGCAAGAATGAGCACTAAGATTCGCAAATCACCAGCAAATACCTAATTGCAAACAATGCCCACCCCAGCTTTGCATATCTTGCCCCATTCATAATCTGGGCCACATCCAGTTAGCCAGCCCTTTCGACAAGCCTATTCCCCCAATAATGTATTAAACATCACTTGACTTTATTCCCACATTAATACTCCTTCATTTTAAACACTAACCACAGCAGTTTCGACTTTATCCTTGAGCCTAAAGCTTTCTCCATCCATTGACATTTTACGACCTTTATTCAGCTTCCAAGAATGTGCTAGTTCTAGCCCACTTACCTACAAAATCTTGCTCCATCTATTAAGGTATTTACTTTTTTTTTTTTTTTTTTTTTTTTTTTGTGATCCTGGAAGGGTGCGGGTAAGAAGCTCATTTTTAAAAATAATTTTTGACTTTTATTGTGTGAGTGTCATTTCACACATACCCCAGTCCCTGTGTGGAGGTCAGGAAACAAAGGTTCTCTGTTTCTACCTTTATGCATACTCTGGGATTCAAACTCAGGTTATTAGGCTTGCAGACAAGAAATTTTATCCATCCTATTTTTTTGAGATAGTTTGGTCTCAATTTTTTTTTTAAATGTAAACAAGGGTGGCTCTGAACTCCTGGTCCTCCTGCCTCCACCTCCCAAGGGCTTCCCAAGTGCTAGTATTATAGGTGTGTATCACCAAATGTGGCTAGCATCTTTTTGTTTTAGAAGTATTCCTGGCTGAGAATCAATAATCTACACCACAGCAAATTAATATTCTAAAATCCAGGGCATAAATAATCTAATTCAAAATTTAACAAGCAAAGTGAATAAAGGACAAGAAAACTATACATTCTGAATATTTTCAATTAATAAAGTCTTCACCTTCTCAACAGTCTACTGAGGATTACTACTGGAGGCGAGCTGCTTCCCTTACTGATAAGCCCACTGACAACTTATCCATGATCCAGCAAGTTCAAGTCAGCACGGGCAACTCAGAAGCAGCTCAGCAGGCCACATGTGGAAAAAAGACACAAAGTTGGAGAGAGAGTGGGTAGAAAGGATTTATGTTGGGAAAAAGGAGGAAGATAGGACTGGGCAACAAGGGGTGAAAATGACAAAGCATTGTACCCATGTAGGAAACTGTCAGTGAATAAAAATAAATATTTCACCTTAAAAATGACAGATTTTGTATGTATATGGGGATTATATGTGTGGATGCCTAGATGTATGTGGGCTCACGTGTGTCCGCCAGTGCACATGCATGTGGAGGTGTGAAGCTGATTTTGGGTGTGTTCTTTGATTGAGGCAAGCATCTTTCAACTGAACCCAGAGCTCATGTCAGCTGGTCTTGCTCAGGGTCTCATCTCAGCCTCACAAATGCTGGGGTCACAGGAGGCTACAGCATCTGCCTGGTTTTCTACGTGGGTTCTAGGGACCTCGATTCTGCTGCTCACACCTGCATGACAAGAACCTCATTCACTGGGCCATTTCCTCAGCCTTAATCTAGACTTTTAAAAACATGTACAGGCTATATTTACAAGATAAAAAAAATGTAATTCATATGTCCAACACTAATTTAAGTCAGGTATTATACCTATTAATTACTCTCCCTATGTTTCTTAAAACAGGTTCTCTATCAATGAAAAGTTACTAGTTTGTAACCTCCTACCCCACTGTATTGATTAGTTTTGTTCTTTGACAATTTCATGCACACATATAAAATATCCCACTTACACCCCTCTCTGTTCTACCCATTCCCTTCCTGTCTCCACCATGCCTTCCTCCTGCATTCATGTCCTTTAGTTTATTTTGTATTTTTTTTAAAATTAACTTTCCATTAACATACTGCTTACAAGTACACAAAAGGCATGCCTTATGAAAGCTATGCAGGCTGTTCAGGTTTTGCAGCAAACTATCACTGAAATATGGAAGAAAGAGGGCCCTACAGAGGAATCAACTAACCCAGCATCTTTAAGGAGATCCAAGAAAGCATGGAACTTCTGAAAAGAATTCTCGATGCTGCCCAAAACTCCCTCATCATCCAGGATCATGCTTGTCAATGACTGCGCTTGAAGGACTTCAGACAGAGAGACGTTTATATTTCTTAACTGGGCATTTTCCTGTTCCAGCTACAAAAGAAGGTCGAACATGTATGATATGAATTTTGTCAATGTCATTTAAAGAAAACAACTTTTTTTTTTTTTAAAGAAAACAACTCTTAAATAACAAATCCAACTCACCAACAAAGTCAGTAACCGCACCACAGAAAGATCTCCGCCTAGAGACACTTGGCAACTTGCCTCATACACAGAGCACAAGGCAAAGTTACTATTTTTCATACTCCTAGTTGCTAATTCACACCGAATCTCCTGTATTAGAGAATTAGCTGCCTGAGGTGCCCTAAAGTAGGAAACCTAACAGTCTGATTTGAACACAATTACAGTTCTGCCATAATGAACCCATGAAGGGTTTGTTTTAGGAGGCAGAATGTTCATGTGCACATCTGAATGTCTTAGACCATTCAAATGATCACGGCGTAGCTGTGCGCTCTACTCCTTGAATCCTTCTGTCCTGCCAGCTCCTCGCTCTCATCTCTTCCTCAATGTATGCGCTTCTCACAAGGGCTAGTTTGTCATGATGAACTTTTGATGTGTTTGCATGTACATTAAATGGTTAGCATTTACTGAATGAATAACTGTCCTTCAATATCATACACACCTAAAAAACTCTACTCACAGATAGGAACAAACTAAATCACTCTGTAGCTTTATGTATATTAACTTAGTACTCACAGTGTAGTTTGTGTGTGTTAATGTGTGGTATATACAGGGAAGATAGTGGGTGCCCTGTGACCACTCTCTACCCTATTCCCTTGACAGGGTCTCTCCTGAACCTGGAGCCAGTCAATTGCACAGTCACACCTTTCTACCGTGAGTTGTGGACTTGATCTCAGGGCCTCATGCTTGAACAACAAGCACTCTTACCCGCTGTGCCATTTCCCCTGCCATTCAGTAAACTTTAATCTTCCACTGCATTCATTCTTAGCAGCTTTCTCTTCCCTCCCTCCCTCCTTCCTTCTGTTCCTGCTGGTTATGTAGCTGAGGCTGACCTCAAACTTGTGGTAATCTCCCTCAGCCTTGAGTTGATGGCATTACAGTTGTGTGTCACCTCACTGAGCCTTCCTTCAATTATTTGCTTTCCTAATTCATTGTAATGTCATCGCCATTTATGCATATTTTACTTATGTATTTATGTGTGTGTGTGTGTGTGTTAGAGGGCACTTTGTGTCCCTGTGAAGGGTCAAGGGTGACTTCTACATATAGTAGAAGCTTAGTAAGTATTTTGTGACAAGAAGAGTAAATCAAAGCGTGGGAAACCAGACCTATGCTTACATTGCTGAATCTGTTTAGGATAACACAGCAGGACACTAAACGTAATGCAAAAGTTAACACAGTGCACTCAGGCTGCAAGATCTGAACAGAACAAGCAGCCAGTGAGAAAATATGAAAAAGACTTCTTTACCTCACTGATCCGCTGCTCCACCTTGAGCCGTAGTACTCTTTCTTCCTTTAGCTGTTTCAGACACTCCTCTAGTTTCTCCTGGTAGGAAGAAAGGAGTAGAGATACAGACAAGTCCCAGTAAGACTCCAGTAACTATTTAGGGAGAGCTAGGAGTCACTGTAATGACAACTTCTACTGCTTGGGTAACTGTTATGTGAATGAGGCTAATGACCAAAATGTATCAAATTAGCACACCCCAATGTTTTCAGTGTAGGTTTTTAGCACTCCATGTATGAAAGCGTCAAAGAACAATTTTTTTTCCCAGCACTATAAAAGGCATAGTCGTATAATAATGACTCAAAAATTGAAATCTAGATCCATAAAAACAAATTCTGTTCTTATTTATGGGGTCCTAACCCAACTTAAGTAACTTCAAACCAAAGTTGCATGTTTTACTTATGTATTTTTGTGTGTGCTTGCACATGTGTGTATCAGAGGGCACTGTGTATCCCTGTGAAGGGCCAAGGGTGACTTCAGGAATCATCCTGGATTGGTTCTACTTCCTTTTGCTTTTATTTGTCAGTTGATTTAATAAGGTTTATACATACACATAACATATACACACACATATATCACACATACACATGCACACAGACACATATTCCTCTAGAGAACCCTATCTAATACACCAAACAAACATAAGGACCTAAATTTGATCCCTGAAACCCACACAAAAATCTGGGCATAGTTATGCATGTAACCTTAGTGAGCAGTACCTACGGCTTGGTGGCCACTAAGTCAGGAGAAACCTTGTGTCAAAAACCTCTACCCCCCCCCCATTCATATCAGGTTGCCACACCCAAGAATTCAATACATCCATATCTACCTAACTCTGCTAGACCTCCCAACAGCTGACCTATCAAAACCTCATCAGAGAAGCCAGACTCTTACAAATATGGTGCCATCCTGAGAGATCAAGTGGGACTGGTACAACTCATGAAGAGATTGCTAACTCAACGATTAGTCCACTGGTGGCCTGATCGTGCCTGAGAGAACCCAGCCTACGTCAGTGCAGGTGCCCTAGGCTGGGCCCACGGATCCACAAACAGGACGGTGGTATGGAGGAAGACTGGTTGGAAAGGAATACCACTGGAGTGGGAAAACAAATTCATTATACACACAAACACAGAGCACTGACACTATCTGACTGTATTATACAAGATATGCCTTGAGTTTACCTTGTGATCATTAGTTCTCCTGAAATCTAATATTTTATCACTCTAAAAGAAAAAAATTGGTGCCGTATTTAATTTCTATCATGTAGTGCCGACACATCCCTCTCTTACCGTGTTCTGGGACAAGGAAACATTCATGGGAGGAGCATGGGGACGGAGGGCAAAACAGAGGCGTCGAGCTTATGGGGTCATCTCGCTGTCCAGCTTCGGTGAAGCATGAGCTACAGCCTGACATGTCTCAGACGCTAGCACTGTACCTGCAGTGCTTCTTGTTTCATTAAGCTGGTTTTCTCGGGCACTTCATGAGCACTTTCTGTAGAATCATCCGCCTCTTCAATTTCTGAGGATGAAGGGCTCTCTACTGTCACTGTCACAGGAAAATTTGACTGCTTAAATGAGACAAAACATACTATTAGCAGATACACAGGGCAGCCATCAAATGATCTTGCCAAAATAATGTACTGTCATTATCTATGAATATCTTCACTACTACTCAGCCGAAAGTATCAGTTACACACTCGCTCTAGCTGTGTCCCCTACAGGATCCTGCCACTCATACATAAATCAATGGAGTTGCCAGGATAAGCATTTTTCCTCAGGTCCTCCTTTATACCGTGGACAAGAAAATTATTCTCCAACATGAGCCACGAAGAGTGTGGAAATAGAATTCTTTGCACAGGTTCATTAACGAACAAAACAATTAAGCTTAACTGTAATTAATAAACATGAGAACAGGTTCTTAAAATTAGTTAATACACATAGCACAGGGGATGCTGACCTACCACATATCTCACCTTTACCCAAACTAGTGTAGCAACAGCGCAATTTGTCAAGTTTCACTAAAACTGGAACACTGTCTGATAGCATATTTCCTTTCCCACCAGTTAAGCTGACTTGGTCAGAACCTATCAACTGAAAGATACTGTTTCTGATCATAGAATTATAAGCATGAGCTGCCCTAAGAGCAAACCTTGCAAGACATGAAAATCTTCAATGCAGAAAGAGAAATTATATATATAAATTTATATATATAAGCTTTTGTTCCTTAAGCAACTGGATTTCGGCTTCAATGCGGAGCAAATTCTTCTTAGTAAAGCTTGTCATTTAGAAAGGCTTGGCTCTGTTGTGGGTGGCACTGACACAATAATTAGAGAACTCTTCCATTGCTTAAAGAGCCTGCAGAACCTTCTTGAACAGCTGTGGGGAGAATCAGCTGTGACACTAAGACTGTGAGGCAGCAGGCCAGGGAATGCCTGTCCTCGAGTGGACATGCACGGCTATTACTTTCTGGCCCTAGCTTTAAAATAAACAAATAAAAAAATTCACTTGAGAGAGAGAGAGACAGACAGACATTGGGAGAGAATGATGCATGCCATAGTGTACAGGTAGCACTCAGAACAACATTCCTTGCGCCATGGGCGCCAGCTACCTGGGATTGAGCTCAGATTTGCAAGCATGCACCTTTCTGACTGAGCTATCTCAATGGCCCTGGCTTCGAAACCTGGAATATGTGTGGAATATCCCCAAAGTAACACATGAAAATAGGACATTTTCCAGTTCCAAATCTTAAATGAGAAATGGTCAAATTGGTGTGTGAGCTGACTTACCACATGCAGCATAGCATCTACGGTGAAACCCCAGGTTTTTGCTAATGTGACACACATTGTGAGTACAGAGAACAACCCAAAAAGCTCTAAGTGGACTTGCTTCAGGCAGAAAATGTGCTTTTACAAATGTGCTCTACTCAGGTTAAGAGAATGACCCTCCACTTTTCCCACTCTAATTTCTACATGTTATAAATGATACATACCTGCAGATGATTAGATATATCACGTGTTTTGATTAATGGAAAACCCCTAAAAGAATATAACAAATTAAGTTATATTTTGATATAGTGTGCCACCAGTTAATACCATGAAATCACGCTTACTAGTACCACATATGCTACCTGTGTACAAGTAACTGAGAGGGGCCAGGAGCTCTGCTAGGAGGAAGGTGAACAGTCTTTAGCAGAACAGCTCTGTATAGGTAACTGAGAAATGTCTACTTCTTAGCGACGGGCAACTCAACTCAGGGCAACAGACTTCTAGTTTACTTTCCTTGACTAATGCTAGCAGTCGATTCTATTTTATAACTTCTCATGACCAGGAGGCTAGAGACAAATACTCCAAGAGTTTATGGAACCATGAATCCATGAATGGCAGCTGACATGGCAGCTTCACCTGTAACCCAGCTCAAAAGACAAAGCAGGAGAGTGAGTTCAAGGACATGCTGGACTTCAGAGACATCCCGTCTCTAAAACAAGCCAGGGGCTGGCAAGATGGCTCAGCAGATAGAAGCGCTTGCCACCCAAGTCTGATGACCTGAATGTGATCTCAGACATGTATCCATGCAAAGATGGGACAAGATAACCTCTCTCTCCATCATTCCATGCCAAGTCATCATACAAATGCATTAGAGTAATAATCAATCATCATAATTGAAAGTTGGGAAGGGCTGATGAGAAGGTGCCTGCTTACAAGGCTAGTGTGACTCTGAAAGACTATGTGACGGAAGGAGAGAATTGACTTCTGAAAACTGTCCTTTGACCTGCCACTCGAGCTACAACATAGATATGTGCTCTCTCATTCTTTCAAATAAACAAAATACTAAAAATACTAAAAAAAGTTGGACCTTGGCCCTGTATAGAAACATAATAGTTCACATCACCACTTAACTTACTTCATAGCCTGCTGGTCTTGGAGCTGCAATACTCCTGCCTGGACAGACATGTGCCACCATGCAACTTAACCTGTACTCACCACCTATTTTGTACTTACCTATCTCTCATGCCCTTCCCCTAACTCCTACATATCCAAATTCTTACTTCTTCTGTCTGCAAGACAAGATTTTACTGAAAGTTCTTCCTACCAGCACAACTAGAGATAATTCTTTGACCTACTCCTACAAAGCTGTATCCTGGACACTTAGCAACTTGAAGCCGTTCTTTTCCTTTCCTTAGGAGACACACTAGACAGTGTCACCCCCCTTTTCATTTCTTATAAAAAGAAATGAAAGTGACTCACCTGTTCCTCTTTGCGCGCTCTGCAGTACGCCATGGCAAGAACCCAGACACTCCTGGGGGTGGAGGTTCGGAAGCATATTCTTTACTGACACTGCGCTTTCTTCCGTTACTTGAAGGTTTCTTTGTAGCTAATCCTATATTGAAAAAAACTGTTAAAAAGAAAACCAAGATTCATTAAAGGCCTGGAGTTATCATGTGCACACTCCTAACAGAACATACACAGACAATTCATGGTGACATCCAGAACATCTTAACATGAGACTGATTTATAAATTTGCTTTTAAAGAGGGGGTCTTCCCCATGTATCCCTGACTGCACTTGAACTCCTGATCCTCCTGCCTTTGCTTCTTTAGTTCTAGGATGACAGAAAGATGAAAAGTTGCTGAGTGGTGAGTTAATGCCGCCCTCTAACTTTTATTACTTTCAACCTTCATTTGATTTTAGAAGAAAACAGGACAAAAAGTTCTCTGGCCTTATGTGCAAGCCATGGCATACATAGCCTGTTGTCTTCATCTCTCTCTCAGAATACATTAAAATTTTTTTAGAAAGCAAGGTCTAGGGCTGGAGAGATGGCTCAGGGATTAGGACGCTGCCTCACAAGCTGATGGTTCCTGAGTTCAGATCCCAGGTTCTATGTAAAATCACCAGGGGGAAACAACAGCTTGCACTTCCAGTCCTGGTGGGCAGAGCCTGGGAAATCCCAGAGGGGAGCAAAAAGGAGGTCGAAGCAATCCAGGATGATTCCTGAAATCACCCTTGGCCCTGTACAGGGACACAATATTCTATGATATACCACACATACAAAATAAGTTTTGAAAAAAGGTGATGCCTACATATTAATACCTTATTATACCAAATCATACGTTAAAATTCACATTTAAGTACTTGTCTCATTACTGAGAATAATGCATGCTTTTTGAAGCAGGTATATTTTCTCTTAGTATAACAGTTCCAGACCAGCTTTAGCAAGATCTTATCTACCCCCCACAAAACCAAAAATAGAAATAAGATTTGTATCTCTCAAGTCTATTTTACTATGCAAATTCTATTTTTGCAGCATTAAGATGTCATTTAAAATAAAGCACATGTATTTCATAGTGTGACTATTTTATATAGTGTAACTAGCTAAAGATCCTCATGTGGTCCTAGCTGTCTTTGTGCATATGTTTCTGTGATTATTAGATATGTACTCTGGTTTTCTGCAAGGCAAGGTCTCCTGTGTTCTAGGCTGGTCTTGACTCTCCTATGCAGCTGAAGATAACCATGAACTCTTGCTCCTTCTGTCACGACTCCAGAGTGCTCACTGTTTTGTAAGTAGTGACCTTCATGGGGAATCTATCCTGTGTGTGGTCATGTACGTAAGTTATTTCCTTGTCTTTCACAAAAAAAGTTAGTTAACACTTTTTTTATTATTTATTCAATTTGTGTGTGTGTGTGTGTGTGTAGAACCACGGACGAATTCGGGAACCACCATGGACCGCCTCCACCTCCTTGTTTACTCTGCCCAGGGATTCACAGGCTCCGCCTACCAGAACCAGAAACGCAGGCCGCCCCACGCTTCTGCCCGGCGTCTATACGTGGGGTCTAGGATCCGAACTCAGGACCTTCCGCCTGCAAGGCAGAGGCTTAACCCCTGAGCCACCTCTCAGGCCCCAGTTAACACATTTTTAATTAGAATTGGAGAATTGTACACACATCTTGGTAAAAGATGAAAAACTTATATGCAAGTCCTTAAATTCTTTCTACATACACTTTCAATGTGACTATAACACAATTAGCATAACAGTCGAGCCTTGTTCTCACTGAATTCTACACAGTCAAGACACTGACCTCGGAATCCTTCTGCCTGATTTTTTTTTTCTTCTTCTGCCTGATTTTGATTATCTGTCTCCAAATAACTGAAGCAATACCAAAAAAGTCTCCCAAATAAAATCATTCATAAAATAGCTAAGTGAGCCTGTAGATTAGTTATAGTTCTGCTTTTGTTAATACACTAAGAAACGAACTTTTAACTTTATACTGTATAATGCTTTGTTACATATCACTTTAAATTTACAGAACTCCCAATTTTTTAGGCATATCAAATATATTACTTCATTTTACAATATCAAACAACTGAAATACTTTTAAGGATACTTTACTCATTATACAAGTAGCATTATATCAAAAATTTCAATGTGTACACTATTTGATCAACTGTTAAAATACCACTGTTCTCAATAAAAATTGATAAATCTGACATAATAAACACTTAGCTACTACTTAGCATATTTACTATTTACTACAAATAAATTGTTTAATAGAAAATAAAAACTAATCTCTTAAGAAAACCAGAAATTTCATTTAAACAGATGTCTTTGGTAAGATCTTAAAAAAACTGATATTTAAAATACTAGTCTGTGAACTGTATGAAACCTTACAAATGCAGTAAGAACCATAACTGTGAATCATGTAAATGTAACAGACATGAAAGAAAAGACAAATTATATTTCAGCTAAGTAAAATTTTGTTTGTAGACAACAACAGAAACTATAAATACTATTTGGCAGGATGCTGAAAAGGAAGTAGGTATTTCAATATATTTTCACTTTGTTAATATAGCTTTATAAAGCCTACATTAAAATCAAACATTTTTATGTTGAAATAGAACAAAAAACTTCCACACTAGTCATTTCTAACTGTACACACTCTATATTATGTCAAACAACTAATTTTTCACAAGTTCAGGTGGCTTTCACATAATACATTGTTAATAGCTCAGTGATCTTGATGTAGCTGATTTATAAATCGCCTCTAACATTTTTCTAGGAAGTTGGTTGGCAGATAAAATCACTAGAGACTAATTTCTTTTGTATTGGTCCTTATAGTTTTATTGTTTAAAATCCAAAGTTATAGGGGAAAACCCACTTCATATTAGATTTGCATTAATTTATTTTATTGTTATTCTTATCACACAAAAACGCTATGTGTGCTAAAGCTAATGTATTTCAGGGCGGGAACACAGCTCACTTGTTGAATACCTGACTAGCACGCATGAAGCCCTGGATCCACTCCCAGCTGGGTCAACTAGGTCTACTGACTGGGCCTTTAATAGTCTTGTCTGACCATTGTTTTATAAAATATAAATCTAAACATTGAAGGAAGGTGTGATTCAGTCACTTACATAAGACTCTGCAAGGAAAGAAAAGGGAAATGGGAAAAATGGAATGGGCAAGACATTTTATTTCTTATAGCTTTAGAAAAAGGTAACTTCATTTTAACAGATAACTGGGGTCTGACTAGATGACTTAAGTGGGTAAAGGTGCTTGCCACCGAGTATGGTGACCTGAGTTTAATTCCCAGAATGAGGAATGTGGCTCAGCAGTAGAGTACTTCCCTATAATACTTGAGGCTTTGGGTTCAATTCCCTGCATAGCAGGGGGAGACGGAGTGGGGGTGGGGTGAGGTGGGGTTACTTCAAAATACTGCTCAAATTGTCACCAAAGGTCATTCCAAATTTCAATTGCAAAGCCTAAGAAGCAATCACTAATTCTGAAACAATCAAAAATGATAAGCATTTTTATGAAAAAAAAAAAACAAAAAACAAAAAACAAAAAAACAATAAAGGCAGTCTTTTTTTTTTAAAGACATGGTCTAACCCTGTCTGGCCTTGAACTCTGTGTACGGTTGAGGATATAGCCTTGAACTTCTAATCTTCCTGCTATTATATCCAGTTTACACAGTAAGAGGGATAAACCCAAGGCTCGGCATGCCGTATGTCAGGCAAGCACTTACTGCATTAACTCAGTTATGTACCAGCCCCAAAGGTAGTTATAATTAAAGAAGTAAAACAAAAGAGCACTAACATTCCTTTCCTAGTGATTCCGTTACCATTTCTACATTCTATACATTCTCATAATCTGTATATTATTCTAATGTTCATATAATATGCTATGGTCAAATATTGGTTGCTACTGCTGAGAAAAGACAGATTAGTATTTGTTAATATTAACAAATTAGACAACAGATGTCTTAGTGTCACTAAGAAGCCAAGAAGGAAGTTACCGATCCTAACAGTAGCTTTTCCTTTCCGACTACATCCTAGTATTATGGTTCTCTTTTTCTGCTTAGCAGCTTTGGGCGGTTCTCTCACTGACGGAGAAGTTATCCACTGGTACTGAAAAGAGACACAGGTGATTTCAGTTACAATAATACATGGGGGGATTTGACCTTAACTGTAAATTATTAAGATAGTCGATGTCAATAACATTCTCAATATTCAGTTCTCAGAACTCAAATTAAAGAATCACATAATATCAACTAATAATATATTAAGAAAAGAAAAGCCACCTGATTTGAATGAAAACTCAAGATGACAGAAAAGGCAATTTTAGTAAAAGTAGAAGAAAACTAGTAGTTAAAAGAAATTCTTTCTAGATGATTAAAATGTATTATACCTCTGACTTAGCACTCCTTCCGTTCTGGAGAACTTTTTTGATAACTGCTTTCATCATAGAATGATCTAAAGTAAAATGAAAATTTAAATTGTTGTAACTGGTTTCCAGTGAGTGACTATTCTTTTCCTAAAAACAAAGGCCAACTAACTAGCTTTTTTTCCCATGAACTCTACACTGCGCGATTACTAATACGTACTTACTTCTGTGGTTGAATAGACTACCTCCTTCCTCATAAGCGCCAGCACAAAGTTGAACACCTTGCACACTACCCCTCATGGCCACTACTGTGGCAGCAGTAAAGATGAAATCTGAACACAGGCAGGACCTGAATTAGCTTTGGAAACCTTGGGATAGAAAGTGTCCAACACTCACTACTGATACCGTCAAAACAAAGTTGCGATACGGTGGGTGTCAGAGCTACCCCTTCGCTAGCGTCTTTACTATTCCTATTTGAAAAAAAAAGACTACTTCTTTCATACCCATCCAAACCCTCTGCTTGTCTTAGTTACGCCTTGTTTCAAGAACCTTTTTCCACCCTGAGCTACACCATCACTTGGACTTGGACCACTGTGGCCACTTCCTAATCTATCCATTTCTCTTCTCCCTGGACACACTCTAATCTCCCAGTCAAGACCGGCTGACTTAACTACTTAGATTATGGCTTTTCCCACTCAAAGCCTTCTATGGTATGATTAGTCTCTGCTATCAAAAGCTGCAAAGTGGGTCTCTGGCAAACCTCTAGATTGTTTTCATGGCTTCTTTGGTTAGAGGAAGACTTGCCTGCTGTAGGTGTGATGTCACCATCCTCTGGGCTGTACAAGAAAGCAGCTGTGCACTGGCAGGATGGCCACCGTGCATGGGTTCTTCCCTCTGCTACTACTTTTGGATGTGTTGTGGACAGTCCTTTGGCTCCTACTGTATGACTCCACTGCAATAAACTGACTTGGGGATGGGATAAAACTTGTTCTTTAAAGTTGTTTTGCCAGGTATTTATGGTGATAGAGTTAAGAAATTGAAAAGTATGGCTGTTTTGCTCACTTGGGACAGCTTGTGTTCTTACCCTGGCCTTCAAGACCTTACATTTCAAGCTTTGTGCTCCTCGCTCTGGATGAGCTCACCAACACAGGGCTGCTCTACTCTCCACTGAGCTCTCTGGCATTCTCCAGGGACGCCACCTTTCTTCTCCCCTGGTACCTCAGATGCATTTCCCACTGTCTGAGGGACCGCGCTCACATGTCTACTCATCTGCACTCCCTCCCAGGATGAGAAGCTGCAGGGGGCAAGACTGACTAGCTGGGTCTGCTAATATTTAGCAGTTGAGCCAGTGCTGGACATACATTTCAAGAATTATTTTCAAATTAGTAAATAACATGTTTTTCCCAAGAATTCAGAGGCTTTGTAAAGAAATGATTATGATGTAATCTGCCTCATAATTCGAGTTCACTTATACTAGCTAAGAAGAAAAAATTTAGAAATACAGCTCATTACAATCAATAAATTAGCTGCTAAACACAAAGAATTATTACAAGATTAGTAAGGCATACAATTAAGAAAATAAATTTAAAAAATTGTTGATAAATGAGCAAATTCATTTTGTTCTATTCGTTAACTATTTTTTCAAAACATGTTGACAGGCCAGCTGAGTGGCTAATGGCGCATGCTGCAAAGGCACGAGGCAACCCGAGTTCAATCCACAGAACTCAAGTAAAGTCGAGAAGAGAAATGCATCCACGCAGCTGTCTTCTGACCCAATGCCCGCAGTATGGCACGCGTGCCCTCTGCATACATCATGAACAACCTCCTGCAAATGGCTGGACGGTGCAGACCTACCGACGAGTGGGTTTCTCCTTATGTCCAGAACCACCAGCGTACTATTGGTCTCCAGGGCCTCCAGCAAAGCCTTGGCTCCCTCACTGGTGAGGCCACACTGCTGCAGGTCGAGCGCTGTTGATGAAAGACAACAGTGACCGCCGACACTACAGTTTAGCATTCAGACAACTCTCATCCATGCCTGGGACATTCCAGAATGAGACTAGTCAGAGCAGTGCAATCTGAGGTGTTGAAGAAATAAAAGCAGAAAACATATGCAAACACAAAATTTAAAAAAAGTGCTTTTATCCTACTCACCATCCTTCACTGATTTACTTTATGCACCTGTGTATGGAGTATGTGCGTGCACATATTTGCACTCATGTGTGTTTGAATGTGGGTCTACTCAACATAAAACTGAAGAGTTGAAAAGTAACTTTATATATGAGAGGGAAAATCACAGAATGAATTAATTCACAATCCTACATTACAAGTGAATCTCAGAAAATTACTTAACAGAGGAGTAAAAGAAATGAAAGAACTGTTAGCTTTAGAATAAAAAGACAAAGCCATGTAACGGGCTGGAAACAACCCAAAGAGTGTGTGAATAAAGATCCATTTTAAAAGTCTAGAAGAGAACGGTGCAGCTGTCTCAATCCCAGGTCCGTACCTCAAGAAACTCAGAATCAGCAGCAGCACACCACAGAACTGCCTACAGGGCTGTTTCTTCGACACCATTCATAACAACCCAGTTAAGGAAGGACGAGCCTAGGGCTCAAGTACAGATTAATAAACAAGAAAAAG
The DNA here is from genome assembly GCA_023101885.1 of Typhlomys cinereus. Classification (NCBI taxonomy): domain Eukaryota; kingdom Metazoa; phylum Chordata; class Mammalia; order Rodentia; family Platacanthomyidae; genus Typhlomys; species Typhlomys cinereus. The sequence continues at coordinate 5,808,504 of JALPQD010000082.1, forward strand.
GTGACATATACACACAATAAAGCTTTATTTAGCCATATAGAAGAAGTAAGTTTGGCACTGAAGGGAAATGCACGGATGCAAAAATCATCACATTAACAAAAGGCAAATTCAGAAAAACAAATATTACATTGCCTTTCACATGCACGGTCTAGATTTAAAAAGATGAAGCCCAGAAAACATGAAGTAGCAAGGAAAGTTTCTGGGAAGAGACCAGGGCCAGTGGTGGCAGAGGGCACAAGACAGAGTACCACGGTGTGTGGCTCAGTACATGCTGCATATATAAATGGACCACAGCAAAACCAATGGGGGAAGATTAGACAGAATCTCACGTAGCCCAGGATAGCCTCAAACTCCTCGTGTAGCTGAGGACAACTATAAATTACTAATTTTCCTGTCCCCATCATTTGAGATTTGAGGCATTCACTCACCACCACACCCAGCTAAAAACTCTCTATTTGAAAAAGAAGGGGGTGGGGGGAAGGGAGGGAATGAGAGAATAAGTACATGTGCCAGAACTAAAGAAGGCCAAAGGACAACTTTTGGAAGTTGGTTCTCTTCTCCTACTATGTGGCTTTTGGGGATGGAACTCGAGCCCACAGGTTTCACAAATCTCTTTATTCACATCTTTAAAGTATATTACGAATAAAATGACAGTCCAAAAAAAAAATATGCCAGCATCCTGACTCAGGTCTTCCTAAGTCCCAAGAACTGTGAGAAATGTTTACTGCTTAAGATGTGTGGCTTTCGGGACCTCTAACAGCTCACACCACAGCACCTCATCACAGAAAAATAGGGTGACGGCCAATGAGGTGACTCAGCAGGTAAAGACACAGCCATACAACCTGATGACTTGAGTTTGATCCCCAGAACCCACATAATGGAAGGAGAGAACCAACTATGGAAAACTGACCTCCACGTGTCCAGTATGCACACGCATGTGTATATAAGCAAAAAAAAAAAAAAAAAAAATAATAATAATAATAAAGAAATAGAATAGGGGAAGGAGGGTGGGAAAAAAACTGGATATAACCAACTAAACAAATTAATAATGGCCAGTAAATTTCATTAGTAAGTCAAATGAAGTCAAACTATAGCAATGAAATATAACTTTTTCTCTGTAAGAATAGGTCAAGATCATGAAAGATAGACATTAAAAATATGCATAAAGATCTGGTGGTGTGTCATGGTTTGAAATGTGAGTTGTTTCCAAATCTTTAGTTGTTTGGAAGAGTCATGGCACCTTTAAGAGTTGGAGTCTTGCTGGAGGAAGGCAGTCACGGGGGTGACCTTGAGGTTAATTAATCCCACCCTACTTCCAGAAGAAGTCTGCTCTTGCAATTGCAGTTTTTAAGCTCTCAGCCTCTTCAATGTGACTTAGGCTGTCTCCAATTTCGTCCAGTTCTTTCTACCATGAGAGACTGCACCTCTTCTCTGGAACGGTAAGCTCAATCAATCTCCCGTCCTTCCTTAAGTTGTTTGACTTTCAGTGGTGTTTCACAGCAACAGAAAAGAGTTAACTGGTACACGGTGCTAAAGATGGCACCCATGAGGGCACACGTGCCAGCTGGGCAAGGCCTCTATGAGCTGTGCAACCCCAAGATTTACATGATTTAAAATCCAGCAGCTCAAAGAACATGGCTGGAAGAAACAACCAGAGGGGGCAAGGAGTCTACCCTAGTAGTTTCTAAGAGGGAATCATGGGGAATGACGGAGTCATGTGAGGAGTGGGTGACACAAGTGTACTGTGCTCTCACACAAAGAGAACTCTGAATAGGCACTACAGATGATGTAGAGGTACAAACTCACCAATTTAAGATGCTCATGCTATACCAACTGAACAGTTACAAGATTTAAACACTGGCACTTCATAAATATAAAATTAAAATCATACTCATATTCAATATTTATATGAAAAACATTTTGGTAAAGTTTCAAGCTGTAAAATGAACACAACTCTGTTTATAGGTTTGTGGATCCCCATGAACTATTAGCGTGGACTCTAAAATGGCAGTGATTCTGGAGGGTGGTCTGATAGCCTGTATCAGCTGTCTCTGTGTGACATTAAAGTCATTCCACTCTGAGCAATGCACAAATAACTCCAAAGGACATGGAGTTGTGAATCCAAAATAGTCACTACAGTCACTTGTCTTGGAGGAAAGTACAAACAGTCCACATGGAAAACAGAAGCAGGGAATTAAACTCTTGTGCATCAACAATGCAGTTCTATAAGGCTCACCATTAAATTAATATAGCAGGGAACAAAACAGTAAGTACACTACAACTATTCCTGGAAATCTCTTAAGCACACACGTATATACCCTAATTTTTTTTTTCTTTAAAAGGCTGAAAATACAGTGCCAAAATGAACAGTGTTTATTTTTGGGTGTTTTTATTAGAGGTCATATTGTATTCTATGAAAAAATGTGTGACTTTTATAAGTGATTGCAAGCACAATAAAAGTAACTCAAAGACTTTTAAAAATATTTTATGATGACCGTTATGATGGCAAAAACTAAGCATAATTAATATTCCACAATCTCTAACTTTCAAAGCTCACTAACTTACCTCGAAGCCATAAATCCTCACTGAGAGAATCTGCAAGCGCACATGCACCTAGGTCACCAATGAGCGTGTTGCGATTCAGAGTGATGCGCCGTAAGCCAGCCATACAGTCCAGATCAGGTCTCCTGTAGCGAAGACTCTCTGCCCAGATCTCTTCATGCCGTCTCATGGTCTGATACTTCAAAGATGTAACAGCATGAACTGTAGACACTTGGGCAAGAAAACAGGAAACCTAAAAGGAAGCTAGGTATGGCTGCTTGTTTATACACACCCACACACCTGCACGTACACGTGCCAGGAAAGTCAGCCTGCAGGGTCCAGTGACCCAGACTGTCTGCCACGGACTGATTTTGAGAATACCTGTTGCCAACTAGTTATGCAGTTGTCAGTGAACTTAGTGCTCTGCCAGTGGACAGCCCCGGCCCAATAGACTGTCTGTCACCTCTCATTTCAATGATCCCAAGACAAATACAGAGGCTCTAGTAGTTTCTTCTAAACCTACCAAATCTCACTTACCTTTTAGGATACACATAACATCTTTAGAGTCCCGGAATAGGTAAGGTCAATTTAATATTTGACCATAGTATAATTCTTAGCATTATAACTACTTCTTTATATTCATCAGGTTTGGCAATAGGAAACACTTATTTTAAGAGAAAAAGAACTTAAATATTTGAAAAAAAAAATCAAAGCACCTAAGACACGATGCTTAAGAATAACAGTGTAATGATTTGGCAAGATGTCGGCGGTGAAAGGGCGTTTCTGCCCCCCACAAACCTGACAAACTAAGTATCATCTCTGGAACCCATGTAGAGATGGAAGGAGAGAACCGATTCCACAAAGTTGTCCTCTGACCCCCACACAGCTGTGTGCAGCATGCATATATCCATGCACCCCCACTCATTACAACTTTCTTAAAAAAATTACAATTAAAAGCAACAAGAAGGAACTATAGCAAACAGTTCCAGTGCTGCTTCTGTGCCAGTAACTATTTTAGGCAAATCAGCATATCTAACCCTCAGAATGACCAAGTAGGTTTTTCTTATACTGATTTTACTGAGAGAGATAAAGCAACTTGTCCAGTCACATTAAATGAGCCAGGATTTCACTCTAGGTGAAACCTGACTTCAGACCCCACACTTTCAACAGGCCTAGTGGCACACACCACAATCCCCATGACTCAAGATGAAGTATCTGGAGACAGAAAGAGTTCAAGGCCAGCAGGGGCTACAGGAAACCATTGCTTCATTTGAACTAAGTACTAATGCTTCATTTGCATTAAGTACTTGGTAGGACAGATGAATGAAGTCACCTTATCTAATAAGGTAAGCAAAGCCAGACAGACACAGACACACACTTTAATGCAAGGTCTTAAAGCAGTGCTCTAATTTAAAGATCAAAAGGGGGGGCTTTAAGCTACACCCACACTGTCCTGCCTAAAACCTGAGTCTGCCTTGAAACCTTTACATTACTCAACAGGAAACACTTTTGTATAGTTTGTACCTGGTCTTCAAGTCCTGCGCTTGCTAAGTAAATAAAGGTCTAAGGAGGGAGTAATATTCTGGGCTTCTGTCTTGGTCACTGAGCTAGGTGAACAGCCTCCTGGCACACCACTTTTCTAAACCCTCAGACTGTTGTGTGTCAGTGATACCTACCCAAGTGCTGTGGACGCAGCACACGACAACTTAATGAAAGAGAACATGTCTCAGAATACAAGTCGGAAGGCAGTTGGGGACATAACACAGTGGTAGAGCATATGCCATCATTTGTGAGACGCTAGGGAAGTTTGGTAGGTTCAGTCCCCAGCACTGGGGTGAGGAAAGGGTAGAAGGGACGATGGACCACAAATCAAACTAAATTCCTATCGGAAAACTGAGAGAGAGAGAGAGAAAGAAAGAAAGAGAGAGGGAGGGAGGGAGACAGCGAGACTGACCGACTTTATTTACAAAAACAGGTGATTGATTGAACCATCAACCTATAACCAAGAGTCAGGTAAGCAGGATCGTCTATAACAGCAGCACCAAGGACGCTGCAGGCGAAGGACTGGAGAGTCCTACGGGCTGCAGTGCGTCCAAGAATGGCCTGGGTTATGAGACAGTATCTTGTCTCAACTCCACAGCACACACATACACAAGGTAAGCACCCAAAAAAGGGTTTCAAGTCAAATTGTTTACCAACTTTATGTCTAATGTAGTCGTCATAACAACTATAAAGTTAAGGAATCATCATTTTTTACATCATTATGAAATGTTATGTAGTGATTTTTATTATTTTATAAATCAAGCAGTTAACATGTGTCATCTAGGTAACTTAAAGGCTGTATATAAAGCTTCTTTTGGTGCTACGACTAACATTTCAATAACTCAAAAAGAATTATTCATAAAGCATTATACTTCAAATTTCATATTTCTAACTACTTGTCACATTCACGCAGTGAAACTAAAATTGCCAGTAGTCATATGGTCTAGGACAAAAATAACTTATCACATGTCACGAGTATTAATGTTTCAAGCACACAACACATTTTCATAAAATGTGAACATAAGTCACCTTTAAGATCTTGGCCATATAATCAGCTCCCTGCCAGGTCAGATTGCATCCTGTGAAGTTTACTGTCTTAAGAGTGGTAGAGTTCTTTATACCTTGGGATACAACTAAAAGGAAAAGAAAACATGCAATAAGAGCAAGAGCTTAATCAGGCTAGTTAATTGTGATTTACTTTTTTTGTGTGTGGTTCTATATTGAAACTGGTAGACTGATATAATATAAAATATTTTATTTTACTTGACTGGTTTAATCATATTAAGTTGTTTTGAATACTTTGAATATTGCACATTTATTTCCACCAAGTAGAATATTATATTTATCTTTGGAGCCATTTGAAAAAAAAAAACAAGTATAACTTTTTATTTTGACTTTCAGTGACATACTGTGATTTCAATTACCAATCAACAGTTAAAGTATATACTATAAACTCAGAATTTCATTAGATGCCATATCAGAATACCTAATACATCACAGTAATAGAAAGACTAATGATGGCAAACTGTTTGTCAAATTGAAACATGGGCTACCTTCCTCTTCCAAGCCCAAGATTCCACACAAAACTCAAATTCTTTAGAACTCCAACCAAGAGCTACCAGTAAGTACTTCCAAGCTCCTCCCTGGTGAGTCTGCTCTGCACTGTCTACACACTCTAAACAAATTTTCTATTTTAGCACATACCACAGTACATTAACTTACAGCACAGATGTGTTACCTAGAGAAAATGAGGACTTATTTTTCTCTTCATACCTGTGCTATATTGCCCTTACTTTAAATAGTTCTTAAAGGAAAAAACATCTGAGAGAGAAAACACGCACACACATACAACCAAACACTATATAAACAATGATTGGATATGTGGCTCAGCACCATCTTAGGCAGTATTCTGAGAGTACACAGCATGAAAAGCCGTCAGTCAAGGCAGAAGCTTGCATGGACCCAGGTTGAAGAGGCACAGGAGGCAGCCCAGGCAGAGGCAGCAGCCAAAAAAGGGTGACAGGAATTAACAGACATGTAGGTAAGCATAAGGCCAGCGTGACAGGACAAGTAACAAATGACTTGAACTCACTTTCTAAGCCTTGGTCTCCAATTGGACAATTTGCAAGAGACAGGTGCACCAAAGAGGCAGATTTATTCAATCCCTTCATAGGGGAGAAAAGTCAAAAGTGTATTGAGTAAAGTTTTCCTCAAAGTTGGCTACAAAGTCTGCAGACACTTTGATAAAGGAGACTTACCTTTGTTAAAATAGTCAAATCTCTCTCTCTCAGAACTAGTCCATTTAGCTCCAGATTCCGCAGCACACTTGATACACTTAAGCAGCCTTTAAGAGCTTTGCATAACTGGAAGCTCACATCTTTGGATCTTATTGCAGGAACATGACTTCTACAGACACTATTTATGTCAGAGCCTAAAACAAATTTATTGCAAAAATTATTTCAATTACACAGTTTATAATCATTAAGCAGCTCTCCGTACAAATGTACAGAAATGAATCCAGTTCTCAAAGAGAGACACGAGCGTGCTAAAGGGACCTGGTGGGTTATAAACAACTAAAGCTATGAGGTGAAAGAGGGACATAGTGAGGGCTGGGATTTGGGAGAATGGGAGATATGATAAAGATGTACTGCATACATGTATGAAATTATCAAAGAATAAATTTTAAACGAAAGGCACATGAGAACTCAAAGACACTAGACACAAACCACACACAGAGATTGTAAAGGCAAGGAAGCCATACCTAAAAAAAAAACAAAATAAAACCCTGAAGTTACAGAAAGAGAAAAGGGTAGGAGTGAGAATGGATCCACAAAGGAATCCAAGTCTGACACCTACCGGACAGCGTGAATATTTCAGGTGAATATTCCCCAGTGATGAGGAACAGGGATGCCTGGCAGATTAGAAAAATACGTTCCATCATGGGAGAATTAGATGAAGGGAGTGAGAGAGAGGCACCCGACTCTCACAGATTAGCAGAATCACCCCTTCCAAGAGGCTTGGCCAAGCGCAGCTCAGATTTTAGGGCCACTGTAAGCAAGAACACAAGCTATGTGGCCAGTATATACTGCTTCTGTGGGACTGAGTCACTTTAAACTTTATTCAAAAAAGACCACCTGAAACAAGACCAAGTTTGATGGCAACAAAATTAACTAGGAGCTTCTGCAATAGTACAGACAAAACAAATAAGAAAAACAGGCAGCATGTACGAAGTTCAAATCCACAGCCTAGACCGAATGGATGGAAAAGACAGGAGAGGCAGCCAAGAACATCACAAGAGAAATGGTCTGGGAAATTTTTTGGATGTTCAAAGTATTTTTCTAGTGAATAGTTATCCGTGCTTCCCTCCATCTCCTCTCCCTCCCATCTTCCCCTTTCCTTTCATCAATCCAATCTACTCCCTCCTGCCTATCTGCTTCTATAGACCCCAAGGTTCCCTCTGGTTTGTCTACTCTTGTAGGGCATTCAGGCCTCTGGTATTCCAACTTGCCTCTCTTCTTTGGGCCACCCCACTGATAGGAATATTTATTTCCCTTCACTCATCTAGCTTTAGTCCCCAAGGTTTCCACTGTATGTTCTTATCTCTCTTGAGTTTCTTGATAGCCTATGGGGGCATGTTGATACGTCAGTCATGCAGCTCTGGTAAGGACAAGTCTCACTGTAGTGAGTTCCTAGATGCACCAGTCCTGCCTTGAATGGAATGTCTTGTCCAACCACGGTATGTCCACCTTTAGGTACTTACAATCTCACCGCCCCCTCTTCCATGAGGTGGAAATTTTTCTTCCAGTTAAAACATTAAGCAAGATCAAGTGTTATTTGTAAGGCCTCTCATCTTCCTTTTGGCTTCAGTCACTACTATGGTAGTCAAGTTGTTCAGAGATACAGAACACATCCAGTGTGGGCAGGGAGAGTGACAAATGGTCTCTACAGAAGACATATGGATGGTGCTTTTCTGCTACTAGTACCCATGATTAGCGGCCAGGTTTCTCAAATAACAATCACTGGTCCCTAGATATCACCTTTCCTCTCAGTTGGCTACTTGCCAACACACCTAGCCTGCTTTAAACCAAAAGCCCGCTGTTTTGTCATAACAGCTTGAGCTGTACAGAAATATGAATATCAGTCTACTAGCCATGTTGTTGCTGGAAATGACTGTCCCAATGTTGCAGAGTTCTTATATTCCTTATTATTTTATCCAATCGTGTGTGTGTGTATGTGTGCATGTGTATGTGTGTATGTGTAGAACCACGGGCGAATTCAGGAACCACCATGGACACCTCCACCTCCTCCTTGTTTACTCTGCCCGGGATTCACAGGCTCCACCCTAGCAGGACCACAAACGCAGGCTGCCCCTGTTTCCGCCAGTCATCTATAAGTGGGGTCTAGGATCTGAACTCAGGACCTTCTGCCTGCAAGGCAGAGGCTTAACCCCTGAGCCACCTCTCCAGCCCCAGCAAGTGTATTTTTAAACAATTTTAATGCCTTTCGTATTTTTATTTATTTATTTTTATTTCAGCTCATACAAACTTATTAGGTACACCAGTTCCCTCCCTTCCTCCTCCCCCCCCCCCCGTACCCCCTGCTCCCCCTCCCCACCCCTCTCCCTCCCCATCCCCCAGTGCCTCCCGCCCCAATTCCCAGAGAGTCCTTTCTTGTGCATGTCTGATTTTCCTCTGGGTCCTCCTCTCGGATGACGTACAAGGACCCAGTGGCCTTTCCCTGAACCCTTTCCCGTGTTCCCCTTAGGTATAGGAATACTGCTGTGGCTGCCAATCCTTTGCCTCCAAGGATCTTGGTGCCTTTAGCAGATGCTAGACTTTGTGAGGTCAACAGTGTGTTGGACAATGCGCAGGGCATGCAAAGTCCAATTATGATTGCTTCAGCCCTAACTAGTATAGAGTATCTTACATATCATTGCTCCTCCCATCCTTTTGCTCTTACACTCTTACCGCCCCCTCTTCCGCAAATTTCCCTGAGCTTCAAGATGGGGAGAGATTAAGCTGTTTAATGCCTTTCATATTAAGCTTGAAAATTGTAGTTCAAAGGCACCACGCCTCTGAAGTTCATACTCTAGGCTGCCTGCAATACCTGTGTTTCTTCATGTTAATTCTTAAAGAAATTAGCAAAAAAGAAAAAAAGAGAAAAAGCTATAAAAAAACAAGTAGGAGATAAAACTTTTTGTTGCTTTGCATATGTATGGGAATACAGACTTAGAGGTTAGAAATAAATTTAAGTGCGGGGAATTTGCAAAATCATAATCTACAGATAATTAGAATCGACTATACAGTTTTTGTGACCAGTTTAGGCTAGATTTATAATACACATAGTTAAAAATCAGAAGGGCTGAGATAAATTGATTCCTAATCCCTTGCTTCTGTAGCAGGAAAATGCAAAAGGTCACAATGGAACAGGTCCCAGTCTATGCTGTGACCTGTCGGGATGTCCACCCTAAGGATGACTGTAGCCCCCAACTCCTCGGTGCATGGCTCACCTCCCCACCGGGCTCACAAAGGAACCAGTCACCGCCCCCCCACCACGCACAAAGGGACCGCTCTCCCACCCCCGAGTTTCCGGAGGGGGGCAGCTTCCCCTGCCTCAGAGCGCACAGAAAAATCGCTCCCCTCCCAGAGGCGCGCTTCCCCCTCCCCAAGGCACCCCGGGCTGCTACTCCAACCCCAGGGCGCGCTCCCCTTCCCTCCCCTCCCCAGGGCGCGCTCCCCTTCCCTCCCCTCCCCAGGGCGCGCTCCCCTCCCCTCCCCTCCCCAGGGCGCGCTCCCTTCCCCCTCCCCTCCCCTCCCCAGGGCGCGCTCCCCTCGCCAGGACCCCCTTCCCCCGCTCACCCGTCTCCACGAGCCACGGCTGGAAGGAGCTGCGGACGGCGACCAGCGGCAGGTCCTTGTTGGCCCGCAGCGTGCCGAGCAGCGGCGTCCAGTCGGCCCCACGGAGGCGGTCGGCGTTGAAGTCCAGCACGCCCTCCCGCAGGCAGGCGCGCACGGAGGGCAGCGGCACCGAGTCCTGCAGCGCGCACAGGTACTCGTAGTGCGAGAAGAAGTCGGCCGCGCTGTCGCGGCGCAGCTTCACCGAGTCGATCATGGCGCGGTCGGGGCGACCACCGCACTGCGCCGGGCGCAGGCGCGGGCCGCGCGCCAGGCCTGCCGCTCCGCGCCGCTTCCCGCGCCGCCTCCCGCCGCAGCGCCCGGCCGTTGGCGCCTCTTCCCGCCCGGCGCCCGGCTGCGGTTCAAGCGGCCGGAGGATTCCCGCGGGGCGGCGCGCGCAGTACGTCTGCGCGCTGTGCGTCAGCACGCACGCCACGCCCCTGAAGGCGGAGCCGCCGGCTGGGCAGGAGGACCAGAGAGAGGCCCGCGGCTTTCTAAGGGAGTCCAGGGCTCCCGCGAAGCAGGAGCAGGTGTCGGAGCAGGATCTCAGGAATTTGCAGGGGGAGCATTTAGATAAGAATTTACCCAGATCCACAGCCAGTGAAGGGACTCGTTTTGTTTCCTGGCTTTGCCTTGGAGCAGATAAACTTGGAATTTAGCTCAGTGGTAATTTTCAGTTGCTATTGTTTTCAATGTTAGTTATACAGGTATATTGGGGAGTGGTTCCTCTATCACAGAGAGGTCATTTAGCAAATTAATTTCTTAAAACCATTTTTTCTGTGCGTGCGTGTGTGTATATATAAGAAGGCACCGCATGTGTCCCTGTGAGGAATTCATCCGGGATTGTCTACCTCCGAATTGCTTTGCTCTGTGGTTTCTCAAGCTCCACCATCCAGGACCAGACGTGCAGGCTACTGCCATTTCTTCCTGGCATTTTATGTGAGATCTGGAATCTGACCACAGGTCCCTTAGCTTGCCCGGCAAAGGCGTTAACCCCTGAGCCATATCCCCAGCCCTTCTTAAAGAATTTCTTTAAAAACACTATTTTGGAGAGTGTAGAAGTCAAGTCATTGTACATAGGTGGAGGTCAGTGCACAACTTTGTAAATCGGTCTCTCCTTCCACTTTGTGATCTCTGGGGTCAACTCAAGTCACCAGGCTTCTGAGATGGTGCCTTTAGCCTGCTTAGCCACTTCCTCGTCTTTATTTTGTAGCGTTAAACAAATCTTTCTTTAAATTATGTTCGGCAAAGTGAATTTACAAGTCACTCAGTACTAGAAAAGTTCAGTTATCTTCTTAGATATTTTAATTTTACACTAAAATGCATTACTTGGGACAGAAAAAGTGAAATTGGAAATAAATACATCAGTCTCTTTTAGTTCTTTAAAATAGGTCTTTAAAGTCCCAAGGACCATGTCTATAATAAATAGCCTGTATCAGAAACAGGAAGCAAAGGCAGGCATGCACCACTGGGCATGTGTGGAGACCAGAGGACAACTTTCCTTCTACCATGCGGGCTTCAGGGATTGAACTCAGGTGGCCAGACTTACACATGGTGCCTTTACCTGCGGAACTTATCTCACCAGCTCTCTATTTATCAGCCTCTTTTGAAAACTTTTTAACTCTCTTGTGTCCTCTGTCCCCTTTGCAGTTGTTTTTTTTTTTTAATTTTTTTTTTTATTTATTCAATTGTGCGTGTGTGCGTATGTATGTGTGTGCGCGCATCTGTGTGTGTAGAACCACCGGACGAATTCGGGAACCACTATGGACGCCTCCACTTCCTCCGCCCCGGGATTCACATGCTCCGCCCTACCAGGACCAGAACGCAGGCCGCCCCCGCTTCCACCTGGCATCTATACATGGGATCTGGGATCCGAACTCGGGACCTTCCGCCTGCAAGGCAGAGGCTTAACCCCTGAGCCACCTCTCCAGCCCTGCAGTTGTTTTGTAACCTAGTCATGCACGGTGATATCTTCGATAGTCCAATAGCCAGAGTGGCAGAAGGGCACAAGCATTTCTTTAGAATCTCTTACATGTTTATCTAGGTTTCTGATATAGGCCAAACCCCAGCTTCAGGGAAGAAGTTAAAGCAGCAGCCGTGGGGTGGGGAGGGAGCTACAGAGCTGAGTTCAGCTTCAGGGGGAAGGAAGGGTGGGATCTAAAGGAGCAAGCACAGGGCGTGCTCAGGCTCCACATCTTTGGCATAGCTGGTGGTCAGATGGCAGGTCACCACTGCAGTGACGATATCCACCTCCTTATGGGGGTAGAGAATTACACCTTTCCTCATCTGGTGTGGCCAGTAAGTTCTTGGGCCTGGTTGTGATTTTTGTTTGTTTTTAACTTTATTCTGTGTGTGTGTGTGTGTGTGTGTGTGTGTGTGTGTGTGTGCGCGCGCCCCCGTGGGCACATGTTGCTATGGAAGTTGGAGGGTAACTTTGTGGCATTAGTTCTCTCCTTCCACTTTACACGGGTCCTGGGAATTGAACTTAGGTTGTCATGGTTGTGCAGCAATTGCTTTTCGCCATCTCAACAGCTCCCTGATGTGACTTTACTTTTATTTTTTATGCTGTATTAATTACTTTGAGAGAGAGGAAGGGAATGAGAGAAGGTTACACATGCAGCTCATGGCACAAGGTAGAAGTCAGAAGACGACCTTTGAAAGCCAGTTCTCCCTTTCTACCATGTGAATTACAGGGGTCAAACTTAAGTCACCATGTTTTGCTAGCAGACATCTTGCCCGCTGAGCTGTCCTGCCAGTCTCAAGTGATTTTAATATGCTCATGCGTGCTACCGTCTCCATTCACTCTGATAAATGTATAGAATATTCCAGGAATACTTCTGTTCCTGGAAATGTCATTTATCAGCCTTTCTGCATGGTGGTGTCAGAGAGATGGTTCAGGACTCACCCAGGCGCACAGCCAACTTCCAATGGCGTCAACAGCTGACAAACTCAAGGTGGTGCCCACTTGATGTCGAGTCTGTGGACAGGCTGCTGGTGAGAACAGATAGCATTCTCCTAAGATAGGAAACTCACTTCAGAGGTGAACCACATCTACCGAAAGGTACTGCTCAATCACCAGGCTTTGTGTGTCAAGACAAAACTTCCTCGATAAGAGAAGCAATGCATTACACCTGGCAAGCTCCTCGCCTCCTATTGTACTGACCCCTGCAGCACTGGTTGATCAGGTGCCCATCCCCTGGGAAGATGGTGTTGTCTCTGCATCCTCAGCTCGTGTTCCAGACCCTTCTGTCCCCAGGAGTTTAGCCCATGGCAACCTGTGCACTGTTCTCTCACTCAGATAAATAAAATATTAAAACAATTACCAAAACCTGCCACAACATCCACTGTTGATAGCACATAGTCCATTTATGCTTTTTGTTTGGTGATTTTATTAATTTAAATTTATTTATTTGAGAGATGGAAGGAGGGAGGGAGGAAGGGAGAGACTCAGAGAGAGAGAGAGAGAGAGAGAAACAGAAGACCACATGCACATATACCATAACACATAGGTGGAAGTCATAGGACAGTTTTCAGATATTAATTCTCTCCTTTCCACCATGTGAGCCTCTGGGTACTGAACTCAGGTACCAGATATGTGAACGGGTAGCTGAGGCATCTCACCAGCCCCTGCTGTTATGTTAGGAGAAGTCTTGTACTGAATAGTGAATATATTACAAGTTGGCTTTATAATCTGTGATTTGTTTCTGAAGCTGATAATCAGATCTGATTCAACAACTTATTCTACTGACTCTACCTCTCTGCCTTTTTTTTCTAAAATGTAGATACTATGCAAGAATGTTTGGATTTTCTTTTTGTTTGTTTTTAATTGTTGTGGCTAACTGAGTTGAAGCAACTTTAACTCATCTTTCTGAGTTCGAGATATGGAGTGAGTAGCATGTGTCCTCATCAGAACCCTGAAGAATGTATTTTTTACCCCAGAAAATTTGGGTTTCAACCAGAAACCTGTTCTCCTGAATCCTCGCATTGATGGGTGAGCACACACAGGCCTCGCCTTGTAACGGAGCCCAGCGTAACAGCCTTGACTATGCCCAATACTATGCAGACAGAGCACACGCCAGTGGATGCCTTTCCATTTCTCTGCGACCTCTCAAGCCAGCGCTGCTGCTTTTCAAGGAGACAGAGTTCTTCGTCGCTGTGACTGAAGCCCTCTGGGTGTCTCTGGGTCCCTCTGTGATAGCTGTGCACCTCTGAGCCATGTTGAAGTTTTCTAGAATGCCAATAGTCTTTTTTTCTTAGAACGGTCTTTCTTATAGTAGATGCCAATGCAGGGGAACATGCCTGTACCCTTAAGATTCACACTCCAGGACTGTGGAGATGGTTCAGGGGTTAAAGCCTTTGACTCTCTAGGAAAAGGACCAGAGTTCAGATCCCCAGATAACACATAAACATGCTGGGTGGGTATGGTGTAGGTCTATGGCAGAGCCTGGAAATTCATAGAACAAAGTCATAAAGAGGTTCCTTGAGCCTCCCTCCACAGACACTCTTAAGTGCCCTCTTGTACACATGCATGCACGCACACACAATTAACATTCCACGATAGACTTTTTCAATCTCGTGGCCTGACTGTCTCTACATTCTTGTTCTCTTCTAAGTCTTTCTATCACAATATACTTTCCTCTGGTCCCCACCCTGTGCCTCCTTCTCTGCAAACGTCCTTTTTCTCCTCTGAACTATGAATGTTGGAACAGAGGACACATCTGAAGCTGCTGTGTGAAGCTCTCTGGGGGGAGGGGAAGAGAGAGAGAGAGAGAGAGAGAGAGATAAAGAAAGAGAGAGAGAGAGAGTCCAGCTCTTCTTTCTTGTACTTTTATGGAAGTGCAAGGGTGGGTCTTTGTCTCTCAAACATCTTAATCTCTTCAGATAATCTCTTCAGGTGGTCTGAGGGCTAATCTGTTGCTAATCCCAGGTCCAGTCAAATTGATACCCAAGATTAACCATCACATCCTCTTTACACCTTTGTCTCCCAAACACTCCAGGAGTCTCAAGTACATGTGGATAATGATTAGGCCAAGTTACTCCTTTCCAGTGCCACGGGTCAGCCATTGCCTTTACTGTCCTATAGCCGTAGCCTCCCTTTCCTGTCCTGCAGCCTGGTCTTTGTCCTCAAGCATCCCTATCACAATACACACATTGATCTGATCAGTAAGTGACAGGTAAATGGGTCTCTGTGAGAATGTGTTCTCTGTGTCCTATGTCTATTTTCAAGTTTCTGTACTTATACCTATGTTTCAAACAGCACAATATCCAGGCTCACAGATAATTGCAAATAGCTGCAAAGAGCATCCCTGTACCCTGTTAGAGAGGCTTGTTCTCCCTCTCAAATGGTGTGAGCAAGATCCATTGCTTACTGAGTGCTTTTGTTCCCTTGGCATTTAGAATACTGGACAAAGAGAGATGTGCCCTCAGTGAAGTGCCCACAGCCAGTGCAGCTTCCCCTGGGGATAGCTGCCACCTGCAGGCGATACCATCACAGTTGTGTTGTTTCCACGAGGACTTTAAAAATTTATTAATTTTTTCACAATTCATGTGTGTGTGTGTGATGTATTTTGATTATATTTATTCCATTGTCTGCACTGACCCCTTCCACTGAACTTCTTCTCAATGTATTTGTTCCGTCTTTACTATTTTTATTTATATGTTTTAGAGAAAGAGAGAGAGAGACAGACAGACAGAGAGGCACACAGCAGGCATATATACAGAGGTCAGAGGACAATTTTGAGAATTCAGCTCTTACACCAGGTATACCCTGGGGGTTGAACTCGACCACCAGATTTGGCTTCTGTTGTCTCCCCCCACAAAAATAATGCTTGGCACATGGGAGGGGAATTTACTTTTGGGAAAGAACAGAGAATGATACTGTGGCCCTGACTTTGGCCCTGACTTTCCCTGCAGGACAGTCAGATATTTGCTTCTCTGCACTGGAATCTGGTGTTCCACCCAAGAGATTAAACAATTGCAATTTATCTCAATCAATAAAACTTACATCAGTTTAGACATTAAAGAGACCTCCCCACAAAGCTAACTCTAGATCCATCCCATGATCCTGTGGTCATGGAGGCTCCGCGGCTGACAGCCCAGTTTACCTTGCCTGATAATAATGATCAACATCCTCGAGCTGGCCATTAGGACACTTCACCGCAAACAAAGCAGGAGATGTCCACAGCTAATCAATGCTTGGGAACAAACAGGTAGGGATGCGTAGGTTGGCTGTCTTGCATGCTTCCTTCATCCATCACATGGTGTGAAATAGGATGCAGGTTTATTGTTTTTCTTTTTTTTAACAGTTTTAATCTTATTCTATGTATGTTTCAGATGCTACCACAAAACAGGACAATCAGAACATGTCATTACATGAAAATCCAGTGCTCTAGCAGCCCACTTCTCCAAGGGCCATTCTCTGGAGGACCCTTAACCAATGTTGTAACCAATACATTGCCCCTCTTGTCAGTAGCCCTCTTGTCAGTAGTAAGCAATAAAGATTGGCCATTGACTGACCCATCTCCCCTAAGAGCAGTTAGGGTGACCTCTTGAGAGTAGGGAATAAGTTAGTGTAGGAGTTAGATAAAGCCCTTCCTAGACAGGTAGACAGTGGAGGTGTTATGGCTGCAATTTGGTGTCAACTTGACAATTGCAGACTGTTTGGGGCGCAGCTGTGGAAGGTTAATGGTTGGAATGGCCCCTGAACAAGTCTGCAGGTACTTGATTGATTGCTGTGGAGAACCCAGCCCATAGTGGGCGGTACTTTCCAGTGGTGGACCCGATAATAGGAGGTGCAAGGTGCAGTCCATTCCGCGTGCACATTCTTCGCCTTTAGAGCGTCGTGGCCTTCTTTGTGGCTGCTGCCGCTGCTGCCTCCATCCTTGGCTGACTTGGAGCTTCACCTTTTCCATTACGTTGTTGCTGTTCCCGCTGCCTTTGGAGCCTGGTCTCTGGGCCTTGCTGCTATTCACTGTTCATTGCCAGCGTTGGAGCCCAGCTGTTCTTCACCAATGTAGGAACTCAGTGTCTTCAACCCTCCAGAGGAGCAAAGGCTTGAGACCTTCTCGGAATCTTTTGGTTTTGTGGAACATCCCAGTCAAGAATGAGGCTGCTGCGGGCAGCTACTTTGAAGGTACTATTTTTATTGTGAGTTATTTTTTAATAAACATATATATATATATATTACATTGTGTAGATTCTGTTTCTTCAGAGAACCCTGGCCAATACAAAAAGGAAGGAGTCCAGAGCAGACATTCTTTTAGACGGATTCCCAAGATGGTCAGTTACTCTGGCAATTCACTTCCTGGTTCTTCTCTCTTGAGGACAAACCAACAATAGCTGCTTGCGGCAAGTATACATTCTGGGTTGACCAGATGTTTGATGGCAAGTCAACCCATGTATAAGATCAACGGTCCTGAAAGAAAAATGGGAATAGCCTTACTCCCTGCCCCAATATAATGACAGTGTCCTTTAGGGAAGAGGGAAATCAGTTCCAAATTTGGCTCCCATGCCATTTCCTGGGCAGCTCTAATAGCTGCTGCTTCACTTTTACTTGAAACCAAACTGTTCAAGTTTCTGTTGTTTGACTTTCGCCCCAGAAATACACCATAAAAATGAAAACTTTGGGGCTGAAGAGATGGCCTCACAAGCAAAAGGATCTGAGTTCAGATCCTCAGGTCCCAAGTAAAAATGCCTGGCAGAGATGGCAGCGGCCTGCACTTCCAGCTCTGAAAGGCAGAGCTTGCAAAGCAATAAGAGATAGAACGATCAGAGATGATTTCCATTGTCACCTTTGGGCCTCCACAGACACACACATTCAAGTACCCTCTGGAACACACACACACACACACACACACACACACACACACACGAACACCAACACACATGCAAAAAATAACAAAAATTTCATGAGTCCTCAGTTCTTCCCTGCCGTATAAATCTTTATCTGATAGAGAAAACAGATCCAGTTCCAAACCCTTAGATGCTAACAGTAGTCCAACCGATTTTAGATTTGTAAGCATTTTAATTTAATTTGTAAGTAACAATAATAATAAAATGAAGAAGTAAACATCTAAGTAAAGACTCTCTGGCTCTATTTTTTCATCCATAGGAAACGTTTGCTACCTGTAAGTTGATTGATTTTGCATGCTTAGGTAGAAGTCCTAACCAATAAAAAAAGAATTGTAGGTGAGCAGCCTGCTTTAATTGGAATTTAAGAAACACCTAAAAAGGGTTGGGTGGGTGGAGAGATAGCTTAGGGGTTAAGACTTTATTGAGTTTGGATCCCAGGTCCCACTTAAAAACTCGAGGTGACTGCACAATGGCTGACATGTCAACCGCCCCCCCCAAAGTCTAGCACGGATCACAGAGGAGAAGGCTCCAGGCAGTAGGATTCTTAGAGGCAAGGGGTTAAACAGTCATAATAGAGTTTCCATACTACAGGGAAGCCCCAAAAAGGGGCCCCAAGCTATGCCACTGAGTCCTGAACCCTCACTGGTATAGCCGACTCAGAGGCCACATAAACAGATGTTCTAGAGGATGGGAGAGGGGCACCAAGAGAAGAGGAGGGAAGGATAAGGGGTGAGAGGGAGGGGTAGGAGTGGGAAGGAGAGAGAGTATAATGCGAGACAAGAAGGGGGAAAAAAGGGGGGGAGAAGAAAGGGGATACCCATTGAGCTTATAAACTAGGCAAAAAAAAGTAAAAACAAAACAAACAAGCAAACAAACAACAACAACAACAAGACAGGTGGAAACAGCAGAGGCCTATGCTTCCAGTCCTGGTGGGCGAAGCAAGAAGGAGGTAGAAGTAATCTAGGATGATTCCCGAAGTCACCCCTTGGTCCTCTACAGGGACACACAGTGCCCTCTGATACACACACACACACACACACACACACACACACACAAATAAATAATAAGTAAATACATATATTTAAAACCACCTAAAATGATAAAATTTGCAATTTAAAGAAATGAACAAGTGATACAGTGAGATGAGAGTTAGAAAAAGACATTACATAAGAACTATTTTAGAATTTGTTAGGACTGTAATGTCTCCTACCCCATGTTCATCTATCATTCTGTAACCTTGCCTCTTCCTTGTTTTCAAGAAGAACAAAATTTCATATCAAAGAAAAAATTATTATGGCTGGTTTTAAGATTAAAACTAGAAAAAAGAGACTAACTTTCCTTAAGGCAACTTTCCCTTAAGTATGTCTTATTTTCTCTCCTGGAGTATTTTCTTTCTCTTAAATCTTGTGCTGAAGTATTTCTTTAATAAGATCTGTTACTCAGACATCAAAATCACCCCATCCTGAGACTCAGAGAACCTTGCAGAAGTGGGGAAGGTAAAAGAGTAAGAACCTGAGGTTAGAGAATGTCCTGCTAGACAGGATCCTCTCTTCATGCACCTGGGGCACCCAGGAACTCAGCCCAGTGATAGCCACTGCACCAGCCTGCACAATGGTTGGCTTCCCAACATTTCGCCATGGATGAGGGACAATCTGAAGAAATACTACAGCTTCCTGAGAGACTATTGAAGGCTAGTGCCAGGCAGGAGAAGAGGAGATTCTTAACAGTTTGCTCACTGATAAGTTTATCTATGTCCCAGCAACTACTCAGACACTTGCCAATACAGGTGTGATGGTTAGATTCCGTTATCAACTTGACAGTTGCAGGCTGTTTGGGCCAAAGCTGTAAAGAATTGATGATTAAGGCAAGCCCTTGAACAGGCCTGCAGGTGATGGTTTAATTAATATGGAAGACCAGCCTGTAGTGGTGTGATGCTTTCCAGTAGTGGACCAGATAAAAGGAAGCGCACAGGGGAGGGTCTTGCCCTCTCTGTCCTGTGTGGATTTGCTGTGTTGAGTCCACTACTGTCTGTGCTGCCTTCTCCACCACTCCAGAAACTGTCAGACTTGGAGGGTTGGAGAGCTGAAGGGGTCAAAGAAATGCAGAAACCGGGTGGCAAGAGGGAAGAACATTTTCTAGCACAACTTCAGAGAGTCTCTCCTCTTCAGGTCCTCTCAGCTGATCTTAGTTAATGCCAGGTGTGTCAGGTGGACACCCAGGATTAACTATTACATTTAATCTATACATCCATTCTATCAGTTCTGTTCCTCTGGAGAACGCTGACTAATCCAAAAGGCATTCTAATGAAACCCAGTGGGCCATTGCAAAAAGATGTGAAACTAGGAGGCAGACTTTCTAGAAAGGATAAAATATGAAGTGGGTCAGGAAAGGGGATGGAATTAGGTAGGAAGGGGTGAAAACACATGTATTCATTGTATTTATGCATGAAAGCATCAATGAATTAAAAAATGAAAATAAAAAATAAGATCTGTGACTTTGCTCTAAACCATTCACGTCTAATTCATTCCATTAATCCTGATTTCACCTGAGTTGAGGTCCCTACATTATTAGGCGAACTCCTCAGGCTCCTACAGCAATTCGCCGGTCCTCTGACCACTGACACTCTCTAGAGACTCCTGCATGATCTTCTGAGGCATCAGCTGTGAGCTCATGAGCTACTGCATGCATGCCGTTTGACTTTCTCTGCTCTGTTTTTTTTTTTTTTTTTTTTTTTCTGGCCAGAGACCCACGTAGTGAATAAAGACTGCCATGAGCAATGAGGACAGACCTTACTCATACCCTGTTCCTGGGTCAGATAGAGCAACCGGTAGCCTTTCCGGTTTCACAATGTGCCTGTATATTGTGATAAATTCATGGACTGATGGCTTAAGGGGAAACAAGGGGTTTTATTCTTGCTTAACATTTGTCGCGTTACAGTGGTCATCGTCCAGCTAGGCAGAAGAGTCCACACCAATACATGATGAGCTGTGTCTAATTTTATAGCTGTATCTATTTTAATCTCTTGTGAGACAGGGATAGAAGCTTTCTATTCACTTCCCTCTTTTGTTTGTTTTACCGAGCACTTCTAGATTTTTGCATGTATACATATTTGTAAATGTGAGTGTTTGGGTGACCTTAAAAGGCCTACTAAGTACATACAGTCTTATAAACTTGGGCACTCCGAACTACTTAAAACCTGCTCAAACTAATGTGATATCCAAGAGACATTATACCAAGCCCTACTTTAAAACTATTGCTTTTGCTTTTCATTCAAGGTTGAAGTTTTTAAATGTGTTTCAGTTTAGTAAGAGTTCTTCACAGAGGTTTAATTAAGCATTTTCTCATCCTTATCGTGTCCTTGCTCCTGAACAGAAGGCTCCATAAGATAAGGTGTTCCAGTCATGAAAACTGAGGAGCAAGAAAACCTGGGCAAAGATAAAAAAGATTGCAATATCTATGAGAGTCAAGTCATAAAAAGCAACTGTTTGTATAGGGACAGGCTGCCCTAGCTGCTTTTCTGTTTCTGTAAACATGGTTTTTGCAAGAGACCACCAAGTAACCCACCAATCACAAAGTAGACATAGGATGATGTCAGTTAACCTATACAACATGTTAAAGATCAAAAGTAATTGCTCAGAATTTGGAAATTATTTCTCTGGATTCGCTAGCATTAAATAAAGCTTACTGCAAGAATATTCTCAATAAGTTTGTCTTTCTTGCATGGGAGGTCATTGCAAAATGATATTTTTAAGTCTATTGGTTTATAAAATCTTTCGTAAAATTTTCCCTACTTTTACAAACACAGTGAAGAACAATCTCCACCCACTCCTTCCCCCTCCTCTCCTCTATATTCTCTCCTCACTCTCCACCTTCTCTCCCCTCCCTTCATCTCTCCTACCTTCCTGATGTCTGCTTCTGTGATTCCTGGGGATCCCTATGGGTCATCTGCTCTGCTGGGGGTTCAGGCCTCTGTAGTAGACCATGTGGTCCTTTCTTGGCAGACCCACTGATAAGGGTGCCCCCTCCACCTGTCTAGCCCTATTCCCTAAGTTCCTACTACTTGAAACTATTTCTCCTGAGATCCCTGCTAGTCTTGGGGGGCATGTTGATCTGTCAACCATTGTGCAGGTCTGGTAAGGACCAGGCTCACTGCAGTAAGTTCCTGGATGCAGCAGCCCTGCCTTGAATGGAATGTCTTGTCCAGTGGTATGTTTTTTCATATTTAGATTCTTACAATTTTTCCACCCCTCTTCTGAAATGTTTCCTGAGCCTTTGGATGGGGAGAGATTTGGCTGGCCTGATTCCAAGGGAACACTGCAGGATCACCAGTGCTTTGCATTCTAGCTGGATGTGTTTTCCACTGGTCTTTCCTTGCATTAGAGTGTGTTTTGTCCAAGTGTTGAGATTCTCTCCTAGCCAAAGGAAAAAAAAAAAAAAAGGCTAAAAATTTTTTTAAATAAGAAATGGCTTTAAAGAGAGGGAAGAATACAAATAGGTGCAGTAGAGAGTGGGATTGGCCTCCAGGTAACCATCCACCTGCTAACAACTCCTAACCTCCTCCCCATGACAGAAAGCACACGCCCAGCACGGTAAAACAGTCAAACAACAGTGAATGGGGAGGAAGCCAACCGTGGACAGCATCAGATATCTGAACACTTATGGGCTTTTCTTAACAGTGGCCTAATTTATCTATTTAACTGTGTTCCTTTGTCTCTGCTCTCTTGGGATCTTCTTTCCCCTACCCCACCCACAAGTTCTGTTCCTTTGTAGTTATAATGGATATTATAGAATTCCCCTTGAGTTTGTCACTATGAAGGTTTAGTATTAGATTCCACTTATAAGGGAGAACATGTGACATCTGTCTTTCTGTGTCTGGGATACTTTGCTCACTATAATTTCTTCCAACTTCATCCATTTACCAGCAAATTTTATTAATCCATTTTTGATAGCTTTATAGTATTCCATTGTGTATATGTACCACATTTTCAATATCCACTTGTCAACTGTTAGGCATGTAGGTTAATTCCATGACTTTGCTAGCATGAAGAGTGCTGCAATGAACATGGATGTACATGTGTTTTTATAGTAACATGAGCTTTGGCATTTCAACTTTTAACGTTTTTAGGAATCTCCATATTGATCTCCCACACAGTTGTAGAAGTCTTCGTTTCCACCACAGTGTATTTCTCTTCTCCCCTCATCCTCTCTAGCATTTATTGTTGTACGTGTATTGGATTTTAGCCATTCTGACTGGGGTGAAATGATGTCTCAGGGTCATTTTGATTTGCATTTCCCTAATGGTTAGAGAGGTGGAACATTTTTAAACGTATTTGTTGGATATTTTAACTTTGTCCTGGGAAAAGTTTCTTTTGAGTTCTAAGGCCCATTTTCTAATTAGACTGTTTAACTCCCTGATATTTAATTTTTTGAGTTCCTTGTGCACTCTGGATATTATTCCTCTATCAGACGTGTGGTTAGTGAAGATTTTTTCCCCATTATGTTTTTGTCTTTTTCTTGGCTAGCAATATCTTTTGCTGAACAGAAGCTCTTTAATTTCATGAGCTCCCACTTGTTGAGTGTTGATTCTATTTCCTGTGCAATTGGAGTCTTATTTAGGAAACGATGGCTGAGGTCAATCAGTTTGAGAAATCCTACTCTTTTTTCTTGGGTTTTTATAATTTCTAATCTAATATTAAGATCCTTGCTCCATTTGGAGTTGATTTTTGTGCATGGTGACAAGTAAGAGTCTAGTCTTAACTATTTACGTGTAGATACCCACTTTTACCAGCACCATTTATTGAGTATGCTGTCCTTTCTCTAATGATTTTTCTGAGCATCTATGTCAAAAATCAGATGACTATAGGTGCATGAGTTTATGTCAGGTTTTTCAACCCTTATCCATTGATGTATGTGTCTATTTTGAAGTCAGTATAATGTTGTCTTTATTACTATGGATTTGTAGTATTAAGGTATGGTATGGTGATATCTCCAGCAGAGTTTTTATTACTCAGGATTGTTTTTGTTATCTTGGGCCTTCCATATGAATTGTGAGATTGTTTTATCAATTTCAGTAAAAAACTGCCTTGAAATTTTGGTTGAAATTGTATCATATTTACATATTGCTCTTGGTCATTTGTATGCTGTTAATTCTACTGGTCCAGGAGCATGGGAGTTCATTCCATCTTCTGGTGTCTTCTGAAATTTCTTTCTTTAGGGTTATCTTGCAAATAGGGTTATCTTGACTTCTTCTTTTCCTATTTGTATCCCCTTTATCTTCCTCTCTTGTCTTATGGTTCTAGCTAAGATTTCAAGTAAAATATAGAAATGGTGAGAGTGAACAGCCTTGCCTAGTTTCTGATTGAAGTGGGAATGCTTCAAATTTCACTATTTAGGATGGTCTTTGCTATAGGCTTCTTGTATATAGCAAACATATTTATATGTTGATATAAGTTCCTTTCATTCCTTTTTATCATAAAAGGATGTTGAATCTGCTCAAAGGCTCTTCTTTCTGCTTCTATCGAGAAAATCATGTGGTTCTGGTCTTGATTTGCATATATGATGGATTGCATTTATTGATTTGAATGTGTTAAACCATCTTGTATGCCTGGATACTACTTGATCATGGTGGATGATATTTTTTCTACTTTTTATATTGAGTATTTATCCCAGATTCCATCTCTCCCACTTTTCCTCCATCCCCTCCCTTCCCTTCACCATTCTTTAAAAAAAAATTTGTTTGTTTGTTTATTTATTTATATATGTATATGTATGTCCTTGTGGAGGACCAAGGGTGACTTTGGGAGTCATCCTAGATTGCTTTACCCCCTTTCTGCTTTGCTCTGGGATTTTCCAGGCTCCACCTTCTAGAGCCAGAAGCAAAGGCCACCTCCATTTCCACCTAGTGTTTTTTTGTTTTTTTTTTTTTTTTATGGGATCTGGGATCTGAACTCTGGTCTTTCTACTTGTGAGGCAAAGTCTTAACCTCTGAGCCATCTCTTTAGCCCTGGATGATCCTTTTGATGTGTTTCTGAATCCAGTTTGCTAAAATTTTGTTAAGGATCTTTGTATTAGTGTTCATTAATGAAATTGGCCTATAGTTTTTTTTTATTATATCCTTATTTAATTTTGGGATCAGTGCAATATTAACTTCCTAGAAAGAGTTTGGAAGTATTCCTTTGCTATTTTATGGAATAGTTTAAGGAGAGTGGAATTAATTGTTCTTTAAATGTCTGGTAGAATTCTGCACTGAATCCATCTGTTTCTGGACTTTTTTTTTTTGATGGGGAGATTTGTAATCACTTCTTTAACTCTTCACTTGATATTGGACTATTTAAATAATTCAATTTATCCTGATTCAATTTTGGTAGTTGTTTATACGAGAGATTCATCCATTTCTTTCTGATTATCAAATTTTGTGAAAATATAAGCTTTTGAAATGTGACCTTATAATTCTCTGAATTTTCTTGGTATCAGTTATAATAACTCCATTTTCACCTCTAACTTTATTAACTCGGGTTTTCTCTTTTTTGGTTTTAGTTAATTTGGCTAGAGGTTTATCAATCTTGCTGATTTCTTTAAAGAAACAAATCTTTGTTTGGTTGATTCTTTGTATCATTTTCCTTATCTCAATTTCAGATATTTCTCCCCAGATTTTACTAATTTCTGCTCATCTGCTACTTTGGGGGTTGGATTGTTCTTGTTTTTCTAAAGCTTTGAGTTGCATTGCTAAATTATTTACTTGTGATGTTTCCATTTTTTTGATATAGGCATTGAGTGCTATAAACTTTCCTCTTAGGACAGTTCATCTTGTCCTAGAGATTTTGATATGGTGTGTTTTCATTATCATTCACTTCTAGAAATTTTTGAATTTCCATCTAATTTCTGCATGAACTAACCATTCCTCACTTATTATCATGGTATTTAATTTCCAAGATTTTGTGTATTTTCTGTGATTTGCCTTGTTGTGGATGTCTAGCTTTATTCAATGGTGGTCTGACAAAGTACAGGGTATAATTTCAACTTTCCTGTATATGTAAAAACTTGCTTTACCCAATATGTGGAGAAAGCTTCATGGGCTGCTGAAAAAGAATGTATAGGAAGGAAAAGATGGAAGGTTCGGCAGAGGTCAGTCAGGTCCGTCCGGGTTATTCAGCTCCAGCGTGTTCTGTTCAGTTTTGGGCCTGTTGACTTATCCAGTGGAGAGAGTGGGGTGTTGAAGTCCCCTAATATTATTTTTGGGGGGTTGATTTGTTGTTTTAGACATTGTAGTGTTTTTTAATGTATGAGGGAGAGCCTATATTAGGTGCGTATATGTTCAGTATTGTAAAGTCTTTCTGATGAATTGTTCCGTTGTCTAGTATCCTTCTGTGTCTCTTACGATTTCTTTTGATTTGAAGTCTATTTTATCAGATTTGCTAGCAATTTGTTAGAATTGCTACTCCTCCTCATTTCCTTGTTACGTTACCTTTGACCAGCCTTTGCTCTGAGAATATGCCTATCTTTCGTGGTGAGGTGTGTTTCCTAAAGGCAGCAGTTGATGGGTTGTGATTTTTAATCCATGTTTGTAGACTATGCCTCTTGATTGGAGAGTTAGTTCCATTGACATTTAGGGTTATAATTGAGAAATGTTGATTCCTGTCATTTTCTGAGTTTTGTAGTCTTTGCATGTGTATTTCTTTGTTTAGTAGTTGTTTTGGTATTGTTTTTCCCTTCTGTCCTCTTGTGGATGTGAGAATCTTTTCTAGCATCTTCTGTAGGCATGATTTGGTAGTCATACAGGCCTTCGGCTAGTCCTTATGATGGAAAATTTTTCTTTCACCTTTAATCATGACCTGTAGTTTTGATGGGTATATTAGCCTGGGTTGGCATTTGTACTCATTCCATGACTTGACGTACATTTCTTCATGCTCTTCTGGCTTTTACTGTTTCCATTGAAAAATCAGCTGTTCAATTCTAATAGCTTTATTTTTAAATGTGACTTGGCTTTTTTCTCTTGAAGCTCTCAGCACATTCTCTATGTCTTGTATCTGTAGTGTTTTGACTATTATTTGCCATGGCGAGTTTCTGTTTTGGTCATAACTGGTTGGTGTGCAGTACGCCTCTTGGACTTGAATGGGGATCTCGTTCATTAGATGTGGGAAACTGTCATTGATGGTAGTATGAAAAATCTCATGGTGTAGCCTTTAGGGTTTCTTGTTTTGGGATTCCATGAATGTGCAGGTTTGGCTTCTTCAATGTATCCTATAGCTCTTGAATATTCCTCTCAAGTATTATTTTTTAGCCTTTCAACCTCTTTAATTGAGCAAATTTGTTCTCCCATCTTGTCTTCTAGTTTTGATATTCTATTTTCTGCTTCATTAGTTTTGTTGGTGAGACTCTCAATATTGAGTTTTGGATTATAATTAGCTTATTTTTAATTTCACATTTAATCTCCGCCTGAGTTTTTTTTTTTTTTTAGCTGTTCTGTGCTCAGTATTCTTTCTTCAACAGTCTTTTTTTTTTAATTTATTTTTTCCACTCATACAAACTTGATAGGTACCCCATTCCTCTCCCTCCCTCCATCCCTCCCTGGATCTTCTTGCTCCCTCTCCCCTTTTCCCCTTCCTTTACCCCCCCTTCTCCCAGTGCCCCCTCCCTCACCCATTCCTGGAGCATCCTTTAATGTGCATGTTAAACTTCCCTCTGGATCCTCCTCTCTGATGAGGTGTAAGGACTCAGTAGCATTGCCTAGAGCTCTTTCTTGTGTTCCCCTTTAGTATAGGAACACTATTGTGGCTGTATTAATCCCTTGAATCTAAGGATCTTAGAGCCTATGATCGATGCTAGACTTTGGGGGGTCAGTGACATGTTGGTCATTGCGCAGGTCATGCAAAGTCCTATTATGATTACTTCGGCCCTAACATGTGTGGAGTATCTTGCATATCATTGCTCCTCCCCATCTTTATACTCTTACAATCTTTTTTTTTAACATTTTTTATTGTTATTTCCACTCATACAAACTTAATAGGTACACCGGTTCCCTCCCTCCCTCCTCCTCCCCCCTCCCCTCCTGCTCCCCCTCCCCTCACCCCTCTCTCCCCATCCCCCAGTGCCCCCCCCCCATCCCCGGAGAATCCTTTAATGTGCATGCCAGACTCTCCTCTGGGTCCTCCTCTCCGATGACGTACAAGGACCCAGTGGCATTTCCCTGAACCCTTTCTTGTGTTCCCCTTAAGCATAGGAACACTACTGTGGCTGTCACTCCCTTGCCTCCAAGGATCTTGGTGCCTTTAGCAAATGCTAGACTTTGTGGGTAGACTCTTACAATCTTATCACCCCCTCTTCCGCAAATTTCCCTGAGCCTGGGATGGGGAGAGATTAGGCTGGCCTGGTTCCTGGTGATTAACGTAGGGTCTCTGATGTTCTCAACAGTCTTTCTCATCTCATCCAGATGCCTGTTATTTTCCTGTTCATAGTTTCCTATGTGGTTATTTAACCCTTCTTGGATTTCCTCTTTCATTGATTTGATCATATTAATAATCAAACAGCTAATATTCAAGAAGTTATTCTAGTTGGAATACCTCATTATGGGGACGATGTTTTTTTTGTAGGAGATTTTTTTGTCTTGGTTTTTGTTGTATCTTGTGGATTTACAGTGTGACTTGGGCATTTTGTGTTTGTTCTTTAGTATCTTTTTAGGTTTTTGATTCTTTTGATTCAGACAGAATTACACTTGGACAGTTGTGAGTGTTTTCCTGGGTGTTAGGGTGTTCAGTCTAGGGTTGTTTGGTGTTGTTTTGTAAGATTATTGGAGTGGTGAAGTAGTGTGTAAGCCCCACTCTGGTTAAGGGGGTGATGGAGTTTTAATCTAGTTTTAACTGAGAGGTTTAAGACTGGGTAGCTAGGTTTGTTAGGTGAGGTTAGGTTAAGTATCAGAGCAGCTTTAAGACTGTAAAGAAGAGTGGCTTTAATAACTAGGAGTTAGTAATGAGTGTAATATAGCAGTTTTTAGAGTCTTAGAGGCGTGTGAGGGTGAATGGTTAAGACCAAAAGATTGAGTTTATGGGGCTTAGGGTATATTGTATAGAAATCTTAAACTGTGGTGATTGTTGATTGAGGTTAAAGGGAAAATAAAATGGATTTTTATCTTGGGTTAGTTGCAAAGGTTCTCTTTTGTTGGCTGGCAAGCTTTTTGGAGTCTTAGATTGCATGATATTGGTCCACTGGTGCTTGGCTTGTAGTTTCTGTGGATTTAATTAGGTTCTGGCATCACAAGAGTGGGGCTGGCTGTCCATGGTCCGTGTGGTGCACTTGCTGGCGTGGGGGTTATGTTCCCAGGCCTTGGGGCAGTTGGGTGGGTGGGAGTGGAGGTTGGCTCCAAGTGTTTTATAAAATCTTAAAATGTGGTTATAAATGATTTCTGTTTATATAAAATAATATTCTTTGGAATCATAAGATAAACATCAAGCATAAAATTTAATGTTATATACTTAGATCTTGATGAGATTTTTTTCCAAAATAGTTTCTAAAGAAAAAAGTTATTGATTAAAATCTTATCAGTGTCATGGGGAGCCTTGCTGAGACATTTTCTGAGACAGGATACAGTGTGGAGAGGCAACAGGGCAAGGCCCCATGAAAAGGGCTTCCTTTTTGAGCAGAAGTAGAAAGATTCTTTGAAAATTTGTTCACAGGAGAGTATTAGTTGCTCATATGGACAGAGCGTCCTTTGAAGCCCCCCCCTCTTCCTTGTGTGCATGTGTGTATGTGTGTGTACCAGAGGGTACTTGAGTGTGTATGCCTTCAGAGGCCCAAGGGTCACTTGAGGAATCATCCTGGATTACTCTATTTCCTTTTGCTTCTGCTCTAGGCTAGAATTGCAGGCCACTGCCATATCCACCTGCCATTTTTTACATAAGATCTAATGTTCTGAACTCAGGTCCTTTTGGAAGGATTTTTTTACAGAATTTTTGCACAGTGAACTCCCAGGAGAGGAACAACTAGAGAAATGAGAACTAAAGTTGGGTAATTTCACCAGTTGGGAAAAGATACCTTATCAAAAACTCCCTTGAGTCTCTGCCAAACACTTCTAACAACACCGTGTTCTGTAAAACTCTAGGCAATTGATTCTTAGTTTTGTGTTTTTCACTGCAAACTCTTGCCAATTCTGTAGAGAACACATCCATGTGGACTTAGGAATGCCAGATGATATTCCATCTGCAACTCCACCAGCAACTGTGCACCCCAAACAACTGAACTCAGCCCCTAGGGCAACATTTCTACAAAGACTCATTTTCCTTAGTCTTCAAATCCTTTTTTATTTAGCCATTTTGCACATCGCTTAAAAAGTTTGGATTTTTCTTTGGTATATTCCTAATGTGATATAGATAATGCTAATCTTGGTTTTAGTGATGCTACAAATAAGTATATTATGTCTTTAAATATCTTTATGAGAGAGAGAGAGGATGTTCTATTGAATGAGAGAGGTCAGAGGACAACTTCCTGAAGTGAGCTCTCTCCTTCTTCTGTATCTGCTTACAGGCACTGGACTCAGGTCACCAGAGTTTCGAGCCAGTACCTAACCTACTGAGCATCTCTATATCTTTATGTTTTCTTATTAATCATGTTTTTTAAAATTTATTTCTGTGTGTGTGTGTGCGTGTGTGTGTGTGTGTGATGTGTGCATCACAGGGTATTATGTGTCCCTGTGGAAGCCCAAGGGTGACTTTAATAATCATCCGAGATTGCTTCATCTTCTTTTTGCTTCTATTTGGGATTTCCCAGGTTCTGCCTTCCAGAGCTGGAAGTGCATTCCAACCTGTTTTTATGTGTGATCGGGGATCTAAACTCAGGTCATTCTGCTTGCAATGCAGTCTTAACCTCTGAGCCATCTCTTCAGCCCTAATCATGTTTTTATTATGACCATTTGCTCAGACTGCCTCCTTTCCTTAAGCTAAATCTTTTTGTTTAAAAAGATTCAAATTTTTCCACTCCTTTTATAAAAAATTTTTCTTATTATTCAGTATAATTTGGAAGATAAAACTATTCAGTTTTTTTAATTGACAAAACTTATTTTAAATATTTCAATGGAATTCTGTTGTGGATTGCCTCTGTTTTAAATCCAATTCTCAGTGTCCAAAACAATAAAATTCTTTCTGACAAATATAAATGTATGTATGTTAACTGGGTCCAATAATTGGATTATTATGTTTCTGTTGATGTTTAAAATGATAAGATACAGCAAATTAAAGATCGTAAGAAACCCAATGACATAATTAAACTTTTAGTATCTTTTTTTTTTTTTTTTTTTTTTTTGGTGGAGGATGTGGGTAACGATCCCACCGCCTCTCGCAACTTTTAGTATCTTAAAGTAGCTTAATTTCATTGACTCATATTGGGAATACTCAAAGTCTTCTTATTCAAATTAGATGATTATACTAAAAAAAAAGCCAAACTCAAATGACACAATCACTTTTTTTTATATGTTAACAGCCCATGCAATCACTTTTTTTTATATGTTAACAGCCCATGTTTTTTCATTAAATGAGTATTTAAGGTGTCCTACAGTATAGTTAGCTGGGGTTTAAAATATTTATAGTTTATATGATATAATGATTTTATATAACATAAATTATAAAAATAATATATAATTATGTAATGATTTATATGCTTTAATATTCTTATTTTGCCAATTAAAAATACTTGGATAGCAATGCCTCCTACTGGAGTTCCATTCCACAAAACCTGTGAAATACTACCTTGTCTAAGCTTTAACTCTTGCTTTCATTCCTGTCACTAAAAATATTCATTACATGGGAAAAGACTATTTGTTAAAAACTAATTTAAAGGAGGGGGCTGGAGAGGTGGCTCAGGGGTTAAGCCTCTGCCTTGCAGGCCGAAGGTCCTGAGTTCAGATCCTAGACCCCAAGTATGGTCGCCAAGCAGAAGCGGGGGCAGCCTGCGTTTCTGGTCCTGGTAGGGCAGAGCCTGTGAATCCCCGGGCAGAGTAAAAAAGAGGAGGTGGAGGCGTCCACGGTGGTTCCCGAATTCGCCCACGGTTCTACACACACACACACACACACACACACACATACACACATGCACAATTAAATAAGTAATAAATAAAAAATTAAAAAACTAATTTAAAGGAATAATATATTGTTATCTCATTTCACACAATGAAGCTTCCAATTTGCTTTCCCAAATAAAATACCAAGATAATAGAATATTTCAAATGATAATCCACAAACAAGAGTTATAATATTTTTAATATTGAAGACCAATCTTTCTTAGAATTAGCTTACCAAACTTACCAGAAGAACACCTAAAATTAAAGAAGAAAATATTTCAAATCCTTTATTATATCCCTAAATATCAACTAAAATATTTTATAGGTTACTAATAACATAGGGGGAAGCATATTGTCAATCTAGCTTAAAAACATGATTTATGACTCGCTGCAATGAGACTTGTCCTTACCAGACCTGCATAATGACTGACATACCAACATGCTCCCATAGACTAGTGAGGATCTCAGGAGAGATAATTACATACAGTGGAAATTTTAGGGACTAGGACTGGATGAGAGAAGGTGAATGCCCCTTTCAGTGGGGCGGCCAGAGGAGAGACCACTTGGTATGCCACAGAGACCTGACAAGCCAGAGGGAACCCTGGACCCATAGAAGCAGACAGGCAAGAGGGTGAGAGGAAGTGAGATGGATTGATGAAAGGAGGGGAGGGGGGAAAAGGAAAGAGGGAGTTAAGAGGGAGGCAGGGATAAGTACTCAATATGCTTGCAAAACTAGGAAAAAAATTTAAAAAACATGATTTCTGGCTGGTGAAAATACTTGTTTGTCTCATCTGCTACCTTTACTCCTTTAGACCCTCTGGTGGTCTTGGTTATCTTATGTGTCACATGTAAATGGTATGTCAAATATAGAAGAAAAACTCAGATTTGAATCACGATTCAATATGGTCCAAAGTTTTCTTCCTGAATAACTTTATCAAATATTTCTCTCTCGAGGCTGCTCTCCTGTTTGCTTAGACTCAACTTTATCACCTCCTAGGAATAAGTTTTTCTAACATCATGTGACAGGAAGAAACATTTGTCCTTCATGTGCGTAAAATGTGATTTGTGGCGAACAGAGAGAACTAGGAACTGAAGTTCCCAGAGGAAAAGGCACAACTGTGTCAAACGCTCTGCAATGCCAGCCTGCTAATTAGAATTTCTATGATTTTTAGAGAACTGGAGTGTTGAAGGGACAGAGCCAACTTATCTTGGGCTACCACAGCTGCCAAAATAGCCATTTATTACCTACCTCTGTGTGTGACCTAACATTCTTCTGACTACTGGGTAAAACCTCTTAGAATGTAAAATGGACCCCTAGCATCCAGCAACCCAAAGGATAAGAATGAAGTCATGACACGCAAGGCCTTTAACAAAGATTCCCTGCTTTGCTGCAGTCTGCTACCTATCATCTCTCCTTGTCCTGTTTCTATAGACACCTGAAACTGTTAGCCACCTTGGAACATGAAATTTGGGGCAATCTGAAATTGCTATTCCCAAGGCATGGTCAATTATATTGGACTCCAGCATAAACCGAGTAAAAAGCAAAGTAATTTCCTTTGAGGCAGAACATGTATTTTTGCATAAGTACTAGCATGTGCAGTCCCTGAAATTGATCCCCAGCAAATGCGCGTGCACACACACACACACACACACACACACACACACACGCACCCAGAATACAGAACTCAGGACCTCTTGCTTGCGAGGCAGAGTCTTAACCCCTGAGCCATCTCTCCAGCCCAGGAAAGTGTCGACTACACATACCTGTTCTCTCTCTCTCTCTCTCTCTCTCTCTCTCTCTCTCACACACACACACACACACACACACACACACACATGGAATATTCAGAAAAACAGTTACAGTACCAACTGGGTGCACAGCTTGTTCCCATGACCCGATGCTCTGCTGGTCCAGAAGTTCTGGTGTCAGAGGGGAAGTGCTCCTGCCCGTAGACACAACAAACATCCTTGAAGGACAAGTAGAGACTCCAGCAGCTACTTCAGACGCCCGTTGCTCTCGTAACAGGCTAAGGAGTTATAGTCCAGTAGTGTGACTGATCTAGACTATTAGGGTTGGACTGTGTCTTTACAGTGGAGTTGTTGCAAGTTACTTTTCTCGTTGTTGTGAGGCAGTACTGCAACACAACCAGAAAGAGAAAAAGGGATGGAGCAGAGGTCCAGTTTTCAGCAAGAAACACATGCCTGGTATTATAAACCAGGTCAAGAACCTGCTGATGGGAATGAACTACTGGGGGAATATGAACTACTACTATTCATCTGTAAGTATATGGCAGCAAATGGCTAAAAAGATTAGGAAGAAGATTAGGAAGAATGGATGAATGAAGTGGGACAGGAAGAGAAATGGGATTAAGTAGTAAGGATGAAAACTCATAATCTCCTTGCATTTATGTATCAAAGCATCAAAGAATAAAAACTAATTTAGACAATAAAAACAGTTTAAAAGAAAAAATACACATACATTAAGCAGATATTTGTGTTTTCTTTCCTCTGTTTCTTCTCATGTAATGTAGCATCCATTGAGAAAATTTCAGCAATTAAGTGTTGCAAATCGGTGTTATCATGTTTAAGTCGGTGGATACTAAAGAGCTAAGCATTCTCAAGGGACTTTCTGTGGAGAGAATAATGTGCTTGCAGTTACATGCCCCATGGGAGCACCATGTTAGACCAAATTATGACGTGGTTAGTATCTTCATTTGA
Organism: Typhlomys cinereus; assembly: GCA_023101885.1. Lineage (NCBI taxonomy): Eukaryota > Metazoa > Chordata > Mammalia > Rodentia > Platacanthomyidae > Typhlomys > Typhlomys cinereus. The sequence continues at coordinate 5,843,094 of JALPQD010000082.1, forward strand.
AATTATGCATGCATGACATAAGGAGATGTGTTTGTATGTCAAGTTGACTTACAGTGGTTAATACCATGTATCCCTGTGGAGAACCAAGGGTGACTTCAGGAATCATCCTGGACTGCTCCTTTTTGCTTCTCTCTGGGATTTCCCAAGCTCCACCCACCAGGGCCAAAAGTGCAGTTTGACAATATCTGGACTCACCCATATGGCATGCTCCTGAGGGATTATCTAGATTAGATTATCCTGTGGACACTTCTCTGGGGACTTTTGTAATTACATTAACTGAAGTATGAAGACGCACCGTTAACATAGAACCTTCTGGAGGAGGTTCAGAGATAAGAAGTTCTGGGTGGGGGCTGCAGAGATGGCTCAGGGGTTAAAACCTGTCTTGCAGGCATAAAGTCCTCAGTTCAGATTCCAGGTCCCAAGTAAAAACTGCCGGAAATGGCAGCAGCCTGCACTTTTGGCCCTGGTGGGTGGAGCTTGGGAAATCCCAGAGAGAAGCAAGAAGGAGCAATCCAGGAGGATTCCTGAAGTCACCCTTGGTTCTCCACAGGGATACATGGTGCCTTCTGGCACACACACACACACACACACACACACACACACACACACACACACATACACATACACATGCACACACACACACACACACACACACACACACACACAATTAAAAGAAAAAGAAGGTCCAGGTGGGGGGAGCCTTTACTTTTTGCCCATCTACCTTCATGTCTATGGGTAAGTTCTTCTACTGTGATCCTGAATTCATCTACCCCATCATTGCCACCAGATCCCAGATTCTTCAGCCTTCCAATGTGGACTGAAAGCCAGTGGCTCCCCAGGAATCCTGCAGGCCTCAGTGTCGCTGAGCCTGCAGAGGTGTGTGGCCTCCAGACTGAGCACCTCTCTGGTTCTCAGCCTCTTCAAGGTGAAGGTGGCCATGGTCGGGCTGCCCACAACGTATCGTGAAAGCCAACTATTAAAGCCCGCCTTATATATTCATTCTGTTGTTTCTGTCTGCAATGATACAGGTGCTGTTTCCAAATCCAAGAAACAAGCAAAACAATGACAAAATCCTCCAGAAATGTATTCCCTTACGGGTGTTGAGATGTGTTTTAGTTTAATGAAGCTGCAACAAAATGCCCGACGCAAGCAATTGAGGGAAGAAAGAATAAACGTCTTTCTTTCCAACTAACAGTTCCAGGTTACAGTCGACGCGGCAGGAAGTCACAATGGCAAGAGCTGAGGTCACCTGGTGTAGCCAAGACAATCCCTCATTAGTGTGGCCCGAGGCCACGATTAATCTAAAGAATCTTTCTCAGGTGTGCCTTGAGCTCTATCTCCTAGGCTTCAGTTTGACAATTAAGGCAATTACCCATCACAGACTAGAGGTGTGGTAAAGCTTTTGCCTCACAAGCAAAAAGACTTGAGTTCAGATCCCCGAGTTCCATATAAAAGCATTTGGCAGAAATCCATGCTGCAGCCTGAAAATCCGGAAGGTAGAACCTGGGAAACCTTAGAGCAAAGCAATGAGGAAGTAGAACAATGTAGGGTGATTCCTGATGTCACTCTTGGGCCTCCACAGGCAACTCACTCAAGTGCACTCCCTATGTACACAGAGACAGACAGACAGGCAGACAGACACACGCACACAGAAGTCACTTGTCAGTCAGACCACTTCCTTCTAACAATTTCGAAGAGTGTTTCTCACACCTCTTTCTTAGTTTTGATTGCTTGTGGTCAACCTTCAGTCTGTATTGTCACGTCCTTCTTCCCTGTGTGTCCCACGTCTGATTTTCCTATTATAAGGATGCTCTTGTCAGCCGAGAGCCCACCCTATTCCAGTGTGACCTGTCTGCAGTGACACAGCCACATTCTCCAGGGACATCATGATGGGCTGGAAGCAGAGTTGCTGTGGTGACCACAGAACTCCTTGGCCCTGAAGCAAATGGCAATGAAACAAAGAAGACGACAGCCTGAGCTTGGTCTGTGGTCAGTGGGGCTGCTGACTTCCCTTCCAGAAGGAGAAGGTGGTCCTCAGAAACCCGCTGAGATTACACCTGGCATCCCTTTCTGCTTGGGGGTGTCATGGTTTAATGTGAGTTGCCCCACAGACTCATGGGTTGCTGAGCTGCTGCTCATGTTTGGAAGGTCATGCGACTTTGGAGGGTAGAGCCTTGCTGCAGGAAGGCATGGCACAGGGGACCTGCCACCTCTTGAAGCTCGTTCTTGCTCTCTCTCTGCCTTCATGATGATGGCTGTGACCTGAACCAGCCCCCAGCTTCTGCTGCCCACCATACCTTTTCTGCTGTTAATGGACTATATCTTCTGTCTGGAACATAAAGCCCAAAAGCTCTCATCTTCTCCCTTAGCGTGAGTCTGAATGTTGTCTCAAAGCAGCACAAAGAAAAGCAACTAAGACAGAGGGAGTCCAGCAAGGCGGCTTGAGTGAGGCCATCGCCCATCCTGGGGTGGTACAGCTGCCTTTGAGCTGCCCCTTCTCTAAGCCACTCATCAAATTTTACATTTATCGAAGTGAACTGGGACTGTAAGGGCACATGGGCATACTGAAATCATATCACGAAAGCCAGGTCTGCAAACTAATTGGACCCCATCTGTGGCATATGGTAAGGACTGAAGGCAGAGCACTCCGAATGGGGTCAGGGACTTTAACTCAACCCAGTTGACGTGGTCTACTTGAGTTTCCACCTGCTTCTCCTTCTGTTTGCCTGTCTGGACCTGCCGTCAATTCATCTGCTCGCACCAGTCTGTCCATTTCACTTACCTCTGTCCCTACAGTCTGACTCTGTGGCTAGCAGCTTGGATGTCTCCAGCAGACCTCGCACTCTCCTGGGGCCATTGTCTAATTTCATAGACGCTACCTGCATCTCCACCAGCTTCCCTGACTCTCCTTGTTATCTAATCCTGTTCAGCCATTCTGAAACTGATGTATATGCACATGCCAGACATGTAATGTGTGATTGAAGAGTCACTATCAATAGTTGAGACTGAAAGAAAAGAACCTGTGTTTACTTCGGCCAGGATTTTCAATTTCTTTGACTATGGCAAAGGGCTGCCAATGAAACCACCGTATCTTTTTTTTTCCTCTACTCTTTTTTTTTTAAACATTTTATATTATCTCTGCTCATACAAACTTAATAGGTACACCGTTTCCCTCCCTCCCTCCTCCTCCGCCCACCCCTCTGCTCACCCTCCCCTCACCCCTCCCTCCCCACCCCTCAGTGCCTCCCCCCCAATCCCTGGAGAATCCTTTAATGTGCATGCCAGACTTTCCTCTGGGCCCTCCTCTCCGATGACATACAAGGACCCAGTGGCATTTCCCTGAACCCCTTCCTGTGTTCCCCTTAAGCATAGGAACACTACTGTGGCTGTCACTCCCTTGCCTCCAAGGATCTTGGTGCTTTTAGCAAATGCTAGACTTTGGAAACCACCGTATCTTATGGACTTCTTGTTATTCAGTAAATTCTGACTGTGGAAAGACACGAATGTGTCTGTGTTACTAGTCTAGTGCGCTCGTGACAGTGATACCTGGCTTATTTACCTAAGCTTCTAATGACTCAGTATCTGGCTTGTTGCAAGTACTAGGTGACTATTTAAATTAGCATTCAAAATGCTCAAAAGCTCACTGATAAAAGTGGAATTTGCACAACATATTTGTAGTTGGTATCCAACTATTAGACCAGGCTACTCTGGAGTCTATGCATTAGTATCTGACAAAGGACAGTAAATATCTATGAAGGCAGCTTAATCCTTGCTGTTGCAGTTGAGAAGAATGTAAGTGGCACTTAGCAAGAAATGATGTTGACAAGGACTTTTTTGGATTTTTTTTTTGCATGAACATGTATATGTGTGCGCACGCATGCGTGTGCCAGAAAACATTTGAGTGTGTGCCCCGGACCAAAGGGGCCGGCCTCCTTTTTTGCTTCACTCTGGGATCTCCCAGGCTCTGCTTCCCAGGGTCAGAAATGCAGGTCGCTACTCTTTCCATTTGGTATTTTTACATGAGATCTGGCTCCAAACTCAGGTGCTTCTGCTTTCAAGGCAGAGGCTTAACCCTGAGCCATCTCTCCAGCCCTGAATAATCTCCCAGCCAGGACTTCCTTTTTTTAGAAATTGGTCACCATTTTCCCCCAAAGCAAATCATATATATTCCCTAAATCTCTTATTGTGAATGACTCAGAAGTGAGCATTATGCGTAATAATCAGAAATGAATTATTAAAGGATAAAGGACAAATTAATAAACGTTCAGACTGACAATGCAACTAATAATAATCTTGCTGGAATTTTACATCTACCATTATCAAGTGATGAAGCTAAAAAAGAAAACGAGGTTAATGCTTGAATGAAAACATACGTACATACAATTTTTTTAGGGAAAGCTTTATATAAATGAAAACACAATTGTCCATTTTGGTGCTTTTCTTTAATCTAGAAACTAAAATCTACACAGCAATCCACACTCCAAAAACATTGCAGTGTTCAGCCGTGCTCCATGTCACATTCCTACCATCCAAAACTAAGAGAAGGCCTCATTAAAACACAATAAATTTGAAATGGTTACTGATAGTTGAAGAGATTGAGAGTTTTACATATTTTGTGAATCTTTATTGTATCAAATGTTTGGTTTTGTAGACTCAGGATTAGTTGTCTGTTGACTTTAGTAGCTTCCTCATCTGCTCCCATGACTGTCATTTGCTCATTAAGGAAGTTTTTCTCCTGGGACAGAGGTGTCAAAACACGCTTCTCAGCTGAATTCTGTTTGTTGTTCTTCGCTTGTTGCCACCACACTGCAGCATATGCCTCCCGTTCCTTCCACCGATGGTCTGTTTCCTAAACTCATCCTCCACATCTGTTAACACAAGGCTTTGAGGTCCAGGGGCAGAACCACATGGGATGTAAGATGCAGCTATGTAGTGCCAGGACACTGGGTAGTGCTTGGTGTGAGGAAGGCCAGACATGGATCCTCTCTCAATCTCTCTCTCTCTCTCTCTCCATTATATATACATCATATATTTTCATATCTATTTCCATGTGTCAAATGCTTTGAGAATTCCCAAATAACTTTTCTTCTCTGATGACAAAATTTATCCCTTTTATCAGAAACATACATGTGAGACTACAAAATTGAGGATTTTCCTGTAATTGAGTTTGAAGTCTACAGAATTTGCAGGAGGAAGGAAGCCAATTTAGATATTTCCATTTGATAGGTGGGATTTGAAGTATTAATTTCTGGTAAATTTTATTCAGGTACATGTATGCGTTAGAAACAGACATTTTACAAATTGCAAAGAAATGTGGGTTTCATCCACATATCAAATGCCATTTGGTTTTTCTGTTCTTAATACTTTACAATGTGCCTGGGGCTGGAGAGGTAGCTCAGGGGTTAAGCCTCTGCCTTGCAGGCGGTAGGTCCTGAGTTCGGATCCTAGAGCCCACATATAGACGCCGGGTGGAAGCGGGGACGGCCCGCGTTTCTGGTCCTGGTAGGGCGGAGCCTGTGAATCCCGGGGCAGAGTAAACAAGGAGGAGGTGGAGGCGGTCCATGGTGGTTCCTGAATTCTCCCGGGGTTCTACACACACACACACGCACACGCACAATTGAATAAATAAAAAAATTTAAAAAATACTTTATAATGTTCCTGAAGGAAATCCGTTCTTCTTTATATTGCTGTTCTTTAACTTATTCATTTAGTGTGTGTGTGTGAGTCCCTGTGGAAAACCAAGGATGGCTTCAGGAATAATCCTGGATTGTTTCTACTTCCTTTTTACTTGGCTCTGGGATTTCTCAGGCTTTACCCACCAGGGCGGGAAGTGCAGGTCGCTGCCATTTCTGCCTGGCATTTTTTACGTGACATGATGTGAGATCAGAACTCAGGATCTTCTGTTTGCGATTCATTACTTCAGCCCTATTGTTTTCCTTTAAAAAAGACTGCTCTCATTTGCTTTCTACAGACCCGGGCTATACTGGTACATGGCTTTCTCCTGACACCTCACTAAAATTTGCATAGTCAATGAGTGGAAAACCAGCAAAACCCAAACTTCGAAATTTGCTTGTGCACTTTTTACGGACAGCTGTAGCTGTTCATCTAGTCTGGGAAAAATACTTGATACTGCCACCAGATGGCAGTGTTCCCTCACAGAAAGAATACAAAGCAACCCCTCCTGGCTACTATTTTTCACTAGCTAAGCCTTCCTGGTTTTAGCCACAAGGAGCAAAGTGCAGGCTGAGTGCTCACAACAGAAAGTTCTTCCTGTTTGCCTTATACATTGCAACACTGGCAAATTTATAGTATAGAGCTCGTGAGTGTTTTCAAAACTAAAAATCTTCTCTAGATGGAAAATTTAGCCAACACCAGACGGTAAGAAAGTAGTGACTTGTTGTGGTCCAGGAATGCACAGCATTAATTAATTTCATTTACATCGAACTGCCTGTAGAATCGTAGATACCAAGTATCTGTGTATGATGTGCTTAAGAATTACAGAAAGATCTTTTCCAAAGAATGACTTTCTCTTACCCTCAATACCAAATGGGGTTAACAAATATTTCAAGAAAAGCGGGGGGGGGGGGGGGGAAGCACCTCTTTCAGTTTGAGTTTCAGACATACAATGAATAAGTCTTTTCAATAAAATTATGACCCTGGAGATAATTGGTACTTATGAAGTGGGCTCTCCACACCCTTGAGCTTTTTACCTGTAGATTTGTTAAGCCACTACCTGCAGATTCTATCATATAGAATATATATATATGAATTGCATTTGTGTGGGGAAATTTGTTATTGTTAGTGTGTTTTCGTCGTTAGTTCTTCAATAGCAGCATACCTATCCACACAATGCTTACAAATCTAGAAATGATTTAAAGTGTGTGGGAGGTTGTACTTAGGAATAAGGGCCATTAGATCCAAGGATTTAGGTTTTGTGGGAGACCAACAGGTGCCGGATAGACTTGGAACCAATTACATGGATATGAAGAGATATGTAAACAAAGGAATGTTAATCTGTAAATTTCTGTATCCGTCTCCCTGGTTACCTGCATCTTATTTACTTTTGAAACAAGGTCTCATGTATGACAGAGGAATTAGACTCAGTCATCCTCCTGCCTCAGCCTTACAAACACAGTGTCTACTACATTTGCCTTCTCCCTGCATTTAAATTAACTCCCGATGTTTCTGATGGTAGTTTCAGGGTAATTTCTCGCCCACATGCTTATGCAGCTAAGGTCTGCAGCCTAGAATCTCTGAGAATTTAATCTGTTCCCAGAAACAAAAGCCAAATTCCTCAGATAAACTTAGGATTTCCAAAAGGGAGACTATTTCACAATTTCCATGAAAATATTGAAATTCACCCACCTCACTGACCTGGCCTTGCCATGCCATGCAGTTCCCTGAAAAGCTCCGGCCTTCGCAGAGTACAGAGGAAAACACGTTCTCTCTCCCCCTTATCAGCCCGCACCTCTCAGCACAAGGACGGCTCTAGTTTTCCATGAAGCTGATGCTCCCCATGATCTCTGGAGCGGGGCTCACTCGGGCTCTGCGGGAAGCTCAAGATGGCAGTCCAACCAAGCCGAATTCTTCTTCACCAACAGTGGGAGAATTGCATTTGGAGCCAGGAAAACCATTTTGGATCACAGAGAGAGCTTTCTGGTTTTTGCTTGTGCTTGTTTTTAATTTTTCATTTGTTGAACAGACTAGTAGGTTCATGATGACATTTTCATACACATACCTGCTTCTATTTGCATTACTGCTTTCTCCATCCCTCCTAGCCCCACCCATGCGTACATCCCTCCCCTCGCCTGCTTTCATAGCATCCACACACACACATGCACTCATGCACACACAACGCATGTATACACATACACTTAAATCTAGATTCTGCATGTGAGAGGACATGATATTTTTCCTTTCTCCCCCATATTCTCCTCTTTTATCCCCTCCTCTCCTCTCCCTTTAGACTTCTTCCTCCCCTTCATTGTCTCCCTTCTCCTTTCATATACACAAGAATTTAGACTCTCCCTATGGAATAAAATATGCAATATCTGCCTGAGTCTTGTTTATTTTTATTTTATCTTATTTCCTACAAGTTACATAACTTCATTTTTCTTTATGACTTAATAAAACTCCACTGTGTATATGTACCACATTTAAAAAATACTTACTAATTTGTGAGAGACAGAGAAAAGGTACGCACACACACATCGCGTGGGCTTCTGAGAATCGAACTCAGGTTGCCAGGTTTTCAATGAGGCACCTTAGTCACTGAGCTCTCTCATGGGCCCTGTAACGCATTTCTTTATCCATTCATCTGTTGCTGGACATCCGTGTTTATCCATACGCTGACTGTCACGAATAGTACAACAGTAAGCATAGGTGGAAGTGCCTTTCTGTGCACTGCCTTAGACTCCTTCAGGTATACACTTAGAAGTGGCATAGCTGCTCATAGATTCAGAGGCGCCTCATACTGATTTCCATAGTGGCCACCAGTCTATATTCTCTAGTGTTTCATAAGGGTTCCCTTTTCCCTGATCCTGTAAAGTGTTTGTTGGTACTTGCAGTTCTGATGATAGCTATGCTTCTGACTAGGGTGAGAAGGAATCTTTTTGTTGGTTTCTAACTTCTGGAGACACATTCTCATGTAGCCCAGACTGGCCTCATCTTGGACCCTCATCTTCTTACCTTCTTGCCTGTGCTTCCCGGCGCTGACATTATAAGTACACATCACCACACCCCGCTCTCAGGAGAGTTTTAATTCCCATTTCCCTGATGGCTAAGATGTCCAACACTTTTTCAGATCTTATTGGCCATTTATATTTCTTCCTCTGAGAGGTGTCTGTTCAATCAATTTGCCCATTTATTGATTCGATGATTTCTTCAGAGTTTAATTTTTAATTTCTTTATAGAGTCTAGATTTTAATCCCTTGTCAAATGTATAGTTGGGAAATATTTCTCCCATTTTGTCTGTTGTCCGTTCAGTCTGCTGATAGCTTCCTAGAGTGCAGAAGGTTTACATTCCATGTGATCCCATTTATCAACTCTTGGGATTATTTCATGTGCGATTGGAGTATTTTTTAGAAAGAATTTGCCTCTGTCTATATGTGTTGAAGTATTTTCCTTATGTTTTCCTTTAGTGGTTTCAGTTTGGGGTCTTACATTAAGATCTTTGTAAATCTGAATTCATTTTTTGTGCACAGAGAATAAATCTACTTTTATTTTTCTACATACAGATATCCAGCTTTCTTGGCATTATTTGTTGAAGAAACTGATTGTTTTCTAATGTATTTGTGCATGCGTGCGTGCATGCATGTGTGTGTGTGTGTGTGTGTTTGTGTGTAAACCCAAAGTTAATATTGGGTATCTTCTTCATTAAAGCAAGGCCTGTCACTGGAATCCAGAGCTCACCACTTACCCCTGGGGATTCCTTGTCTTTGCTTCCTGAGTGCTGGGATTTTAGACAATAGTCACACCTGCCCAGCTTTTATGTGGTTCTAAGGATCAAAACTCTGGCCCTTACACATATGGGGCTTTGCTTAATGAGTCATTGCCCCAATCTCAGATGGTAAAGATTAAAACATGAAGACTAGCAGAAAACTTACATATATCTGAAGCAATCTTAATCAGAAGTCATTCTGCAGTATCACAGTGCTTGACTGAAGCTTATACTACAGAGTAATAAAAACTGCACAAAACACACATGTCAAGAATAAGGACAAAAAAAAAATCCACACAACTACACCGATTTAAATTTAGACAGTTTGTTTTTAAAATGCACTGGAAAGAGCTGGGGTCTCAGGGTTAAAATCTTTGCCTTGCAAGCAGAAGTACTGCCAGATCCCATACAAAAATGCCAGGCAGAAAAGGCTGAGGCCTATATTTCCAACCCTAGAAAGCAAAGCTTGGGAAAACCTAGAGCAAAATTAAGGAGATAGAGCAAACCAGGATGATTCCTGATGATCACACTTAGAGCTTCCACAGGCGCACACTCCACTCATAGACATGCACGTGCGACGTCTACACACATAAGTACACGCACACATGCACGTGCATCTGTACACCCGTGCACTCACATACATAAATACACATACATACACGCATGTATGCACATGTACAGATACATGCATCATACACATACATGCATGCATACTTGCACACACATGCATCCACACACATAAGTGCATAGACATGCAAAAATAAAAATAAGAAGACCATTCATATCCATTGTTAAATTTACTCTTTATTGTTGTTTTGGTTGAGGGAGTCTTTCTTCCTTCTTTGTGCATCGTGTTTCTTTAAGAATGTTCTCCAGTGCTGACTTGGTGGTTATGAATTGTTCATTTGTTCTTGTATTGAAGCATCCTTATGTCTGTCAGTTTTAAAAGATAACTTTGCCCGATGGAACAATCTTGATTGGTAATCATTTATTCTAAAGAACTGAAATCTATCACCCCACGATTTCTTGGCTTTTAGGGTTCTCTAATGTTATTTTGTTATTTTGTTGGGTGATTCTTCTCTTCCAGCTTACAATGTAGTTTTGTTTTGTGCTTTTGGTGTCTTGTGGAGCAGTTCTTCTCTGGTCATGACTACTTGAGATTCTAAATGTCTCTTATACTTGGTGTCCATTTCTCCCTTTACCTTTGAAACATTTTCTGCTATAATTTCATTAAGTTTTCATTAATTTTTATCTCAACTATTCCTTTCAGTCTGTGAATGCTCAGGTTTTGTCTCTTGATCATATTGCAGAATTTCTCCACATTTATAGCTGTTCTGTCATTCTCTTTGTGGATTTTGGAAGCTGTTGCTCCCTTCCTCCCTTTGGAATAGAGTCTCACTTTTTTTTCTTTTTGTGTATAAGTGCAAGAGAGCACTTAAGTGTGTGCCTGTGGAGGCCCCAGGCTGGCCTCAAGCATCACCCTGGATTGCTCTACCTCCTCATTGCTTTGCTCCGGGGTTTCCCAGACTCCACCTTCCAAGGACAGAATTCCAAGCCACTGCCGTATCTGCTCAGAACTTTTACATGGGATCTGGGGATTTGTTTTTACTTGTGAGGCAAAGGCTTTAGTCCTGAGCCATCTCTACAGCCAGTGTATGCTCCTTATCCTGACTCTTCATTTACCACATTACAAGAGACTGATTTGTTTTGTTTTAATTTAAAAATATTTATCTAATTGTGTGTGTGTGTGTGTGTGTGTGTGTGTGTGTGTGTGTGCGCGCGCACGCGCGCACCATTGCACTTACAAGAAGTCAAAGGACAACTCTTAGGAGTTCGCTCTTGCCACTTGTGGGATCCAGAGATTGAACTTGAGTTGTCAGGTTCGTGAGCAGCACTTTGACTCCTAGAATGCGTCTCTGTGGGCCTCAGTGCCTTGTGTGGTACCGCGACCACAGAGCTGCTGTGTTTGGGCGTCTGGCCAGCGGACAGCAAAATCTCCCAACCGAAGAGTAGCCATGGTGTCGAGGTGGTGTCTTGGTCCACATGTATTCTCAACTTTACAAGATACCTACCATACTAGTCAGAAGGCCTTTCAACATATTTATCAGCTACTCCTCAAGCTTCTAAGGCTCCCTGTCTCTCAGAGGGTGTATGATACTGTAAGTTATTTGGAAAACAGCAGCTTGGAACTGAGATGAAGTTATCAGGTGAGGCAGCATCAGAACTTTGCTATGTCCCTGTAACAAATGCCAAGCCCTGAGCTCAGTGTGTGCATCTGCAGCCCGGGCTGTAAGATGAGAACAGTGGCTGCGCGGGGCTGGTAGCTCTGAAGTTGCTGGGGCTCCCTGGTGGGCGAGCAGAACCTTGAATACCCTCAACGCTCCTCCAAGGACCGTGAGCCTGTTACATTGTACTTTCCGGGCAGTAATAGCCGACACTGGCACGTCGGCATCAGTGGGCTTATAGCCGAAACCGCTGCTTAGCACGTGCCATGGTCATGCGTTTAACGACTCCATCAGCTCTCCTGGCACCTGCCCCCAGCACGACTTCACGCACCTCTTCACTTCATAGCGGTACACTGGGCTGGAGAATACCGACCCTTTTTCCCTCTGGAGATGATGTGTCTTAATCACAGGACAATGGAGTCCTCTTTCTTGGATTTGCCTGACCGAGCAAGTCTTAGGATGGCGTGCGCAGAGCAAAGATGGGCAGCTCCTGTCCTGAAGCCAACAACAGGCGCTGTGGGAGTTACTTTGGAATGACTTCCCAAGCAGCAGGAACTTCCTAACTCATGTTTGTCTCTTGCTTAGCGATAACTTAGCAGTTTATAATTTTGTACCTCAGAAACAGTACTCGACTGCATGACTCCTCCAAGATGTCTTCTCAAAGTGAAATGGTTGAGTGACAAGGTTTGATCATGACCTTCTTTTGTGTCCCCTGTACATTTATCACCCCTAATCCCCCCAACTGGTCATCTTCCTCTTTCCTGATAAATGGTACTTACCTTCCCTCCGTCTCCCAGTCAAAGCTGCCTTGGATGGCTTGATGCTGGAACTCGGGGATAGGAGAGGAAGAAGGCAAGAGAGTTCTCGACTGGTCGTCCTTTTCTCTCAGGTCTATGCCCTGTTGCCTGGGCATCCTTCTCTCTCCGTGGACTTCCTATGGGCAGATGTGTGTTTTTTAGTTGGTTATTTTTAAGTCCTTCTGCAATGTCTAAACACTTTGCAATCTCACAATGAAGTTCTATTTCCCTTCCTGATAGATTCTTTTTTCAAAAAATATTATTTATTTGAGAGAGTAGGACTGATGGACACGCACACACACACACACACACACACACACACACACACACACACAGAGAGAGAGAGAGAGAGAGAGAGAGAGAGAGAGAGAGAGAGGTTGTAGTCAGAACACAACTTTCAGAAGTCATTTCTCTCTTCTTACCAGGTGGGATTGAACCCTGGTTGCCCGGTTTGTGAACAGGTTCCTTACCCACTGAGTCCTTTTACCTGCCCCCAGATAGAAAGATTCCTGGTGTTGCTATAGGATAACTCTCTCTTTAAGTGGCACAAAATGATTCCTCAGGAAATACACTTCCTTGCCCACAGCCACCTCATCAATTACATTCTGAACATTTTCTCTTTCTCATGGGATCAGATACTAGTTCAATTCTTCAAACTGAAAACAACATTTTTTATACATTTTTTAGTATTTCCGCTCATACAAACTTAATAGGTAGACCAGTTCCCTCCCTCCTCCTCCCCCCAAACTCCCTGCTCCCCCTCCCCTCCCTCCCCGCCCCCTAGTGCCTCCCCCCCAATTCCCAGAGAGTCCTTTATTGGAAAACAGCATTTTTTATATTTTGCATATGAGCTCTTTCAAACCATCTCTTTACTTCAGAAGCATCATCCTTCATGTACTTCATTATTTTTATAATTTTAATTTCCATGTTAGATGTGATCTGCCAGTATTTTAAAATGATATTCTTTTATATTTTGCTTTGGAAACTTACTTGGAAGTGTAATGCATATCGTGTCTTTGTTCCCCAGTCAAAATCCTCAAGGACTACCCATTGCACAGGAAATATTGATCCTGGCATAACCATGATTCTACATCAGGCTCAAGTCTGAAGGATTTGGAAGTAACACTGTTGCAACTGCCATTCAGTAGCTTCCCACATACTCATTTCCTCTTTACATAGTATTCACCAGCGTTCCCATGGAAACCATATCCTTTTATTCCACAGTAGTGTAGCCATTGTTAACTCTTTGAAGGTGGGAACTAATTCTTCTCCCTTTTCTCAAGATTTATCTATAGAGGTATTAAAGTACTCAGAAGTAGGGTCATTTTATTCACTATTTTGCTTATATTCTCAAAGAAATCAAAAGGTTCTTTTTTAAAACCGAGTGCATCAGTTGTTGACAGTAACACAAAGTGTCACATAGTTATCTTAAAGAGCTACAATTGCAAAGAAGCTTTAAGAGTGGAAAAACTTAGCACATAGTTGGACCCCTCGAGCAGGGAGTAGGATTACTTTTGTTTAATGTCTTTGTTTGCATAGCCTCTCTAGGCACCTGTGAACAACTTGTTCTTTGTGCTCTTTCTGTACTCTTGGCTGGTTGAGCTATGGAGCACAGGTTGTAGGAATCACTAGGAATCATTTGTGGTAGGAGCTGTGTGCCAATGGGAGAAGAAAGCATCTATTTCCTAATGCATCCTGGAAGAACATCTTCACGATCCTGGAAGTCTGTCTTCATGATGAAAGATGGTGATGAGTAGAGATTAGCAGGTGTCCACTCCTTCAGTTACCAATTTTCACGTGATAAGAACACATATAAGGGCAGTGGAGGCACTGGCCATCTAAAGTCATGAGTCATAGTCGCAAAGTTGTTTTCTTTTTTTTTTTTAACTCAGGCAACTTAGGTGGCACTGAATTTTGGGCAAGCCACTAGAAGAGGCAGGGTTTATTTTATGAGAAGTCTCAAGGTACTTTTTAAGACTGGTTGCATCCACAAAGACTTGCATAGAGATGTTTAGTCACCTTGGAGAAAGGACAGAAATACTGAAGTACCTTCTTTTTACTTCTCAGTTTATTTTGTGTGTGTGTCCATGTGTATGAGTGCATGCCATGGTGCACGTGTGTGTATGCATGTGCATGTGTGCATGCCATGGTGCACGTGTGTGTATGCATGTGCATGTGTGCATGCCATGGTGCATGTGTGTGTATGCATGTGCATGTGTGCAGCCATGGTGCATGTGTGTGTATGCATGTGCATGTGTGCAGCCATGGTGCACGTGTGTGTATGCATGAGTGCAGCCATGGTGCACGTGTGTGTATGCATGTGCATGTGTGCAGCCATGGTGCACGTGTGTGCATGCATGTGCATGTGTGCATGCCATGGTGCACGTGTGTGCATGCCATGGTTGGTGCGTGTATGGATCAGAGGGAAACTTTCAGGAGTTAGTTCTTATTTCCCATCTGTTTTGAGGCAGAGTCTCTGTACCGGTTACTATTACCTGTTGCTATGGGAGATCGCCCAAAGCCAAGCACGCTAAGGGAGAAGGGAAGATTATTCATCTTACAGTTCCAGAGGGGAGATACAGTCCTATCGGTATCATGCTGGAAAAGGCATGACTGGCTGGCAGAAGCTGGAGGAGGCCTAAGTCACTGCCCACATCATGGAGGCTGCAAGCTGCTATACGCTCAAGAACAGACTCTAGCTTCCCCCTCAAGCAGGGCAGAGCTAACCAACCTCAAGGCCCACCTCCCGTGGCTGCCTTCTTCTAGCAAGTATCCCCTCCCACAGGTGCACAGGCTTCCCAGATACTGGCAGCAGCTAAGGATCCGAGCGCAGGAGCCCGTGGGGACAACTCACATTTCAAGCCTGGCATCTTCCTTGCTGTTTCTGCTGCTGCGCCGCCTGCTGCGCTGGAGCACAGGCCCTGGCGTAGTTCTCCTGCCCCTGCTCCTCCCTCACTGCAGGAAAGGCCACCACATCTGGCCTTTCACGTGAGTTCTAGCCCCTGGTTTGAGCTCAGATCATCAGATTTTTTCTTTTCTTTTATCTGTTCTTTCTTACATGAAGGGAGGGAGGGACAGAGAGAGAGAGACAGAGAGAGAGAGAGAGAGAGAATATGTGCCATGTGGGCTTCTGGGGATTGAATTCAGGTCTCCAGATTTATGAGCAGTTGCCTTACCCATGAGCCATCTCGTTGCCCGCATCAGGTTGTTGTGGCGAGCTCTTCTACTCCCTGAACCATCACCTTGGCTTCTAGGAACCTTCTTAATCTTTCCTCTTATCAATAAGTCATGCATGATGGCAGCCATGTCCAGCTTCCTAATGGTGATGGAGAACTATGTCGGGGGCCACTTGGAGACTCCCATGCTTGCTTCACACAGGGGGCTGTAGACAGCTGATAATGCAATTTACTATAAAATTATGGCTTAGCAGACCAGCTACGAGGTCTTTATTAATAAAGCAGCAGCACAATAAACATACTATTTTTGCATTTTTACAACTGTATTTCAATATTATTTGTATTTAAAACTTTTCTTTTAATTTTGCGTGCACATGTGTGTGTGTGTGTGTGTGTGTGTGTGTGTGTGTATCAGAGGACACTTGTGTGACCCTGCAGAGGACCCAGGGTGACTTTGGGAGTTATCCTGGATTGCTTCTCTCTCTCTTTTACTTCGCTCTAGGATTTCCCAGGCTCCATCTTCCTGAAAGTACAGGCCTCCCATTTCTGCCTGGCATTTTTACATGGGATCCAGGATCTGAACTCAGATCCTTCTGCTTGTGAAGCAGAGCCTTAACCCCTGAGCCATTTCTCCATCCCAATTTATTTGCATAATTTAAAAAATATCTTTCTTAGTATTCTGTTTCACTTATTTATAGACAAGAACAGGGTTTCTTGTCACGTTATTTTGATTTGCAATGCTTGGCACTTCTATTTTCAGGTGAGAGGTAACTCTAGAATTGGGAGGGGAAAACAAGCAAAGCAAAAGGAAAATTTACCTGCTCACAGCTTGCTTTCTTATTCCATGCATCATTTCCTTTGTTCTTGGGGCATTTTTCTAAATCTGAAATTGTGGCTTAAGTGTGCTAATGTGCTTTCTATGAGAGCCATGTGTGAATTACCTGCCCCAGTGAGTAATTATTTGCATCTACACAGGAAGCTAGAATAACTCCTGCTGATTCTGTTTTGGAGTCCACGAAGAGGTGTGGCAATGAGCCTCAGAATGGCCTGGAGGGCCTGCTCCTGTCCCTGTGTTATCTCCTGGGCGTGGCCTCTCCTTTCCCAGTATTATCCATGCACAGGGCTTCTACCTTACTCTCTGTATGTCCAGCTCACAGTTGGAAATGAACCTTCTTTCCTCCTCCCCTGCCCCCCTGCTTTTATTCGGCAGGATGGAAATCAAACCCACCACCTCACACACGACAAACATGTGCCACCGAGCTGCCCCCCAGGCCTCTGGTGTGACTTAATCATCTCTCCCATGTTCACAGACCCAACGCTGATAGTAAAAGCAGCCCTGAGATGGCTGATGTACCACTACCTCCAGATTGATATCTTAGGAATAAATGTCAAGGATAAAAATGGAAGTTATCTATTCCAGGAGGCCCAATCGTAAACATTCTCAGGCTATTTTTATTGGGGAATGTGAGTCAACGCTGCCTCTGGACTCTTTCCTCAGAAGAACACAAGCCAGAAGGCGTCACCCAACCTTCTGCCAGATGTAACAGGAAAGGAAACTTATGCTAGTACTGGTGAGAGTTAATATTCAAAACAACAAAAAACCAGCGTGTGAGCGCTTAACGCTGTCTTTAATACTTTTGTAAACCCCGTGTATTTCCGTCGCACTTGCACTGAAATCACAAGATCAGCTCGCTTCATATTTATTACCTTTGATGGACAATTCAGACACAAAGAAAGAGGATACAGGGACAGACAACTATATAATACTGTGTAAGTAAATGGTCCTTTGAAAAAATACTGGGCTGGTGATATAGCTTAAGGTGCCTAATTACAACATGGTAACTTGAGTTTGGTCCCCAGAGTACATGGTTGTTCTCTGACATGCATTCTTTCTCTCTTTCAAAAATAAATATACTTTAAACATGTTTATTTTGCATGTGTGTGAACGCGTGCACACATGTGCATGTCTGAGAGAGAGGTGGGGAGCATGTGTGCCACGGCGCATATGAGAAGGTTATAGGACACTTTTTCAGGAGTTGCTTCTCTTCTGCGCTGTTTTTCCGACAGGGCCCCTCTTGTTACTTCTGCTGCACACCGCATACGCGAGCTTCTGGCCCGCTAAACCTTTCTGTCTCTGGTCCCCAATTCCCACCTCACCACAGAAGTGTGGGGATCACAGTGTGAGCCACCACATGTGACAGCAGGTAACTCAGGTTGTCGACGTCTCTACAGCAAGCGCTTTTACCTGCTCTGCCGTTTCACTGGTTGCACTAAGTAACTATTTACCTGTTATTCCTGTCTTGTCTTCTTGAACCTAGGATCTAAGAGGGGCGTGTAACAATATCCCACTGGTGATATTAGTCCCAGGAAGAAAAGAGGAGCTGACCAGATAGTCAAGAAACTGGGATGGCTTTGTAAAGAATGCCTCCCTTTCTATTTATTTATATACTTATTGATTTTAGATTATGGGTATCTTTTTCTATATTTCATGCTTTTCTTCATAAATATTATAAGTTATTTATTTTCATTGTAATAATGCTTTGGGATTAAACTTAAGTTTAAACAATTTAAATTTTAATCTTTTGTGTGTATATGTGTATATATGTGTGTGTGCGGTACATGTGTGTATTTTGTGCATGTATGCATAGATGTGTGCATGTACTCTGTGTATGTGTGAAGAAGATAATTTTTCCACTATTACTGTCCACCTTGCTCTTTTGAGACAGAGTCTCTCACTGAAACCAAAATTCACCAGCTGGTGAGGCTGTCTAGCCTCAAGCTGTGGGAATCTGCCTGCTTCTGCCATCCCAGCACTGGAGTTACAGGCAAATGACACCACACCTGCCTTTTACGTGGGTGCTGGGGATCCAAACTGAGGTCCACATGATGCGTGGCAGAAACCTTACACCTGAGCTATCTCCCTAACCCCAGTGCTTCCAGTTTTAATGAAGAGCATAGCAAGGGACTGTTTTCTATAATAACTTTTTTGTTTTTTGCTTCATAAGAAATCGCTCAATTGTTTGATTTTTTTTCAAACATTTATTAAAGTAGTGCTTTGCATAGGAGTATGTTTGAATGAATTACTTTTGGTTATTAGCAGATGATAATGTTGTAAGAAGACATAACCTTGATTGCATAGGCTAGTACATATCTCTAAAAAAATCCACAGTGTACTGAGGGACACTTTGACTTCACAGACTCCAACTGTTATGGCAGAGAGGAGATACTGGATTCTGATTAGATGCAGAATTGCCATAGAAACATACCTCGTAGTGTGCCAATAGGAGTATTTACAGAAAGGTTTGCTGAAGAGTTAGACCCACCATGAATGTGAGCAGCAGCATCTCATGAACTAGGATGTGGCACTGAACAAAAAGGAGAAAGCAAACTAAACACTGGCATCCATCTCTCTGCTTCCTGACCATGGGCACAATATACCACTTGTGTCACTCTCCTGCCACCATGACTGCCCCACTATAATGGACTATACTCTCAAAGTTGAGCCAAAATAAACCTTCCCTGCAGTAAGTTGTTCTTTCCAGGTATTTCGTCACAATAAATAGAAAAGTTAAGTTTTTGGAACTGTTTTGCAGGAGTTTGGAGATAGGCTAGAAAAGCCTTAGAATACTGCAAGCAGAGCTTACTGGGCTATTCTGTTATCGGTTTGGAAGACAAGAATACTGAGCGAATGCAACCCTGCCACCACAGGCATCACTTTTCTGTCTTTTTCCTTGCTTACCTTACACTGGAAACTTGTAAGTCTGAGTTGCAATGGAGACCTCAGCACACCTTAGGATGTCTGTTGAGGAAAGCTGAGGGCATGCAGGTGAGCCAGCTCAACAGAGATGACAGACAGATTACAAGCAACAGGGCTGGAGGTGCAGGGTTCTGCCCAAGGCCTTTGGAACACTGATGATTCCATCATGAGTTCCAGAAACTGGACCCGAAGCTGCATGGATGGGGTTTGATCTGCTTTGCTTTAGCTTTGCTTTGGAGATCCTTGTGAGATATCCTCTTGCTCCTCGCTTTCAGAATGACAGTGTTGGATTACGCTCCTGTATATCAGAGTATTGTGGACTTAGAGCAAATGCAGAGGGAAGTAAATGGCACAAAAGAACATAAATGAAAGGAACATATATGAAAGGAACATATATGAAAAGAACATATATGAAAAGAACACATATGAAAAGAACACATATGAAAAGAACACATATGAAAAGAACATATATGAAAAGAACATATATGAAAACATATATGAAAAGAACATATATGAAAAGAACATATATGAAAGGAACATATATGAAAGGAAGATGAACTTCAGCCTCCAGACTTCATCCACGGAAACTAGTAAGTTTTCAGGGCAGGTCCAAATCTCTCCCAGGCCTGTCAGAGCTCATAAAGGGGATCTTCAGACCTTACTTTGAGAAATTCTGATCTAATAATCTTTTTTTTCCCAAAAGATAGCAATTAGAAGATGTGTGTTAGGAAGGAGGAGGGAAAGGTCCATCCTACCAATCTGCCCTTCATTAAGAATGAGTTGGTGTTTTAGGAATTACAATTTTAATTTCCAAAATTCATTAGTGGTTCCTTCCCTTCCCTTCTTTCTAATGCAATACCCTATCCTGTCAAATAGATCAAAAGTTATGGACTACAGTCTTTTATTGTCTGAATCTACTGTCTGTGGGCTTTGTTTCTTGTGCTGCATTCAGAATCTTGCTCTTACAAGCTGCTTTTCCGTGGCCACCACTTTTCTTTCATTTGTGTCCATTAAAGTCAGCCAAGGCCTGCCGTGCAACAGTGAGTCTAGAGCTGTCTTTGGAACTTATTGGGTTCAGTGGTACGTATAACTGAATAATGATTGGCCCTTTCCTGGGATTCGTCATATGCAGTTCAGCAGTAAGGAATAGAGGTCTCTGAATATCCCCATCTGTAACTGCTTGAGAAACACTTCCCCTCCTCTTTATGAGTCTGGGTACATTTCGGGCTCTTTCATCCTTTCTTCACATGAGGCAGGTCTTGCCATCTGTCTGTTCCTTCTGAATCTCAAGAGTATGGCATCTTACCATCATTAGACACACATAATACATGGGCATAAGTTTCATGGCTGCTCATGGTCTTGCTATTAATAAAGGATTATTTATATGTCATTTCATTATTGTTTCTTGTGTCTGCTTAGTCTGAACAGAGGTGAGCATTAAAGAGGCATCCTTCAGAAGGAAAGCCATCCAAGTGGCTTTTCCCCATAGCCTGCATGTGCTGATTAAGCACAAACGCTTGGGAATACTTATTTCTAACTGTATTTAGAACAAAGTTCCTAGTGTCAGAAAGGCCGAGGCTCTTGTTGCACCTGGAACAGCTACGGTTGCAACAAGTTAATATATTTACAGCAAATAGAGAACTGTCCAGACAACTGTTATCTTGAAATAGGTAGAGGCTTCACGTATAGGCCATTCAGGTCTGAGAGGTGAAGGATTTCCCTTTTCTCATGAAGCTTGTTTCCCCTTTATTGTCTTACTCAGCCATGAATATGGAACAAATTTTTTGAGCTTAGAAAGACTGTTTTGTTTCTGAGGACTAGAAAACACTGGTGTGATTGTCTTGTCCAGTAGCCATGACAACGCACCACCTTCCAAACACTCATCTTCAAGCCTACAGGACAGGGCGGCTTCCAGCCTTCATCCAAGAAAACTGCTCAAAAGAAACTGATCAATACAGAAAACCAGGACCAGGGTAGAAAGTAAGCAACTGAAGAGGATTTGACCATAAACAGGACATCCAAACTCCCTTGCTGCCCCAAGTCAAGATCCAGGGTACACCACAGAAGAAGAGACAAAATGAATACCAACAAACGGTACCCCACAGATGATTACTAATCACCAATATAATCATGATTATAGTGCACTCAGGTTCTCTTGCACAAAACTTTTTCTAAGATTGGTCTCAGAACCATGGCTCAGTGAACAAGGAGGGATTCAGGTGACACCATCCCTGTAGAGGTGAAAGTTGATGGTTAGAGCTGGTCAGAGAAAGAGGTTCCCAACCCTCAGGTACCCCTGCTAAATACCGCCTCTGCTGCTGGTCCCCAAGCACGCACGAGAGCAGACGCTTTCACTGCAGTCTGTGGGGCCCACACAGAAACAAGGACACTGGCTAGGAGGGAAGCTTGTCTGGGAGAAGCTTCTCAGCAGCAGGAGGGGGAAAGGCAGGGTAGTTGGCAGGGGTGGCGAAAACCACAAAAATCCATTGTAATTTTAAATAAAGAGAATCGTAGAGTGCACTATAATCATGATTATATTGGTGATTAGTAATCATCTGTGGGGTACCGTTTGTTGGTATTCATTTTGTCTCTTCTTCTGTGGTGTACCCTGGATCTTGACTTGGGGCAGCAAGGGAGTTTGGATGTCCTGTTTATGGTCAAATCCTCTTCAGTTGCTTACTTTCTACCCTGGTCCTGGTTTTCTGTATTGATCAGTTTCTTTTGAGCAGTTTTCTTGGATGAAGGCTGGAAGCCGCCCTGTAATATTCAGGACTCAAGTTCTTAGTGCTTGGCGTGGGTCAACAGCACCAAAGAGGTGATCCCAAATATCATTTCTTCTCCATTACTTTGACAGGATGCAGGGAAAAGCTCTGGATTCAGGTGGCTTGTCCTGGAATTCCTTTCCACAGCCGCTCATCATCATGACCGCAGCATGTGGCCTCATGTTTCTGCCTTGTTCATGAACTCAAATCACAAAGTCGAGCCTTGCCGGTAAGATCAGCCAGTTACACTGTTACAGTTACAGGGTGATTTAGTTTATGATGATTATTATTGTTATTAAGTGTGGGTGTGGGTGTGGGTGTGTGGGTGCATGCCAGAGGGTACTGGAGCTTGCGTGCCTGTGGTGTCACCAAGGGTGAACTGGGGGTCACTCTGGATGTCTTTACCTCCGTTTCGCTTTGTCCCAGGCTCCACCTTCCAGTATCAGAAGTGCAGGCCTCCACTATTTTTTCCTGGGGGGATCCAAGCTCAGGTCCTTCTCCTGGTGAGACAAAGCCTTGAGCACCTCTCCAGCCTCAGGATTTGGTTTTAAACAAACAATGGATATTAAAAGAGAAATGGAAATCCCATTATCTAGATTAATGAAGGGAAAACACAATTATTACAAGACCAAGAGCTGAAAAAATAAATGTAAGAGTTTGTATCTACATACTGTCGAAAAGGGATTTTGAACTCTCGAAAGGGATTTTGAACAAGTGCTCGTAGAGTCCGAATGTGAAGCAAATAGGTCTTAGCTCTCTCCTGTTTGCTTTTTTTTTTTTTTTTTTTTTTTTTCTGTTTGCTTTTTCCTGCTACCTTTCCCAAGAAAACTGGGCGTCCCTGGCAGGCCCTTGGACTGCCAACAAGGAAGTGGTCTGAACGACCATAAGCAAGGACCTGGAGAAAAAGCTGCCCAGACACAAACTACTGTCAGCTCAAGGCACCGCCCTGTCTCTCGTGCATGTGGACGGAACCATTGATGCTCTACGTGTTCTGCTGACCCTACGGACTTCAGAAAACCAGAGTGGCCAGATGAGTAGGTTTGGATTGATCCAATTTTAGAAGTGTGGAGGACATTCCCCCCAACCCGTGGAAGATGCTCCAGACCACAGCTGCGAAAAAAGAGAACCGAGACGCCCTGTGAGGGAAGCAGGTCCCGCTGAGACCGAATAAAACAAGAAATGAAGATGGCGAAAACAATAGGCTCTAATTTCTTCCAGACCTTAATTTTAGTGAAGGGAAAGGAATTTGGTTTGGGGACATTCATTTCTCTTCAATGAATGAATTGGGGGGAAATTTATTCAAATTTGGGAATTTTTATTCTATTAGTTAGGCTTCTGGCATGAAGTTTGGTGAGATAAACTGAATATTATTATTGTATACAAGGGATACATCTATGTGCTAAAAGCACATTGTTCACAGTTATTGCACGTCAATTAAAACTACAATAAAACCATGAAAAAGAAAACCAAAGGTGAATTTCTTAAAATAACAGAGTAACCTTTAAACTAATTTAATGGGCTATTGTGACTCACATCAGAGATTTTGGGGGACGATAACCAGACAAAACAGATTCTGAGGGACAAGTGATGAAATAATGACTGTGAGGGGATTTCTCCACGTCTGGGGGAAGCTGGACTATTGTAGAATACTGCTGGGCTCTGATGGGGTCTTCAGACCATGGGGCATTCTTCACTTTGCTGTCCTGGACGGAGCCAGCAATGGGTGGAAAAGACCGTCAGCGCGCCACCCACGGGGAGAAGAAGCAGTGGAAAATAAAAATGGAAGGAAACAACAGTCCTCTGCCAGGGAGAGGCTGGGTGGTTCGTCAGCATGTTAAGAACCTGTGTGCAGCACGGGGTGTTTTGTTTGGTTTTTGCACGGGAGAGTTACTGCATTTGAAAGTCTGGTTCACCCTTTGCTTTGGCCTTTCTGCTTCAGGAACAAAGCTGAGCCTCTTTCCCACAGCAGACCAGATGTTCTCTCTTACTGTAGTTTCCATCCAGGGAAGTCCCCCCATCTGCCCCCAGGAGATATTGTCACTATCTGGAGACAGTTTTAACTGTCCCAGCTAGGAGAGGTGGGCGAGAGCTAGGAGAGGTGGGCGAGAGCTAGGAGAGGTGGGCGAGAGCTAGGAGAGGTGGGCGAGAGCTAGGAGAGGTGGGCGAGAGCTAGGAGAGGTGGGCGAGAGCTAGGAGAGGTGGGCGAGAGCTAGGAGAGGTGGGCGAGAGCATCTTAGACTGTTCCCCACATTCCCCAGGAAACCCCTATAGTTCTCTATGCCCCAAAGCCCTACAGTTCCAAGGTGGTGAAAGATCATCTCGCTCTGTTCCTGGGCTGTCGTGGTTCCTGCAGGGCTCCGAGTGGGTTGCCTTGCATGGAAAGCAGGTGGTTTTACTTTGGTCCCTGGGGCATAGCCATGTTCTTTCCCACAGACTCTCCAAGACCAGCTGCTGTAATGTCAGGAGCATAAAATGCTACGTCTTTCCATCTGCTGACCTCATCATCACCAGACACAGATCCTCCTAGGAGTGGGATGCATGCTCACCTCTCTCACTGTTCAACACATAAGTAAGAAATAAAAACTAACCTAAAAAGTCCTGTCCATGCAAGGCACTGGGATATTAGCACGTGCAAGGTAGAGATGTGAAAGTTGAGAGTTCAAAGCTAGCCTGAGTTAAATAAGAAGAATCTGTAAGAGAAAGAGGGGGAGAGAGAGAGAAAGAGAGAGAGAGAAAGAGAGAGAGAGAGAAAGGGAGAAAGAAAAAGAGATAAAGAAAAAGAAAGAGAAAAGAAGGAAGGAAGGAAGGAAGGAAGGAAGGAAGGAAGGAAGGAAGGAAGGAAAGAAGGAAGAAAGGAAGGAAGGAGGAAGGAAGGAAGGAAGCAGGAAGGGAGGGAGGAAGGAAGGAAGGAAGAAAGGAAGACGACAGAGAGTGAAAAAGGGGAGAAGAATAAAAGAAATGAGAAGAGGGGGCTGGAGAGGTGGCTCAGGGGTTAAGCCTCCGCCTTGCAGACCAAAGGTCCTGAGTTCGGATTCCAGATTCCACGTATAGACCCCGGGCGGAAGTGGGGGCGGCCTGCGTTTCTGGTCCTGGTAGGCGGAGCCTGTGAATCCCGGGGCAGAGTAAACAAGGAGGAGGTGGAGGCGTCCATGGTAGTTCCCGAATTCGTCCATGGTTCTACACACACACACACAGACACATACACACACGCGTGCACACACACATACGCACACACACACACAATTGAATAAATAAAAAAAAAAATTAAGAAATGAGAAGAGGAAAGAAGAAATTCAGCATCTTGAAAGTTGGAAACAAATCGCTTTAAGCTTTTAGCAGACTCTCGCTTTCCCTGACTTCTGTAAGCATCCGACCCCTGTGATAAACTTTGACTGTGTAACTCACGGCATCCAGAGTCAGGCACTGCGCATATTCAGTTACGAGTGACGGCCATCAGGGAGGGGGCTCTCCAGTCTCCAGAGACGAAGCGGTGATATTTTCTTTAGCTTGGTCCAAGGTCCAGAAAGGGTATCGGGATAGTGAAAGAGTTTCTAGTTCAGTAGAGGCCACATGGGCTCAGGGAAGTTTTGTGAGGGCAGGTGATGCTCCTGCCACCTTTAGCTGTGGTTCTTCAGCGTTCCTGGCATCACACAGAGCAATGCCATCTAATGTGCTGTTTTATGTTGAATTTCCTATAATTATTCTGCTATGCTCAGAAATGAATGTCTCTGACAGTTGTCACTAAGAGTCCTGATTGGTACTCCATGGAGGCACCTCGCTAAAGTTGCAGATAAATGTGGCACTGTAGGTTGTCACAAAAAGGGGTGTGAAGGTGACTGTCTGTTGGCATACTGCATTTGATGAAGTCAGGTCCTTTCCTGCTCTCACCGATCCATTCAGTCCTCAGCGTTTGAGGTGACTCTGTCTGCTCAAATTATAGTGAACCTCACATTCTTTTCCGGATCTGAGGATAAAATCTTCTTTTTTCCCCTAAGCTACATCTAAACTTTATGTATGTAGCAATAGATGAATAAAAATAAAGGCTAAACACACAATAGTGTCCTATACTTAAGGGGAACACAGGAAAGAGTTCTAGGAAATGCCACTGAGTCCTTACATATCATCAGAGAGGAGGACCCAGAGGAAAGTTTGATATACACATTAGAGGAAAGTTTGATATACACATTAAAGGATGCTCCAGGGATGGGGGAGGGGCACTGGGAGATTGGGAGGGAGGGGGGAAAGGAAAGGGAAAAAGGGGGAGGGAATAAGGAGGTCCAGGGAGGGGTGGAGGGAGGGAGGGGACTGGGGTACCTATTATGTTTATATGAGTGAAAAAAATACATAAAAAATAATAAAGGCTAAACAAAGAAAAATATGAGAGAACTGGTAAGTATTGATGTTCAGATTTCAATACTTTTGTCAGCAGGGGTTAGATAGAAAATATTTTTGGCTTTATAGGATACATATATTTTTAAATGTATTTATTTATTCATTTTTTGAGAGAGTATGTGGGAGGGAGAGAGAGAGGGAGAGAGAAAAAGAGGAGAGAGAGAGACAGACAGACAGAAAGACAGGAGAGACAGAGAGAACACTGAGAAGCATGTGTGGAGGTTAGAGGACAACTTTTGGGACCATGCAGCTCCAGGGCCTGAGCCCGGTTCTCCAGGTTTGCTCACAGGCACCTTTACCCCCAGCCATCTTGCCAGCCCTGGCTACAGATTTCGGTTACAATGAGATTCAGCAGCTATTGGAGCATAAAAGCAGCCGTGCTGTGAGCCAATCGGTGCAGCTGAGTCCCAGTGAGGCTTCTCGATCTTACAGACACAGTGGCAGGCTAATTGGCTAATAGAGTTACTTTTCAGACTCCTGGCCTGTGAAATACTACATTTGAGTTCTGTGTTTTGATTTTCCTCTATTTGGATTTAAGTCCAAATTTCTTATACTGATTAAGCCATTTATTCATTGATTCACCCTGGAATCATTTCCTGGCCATCTGTTTGGTCCCGCGGACACAGCTCTGTGTCACTGTAAGAACTCAGAGTCTGGGTGGATGGGGAGAGGAAGAAATATGGGCTGGAGGCTTATCTGTATCCTTCCCAGAACCCTTCAGGGCAGGCCCAATCCCTGTTGTGTTTCTCTGCCTAACACTACTTGCATGAATGAGATACAGAAGTATCCTTCAAATTTCCAGTGCCTTCCTTCTCTTAAGTCACGGTGTGCTCTGTGACTGCTTCAACAAAGAGAGTATACAGAGATATAAAATGTGGGCCTAATCCCATATGCACTGGTTGCTTTTATTTTCCATCTGTTGCTGTTTGCCTGTATGCTGCCAATAAATTCACAACCAGAGAGTGTAGGGGAGCAAGGGGTTTCAGCCTTACAATTCTCAGTTACAGATCTTAGTCCAGCTGGGCAGGAGAGCTCATACGAACACTAGAAGCTGAGGGAACTGGCCATACCATGTCCACAGGGATGCTGAGAGGGGGACGAACCACACTTGCCAGACAACCAAGCTGTCAACATTTGCTGAAGAATGTCAACTTACTGAATCAACTCCCCCATCTCACCCACCTGCCCAGGGAATGGCCCCACTAATTATTGGGTGGGTCTGCCCATGTCAATCAGACAGACTTGATCGGGGCTGGCCTTAACTACTGCCTGGACATAGATGTACTCGGAGCTCAGCTTTCAATGGTCAAGTTGACACCTATATATCTAACCTTCAAACATTGACTTTTAGGATCTAGAAGGCCTGTGCAGTCTCACGGACCAGGAGGAAGGGACCCAGTTCCAACTTTCCAGCTGTGAGAGCGAACTATCTAGGAAGAAGATCCTCCAGCCTATTGCATTTACTAATCAATGCTGTGTGAAGCAGGGATGAGCTTTCCTTACCAAGTCTAGACCAGCCTGTAGCTTTCTGAGCAAAACATGGACATCAAATCTAGCTGTCATAAGTCTGTAACATTGGAGAGGTTTTTATGCAGTTATAGATATCCAAGGTATTCACTCTATTCTGAAAGAAATTGGCATTTTTAATCTTTAACAAAACAGGCTCTGAAATTGAGATAAATCAAGTGTACCCTATCCGAGTTCTTCCCAGCCGTGGTAATACAGGCTAGGATTTCAAACCCAGGTCTGTCAGACTCTAAAACTTAAGCTGATGAAAAGCTTGCTATGTTGCTCTCTAAGCAAAAAGCTAAACAGAACTGAATGAAAACAAAGAATTCAGTTCTAGCAAAGACTAGAACATAGGAAATTGTTGGACTGCCTGAGGCCACATTTTGGAAAACGACTTGGCTACCCCTGCACCTGGAGCCCACCTGTTCTAGCTGCCGCCCTCATCACATAAGGCCGGTGTCTCTCCCATGCTGGGGTGAAGCTCTTGTGGAGCTCTAATGTACCCCATACCTAGCTGAAGGTTTGTATGGAGCTGATGCACCACGAATGGTCCTCAAATAAGCAGATGAACCCTGGAATGTTTTATGAAAACCTTGCCAATTAGACCAGAAATACGACTAGTAGGTAGACTATATCAAACCTAGAAAACAACGTGAAGATATTTAAATAAAGAGTTCATGCGTATTCCCACTCTGAGCCTCACTGACTCACTAAGTGAGCTCAGGAAGCTGCTTGGACCCTTTTGTACTTTTCTTTATTCATACAATTTATAATCAGATACTTTGGCTATTGTTCATAACCATTCAAATGTTGTTTTATTTTTCTTTTGCAACTGATAAGCTAGTAAAGGGGTTAAAATTACAAGTTCATTAATTATCTATTTAGCTATCATCAACGTTTATTATCTATCTATCTTTTATCTCTTTCTATCTATATATTATTTATCTATCTGCTATCTATTTACAATCTGTCATCTATCAATTTATCTATCACCTATCTGCTATCTATTATCTGTCATCTCTCCATTTGTCACAGTTTGTTTATATTGTTGCCAATAAAATTCATGACCTAATGACTTATGGGAACAAGGGATTTTACTCTGGTTTATTATTGTCTGGTTAAAATCAGGATAGCTCGTACAAACACCAGGGCCCAAGAAGACTTATCATACCATATCTACAGGACTGCTGAGAGAGGAACAAATCTCACTTACCAGACCAGCATGTCCGACCTTGTATACAGAAGAGTGTGGTCAACTTCCTAACCAGCTCTCTCCATGTCATTCGTCTGCCTGGGGGTGGGGGGGGGCTAGTCCCACCCACCATGGGTTGGGCCTGGACAATCTCCTGCAGGCTTAGTCAGGGCTTAACTCAAATACTAATTCTTCACAACTGTCTCCAGAACTCGAGTCTTCAATTGTCAAGTTGGCTCCTGTATCTTACTATGATACCATCTATCTGAAAGAGAGAGAGAGAAAGAGAGAGAGAGAGAGAGAACATGCATGCTTGCAGAGGTCAGAAGACAACTTTTGAAGTTGGTTCTGTCTATTGTGCAGTCTCTGGGATAGGGCTCAGGTCAACAGGTTTGCATATAGGAGCCTTTACACACACACACACACACACACACACACACACACACACTGATAATAGTAATAACAAATTTAATTTTTTGAAACTTTTTGAAATTTTTTGAAATTTTTTTTATTATTTTTGAAGAAAATAATAGCTTGATCACTTAAATTAGATGATACACCCTATCAAATCTGATGTCCCTCGTGCCACAGTTCTTGACCCACCGTGTTCTTGGCCGTCAGCGCGCGATACCCGCGGCTCCCTGAGGGACCTCACCATTTCTGCAGCAGAGCAGGCTGCCTCTTTTTACAATTAGGCTCTTCTTGTTTCCTATTTTTCATTTCTCTTTTCCTTTGCACACCAACCTCAGACCCTTGGAGGCTCACAGACTGTCGCCGAGGTTTAGCAGGAGATTGCTTTCAGATTCAATTTCCGGATAACAGCAGCAGCATTTCTGATTTCTTGGACACTAAGCATTTTTGAGGTTCCTCAGGCAGAACACATGATATTCCTTGGATGTGCAAAGTTCCTGTCATCCTTGCTGAATATTTGCTTGTTATATTTATTGCTCCCTTCTGTGGAAAGAAAATGGAATCTGCCTTCCTTCGGCTACTTTCTAAGGAAACGAATAGGAACGCCTCTCGGTATCTCCAGGCCCCAGGCTCCTGTGCAGCAAGAAGCACTCAGCCATCCAGTGGGATTTGAATTTACTCAGCAAGATTTTTTTCTCAGTGTATAAACAAAATAAAACATGAGGGTCAAGCGCAGAGTGCTTATGA
Organism: Typhlomys cinereus; assembly: GCA_023101885.1. Taxonomy (NCBI): domain Eukaryota; kingdom Metazoa; phylum Chordata; class Mammalia; order Rodentia; family Platacanthomyidae; genus Typhlomys; species Typhlomys cinereus. The sequence goes on from JALPQD010000082.1 coordinate 5,873,501, forward strand.
GAACTACCCAGAAGCCTTTTGTCTGTCTGCTCCTGGACAGGAGGGCAGCAGCTGGGACCCTGCAAGGGAAGGGGGCGACGGGGACCTGCTGTGCCTGCTGGTCTCTGCAGAAGCTGCTGGAGCAGCCGCATGGTTGTGGGAACTTGGCAGAGCCTGACGTGCACTAGTGTTCTGGGGGTTGTTTGGTTTAATTCTCTTTCTGTCCAAACCTCCTCTGTCTGCCCTTTCTCTGACTTCAAGCTCTACCCACATTAAGCCTGTGTGCTGTTTTCTGGTTCATGGTCTCAGAAGTAGTATTGCCTGTTGCTAACTGTTTGATCATTTGTGGGGTTGTGGGGCAGGGAAAGGGGGAGGTGGGGAAGGCTGGGGTTCCAGGATGCATTCAGCAAGCCCTTTCCACCTAGTCTCTCTCCAGGACATCTTTGTCCCACTCCACTAACCAAATCCAAAGGAGTTAGCAGCACTCTTGAACTATAGCAAATGGGCCACTCAAAACTTTTCTAAATTTCTTGTGAAAAGACAATTCCTACTTTTGCAGAATTATTTATCTTATCCTTATCTAATTTCTCTGCTTTTTCAGGCCAAGTTGTAAGAAATGAAAAATACTCAGGTATCCCATTAAAACCAAATAACCTCAAGATGTGGCAGAGATCCTGGCAGGGGGCTTATCTAGCCTTTGCCCTGAGCACCACATACACCAGGCATGATGATGGTGCCTGTAATCCTGGTGCCCAGAGTCCAGGGCAGGAGGATTGACCAGCCTGACCTGCAGAGTGAGACCTTGTCTCAAAACAGGTAATTAAAAATGATAATACATATTCATGTAAAGGATACAATAAAATATTTGATATATGAATCCATTGTAGAAAGAGTAAACCACCAACTGAGATATTTATCACCTCACCTACACATCTTTGTGAATGTGGGATGAGAATATTTAAAATCTGCTCCATGATCCAACGAGATGGCTCAACAGGAGTTCTGGCAGTTGTTGCTTGCATGCAAGCCTGTTGCCCCGACTTGATCCCTGGAGCACACACCCAGAAGGGGTCCTCTGACGTGGACACATACTCGGTGGCATGCGTGCACCTACTCTATCTCTTACTTTCCAGATAAAGAACTAAAATTTTTTGTTGCATAAAATGTGTGTCTCTGTGTGTCTGTGTGTGTATCAGAGGCACTGTGTGTACAGTGGAGGCCCAAGGGTAATTTTGGAAATCATTCTGGATTGTTTTGCCTCCTTTTTGCTTTGCTCTGGAGTGTTCTAGGCGCTGTCTTCCAGAGCCAGAAGTACAGACTGCCCCCAGTTCCACCTGGAGTTTTTACATGGGAGCTAGGATTCAAACTTTTGCTTAAAAGGTAAACCCTTGAGCTATCTCTTCAGCACAAGAATATTTTAAAAATTATAGTAAAATCTCCTATAGTGGTAGTAGATCACTTACCTAATATACGTGAAGTCTTGGAGATCAGTCCCTAGTAGTGCAAAATGAAATAGGATCAATTCTTTTAGCAATTTGAAAATCTAATACATATTCTAATATAAAGATACACATGTGTATACACATATACATATAAGGTTTAACTATGTAACCTGGAACTCACTATGTAGACCTCGCTATATAGACCAGGTTTTCCTTGAATTTGAACTGATCCTCCTGAGTGCTAGAAGACAGACGTGCACCACCATACCTGACTAGAGTACGACCTTGTTGACTATGGTTGCCTGCTTAACAGTATCACTGAGGCCATCTGTTTAAAATTCCACATAAGACCAATGTCATACAATATGTGTTTCTCTGTGCCTGGCTTAAATTCTTAGTACAGTATCTTTCAGTCCCATTATGTTGTTCCAAATGACAATATTTCTTTCTTTTTGGGGGGTTGTATCATAATTGTAATGAGTACTCTTGTGTGTTGCTGTGAGTCAAATATCTTAAAGGAGAAAGGGAGATTTGTTCAGTTTACGGTTCCAGAAGGGAGAAACAGTCTTTCATGGTAGAGGCGACATGGCTTGTGGTCGAAGCTGGAGGCAGCTAAGTCATTACAGGCATCCCGGAGTCTCTCTTCTTCCAAGTCTTCTGTTCTATGGTTCCTTCTATCTGGTCCGCTATTGGGAGGTTCCAATCAGATCTAGAGCTACTCTTTGTATTGTAAATGTATTGATCTGGATAATCCCTTCAGGTAGTATGACAGCTGATCTTAGTTAATGCTAGTTGTGATCAAGCTGACACCAGGATTAGTTATCATAATAGTCTATTACATATATATGTATATGTTTTATGTATAAATAAACGTTTAAAAATTTTTATATCCATTCATTTGTTAATGGACACTTAAATTGCTTCCTTATCTTAGCAACTGTAATTAATTCTGTAATAGACACAAGGGTGCAATTATTTCTTTACTATATGAACTTTATTGTCATTTTTTTGTGTGCATTTATGTATGCAGGTGTGTTTACCAATGTGCACACATCTGGAGACCAGAACTAGGAGACAGGTGTCTTCCTCTATTGCTCTTCACCTCATTCTTGTATAAGAATGAATTGGGCGCTCACTGGCGCTAAGTGGCTGACCAGCAAACCCCCAGGACCTGGTGTCTGCCGTCTGCCCATGGGATTACACTTCTCACTGCGACGTGCAGTTTTTATGTGGGTGCTGAGCATCCAAATTCATACCTTGTGCTTACACAGCAAGCAACGCACTCACCAAACCATTTCCCCAGCCTTCAACAAACCGATTTTAATTCCTTTGGCTAAATACCCCAAACACTGGGGTGCCTGTGTAGTCCAGACATCCTCAAGCCCACAGTGTCTCTGCTTCGGCCGCCTGAATGCTTGGATTGCAAATGTGCACTACACTCGATGACCTGTCCTCCTCATTTGAGTGTTGGTCTTAGAAATATCACCCACCATCTAAATATAACCATATTACCACATCTAGTACAAAGGGAGCTCTTTGCTTTAGTTAAAATGGCTGTCTTTCTAAGAAAAATTTTGCTTCTATTATTAAAGAAGATGGAGAAATGGATATTTGTAGAAACTTCTTGCTGTTTTCTCAAACCCAGACTCACCTTTTCCTTGACATGTGATTGTTAAACCACTGCTTACTTTCTTGACACAGTAGCTAGGTAGATAGATAAATAAATAAGATAGGTGGTTTTAGATAGATGACAGATATGGATAGATGGATAGAGAGACACATGATAGGCAGGTAGGCAGACAGATAGATGTTAGGTAGATGATAGTGTTGTGGCTAAGTTTTGGTCATCAGAAAACGAATACACTCGTGTGAATGTCATGGGTGACACAATACTGTGTACAATGAATACACATCATGAAATATTTAAAATAAGTAAACAAATGAAAGGTTGGAAAAACCAAGAATCACTGCAGGCAGGAAAGAAGTAAGGAAAGAAGGAAAGAAGGAAGGAAGGAAGGAAGGAAGGGGGGAGAGGGAGAGAGGGAGGGAGGGAGGGAGGGAGGAAGGAAGGAAGGAAGGAAGGAAGGAAGGAAGGAAGGAAGGAAGGAAGGAAGGAAGGAAGGAAGGAAGGAAGGAAGGAAGGAAGGAAGGAAGGAAGACTGGAAGTTGGCTTGGTGGGTGGAACATTTGCCATGGGATTCTGAGAATCTGAGTTTGGATCCCCAGAACTTGTGTAAAGCTGGACACAATAGTCACTTCTGTAAACTCAGCATTATCCTCAATCCCACCGTTTCCTATAGTGACACGAGGGGGCAGAGACAGGAGAACCCCTGGAGCTCACAGACCAGCAAGACAGGTGTGCACAGCAGTGACCAGGAAGGTGGAAAGTGAGCCCATGGTTGCTGTTTGAGTTCTGCATGCAGATGCAGATACACATGTGCACACCAAGATAAAAGAGAAATAAAAGTAATTTTCAAAGGATCAAAAATTTTGACAATAGTAAAATTACTTGATAATGAAAGAAAATAAGAACAAATTTGAAAACCAAGGAAGGTAAGGTTAATCTTAAGTATGAAAATTATCCCTATCCATTGCTAAGAAAAGCTAAATGGTGTAATAAAGAGATGAAAAGACATTTGCACAACCAATTCAAATGTCCAGAGAATGGAAAAGAAGTTCAGATCTTATCATAGTCAGGCACAGGTGTCAACTTGACAGTTTGAGCTCTGGGCATATTTGTAGAGAATCAGTGGTTGAGTTAGACTCAGAGCAAACCTGCAGGAGATTGTCTAGCTGATGGGAAAGGCCCAGCCCATGGTGGGTGGGATTAGACCCTGGAATAAAATTCAGAGATCTGATTGAGAGACATCCTTCTGTTCACTTGACCAGACATACCGGTCTGGCAAGTAAGGATTGTCCGTCTCTCAACCATTATGTGGTGATGATGTAGCCAGTTCCTTCGGCCCTGGTGTTGGTGTGTGCTCTCCCATCAAGCTGTACTGAGAACTGTAACTGGACTATCGTAAGGCGTTCCCTTAAGGCGTTTGATGGTCATTTATCAGCAACCATGCAGGTGAACTGCAACAGATCTGCTCAGAGAAACCCATTTAAAACAGCAGATTATTTTATTCAGAAGGACAAAGACTAGGGAGATGAGCATCTTATGTTGCCACAGAAGAAGAAAAATTCCCTAAGAAAAGGAGAATCCTTGCACAACTTTAGAGGTTTCCATTTAAAATTTCTTAGTCAGTTAAATAAACGATGCATATTTCTATGTATCTGGAACAGTTCCTCAAATCATGTTTTTGTAATTGACATGCAAATGAAGCTAAACTTTATAGGAGAACAAAAGGACTGGGGGAGAAGCAAGGAAGGGGAGAGAGTGTGCTCAATGTATAGTGTACACTCGTGTGAATGTCATATGTGACACAATACTGTGTATAATGAAAACACATCATGAAATACTTCAAGTGAGGGGAAGCCCATTTCTGAAGAGTAAGTACAGTGTTAGCTCATTTTTTTAAAATCTAACAGGCCTAAACCCCCACAAGATAGACAAGCCAGAGGGAATCCTGGGGTCTATAGAAACAGACAGGTAGGAGAGCAGGAGGAGTGGGGTGGATTGATGAAGGGAAGGGAGGGAAATGGGGGAGGGAGCAGGCATAAGTACTCATATGCTTGTAAAACTGGAAAAATAAAATAACAATATAAAAATCTAACAATTATGCCTTCTTTGAAAGTAAGCAAGCAAACCCCTACTGAGGATCACAAAACAAAACAAAATAAACAAAAAAACGAAAAACAAACCATGACTTCAAGACCAGTGTAACTGATAACTCTGGCGGTTCCACGAGGCCCCGAGCCACACACTTTCTGCCTTGGCCCTGCTCTTCTGTTTTCTTGCTTTCCATTATTCATGAGGCCTAATGCACAGTACAAGCCTGGCTTTTATCCTAATGCTGCTCCCCCATGCACATGGAGAAAGCCAATGAGGCAGGTTCTGCGGAGAGATGCACACAGGCGGGGGAGCTGCTGGGTCTTCCTCCACACCTGCACAAAGTGCCAGGAGATAAACACAGGCAGCTTTTCAAAAGTTGATAATCCACTGAGAATTTTGTTCTCAAGCTATGGATTTGGGAAGACTTTAAAAAGGCCACTCATGGGCTGGAGAGATTGCTGTGGGGTGAAGACTCTGCCTTGCCAGCAGAAGGTCCTGAGTTCAGATCCCAGGTCCCAGGCAGAAAGGGCGGGGGCCTGCACTTCCTGCCCCTGGTTGGCGGAGCCTGGGAAATCCTAGAGCAAAAGTAAGATGATTCTCGAAGTCACCCTTGGCCCTCCACAGGGATACCCTCTTTTGCACGCACACACACACACACACAGAGTAAATAAATGAATTAATAAATGGATGAATGAATGAATAAATAAATTAATAAGTAAGTAAGTTTAAAAAAAAGGCCGCTCATTGTTGAGGGTGGGACACTGGCTGGAAAGAAGACAGGTTGGTTTGTGGAATGGGAGAGGGTCAGGGTTAGATAATAGGGGATAAAATCATACAAATTGATTATATTTGTATATGTAAACTTATAATAATAACAATAACACTCATTTCTGAAGCAGAATCTGACCTTGGCCAAATCACATTTTCCTAATAGAAATGTTAACTCTTCTGGTGAGCCACTTGCTGTGCCAGTTAGAGGCTGGTTTCTCCACATGACGTTGATCCCACGTGTCTTACTGTTTTTTCCAAAAGCGATAGAATCAGTGGATCGGCCACAGTCGACACCTAAGTGGTATGAGCTCATCACAGTGCATCAGAGATCTCGGACTGCCTAGTGGCTAGAAACCCACACGATTTCTGTTGTCTGGAATGGGGTCTCGCAATGCAGCTGGCCTCAAATTCTAATTCATTTTAGGCTGACCTTGAATTTGTGAGCCTCTGACGCTCTGGGCTTGTGCTGTGGACAGTGTCTCGGAATTCTCCAAGACAGTGTCTGCCCGCTCAAGAATGATGTCCTAGTCTTAAAGCTTTCAGATATTTGGCCAGTGTCTCAAGCCCCTGAATCATCAAGAGAGATGCTAGATAGGCCTCCATGACTAGGGAAGACCAAATTCTTGGCTTTTTGGACCAGATGTGAGCAGAATGTCTTTGCTTCTTTCTGCTTTTGATGCCCAAGTTCTGGTAATATATGTACTTTGGAAAAAAGCCAAGAACCTTTACACAGTATTGTTTTTCTACCTGGCTGTTATGGTTGCATTTTGGTGTCAACTTGACAGTTTGCAGACTGGGGCGCAGCTGTGGAGGGTTAAAGGTTGGAATGGCTCCTGAACGAGTCTGCAGGTACGTGATTGATTGCTGTGGAGAACCCAGCCCATAGTGGGTGGTGCGTTCCAGTGGTGCACCCGATAATAGGAGATGCAAGGAGGAGGGACTTGCTCTTTCCTTATCCAGTGTCTACTTGCTGTGCAGTCCATTCCGCGTGCACAGTCTTCGCCTTTAGAGCGTCGTGGCCTTCTTTGTGGCTGCTGCCGCTGCTGCCTCCGTCCTTGGCTGACGTGGAGCTTCCCCTTTTCCATCACATTGTTGCTGTTCCCGCTGCCTTTGGAGTCTGGTCTCTGGGCCTTGCTGCTCTTCATCTCCAACACCGGAGCCCAGCTGTTCTTCACCGATGTCAGAACCAGTGTCTTCGACCCTCCACAGGACCAAAGGCTTGAGGCCTTCTCGGGATCTTTTGGCTTTGTGGAACATTCCGGTCAAGAACAAGGCTGTTGCGGGCAGCTACCTTTGAAGGATACTATTTTTATTGTGAGTTATTTTAATAAACTTATTTATGTTATTACATTCTATAGGTTCTGTTTCTTTAAAGAATCCTGACTAATACATTGGCCAACAGGAAAGGTTTCTAAAGCACATTCTTAGAAGTCTCATTTTTGTAGGAATAAGATGGACTTCATTATACAGACACTAATATGCGGCATAAAATTCTCTGGCAGGACTTTGCCATAAAATTCTCTGGCAGGACTTTGCCGGCCTTCTGTGTGTGCCTGCCCACTGCAATGGACTGCAGTAAGTGTGTTTCCTCATGTTTCTCCTTCCTTTGTTATGTGTCTTCTTGTTTGTGTTATCCTTCCTATGTTGAGCTCTGCCTTCCTACATGCTTCCACTGTGGTATCAGGAAGCTGGACATCAGAACATCAACATATGAATTTGGTAGGAAAAGGGCACAATTGGTCATTTTCTGCTGTGGTGTAATCCATACTCACATATTGTTTACCACTTTGCCAGTGACAATATCTGAATGTTATCATGAACTGTTTCTCTCTTATTACTCCCATGGATGTGTTACCTAGTGTCATTACATTTCTCTGCACGATCTCTAAAGAGTGCTTGTCATCTTCATGTTCGCCAACACTAGGGTGTCTTTAGCTCCATGCAGAGAAGTCCTCTGTGGCTAGTACAGCCTGTGTCTACACCCCATCCATGTTATATAAAGATACATAATTATGTATCACATAAACTATATAAATCGTGTGTCACAGTTATCCTACATTGTTGCCAATAAATTCAGGACTAGACAGTTTACAGGGGAACAGGGAGTTTTATTCTGGCTTACAATTGTCCATTTATAGTTCTTTGTCCAGCTTGGCAGGAGAGTTCACACCAACACCAGGAGCCAAAGGACCTGGTCACACCATATCCATATAGACACAAGACTGCGGCGAGAGGGACCATCCTAGTTGTCAGACCAGGATGTTTGACCAAGTATATGGGAGAATGCCAATTTCCTTATCCGGCTCTCTCCATCTTATCTACATGCCCAGGGCCTAGTCCCACTTAGCCTGGGCTGGATCTCCCCATATATCAGACAATCTCCTGCAGGCTTGACTAAGCTCAACTTAATTACCAGTTCTTCATAACTTTGCCCAGAGCTTTAGTTGCTAAGTTGACACTTGTATCTAACTGTGACACCTTCTTTGTAAGAGAGAGAGAGGAAGAGAGCAAGGACAGCCGTATGAAAAAGTAGCTTCTCCATGCTTGCCAACTTTCCTTTCTGTATCTGTGTCCCTACATGTAACTTCTTGCCCTTCCCAGACGCCTGCCCTGATTTTGCTTGTGACCATCTTCTTTCTCCTCTGTGATATTGTCTGATTCCATGTCTGGCTTGCCGATGACTGACAATGGCAGAGATCCTCTTCCTTGGAAGACCTTTGGACTCAGAATTCTCTTCCACAAGTGCAGTACTTTAGGACCCATCACGAGGTTAGTGCTGCCTAAGAATTTCATGACAATTTTGGGAAATTGGAAATCTCCAAATGTGTAACCAACGTTTCTTTCTTGCTAGTTGGGGTGTGTTGCAGTACCTGGAGACAAAAAGAGATATGCTGAAGACGCACCCCCAATCAGGGTCTCAGGATGTCCCTCCCAACTCTTTCCCCACAGTTCTGCACCAGCTCCCTAACCTGACATTCTTTCTTGGTTTGCCTTTTTGTTCAGTATATATTAGAAATCGCTTTCCTTCCCAACCGACTCCTACTGTGGATGCAGACGGGTCCATAGCTCTTTGCTATAGGAACTTGCAGATCAGATCCCTCCCTGGTGAACACCTGCTCCTTTAGGAATCGAGATTAGATGAGGTTGGAGTCAGGAAGGAAACATCAAGTATGAGCCTTACCACTTCTCCAAAGGACACATCCTTTGTCAAGCCGCTGGGTTGGAGGTTTGGGGCTGGCTAGGCAAACAGAAGAGCCTTTGGATTCCATACACAACCGGCAGTGCCACTTTGCTCTCTGGGATAGCTTGTGACACTACAAAGACAATGGAGCTAGAATCCAGAACATGGCATAACAGCATTTAAACTGTAATTTTTCTCTAAAAGGTAGAGCTAAATGGTTTTTACTTCTTTGCATGTATCTTTCTCAGTTCTATGACACTTTTCTTTATTGGATGATCAATAACAGGTTTCAGTTTTGTTTCAGACAAGCGTGTGCTTTGGAAAGTCACCACTATCACCCCAAGGCACTGCAGAATAGGGGGGTCTCATGCTGACTGGGCTGAACCAAAAAGAAAGTTTCTTGATTAGCCAAAGAATAAATCCAAAACAGAAAAGGAGATATTGAGCTGCCTCCGTCAAGAGAGTGCTGTGTTCAATCATGGATGAACTAGAAAGATGCTTATGGCCACAGGGAACAGAACACCCCACTAATAATGACCTGAACCAACAGAGGTTTATTCTCACACAATCCAGACCTGCAGGTGAGTGGCCCCTGGAAACCACTAGTTGGCTGTTCTTGCTCCAAAGGGCAGGATGACCTGTGAAACAACAGGAATATGGAAGACTGCCTGTTACCGAGGAAGAAAACCTTTCCCAGAAGTCTTCTGCTGTCGTTTAGATATGCAGTGCTCTCTGCAAAGGACTTATGTTGAAGGCCCAGTTGGCAATGTTATAGAGCGATGATTGCATCATGAAGACGCCAAGAGATCCTGCCATCCAGCTCAGGTGTGGACTTCATTTCTTTTTAAGAATACTTCTATTTTCGATTACAAAGGATCAAAGCAGAAATCAGCAACAGAACTACCATCAGCAAATGATCTAGAATGAAGGTAATACCACTCTCAATGATGTATGGGTCAAAGAAGAAAGCACAAAGGAAATTAAGAAATATTTTTAATAAATAGAAATCAAAGCAACACGCCAAATGTGCCTGATGCAGTTGGAGCACCACAAGTCCATGCAGACTCTTTTGCAGCAGCCAGCAGCAATTCTGAGGCTGTAGCTCCTTATCAGCTTGGATTCTTCATGGCCCCCAGTGAGCAAAAACCCCTTGTGAGCCACAGCAGAAATGGCCCACGAGTCAGAAACAAATTCTTATTGTTAAAGCCACCATGATTTGGGCAGTGCTTTAGTGCCAATACATAATTTTACTTTTCCAAAACGATAAAGAAATTGGTACCCAGAATTTCAGAGACCACCATGCTGAAAGAAAGGCCAGGTTGTGGGAAGGACATGGGATTGGCCACGCAATCCAAACATAGACTGCAGCCATTTCAGGACAAGAACATGTGAGTCAAGAAGCATCTCCCATGTGGGACAAATGATGGGAGTGGCCTGAAATTCCAGTCCTGGCAGGCAGAGCCTAAACACCAGAGCAAAGCAATAGAGAGGTGCAGCAATCCCGGGTATTCTCAGTGTCACCCTTGGACCTCCACAGGCACACATGCTCCAGGGCCCTCTTGTACACACACACACACACACACACACACACACACACACATGCACGCACGCACGCGAAGCATCTCTCAAGTGATGCTAGTTACCCAGCTGCTCGTGTCACCCCAGTCAGCACTTGGATGTCAAGGAGCAGAGGCCATAGAATTCATCCTGAATTTCTAGCGAACACCATCATGAGCTGGGTGCATTTTTACTTATGCCATTGTTCTCTAAGGGGACATGTTGGATAAAAGTAGATCTTACAGGCTGAATTGTGTCCCTCCCAAGTTCATACTCCTACATGACATTACATTTGAGAATTGCCTTTGTAATTAAGCCGTTGGGGGTGGGGACTAATCCAACTGATCCTTTCTCATAAGGTGAGGCTGTAGTGTGCACAGAGACAGCAGAGGACACATCTTCAACCTAGAAGACAGGTCTACAAAGAATTGGCTCCCACCAGTACCTAAATCCTGGACATCAAGACTTTAAATCAAGAGAAATGAGTTACTGTTGTTTAAGCAATTCAGTCTCTGAAACTTTATTTTATTTACTTTTACACATATATTTTCATCCCTTATTACCTACGTCCATCCCATCCCACCCCCTCTTGTTCTCCATTCTGGTAAGTGTCCCACCTGCTCCCATGTCTCTCCGCACCATTGGGCCCTATCCAGGATGCCTGCATTGGCAAGTGCCAGGGCACCTGGCGGAGCATGAACAGCCCGCCAGTGGGCAAACTGCAGTAAAAGCTCCCTCTTTCTTGTCTAGCATTAGACTCAGTCTCCTAAGGTAGCGCCACATCCACTAGGTTCCTCCCTCCTCCGTAACAAAATATTGACAGGTCGGCTATGGTGCACATCTTGGAAACTTTATTTTGACAGCCCTAGCTAACCCACTAGATAGCTAGAATGCCTATAAATCAAGAGAAATCTTGGCTCCTCCATTCCTACCTGACTCTGCCAAGTCCACTGAATGGGCCTCTAACACCTTTCAATATATTTTTTAAGAACTTCAGCCTTAATATTACTTATAGTTTGAACTTGTGTTGGGTATAGAGGTCAACAACTCTCATTCTTAATATTTATTAAAATCTGGGCTGGAGAGGTGGCTCAGGGGTTAAGCCTCTGCCTTGCAGGCGGAAGGTCCTGAGTTCGGATCCCAGATCCCACGTATAGACGCCAGGCGGAAGCGTGGGCGGCCTGCGTTTCTGGTACTGGTAGGGCGGAGCCTGTGAATCCCGGGGGAGAGTAAACAAGGAGGAGGTGGAGGCGTCCATGGTGGTTCCCGAATTCGTCCGTGGTTCTACATACATACACACACATATATATACACACACGCACACACATACACGTGCAATTTAATAAATAATAAATAATAATAAAAAATTTAAAAATATATTTATTAAAATCTAAGCTTCAGCTGGATGGTACACACCTGTGATCCCAGAACTTAGGAGGTTAGAGTAGGAAGATCGTGGGTTTGAGGCCAATCTGGGTAATAAAAACTTTAAAAGGGCTAAAAATAATGCTCAGTGGCACAGCATGTGTCTTAGCATGTATGACACCCTGGGTTCAACTCCTCGGACTTCAGAAAAAAAAAAAAAACTGAACTAAAACTGATGAAATGTAGCCAATAGGGGTTCAGAGTGATCCACAGAATCTGTCGAAGGTAGGAGGACCTGACACACGGGCAACAGCAGAGGGTTGGAAGCAAGCAGGAAAAAGAGGCTGGGAAAGCACTTCTTGGTTCCTTTTCCTCAATGAATCAAACTTCCTCTGGGGTTAGCTGTGTCCACCTGTCCCAAAGGACGGCCAATCAGCTTTACCATGAACTCTAATTTCGGTTGTTCACATTCAAAGCAGTAGAAGCGTACTCGTTGGGTGCAGTAGTGGGCGTCATGGATGGGCCCAGCAGAAGAAAGTAAGGTCCACCCCTGACACACTCAGAAATAACTAGAGAATTCTTTGGTGGGGATCAGAAGAGCTTTCACAAGGACGCTGGCAAGATGAGTCAGGCAAACTGAATAATTACTATAAAAGGGTCTCACTCATCGGTACAATCTTGAGGTTGGGGAAATATGAGTTACAGATACACAAATTGAAAAGCATTCAGAAACCTGCAGTAACAATGGCAGATCAAATAAAGCCAAGGTGCGCTCTTTTTAAAAAATCATTTAAAATGTTTTTCCATTTATGAGAGAGAGAGAGAGATAAATAGAAAAAGGAGAGAGAGAGCATACAGGCACATGTTCTTTCCTTCCATCACATGGGCTCTGAGTATCAAACTCAAGTATATTTTGGAAAACACACTGAAGTCATAGCAAGAGAGTTTTGTGAATGGTCAGAATATAAAAATATGGAAAAACTAGATTGATTAATACCAAATTACTTTTTAAAATATATGTTAAAGCGTGTATGTGATGGGAGTAGTTTTCTTTAGGATGTTGATCCAGATAGACTAGGATCTCCTGTCTTGTGGGGGAGGGGTGCACTGGCCTGTTTGGATATGACTTACTTAGTAACCTTAAATCTTCAGTTTGATTGTGTGGCATCTGAAAAGGTTGGTTACATTTTCCTACGGATGGCCCCTTAAAGTCTAGGGCCAAAGCTTAGTCCTATAGCCATTCATGATTTTTCTTTTACAGAGACAAGGCCCCATTGCACAGAGGTATTTTCCTCTGTATGCCTATCTCATGCATTCTGAAGATCCCACATCAGATCTCCCACTTTTCTACCCATCCTGGAATCTTGGAGTCTTTTGTACCATCTTGGAATCTTTTGTCTCTATCTGCTTGTTGGGTCTTTGCTTACAATGCAGCTTACAATGTACCCTCTGGTACAAAACTGTGCCCATCACAAATAAAAATAATGGATGACACAAATGAGAGACACAACCTTCAAATGATCTCAACTAGTTTTCACAAATCCTCCAAACCAACAGCAAACAATCTACCAGGGCAGTTTTGTAGATACACTCGAAAATGAAAAAATACCATTTCAAGATGAGATGATTCAGCTTGTCTGGTCTTTTGCATTTTGAATAACCCATATCAAACTTTTCCAATTTTCCAGACACACAGCTCACTAGCCCCCTTGTGTTTCTATAACACAGACTGTTTCTGTAAGCAACTATGCCTCCTATAATCCCAGCACAAAGTAGGCTGAGGTAGAAGGATCACAAGTTTGAGGCCAGCTTCAGTACACAGTGAAACCCTGACTCAAGACAAAAGTCTTTGGCTTATACATACAGTGTTGAAGGAATAGTCGTAGTAAGGAAAACTAAATTGAATATGATTCACCACATGCTCTGAAATGCATTCAATTACTATTAATTTATTTTTATTAAGATGTTAAAATTCAATTAATCTTAAACTACCACTTAAAACTGTACAAGTTAGTATACTGTATAATACTTCAATAGATATATTGTATATAAGATCAATGAATTATTAATTTCTTGCATGTGTTCGTATGTATATATGTGTGTGTATAAGAGGACACTTGAATGTGTGTCTATGGAGGCCTAAAGGTGACATTGGGAATCATCCTGGTTTGCTCTGTCTCCTAATTGCTTTGCTCGGGGGTTTCCCAAGCTTCATTTCCAGGGCTAGAATTACAGGTACCATTATTTTTGTATGGGATTTGGGAATCTGAACTCAGGTTAAAGGCAAAGGCTTTAACTCCTGAACTATCTATCACTCCAGCCCAACTATTAAATTCTTACGTGAATGTTGTAGTTTTGAGGACCCTGTCCTTATTCTTAGGATTCTCATGTTTGACAGTTAAGCATGATACAGCACACTATTAGTGACTCAAATGTCTCAGATTTTTTTCCTCTATGAAAATAAAATCTGGAAGAAAAGCATAAGAATTTATTCTATCAGTTATCAAGTCTAAATAGACTTGAACATTTTAAAGATAAAATTTTCATCTTGAGAAATCATTGAAGGAAAAGACAGTTCGGACCTGAAGAAATGAAAGAAGGAAGTCAAGGCAGTGTGCTCTGTCACATGGGGAAGTGTCTGGAGATGAGGAAAGGGACTTCTGCAGAGAGTCTCCTGATCAGAGAGAGGGTCTAGGCATGGAAGAGTCACAAAGTTGTTTTTGGCTTAAAAGAAAGAAAACTGTGAGGTCGGAGAGATATCACACAGATTAAAGCCTTCGCTTCCCAAGGAAAAAGACCCGAGTTTGAATTCCCAGATCCTATATAAATATGCTGGGTAGATACGGCAGTGGTCTGTAATTTTGGCAATGGAAAGTGGAGCCTGGGAAATCCCAGAATAAAGTAATAAGGAGATAGAGCAATCCAGAATGATTCCTGATGTCACTCTTGGGCCTCCATACGTACACACAATCAATTGCCTTCTTGTATGCACACACACCCCCACATGCATATCACATGCAAAAACATAAAAGAAAGAAAAAACTCATAAAATTTGAAAAGCTGAACTAACCAGAACTTTTATGAGTATAGAATGCTGTATAAATAAATAAACAGGACACTCACAGTCTCCCGAGTAACTGAAATGTCCCAGATCATCCCCCTCAATGCAAGACTCAGCTGCAGAATCACTTCCTTCCGGCTTCTGAAGTCATCGGGGCTGTGACTAGCGGCATCTCTTCGCATGGAATGAAGCTGTGGGTGTGGCCGTGTCTTTCCTTACTCTCTTGACTTCTGCAACTGCCTGTTCTTGACATCTGGTTGGTTACTTTGCACCTGACCACGTCAGTCAGTCTTATTCCAAGAAACAAGAAGGTTGGGAAACTGCATGACTGAAGCTCAGTTCAGTGCATCCGGTGTCTCTGGCCAGGGTGGAGCTAAGTCACACATTACCGCAGCACCACTTACCTTGGTCTTGGTACCCTTCCTTGCCTTCATCCTGAAAATCATTTGTGTTGTCCAAATGAAGTGTTAAGTGCATATGAGAGTGTGACTTCGATTTGTGTTGTCATTATGCATTTTGTACTTTGGTCAAAGGCTTACTTAGTATTTGTAACATTATGCAATGCAGTTTTTTCTTTTTCTCAGCTATAAAGACCATAGCATAACCAATAATAGTGTTAGTAAGAGTCACAGTAGTGCACTGAGCCATTCTACTTAGGAATACAGAAGGTGGTCGCAATAGAATGACAAAAGATCTGAATTTTCTTCAAATGTCTCTCCACTCTTCCTACCTGACCCCATGTCCTGGGCATGGTCCCTGCCTACTGATTCGCCAATGACTGTTATCTTTTCTTTCAGATTTATTTATTTATTGCTGATATTTGATGCTGTTTTGATGTGATACCTGTGTCCATAGTACATTCATGTGTGTACATATGTGTGTAGGTAAATCACTCATGCAAGCAGGTGTTGAGGCCAGAGAAGGACACTCCGTGTCCTGTTCTGTCATTGTCTACTTTATACCCTTGAAGCAGGGTTTTCCACAGGACACGGGGCTGAACATAGACTGGCCAAATTTGACTTTTACATGGGTTCTAAGGATTTGAACTCTTGTCTCCATGTTTGTGCAGTAGGCGCTCTTACCCATGGAGCATCTCCCTCCGCCTCTATTAGTTTCTTTGGATGTCACAATGCAACATAAGAGTTGTTCATAGGTAGAGAAGGAATATTGAGCAGTTTTCTTAATTTGAGAATTGCCTTTGGAGGACTTAACCAAATGAAAACATTCTTTAGCAATGCAAATGCTGGCCTAGTGAAACACTGGATAAAACCTTTGCACAGATTAAGTGCCATCTTAGTGGCATGTGATGGTGTGACCTTTCAACTTCCCACACACTTAATGTTGCATGAAGGTTCCATGCCATCAAAGGTGCATTTCGATGGCTTGTGTGCATCACCAGGTTGAGCTGTCAAGATAAAGGAAAATAAAAACATGCTAGTTTTACCAAAATTTGATTCCCTCTGAGTTACTATCAAGTATTAGCACAAAGTAAAATATAGAACTATCTTCTTTCGATGACATCTATTACACTTAGCTCTTTTAAACTTTCTCTGTAAGATTATGCTAGTGAGGACTCAGAACCTGTATAAGAGATAGGAAAGTACAATTTTCCAGATGCCAAGATCACTGTAAATAAATCAGGATATGATTCAATACATGCATTCAGGCATGTCAGTTAGGTAATAATGATCCATCCATTGTTTATTTGTAGTGATTTTGTGAACATTCATTTCCATTAAAAAAGGCATCTAAACATTCAAGACAGTTGTCTGGAGAATTTGCTCACTGGGAAGTCTTTACCCAAATGAATGGGAAACTGGGATTTCAGCATAGAAGCCCTTTTCTTGTATCTTTTATTGCCTAGCAGTGTGCGCAAACCCAGGTTTTCGGTGTTGGGATTTCAAGGCGGAATGGTCTCATTCCCCATCTGCAGGCCTTCACTGCCGCAAGGACTCCTGCAGCAGACTCAGCATGCTTACCTGCAGCTTCATGTTCTCAATCTCAGCTTCATCCGTCTTGGAAGGAAGAACTGCACGGACCCTAAATACAGTTCTTTAATTTTAAAATGTTTTTATCATGTGTATGTGCATATGTATGTATGTGAGTGAGTATGCTGTATATGTGCATGGCGTATGTGCATGTCTGTGCATGGATACAGAGTCTGTGCACATTCAAGGAGCTTAGATTAGGGCATCAGGTGTCCTATCTCGTCACTCTCTTCTACCAGGGCTAGGGAGATGCTTGCCGCACAAGCAAAAGGACCTCAGTTCAGATCCCCACATTCCATGTAAAAATACTGGGCAGATGCCGGGGGTGGCCTGAAATTCTAGTTCTGGAAGGTGGAGCCTGCAAAACCCCAGAACAAAGTCATAAGGAGGTAGAGCAATCCAGGCTGATTCCTAACAGAGGCCTTGGACCTCCACAGGCACACACATTCAACTGCTCTCTTACACACACACACACACACACACACACACACACACTTGGAGCAGGGCTCACAGCTAGCAAGCACCAGAGAGCCTCCTAATTCCACCCTCACAGCTCTGCTATTACAAGCACACATAGCCGTACCCATCTTTTTGCCTGGGTACTAGGATCAGAACTCAGGTCCTCGTGCATACCCAGCAAGCCCCTTACCCACTGAGCCTAGTTCTCTCAATTTTAAATTAAGAACCTGCGGTGGAGCAGAACAACCAGAAGACTCACCTAGACACGAGAAGTAAAAAGCACAATTTAGATGGGGTGGGGCTCAGTCTTCACATCTTCAAGTGTTTTGACCTCCTTTTCTAGAGGGTGTATAAGTTGTAGCTATAGCATTCTGACTTCAACTTGTGTTTTTCTAATGAGGAATAATTGCTAATATCACCTCATGTATTTATTTGTAAGTTGTGCAGTCTTGATGCCATGTTTACTTGAGTGCTTTGCTCATTATTGGATAGCTTGTCTTCTTTCTATTGAGCAGGCTTGTGGATGTTTTCTCCTAGGACACAGCTTATCAGTTCATCTTATTAATGTTGTCCTTTGAAGAACAAGAATTTTCAACTTGATGAATGCCCTTTGTCAGCCTTTTATTTTACGGAGTTTGTCTTTGGTTCCACATCTAAGAAATGTTTGCCTAATCCAAGGTCAACAGGATTTTCATGTCTCTTCTAAAAGGTTTATGGATTCCTCTTGTATTTATTTTGAGTACTTTTTTTGTGTGCATGTGTTAGGGGCTGGGTGAATATACAAAAATGTTGAACTCACAGAACTTGAGAGAATGGTGGTTTCTAGAGGCCAAGAAGAGCAGGCGGGGGAATGATAGAGAGGAGGTGACCCGGGGTGCTATGGTTACAGTTAGAGCGGAACATGCTGCTGGCAAACCACTGCACAGTAGGGTAGGGAGTGAGAGAGGATGCTTTCCTGTGCATGTCAGCTTCAGGACTGGAAACAGCATGTCCTTTAAAATAACAAATTCAACAGTTTAGCCAAGGGCATTAAAATCTATCTATCTATCTATCTATCTATCTATCTATCTATCTATCTATCTATCTATCATCTATCTGTTTATTTATTTATTTATGATACAGCAAGAGAAATAAAGAGAAAGAATAGGTATGTGTGTGCCACTACATAACTATGGTTGTCAGAGGACAATGTTCTGAAGTTGGTTCTTTCTTTCCAACTCTTGGACTCTGGTTGCCAATTTTGTACAAATGAGCTCTTACCTGCAGAGCCACCTCACCAGCCCTTGGACTTGGTTTCTGCCCTCAAGACCTTGGCAGTCTTATTGGGACAGTCAGGAATAATAAAATGAAAATAAGTGTGTGTCTCATTTCATTTATTTCTGAGAGGTGGGGAGGCATGCCATGTATGGGTGGAGGGCAGAGGACAACTTTCAGAAATCAATTCTTTGCTTCCACCATGTGGGCTTCAGGGGATTGAACTCAAGTCAACAGGTTTGCGAGCAGTCGCCTCATCCATAGAAACATTTTGATGGCCCATTAAGTGTGCTTTTTATACAAAGAAGTACAGTACTGACAACCACTGAAAACAAAACACCGATCATGTGTGATTTACAAAGTGATAGGCACAAGCAGAGAGGTGAAGGGTGAAGACAGAAGAAAGGAAACTGTCTCCAAAGCAGCGACATTTAAGTCGAAACTCAGTCAGCCAGCTGGAGACGGGAGTCTGAATAACGCTAACTACAGCAGGAAAGGCCCAATCAGGAAGAGCAAAATAAAAATAACACAAACAAATAAGCAAACTAGAAAACCAGAACTGGAAAGAGGTGTGTTTAGAGACTAAGTGGCTGTGGAGGGAGAGGAGCTGTGTTAGGTCATTTCCCATAAGGCTTCACCCTGAGTGCTGTGGGAAAGCCGTCAGTGAGTCAGTGCAAGAGGCTTAATCATGTTCATTTACAGATTATGCACTCAAGATCGCCGGTAAGTGGCAGAAGTGAGGATGGTTCTTCGTCAATACAACATCCCTGACTTTATGGTCTTTAATACAACATCCCTGGGCTTGGTGGTCTGACCACTCATCTCCGTCGTGACCTCTGGTGATGCTGGGAACACGAACTTAAGCTCCCATGTCTCCTGCTGCCTGTGACTGTTGAGTGAACCGCACATGTTGGGGAGGGGTGGGCGTCAAGTTACCTGGGGTGTCCTAGCATCTGTGCAGCCAGCCTCATTGTGCCCCAGCAACAGAGAAGTGAGTATTCAGGAAAAGACATGCATGGGTGAAAGAAATCATCCTTCTAAGAATTCATGCTCATAAGAACTCCTTGTTTGGAATGAATTGCCATGGCTTACACAAATGATTCTTAGATGGGGGAATGAAAAAGTTCATAAAACAAAAAGCATTCCCTCTTGTGTACCATCAGTTTTGGTATAATTAGTAAGATTTTCTCCAAAATAGCAATCTAGTTCCAACACATAGAGAGATAACCGTTTAGAGTTTGTACTTGGTGAGGGAGGGAGGGGAGAACAGCAATTCTCAAAACTAAATGTTAAAAAGCACAGTTGGCATACAAGGAGAGAAAACTAGATTTCTTGCTAAGGAAAGAAGACTTTGTCAATTCCACCAGGAAATCCTGAGGGACCAGAAGAAGAGGTGCCAAGTGTTTCATCTTCCCCTTGCTGAGTGAACGCAGGACAAGAACAACTTGGGAACGAGGAGTTTAGAATTCTCAGTTATAGTCCATCAACAGGAGGGGAGCGTTAATACCAACATCAGCAGCCGCGTCCGCAGGAAGAGCCGAGAAAAGAGCGTACTTTCAGCTTCCCATCTGCCAAAGAACTGAAGCAGCTCTCTCCATCTTAGCCACATCCCAGGGAATCGTCCCACCCTACCGTGGGCTGGGTCCTCCCAAGTTAATTAGATGAGATCTCACAGGCTCGGCTCCGTGCTTGCCTTACTTAATAATTCTTCACAGATGTGCTAAAGACTCAGTGCTTGCTTGTCAGGTTGACGCTTGGCACAGGTGGCATTCTAAAAATGCGGTCACTTGCTTTTAGTTGGTTGTGAATAAACCATAAAAAGCTCTGTCACAAAACTTAAAGCCCAACAAATCCTTCCCCAACTGATCATGTAAACAAGGCATATTTTCTGGTCTCTGTTTTTAACTTCAGAACACTTTGAATTCATCTTTCTGTTCTGTATATTCAAACTACACACTAATTCCTCAATCAATAAAAGGAATCTAACATTGGGTATAATTAGGTACAACCTTGTATAACTAGGAAATGGCAGCGACATAATTTACCGACTGCATCAAACTTCTGCTCAAATGATGAGGCTTTGGCATTGCTGTTGGAACCTTGTTTCCGTTACATGTCACCCAAAGTCTTCAGTGTGTTGCTTCCTTCTTCTTGATGAGTCACCATAACCTAGTTCATTTGCAGAAAGTACGGCCACCTGGGGCTGGAGAGGTGGCTCAGGGGTTAAGTTTCTGCCTTGCAGGCAGAAGGTCCTGAGTTCAGATCCTAGACCCCACGTATAGAAGGTCCTGAGTTCGGATCCTAGGCCCCACGTATAGAAGGTCCTGAGTTCGGATCCTAGACCCCACGTATAGACGCCGGGTAGAAGCGGGGGCGGCCTGCGTTTCTGATCCTGGTAGGGCGGAGCCGTGAATCCCAGGGCAGAGTAAACAAGGAGGAGGTGGAGGCGGTCCATGGTGGTTCCTGAATTCCTCTGTGGTTCTACACACACGCGTGCGCGCGCGCGCGCACACACACACACACGTGCACACACGCATACACACACAGTTGAATAAATAATAAATAAATTAAAAAAAAAGAAGGTATGGGCACCTTTGGAAATATTCACAGAGATTCGGAAGTATAAATGGCACCCCAGGGTTCTTTATGTCTACATCTCATATGATACCCAACATTGTTGTGATGCCTTACAAATGTGAAGAGAGAGAGAGAGAGGTAGAGAGAGACTCACTGTCGCCTAGATCTCTGCATTTAGCAACTACAACAGTCTACTCAGGGTCACTACTGCGAGAGACTGCAGTTACTGAAGAGCCAACGCCTTCAGAACTAAAGGATCCTTGGAGAAAGGAGTGTCACTGTAAGATAAGATCCTGACTGCATATTCTGAAAGGAGCCAGACTTAGCCCAAGGACAATGACAGCACTCATGGAAGGAGTCAAGGTTTGCTCAGATGTTGTCGAGATGCCGGAGCAATAAGACATTGTACATGACCAAAACAGTTCAGGGCAATACAGGGCTTTTGGATGCTCGCGGTTCAAACCGCAGCCTGTTCTGATGGCAGGAGAGTGATGCCAACCTCAGGAGCAGAGGGGAGCAGCCACCCTGTATCCACAGGATGGTTGGGACAGAGCCATGCCTTCTAGCTCGCAGGCTGCCCGAGCCGTCTTATCCACTGCCCAGAACAGCTCCGCTCACCCAGCATGAGCCGGTCTTCCCACATTAATTAGATAATCTCCTACAGGCTTGCTCAGAGACTTGCCATAGTTAAACAGTTCTTCACAGGTGTGACTGCAGGCTCAGTTCTCAGCAGTGAAGATGACACCTCTAAGTAACTGCCATAGGTGTGAAGAGAATGAGCCAGGGTCTCACCATGTTACACAGACAATGCTCAGAGTCACAGTCCTCCTCCCTCAGCCTCCCAAGGGCTGACGTTACAAGCACATGCTGTTGCACCTGCCTTTCACGCCACTTTGTAGGTTCTGAACATGACGAAACACTGACAGGCTGGAATGCTGACAAAACTCCAGCGCACTCTGGCCAAATGTGACTGATCGATGAAACCCAAGTAAGGGCAGACTACTCAGTACTGCTGCAAACTCTTCAAAAACACATGCTCAGTGTGGCTTCTATTCATCAAAGTCTTTCTGGCATACAAGGGGTTACATATCTACCCATCCGCCAAGGTCAACTTTACCCCAGAGAGCGCAGAGGCACACATCTGAACACGTGTGCTGAACTAAGACAAGTAAAAACATGGCTCCGTTGTAAGTGCATCTCTAAACTGATTGCTTTTTCATTCTTTGAGTATCATGTTCATGGCTTTAAATTTTTACTGATTTTCTTGATGAAGAGTTTAGCAAATGAAGAAATTGAAGCTTAATTTCCAAATGGTTTGATTGCTCCTAATTGCTTTAGGTTTTTTCCAACGTATTTCAGTGTCTCACAGCAAAAGCTTCAGCTCTGGGTATACAAGCCTGTGCTTTTCACAGAGTGAATCACTGGCCTCTGTACTGTCTGGGGAACCTGACCTGGAAGTGTCTTTTCTAGATTCTGCTGGGAGACTCATCCGTCTCCGGTTGTGTGAGTGGAAGATTTCAGGATGCTTTCACAGCTCTAAACTTCCAGCCTAGTTTGGGAATTTTTTTGGCCCGTCACTACTGGACATTCCAAGGAGTGAGAGAAGCTTTTAGTTTTATCATTTCCTAACACTGAAGGGACTCTGGGTTTCACATCGCCTGCCTGGACCCTCCCCAACCCCCGCCCTAACAGCAATACAATGCCATGCATTGCTACAATGCCAGGTAACCCTGGAAACAGCACTCACTAAGACTGGCTCTTAGGTTAAAAGCACAAATTCCATGATCAGATCAGAATTGGATTCCGGACTGCCCATGTGCAATTGTGAGCTTAATGGAAAGTTCCTTACTCTCTCTTAGCCATGATTTCCTTCATTTACACAACATCTCTACTTTGAAGAGTTGTTACAAGAATTAAACAAGATAACATAGGCTAGTTTTTGGCATGAAGTGAATGCTTACAACTTGCCAGCGATCATGTTGCTGCTGCAGTTTCTAAATTCTGTCTGCAAACTGTTCCACAATCCAGATAGTGGATTTCTGCTCTTACTAGAAATAAGAATGGAAAAATCCCCTTGTCTTTATGAAATAGCTAAGAAGCCACACATTTATCTCTCATGTGTCACTTTTCCTGGGGAGATACTACGTACAAATCTATATGCCCCAGACAAGGATTCAAGGACAAATCCAAGTATGAGTATATTCGGCGTGAGGTACTATGAGTCTATAGGGGTTACTTACAGGAGTGTGGGTGAGGGCTACTTACAGAAGCAGAGATGCCCCAAAGACACGCAAAGACCTGCCCAGTGTGAGCCAGGCAGAAGTTGCAACACTGGATTGCTCTGTGTAAGCTGCAGCCAGTTGGGCTTGTAGGACCATCTTTTCCAGACTGCTCGGCTGCTCAGTCTCTGTTGATCTGGTCTGGGAAGGAAAATCTCTTCCCCTAGCAATGGCTTACTGGTGTTGTTTTTTTTTTTCCCCTTGAATCTTGCTAGTTTCAGGAATTTCCTGAACTTCAACGAGCTATTTACCTTTTTGAATCTCTTGAGCCTCCCTGCTAGATAGAATGCTTCAAATTGCTTCACAACATCCTATGCTGGGGTGTGATGAGGGGGATGCCCTACAAACATCATTGTGGACACAGGAACCCACTAGTAGAGTTGAGGCCTCTTTGTTTCCAGGTCAGACTTGATCAGCTCACAGCCTGGGGTCTGGCTATTGTTCCGTATGCGCTGACTCTGTCTCCTGCTTTCATTTCTTCCCGTCCCTTCTAGCCAGCTCTCATGGGAGCCTTAAGCAAATCTAAATGGCCATGGGAAAAGAAATTAGAAGGCACAAACTTAGCTGGAAAACAAGTATCTTGAAATCAGTACAAAACAAAGTCCGAAATAACTGGATCTCATATGCAAAGAAATATTATAAAATAAAGCTGTTATAAGTACGTGTTGAGAGTTTTATTTTTATTTTTAATTTTCTAAAGTTTTAAAAAATATTTTTTCTAAAGATCCTCCCAAAAGTGATATTAAATCCAAGTCTAATGTATAGATGTGTATGTAGTTGAGGTCATAAAAACTTAATTGTCAATGTGACACAATCTAAAATCAACTACGAGAAAGACTTCCAGGCATATCTGTGAAGAATTATCTTTACTATGTTAATGGATGTGAGAATGTCCCCCTGCATTGTAGGTGGGGCCATTCCCTGGGCGGGGCTCCTGGATTGTGTGAGGAGAAGACACAGCAAGCAGTACATATTAACTCGCTGCTCCTGCATTTACCGGGTCAAGTTCTCTGAAACTCCACTGCTGTGATTTCCTTGCCCTGGTGGATCCAAGCCTGGAACATTGAGAACTTTATCGCAACAGGAAAAGTAACTAAGACCAAGACCACATCACCTTGTGACCTGTGTATATATGTGTAGGTTAAAGATCTATCTGAAATGCTTGCATTTTGTATTCCAAGTGGTCTCAGGTTTTGAATACTCGCATGTTCTCAGAGTTCAGATACTCCATATCCCAAGTAAATTACTGGGCAGTTATGGGGGCCCATCTGCAATTCCAGCCCCAGAAGGCAGAATCTGGGAATCCCTAGAGCGAGCTGGCTAGTCAGACTGGGCCGAACAACGTTTTGGGTTTAATTAGATTGCCAAGCTCAAAGGATTGAAGATGATGATTCCCAATATCATCTTTGGGCCTCTATATGCATGAGAAGTCACATGCTTGCGCGCACGCGCGCATACACACACACACACAGACACAACATGCACGTGCCTCACACACACATACACATGAGAAAGAAAAGATTGGCTAGAGGACTGTGGACTTTAAAGCAGGATGCTCAATCTGTATTACAGAGAAAAAATTTCTTAGGAAGACTCCCACCCCCAAAGGTTGTTTCAATTGAACAAAAATGAAAGTTTTGGAGAGAGAAAAAGGGAGGGGGAGAGAGAGAGAGACAGAGAGAGAGAGAGGGAGGGAGAGGGGAGAGAGAATATGCTGTTTTCCCTGTTGCAGAAGGGAGCTTCCAAAGAGGTAGAATGGCTGCTTCAGTGTTAGGCAACACCCTTCCCATTGCGGGAAGCTCTTCCATCGCAGCCCAAGGCAGAAGAGGAAATTAAGGCCCGGAGTTTTTGTCTCCGTCCATCAAGCGTCTCACTGATAGCCTGGGCGATTAAAAGCCATAGCTGTCTGCTCTTCTCTAGTGGCTCCAGTGCCAGGCGGGCGGTGAGTGGCGCCACTCTGTTCACTCCGGCCTCCACCGTCCCCTGAGAGCGCTTGCCGCCGTCTGCCAGCCCAGGCCCCAGGGACGTACTGTACATATTACTCCAGTAAGAACACTGCTCTGATTGCTCGAGCTATAGTAAAGAAGAGTTCTTTTCTAAATTCTCGCTTTCATAAACACCCGATGGTCAAGCACAAAGCCCTGGATTCCACGGACAGAATTGACTACAAAACACCCACATGAAACAAAAGCAAACCTCACACCTCTTTGCTTGCAAGCTTGATTTCTTGTTTGTTTGTTTTTAACTTGGAACTTTTTATCTTGAGAGAAGTTTATCTCGTTGTTGTTCTTCTCTTTCTTCCTGTATGTTTGTGTGTGTGTATGTGTGTGTGTGTCTGTGTGTGTCTGTGTGTCTCTGTGTGTGTGTGTCTGTGTGTGTGTGTGTGTGTGTGTACCAGAGGGCACTTGAATGTGTGTTCCTATGGAGGCCCAAGGGTGATACTAGGAATCACCCTAGATTGTTCTATTTCCTCATTACTTTGTTCTGAGGTCTCTAGGCCCCATCTTCCAAGGCCAACATGCAGACCTCTGTCTCTTCTGCCTAATGTTTTTACATGGGATCTGGGATCTGAAGTGAGGCCTTTCTGCTTGCAAGACAAAGTCAAACAATTTCTCCAGCCCCGATCTCATTGCTCTTCACTTATCATATAGTGTCCCACTACATAAATATTCCATAATTCATCTAAACATTCGCTAATCCAGAGAAATTTCTTCCTTTTTTCCAGTTTTTCTTTATGAGAAATAAAGCTGCAGGGTCAACTGCAGGGAGATGGTCTGGCAGTTAAAAGAGGTTGCCATGTAGGCCTGCGGATGTGAGTTCAATCCCTGGAGCTTGTGGAAAGAGCCAGTCCCAGCACTTCTGCAGTGAGAAGGACGCAAGGAGGAGAACTGAGTCTGTAATATGCAGCAAGGTGGAAGGTAAGAGCCAATTTCTAAAAGTTGTCCTCTGACCACATATGTGTGCCATGGCAAGTAGTCACAACACAACACACACATACACACCATAATAACAAAATGAACTTTGAAAACATCTTTAAAGGATATTAAAAACCTATAGTACAGATTCGTGTTCGTTTCCTTTATGTAGGAACATTCACAGGAAGAGATTCTTAAACCGGCAAGGGCAAGGGCTAGGGATGTAGTCAGTGCAGAGCACTGGCCCAGCATGCATGAAAACCTTGGCCTGAGCCCCAGTATTAGGAAATTACCTTAATTTGTACTTAGATATTGTTACATTGTCATAAACTTGCAGGAATTCAAACTTTTACAAACTGTGTAAGAAATTGCCTGTTTTATCTGATAAAACTGGTATCTATATTTTTTTTCAGTACTGCAACCAGAATCTAGCACCTAGATCATGCTAGACAAGTTCTACTACTCCAGCCTTCAGTGACTTTTAAAACCAAATTAGTTATTTTTTTGTATAAAAACAATCAAAATGTTATTTATTTAATATGCAATGTAAGGGCTTAAGTGGACTTAATTAAAAAATAATAAAACAAAACACCACAGCTCTCTGGATGGAGAGCAAGATGGTCCTAACGTGGTGCAAGGCAAATCCCTTATCCACGATGTCCAGGCAGATGTTACCCTGGGTGTCCACGTCGGGGTGGTAGCAGGGTGTAAGGAACTTCACTGTGGGGGGTTAGGGTGGCCGCTGGGACTACAGGGAGAGTGATGTACTTCCTTCAACAAGACTCCAGCTCCTAAAGTTTCCACCATCTTCCCAAACAGTGCCACTACGTGGGAACCAAATGTTAAAACTCCTAAGCCTGTGGGGGACATGTCACATTCCAGCCACGGCAACCTCATTGCTTCTGCATCTGCTAGTGATGAATAACATGGCAGGATGTGTAAGTCTGCCAGGCAGAAAGCCAGAGCGAATGGGACCATACAGTCTCTTCTGAGGGCGCACTATCAGAGACCCGAGGACTCCCCACGTAGCTCTGCCACTCAAAGACTCCACTATCCACAGACATTTCAACACATGAATTTGGGGGAAAGAGCTCTCACCATGCTCATAACAAGATTTTAATTTTTGAAGTGAGACCTATTGGTCTTTTATTAATAACTCTTAGGATAGCCTTCATTAACCCCTACCCCCCCTAAAAACCAAGGTGCTACATTTGACTTTAGCTTTTTTCTGAAATGTGGTTTTGAACTTACGTTTTGAACCTAATCCAAATAGATTGCATTCCTGTGAGATACATCATGAAGGTCTATCTTTTTCTCAGGAACTATAGCCCTTTTGATATCATTTTGGGATAGTGTGTACTTTTCTTATTAAGATATAAGCAGCCCCACATGTATAGTTTTGTTTCCAAATTGTCCCTTTTGGTTCCATTTTATTATTTCTATATCTGAACAACACAGTATTGATAATAAGGTTAGAACATTTAGATAACTGGAAAGCCAGGTAGTTTTTTAGTATTATTTTTTCTTGTTCTAAAGGGTTTTCTCTTCTGTTTGAAATCTAGAATCAGTTTTTTAAATCCGTGTGTGTGTGTGTGTGTGTGTGTGTGTGTGTGTGTGCGTGTGCGCGTGTGTATAGAAGAGAATACTTAAGTGTGCACCTGTAGAGATCCAAGGGCGACACAGGGAACCATCCTGGATGACTCTACCTCCTTATTGCTTGTTCTGGGGCTTCCCATGTTCTTTTTCCAGGGCCAGAAGTGCGGCCATCGCCATTTCCACTTGGCATTTTTTACTTGGGATCTGGCAATCTGAACTCAGGTTCTTTTGCTTGAACCACCTTTCTAGCCCCATCTCTTTTTTTTTTTTACACATTTTTTATTATTATGTCACCTCATACAAACTTAATAGGTACACCAGTTCCCTCCCTCCCTCCTCCTCCCTCCGACCCCCCTGCTCCCCCTCCCCTCATCCCTCCCGTCCCATCCCCCAGTGCCTCCCGCCCCAATTCCCAGAGAGTCCTTTCTTGTGCATGCCTGACTCTCCTCTGGGCCCTCCTGTCCGATGACGTACAAGGACCCAGTGGCCATTCCTTGAACCCTTTCCCGTGTTCCCCTTAAGCATAGGAACACTACTGTGGCTGCCAATCCCTTGCCTCCAAGGATCTTGGTGCCTTTAGCAGATGCTAGACTTTGTGAGGTTAATAGTGTGTTGGACATTGCTCAGGGCATGCAAAGTCCAATTATGATTGCTTCGGCCCTAACTTGTGTGGAGTATCTTGCAAATCATTGCTCCTCCCATCCTTTTGCTCTTACACTCTTACCGCCCCCTCTTCTGCAAATGTCCCTGAGCTTCAGGATGGGGAGAGATTAGTCTGGCCTAGTTCTAGGTGGTTGATATAGAGTCTCTGAAGTTCTGGATTGTGGTTTGTTGATTTTGTTTTGCAGTTTTGCTGCTCCTGCAATGCCCTTCACTCCATCCTGCTGGGCATTGTATGTCACCCCCTGGCCAGAGACAAAAAGCTGCTAATCTAGAGTCTTCTTATAAGAGCACATTCAAAGGTAGATGTATTAAAAGTAGGAAACCACAGTGAGGGACGGGTCTATCACCCATTTGCAAAATGGCTACTTTTTATCTGCCAGACTATATGCCCTCCTCTTCTAGTAAGATCATACCCCCTCAGTAGTAAATGATCAGGAACGAAAGTCTGTGAACTTAATCAGATGTCTCATTACTTATTTGAGTCCTTGATGGAGGCCTGTTTTCTCTGCTGTAACATGGTCCCCTCTCTCCTTGTTTCTGGTCCTCCAACCCCATCCCTCCTGTTCATAATCCTTTGAATTACTGTAGGTATTGCAGAGATTTTTCTTTGAGTGTCTCTAGGTGGGCTGGGTGGGTTTGGTACTAGGAGCCACCTTTTAGGGAGTACATACGGCGCTTAATTTTCTGGGTCTAGGATACTTCACTTAATATAATTGTTTCTAATGACATCCATTTCCTGGCAAATTCCAGTAATTCATCATTTTTTGATGGCTGAGTAGTACTCCATTGTATAGATGTACCACCGTTTCCTTATCCACTCGTCAACTGTTGGACATTTGGGTTGATTCCATGACTTTGCTATTGTAAACAGTGCTGCTATGAACATGGTTGTGCTTGTGCTATCGAGGTGAACCTCTGCTGTATGGGGGGTTATTCCCAAAAGTGGAATCACAGGGTCATATGGCATTTCAATCTTTAATTTCTTTAAGAATCTCCAGACGGCTCGCCAGAGTGGCTGTATGAGCCTGCATTCCCACCAGCAATGTAGGAGGGTTCCCCTCTCTCCACATCCTCTCCAGCATTTGTTGTTGTTTGTATTGTGGATTTTTGCCATCCTGACCGGGGTGAGATGATATCTCAGGGAAGTTTTGATTTGCATTTCCATGATGGCTAAGGAAGTGGAGCATTTTTTAAGATATTTGTTAGACATTTTAATTTCATCCCTGGTAGAGTTTATTTTAAGTTCCGGGCCCATTTTTTAATTGGGCCATTGGGTGTTTAGTTTTCTAAGTTCTTTGTGCACTCTGGACACCAGAGCTGTATCAGATGTGTGGTTAGTGAAGATTTTCTCCCATTCTGTGGGTTGCCTTTGAGCTCGTGTGACAATCTCTTTATCTGAACAGAAGCTCTTTAATTTCACAAGATCCCAACTGTTGAGAGTTGGTAGCAGTGACTGTGCCATTGGATGTCTGTTTAGGAAGTGTTGGCCTAGCCCAATCAGCTCGAGGGAGTTCCCTATCCTTTCAACTATGGTTTTTATAGTCTCTGGCCTGATATCAAGGTCCTTGATCCATTTGGAATTAAGTCTTGTACATGGTGACAAGTACGGGTCCAGCTTTAATCTTCTGCATGTGGAGATCCAGTTTTACCAGCACCATTTGTTGAAGATGCTGTTCTTTTCCATTGGATTCTTTGGGCCCCTTTGTCAAAGATCAAATGGCTGTAATTTTGTGGGCTTATATCTGGGTCTTCAATCCTTATCCATTGATCTGTGTGTCTATTTTGGAGCCAGTACCAGGCTGTCTTTATAACTATGGATTTGGAATATAGACTTAGGTTTGGTATGGTAATACCTCCAGCAGTGTTTTTGTTACTCAAGATTGTCTTTGCTATCCTGGATCTTTTGTGCTTCCATATAAACTTTGAGATTGTTTGATCAACTTCTTTGAAGAATTGCTTTGGGATTTTAATTGGTATAGCATTGAATTTGTATATTGCCTTTGGTAGATGGTCATTTTTACAATGTTGATTCTGCCAATCCAGGAACAAGGGAGGTCTTTCCACCTTCTGGTGTCTTCTGCTATTTCTTTCTTTAGGGTTTTAAAGTTTTCATTGTAAAGGTCTTTGACCTCCTTGGTTAGGTTTATATCAAGGTATTTCATTTTTTTAGGGGCTATAGTAAATGGGATTGTTTCTCTCAAGGCTTTTTCACTTCTTTCATTCTGGGCATATAGGAAGACCTCTGATTTTTGCACATTTATTTTGTATCCTGCCACCCTGCTGAACTTCTCAATTAGTTCCAGGAGCTTCCTGGTGGAGTTTTTGGGATCACTCAGGTATAAGATCATGTCATCTGCAAATAGGGATAGTTTGACTTCTTCCTTGCTGATTTGAATCCCTCTTATGTCCCTTTCTTGTCTTATGGCTTCAGCTAAGACTTCAAGTACAATACTGAATAGAAGTTGGTGAGAGTCAGCCCCATCTCTTTAAGTTCTGTAAATCTCTTGTTATGTTATAAGAACTATGTTTATTATGGAAAGTTGACATTTTTAGAATATTATCTTTCATCCAGTACAGCTGTCAACCCAGTTAAAGACTTCTTTTATATCTTCAATAAAATCTGAGTTCCTTCTCATACATCTTGCACAAGTCTGTTTAGTTTATTACTAGCCTAGGGGACTTGATAAAAATCTGTGTTGTAGAGCTGTCAAGATGAAGCCTGCTATACAATCCTGACAACCTGAGTTCAATGTCTAGCACCCACAGAAAGGTGGAAGGAGAGGACAGATTCCATTAAGTTGTCCTCTGGCCTCACGTGTGCAGTGTAGCCAGACACTTGCACCCTCTCTCTCTCTCTCTCTCTCTCTCTCTCTCTCTCTCTCTCTCTCACACACACACACACACACACACACAGATTATTTTTGACCTATGTTTGCCATAAGAATGGGATCTTTTGATCTTCTGCTGAGCAGGGGAAGAGAGGAGGAAGCCGACCTCCCGGCAGGTGGTGGGCCCTCCATTAGAATGGCGCCTGTGTGCACTTCCAATAGGGAGGTCACCTGGAACACTGGAGGCTAAAGAAACCTTGGGTGCAAGTAGGGAAGTGGAGCCAGCGGGTGTGGACTGAGACTTGGAAATCACACCAACTTCCTCTCATCTTTGTGTGGTCTTGTGCCACTTATCTACCTGTGGCTCTCATTTCTAAAACATGGAAAACACCTGGAATTAATAAGCTAGCAATGATACTTGATAAATAAGGTGATGGCGTGTAAGGCATTGTCTACACATGCAGATTCCCTCTCTGCCAATCTGTCTTCCTTGTCCCTGTGTCTGCTCGGGATAACACAGAGCCATTGTATCCATGTATGATGAGATCCTACTTCTGCGAATGCATAAAACAAAGGCCAGCATACTCCAGATTCTCAGGAAACACGGGAGAAAAAACAGTTGTTAGATTTGCAGTGTGCACCTAGAAGGAAAGTACATCAGCCTGGGGGGAGGGGGGCTCTGTCATTACACAAGGAAGCATTGTTGGAACGTGGATCCTCATTTAAGACCAAATCCCCAGTGAGAAGCGCCCTCTAATTTCTACCACACAATGACTCCTTGTGAGGGAGACAATGCTGGCTGCATAGTCCTGGCAAGTGACGCGTCCCCATAGCAACAGAAAGCTCTGACCCCAGTTCTGCCACCGTGTCCCATGGAGACGTGGCCCCACCTGACCAGGCCTAGCTTTTGCGTGGTTTCCCTGCAGCTGCAGGAACATGGAACTTACTCAGGAGTCCTGGCTGAGGTCTGCTCATTGCAAATTAGGCTCCTGGGGTGTGAGAAGGAAGAAGGAGAAAAAGACGTGGGTGGAATGTCCCCCAGTGAAGCACTCTCTCTCTGGCAGTTTGGGCTTGAATTGCTGTTCAGAAGAACCCGCATGAACCAGTCTGGGCTTAAATCCTTCCCCTCTGCAGCTGCAAGCGCTCAGGACACGTGCTCACCTTTCTGAGCTCTGTTTTCTTCACATGAAAATGGGTTCATAATTCAGGTTGCTGGAAGAACTAGATCCCTCAGATAAAAACATGCTCAATGAAGACCAGTATTACTCTATTATCACACGGCAATTGCACCTGAGCCTATCAGTCTCTTCAGAAGTCCCACTTTTCAAATGTGTGTGTTGGGGGGAGGGAGGATTTGATTTTTGCAACAGCCAAATGTCACAGAATTTTGAGGCTAGTGTATAATGTGTCATAAATTCTTTGCTTTACTTTTGATGAGGCAGGAATCTCTGTGTAGCCTAGAATGACTGGAACTATGTGTGAACTGGAGAGATGGCTCAGTGATTAAAGCCTTTTCCTTCTCAAGCAAAAGGACCTGAGTTCAGATCCCCAGTTCCCATGTAAAATTGCCGTGCAGACATGACAGTGGCCTGCAATTCTGGCCCTGGAAGGCAGAGCATGAGAAAACCCAGGGCAAAGTAATAAGGAGGTAGAGCAATTCAGGGTGATTCTTGATGTCACTTTGGACTTCCACAGGTACACACATTCAAGTGCCCTCTGATACACACATGCACACACACACGCACACACACAAAGAGTGGGATATTCTCCATTACCTAATGAGACTTGTTTCTGTTTGTGACTTAGTAACTGCGACCCATGAACCTCTGTGCAAACTGTATTCAGAGTCCAGCCTCCTCTTCCTGCCTTTTCTGCTGCTAGCTGATCAAAGCACAACCTTTTGCCTGAATTACAGCAAATACTCTCCTCGTTTCCACTGTGTCCATGATTCCCTTCAGAATATTTGGAGTAATGGCAGTATCACTGGAAAAAAATGACTTCTCTCGCCAGAGAAAGAGAAGAATGGAAGGAAAAGAAGCCCCTTACCCAGAATCTAGTTTGCATTTGTCTCAGAGAGTCTAGAGCTTTCAGCTCAACTCACCAACTCAAGACGCCTACAGAGGGGCCATGCACGTGGCTCAGTTGGTAGAGGGCCTGCTGGCATGCACAAAGATGCAGGTTCAGTCCAACCATGGGCAGATCCATGTACCAGGTCTGGTGGCCCTTGTTTATAATCCTGTATGAGGGAGATAGATAAGAAAGATCAGATTTCAAAGTTATTCTGGGTTACATAGTTGATGGTCAGTCTAGGCTAAACAAGATCCCTTGTCAAA
Organism: Typhlomys cinereus; assembly: GCA_023101885.1. Classification (NCBI taxonomy): domain Eukaryota; kingdom Metazoa; phylum Chordata; class Mammalia; order Rodentia; family Platacanthomyidae; genus Typhlomys; species Typhlomys cinereus. The sequence continues at coordinate 5,907,467 of JALPQD010000082.1, forward strand.
CAAACTAGCACAAAACCGAAGTCGAGAATGTATATAGAGAAATCATCCAAGCAACAATGTGAAGAACAAGTGAACTGTGCTTACCTGGGGCCAGAATTATGACCTTTGACTTTAACCATCCCAGCAATGCTTTTCTCGCCCTACAGCCCTGATCTGATCAAGGAACTTCCTAAAATTACAAGGTTGTTCACAAAAAGATTGAACCAAAGGCCTCACTCTTGTTAGCAAAACACTCTGCTGTTGAGCTGTGTAGCCCAGAGCTTTTTGTTTTGTTTTGAGACAGATTTAGTAAGTTGCTCAGGTTCAAGTTGACCTTGAACTTGTTCTCTAGACCAGACAGCCTTAAACTTGCAATCCTCCTGCCTTGGCTTCCTGAACAGATGGACTGACAGACGACACTATTACACCTGGCATGAATGTGCTCTAAAATGAGGGAAACAAATGAAGCAGCTCATACTTTCTTCTTTACTTAAGTTTTTAAGTAACTTACAACCTTTGAATAATGTGACTTCAAAGGTCACAAAATCCCATAAAAACCTATTAAGACACTTAAGATGTGATTTTCTCTTTGGAAAAGCAAATGCCCAATGCCCGTCTTTCTCTCTTCTTTTTTCCTCTTTCCCTTCTTTCTCTTTTTATAATTATGGTGACTGTTTCTCTCTCTCTCTCATTTCCTTTTTCTCCTCCGTTCTTCCACCCTCTCTTTTACACTTTTGTGTATGTGGGGATGTGTGTGCACAAACAGGTGCATGTGGAAACCAAAGCTGTGTGTGTGTGTGTGTGTGTGTGTGTGTGTGTGTGTGTAAGAGGGCACTTGAGTGTGCATACCTGTGGGGACCCAAGGATGCCATCAGGAATTGGCCTGGATTGTTCTGCTTCCTATTGCTGGTAAGGATTTTTTGTTTGGAAGACAAAGGCTTTCAATCCCTGAGCCATCTCTCCAGCCCCACTTTAAATTTTGAGGCAGGGCTTCTCAGTGAATCTGGAATTCACCCATTTGTCCAGACAGTCTGGCTATCAGGCAGCATAGCTCCCTGTGGCTGCCTCCCCTGCTCTGGAATTATAGTCACATGGCTGGGTTTTTACACGCCGAGGATCTGATCTCAGGCCTTCGGTCGTGAATGTCAGGCCCTTCATTGACTGAATTATCTCTCCAGCTCCCGTCTCCTTTGTAAAGGGACCTTATCTCTGTGTGCGTCTCTCTCTGTTTATAACACCAGTGCTTGCTTACATCTAAAAGGCGGACACATTGTTCCGACCTCATTCTAACTCATTCTGGAATTCTTTCCTGCCGTGTAGTCAAGGGCCTAGATTTACCCTAAGAGGAGGTTGCCTCAGAGCACTGGGCTGTTGATACCTTCACCGTCACACGCCGATATTCTTCTTTTCAGGAAATATTTTCAGAACTACTACTATCCGATGCCAACATTGTTCAGACTCTAGCAATTTGGAAATGGTCACAACAGGTATAAATCTGTGTCTTGAGGATATAGTGACCAAGAACCAGACAAATACAGAATGGGCTAAGGTTGAATGTAGGGGTTGTTATAAATATAGTGGCCAGAAAAATCCCTCTAAAAAGCTGAAATTTGAGCAGATTCCAGAAGATGAAGGAGTGACTGCTATGGGCGTGTATGAGGAAAGTGGGGAGACTTCCAGAGAAGGAAGAGACGTGCCAAGGTCCTGTGGCACTGAGTGAGAGCGGCAAGAAAGTCATTGCAAGCCTGATGGGCAATTGTTTTCCTTGCTTTTCTTGTCTCTGTAACAAAATATCTCCAGGGGAAACAAGAGAGAAGTTTACTGTAGTTCACAGTTTCAAAGGTACAACATCCATCATGGTGGGGAAGACATGGTAGAGGGAGCAAGTGGTGGTGGAAACTTCGAGCAGTGGGTCTTCACATTGGGAACAGAATAAAAAACACAGAACCAGAGGCAAGACCAGACTGTAACCCTCAAAGACACACCCCAAGTGCCATCTCCAGCCAGGTCCATGTCCCAAAGGGTTCTGACATCCCAAACAGTGGGACCAGCTTAAACACACAGCTGAACGGGGCACTTAGCAGTCCCATGGTAATGACCTCAGGCTCCCACACTCGCCAGTTGGAAAACCACTAAGGGACTGAGGGAGACAACTACTGAGGCCTGGCTCACCTTCGCCCCTGACTTGGCATCTTTTCTCTTTTTCTTTTTATTTCAGAGCTGGGGAAGTGGCTCGGGGGTTAACGTTCTTGCCTTATTAGCAAAAGAACCTGAGTTCAGATCCTCAGATTCCCATGTAAAAATGTCAGGTGGAAACAGTGGTGGCCTATACTTCTGGCTCTGGAAAGGGGTGCCTGGGAAGCCCAGACAAAAGCAATAAGAGATAGAGCAATCCAGAATGATTCCCGAAGTCACCCTTGGGCCTCCACAGCTCCACATACACAAGTGCCCTCTTTAAACGCCCCCATGCCCACACACATACACATTTACTTTTTTTTCATTGTAGATATTCATTGCACATAGTAACAAAGATACTTTCACACAACAAGTACATCCTGTCTTTAATCCCTATCCTAAACCCCCAACTCCAGTTAGATTCTTGTTTCCCTTCTACACTTGTCATGTATACATAATTTTGTGTATCTTTATAAAAGCTAAGAACCATGAATTAAAGAAAATATTCAATATTTGTTTTTCTGAGACTTGCTTAATTTACATAATCATCTCAAGCTATATCTATTTTCCTACAAATGCCACAATTTCTATCTTCTTTGTGCTAAAAACATTTCATTGAGTGTATATATATTTTCAGGAATGATGCCGTAATAAACATTAACGTACAAGTATCAGTGCTCTAGTGACCTGGAGTCCTTTGCGTAAATACCCAGGAGTGGTCCAGCTATGTCATATTAAGACAGGTTTAGAGTAGCCATGCTGGGCCGGTCTTTGAAAGTCCAGAAGGCCATCCCCCACTGCTGGGATCTCCCTGAAGGAACACCCCTGCTGAGAACTGACTCCAATCCTCCCCAGAGATAAGATGGCCAACTTCCCTAGGAAAGAATATGGAGATGAGCTCTCCATATCAAACAAGCTAAGCCCATCAAAGAAACAACTTGATCTCCAGCCCCACATGGGCAAGAGATCAAATGGGTTGGGCCCCAATGTGTGTTAAACAATAGGAAAAGCCACTTTTCCCTGGCTTATCTAAATGTATAAATATACCTGACCTTGGCAGCCATCTTTGGTGCTTGCCCCACACAGCATTCCATGTGTGGGCTCCATGAGTTCATTTCTAGCTTCCTGTCCCTCATGGATTCCATACCAGGAGTCCAGGAGTTCCCCGGGACACCCTAGTCCTCATGGCACTCCACGTCTGGAGTCCATGAATTCCATCTTTCTCTTCTCTAATAAACTCTACCTTAATCCTCTACACATGTTCTGGTTTCAGTCTTTGACTCTGAAAACAAGAACTCTGCAACAATATAGAAGATGTATTTTTAATGTTTTGAGAAACCTTCATACTGACTTCCATATTCTCTGGACTAGCTTGCATTCCTACCAGCAGTATAGAAGGTTTTTTCCTTTGCCTACATCCTATCCAGCATTTGTCGTTTGGTTTCTTATTTTTCCTCTATTCTAACCAAGTTGACAGTAAAGTATCAATGCAGTTTTCATTGCACGTCTCTGATGGTTGGTGAGCTTGAACATATTTACATGTTTATTGGCCATTTGTACTTTAGTCTTTGAAAACTGAGTCTTTATTTCATTAGTCTACTTATTTTTTTAATTTATTCAATTGTGCGTGTGCGTGTGCGTGTGTGTGTTGTGTGTGTGTGTGTGTGTGTGTGTGTGTAGAACCACAGGCGAATTCGGGAACCACCATGAACCATCTCCACCTCCTCCTTGTTTACTCTGCCCTAGGATTCACAGGCTCCGCCCTACCAGGACCAGAAACACAAGCCGCCCAGCTTCTGCCAGCATCTATAGGTAGGGTCTAGGATCCGAACTCAGGACCTTCCGCCTGCAAGGCAGAGGTTTAACCCCCGAGCCACCTCTCCAGCCCCATTAGTCCACTTATTGATGAGATTAACTTCTTGTTGAAGTTTTTGAGTTGGTATATATCCTAGATATTAGTCCTTTCTCAGATGTATAGATGGTGAAGACTTTCTCCCATTCCATGGGATGATACACACACACACACACACACACACACATATACACAGAGTGAATTTATGTCATTTTCACTCCATGTAACCTGATCCATTCCTTCCTCCTCCCATGGAAACCTTTTTCCTTATCAGTCTCCCTCCGATTTTCAGGTCTTTGTGTGTATGTCCCACAGATTTTCATATGGGTTCCCTGAATTAACATTTGCCTGGCTCCTTGCTGGAACATGGGAGAACATCTCAGTGGGTATACCAATGAGAAGAGGAGCTCCCTTCCCACAGCCAGCTTTAACTCTCCCTAGTCTTCGTGAGGTCTTCCCTGCACAATGCCGGAGTGCTGCAGCCTTGTCACGTCTGGAAGATGCTACCCGCAGCACTTTTCCCCACCTTCTGGCTCTTACATTCTTGTCACCTCCCCTTCAGCTGCGTTCCCTGTGGGGAAGTTCTATTTATGACTAGGCACTCCACAGTCTTTTAAATCATATGAGATCTCATTTGTCAATTTCTGGTATTATTTCCTGAGTTTCTAGGGTCCTGTTCTGAAATCCTTGCCTATGGCTAGATCGTGAAGTGTTTGCCCTACCTTTTCCTCTAATAGTTTCAGAGTTTCATCTCTTACATTGAGGTCTTTGATCCACGTGGAGCTGATTTTTATACAGGGTGACAACTTTGGAATCTGGTTTCATTCTACTTTTCTCAACACCTACTACGTCTTTTCTCTGACCTATGTTTTTGACATTATTGTAAAACATCACATGTATGATTGTGTGGTTTTAGACCTAGGTCCTCCGTTTTGTTCCACTGATCTACATGTCTGGTTTGTGCCAGTATCAGCCTGTGTCTTTTGCTGTTGTCTATTGTATACATTGGAATCACACACAATGATACTAAAAGTATTATTATTCTTTTTGCTTGGCATTGTTTTATCTGTCTGGACTCTTTCATACACCCATAAGAATTTCAAGACTATTTTTCTCAATTGCTGTTGAGAGTGGCATTGGGATTTTGACCACACTGAGTCTGTAGATTGTTTTTGGTCATATAGCCATTTTCACAATGTTAATTCTTTTTAAAATATTTTATTTATTCATCTATCCATTCATTCATTCATTCATTCATTTAGTGTGTGTGTGTGTGTGTGTGTGTGTGTGTGTGTGTGTATCAGAGGGCACTATGCATCCCTGTGGAGGACCAAGGATGACTTTAGAAATCATCTTGGATTGCTTCTAACTCCTTGCTTCACTCTGGGATTTCCCAGGCTCTGCTCACCATGGCTGGAAGCACAGGCCACTGCCATTTCCACGTCGCATTTTTTACGTGGGACCTGGGATCCAAACTCAGGACCTTCTGCTTTCAAGAAAGAGTCTTAACGCTGAGCCATCTCTCCAGCCCCACAGTGTTAATTCTTTCAACCTAGAATCATGGAAAGACTTTCCGTCTTTTGGTGTCCTCTTTGATTTCTTTCTTCAGTGTTTTGAAGTTTTCACTGTAGAGGTCTTTCATTTCCTCCATGAGGTTTATTTCAAGAATTTGTTTCAAGGATTCATTTGCAACATCATGAACAGGATTGCCCTTGATTTCTTTTTCAAGGTGTTTGCTACTCATATATGGAAGGCTACTGCTTTTTGTATATTAATTTTCTTTCTTCCAGGCTGAAAGTGTTTATAAGCCATGATTGTTTTCTGGTGGAGTCTTTAGGATCCTTTATACATAGAATCATATCATATGCCAATAAGGTTACCTTGATTTATTACTTTCCCATTTGTATCCATTTTTTTCCTTTGCTCTTTTTATTGCCCTATCAAAGACATCCAACACTGTATTGAACAAGAATGGAGACAGTGAACTTCCTTGTCTTGTTCCTGATTTTAATGGAAATGCTTTGAGTTTCTCCTCATTTAGTATGACATTGGCTATGGTTTGTCATTTGTAGTCTTTATTCTGTTGAAGGATGCTTGCTGTTTCCATGAAACTCCAAAACTACTGCTTCTGTGCTTTTATTTCGAAAGGCTGTAGGATTTTGTTGAAAGTCTGTGAGGTGGTGAGCTACCAGCCAAGACACTCCAGTCTCAGCAGGGCTGTTGCACCCAGGAGCTCACTGCAATGAGGTCTGCTACCACCAGATCTACACAGTGGCTGACATATCAACATTCCCTCATGGACTAGTGTGGATCTCAGGAGAAACAACCACACCCAGAAAGACTCTCTAGGATAGGTGCTAGACAAAGGAAGGGAGCCTTCCCACTTGTGAGTATGCCCACTGAAGGGCCACATATACTACCACAGAGACCTGGTTTTGTTACTAGTACAAGCACCCCAAAAGGAGCCCTGTGATCCACACATGCAGAAGAACCAGAGGGCAGGAGGATCATGGCCGGATTGGTGAAGGGAAAGGAAGATAGAGGAGGGTAGAGAAGGAGGAACGGGATGGGGTAAGGACATACTCATTTTGTTTGTATATGAAAAATTCTCAAAAACCATTTTTAAAGTAAAAAAGTCATTGTCTGCATTTATGGAAATGATCATGTGACTTCTGCCTTCTTCACATATGCAATGCATATCCAGGATGCAACCAGCTTGATTGTGAAATCGGAAAGAAGTTGTTACCCGTTCTCTACATAGCACTATTTCACCAACGTTTGTTTCTTGCCAGAGAAGTTGTTATCACTTGCAGCATCCACAGCTGGGAAGGGCTGTTGATTGCTTTTCTCCCTAGGAAGCCCGCATCATACCTTCTGGCACAACGAAGGCTGGGAGAGAAGCTTCCAAATCCACCCAGCTTGTTTTCTCCATGTCCCTGAAGGGCTCCAGGCAGAGCTCCTGCCCTGGGTCCAGTGGGATTCTGCTGGCCGGGTTTCAGCACCTCGCCCTGCTGGCTAAGTGTCTGGGGGCTTCTGTGCAACAGAAGTCGTAGATGGCCTCTCGGCAGTAATTAGCTTGCGGAAAGGAGAGGTTTTCCTAGTGTATCTCCTGCTGATACTGCTGCACCCCACTCTTGCTTACCTTTCCCTCTTTTTCATCTTTTAATGCCTGTTACTAGGGGTGGCAGTGCCTGTTTTCTGAGGCTCCAGTCACCCCTCTCTCTGGAGGAGGTGACACCCCAGATGGAGTTAGTCCTCCAGGACAGACTTTGTACTTTTTCTGTTCTGCTTAGGAAAGTTTCCTCCTTGATTCTGCCATCGGTGGAGAATTTTGGTCTTGCCCATCTCTCCTGACAACTTTGAGTATTGCCACACTGCTCCCTGGGCATTCTAGCCCACTAAGCCTTCGTGTCATCTATCATCTTGGATCTTTCTTCTTTGTTCTGTTTTGCTTTCCTGGTTTGCCTTTCAAAAGAATAACTTTGGGCCACTCTGGGGAGCTGCTGTTCTCAAATATGAGCATTGGGAGGAAGTTTCCATGCTTCACAGAAACAACAGAAATCTTTGGAGTTTCAGCTCTTGTGTGTTCTCAGTCGCTGCTGATGCTGCTGGTCTGGGACCACTTTGTTAGGACCACTGGTTTAGATACTCATTTTCAGAAGAGATGATCACAGAACCAGGAAGAAGCAGTAAGGGAAAACGATGATGCTTTGCTTTGGCCAGGAGACAGCAAGTAACATAAGAAGTTATTGGATTCTGGATGCGAAGTGAACACAGAACCCACAGGATTTGCAGAATGACCAAATGTGGTGCATTGTAGAAGAAGAAATGTGTTGAGAATCTTTAGCAATTAGATCAGTGGGTTGCTAATTAAAGACAGAGAGAGAAAGAAGATGATTAGGTGGAGATGAGGGAAGTTTAGTGTGGACCAGGTTGAACTGTTACTCCTTTAAAGATATACCTATGGTTATGTCAAGACAGCCTTTGCTTCAAAACAGTTTGGAACTCAGTAGGGAGGTCTGGTCTAGGATAGATTAACAGGGATGGTCAGTCTACATGTGGCGCCCTCAGGCTCCCTCAGATGATCGCTGGCATGGAGTAGAAAAGAAGGCCCAGGACTAAACTTGGTGGAAGTCCACCTCGTCGGAAGTCACACCAGTGTTGACCTTCAGAAGTGGTGGCCAGGAAGCTGAGAGTAACACTTGGAGAGTCTGGTGCCCTGGACACCAGGGGAGCAGGTAGTTCAACATATTCAGGTTTACATGTTAGCAGTTCACCTTGCTGAGCAGTTACAAGTAGCCACTGTCACATCGTGTAGTGCTTCCTATACAATCAACAATCCCACCTGGGCAACATGGTCGCTCCAGCTGAGTGTCTTCTCTTGTGGTGGGTGAGCTGATTGTATTTTTGCAACTAAACCCACAGCCTTGACAGAAGTGAGTCACTGACTGACTAGAATCCTGTCTTTCACTCTCCAGCTTTCAGTCTACTTTACTGTTTTCCCTGAAGCGAGCTGCCCTGTTCTGAGGGACTGAGCTATAAATCTGAGCAGCTGTGTGTGTGGTCCAGTGCTGGGAACGCTGTGGTGCCCTTGATAATTGCTTCAGAGACTACACTCTCCTGCCTCCCCTTTCATTTTCTGCCAGAGCTTCTTGGAATTCTCTCCTTTTTTTTTTTTTTTTTTTTTTCAGAGCTTCAAAACAAATTGTGGAACACAAATGCTTTCGATGGCTCGTTCATTAAGTTCTGAGTAATGTGGTTTTTAATTTTTTCCTCTTTCTCTCTCTTTTTTCCCCTCAGCAGAGCAGGCTGGTAGCAGTCATGGTGTTTCTGCTGGAGGGAAGGGCTGGGTCAGGCTGTAGGTGAGGCCAGGGAGGAGTTGGGATTGGTGGAGATGAATTAGGGAAGCAACATTTGGGTTCCTTAGAAGCCTGGAACTCTGGAGAGCCGCCTGAGGCCTGGGAGATACAGTCTGTCAGGGCAAACGTGGCTCAGCGGAACCAAGTGAAGAGAACACACGAGGCTGGGGGCCCATCCTCTCAGCCGTGTGGTCCAACTGCAAGTCAGCCCTATTCTCCAGACCAGCGTTAGTGCAGCGAGCTGGCAGGCCGACTTCCCTCTAGACACAACGCTGGCAACTCAGGGTGCTTCTGGCGGAGTTCTCTATTGTATTCATTTTTAAAAAATTAATTAATTTATTTTCCCAATCATACAAACTTAATAGGTACCCCAGTCCCCTCCCTCCCTTCACCCCTCCCTGGTCCCCTTTGTTCCCCCCCCCATTTTCCCCTTCCTTTCACCCCCCTCCCTCCCTTTCTCCCAGTGCCCCCGTCTTCCCCCACCCCCCAATCCCTGGAGCATCCTTTAGTGCGCATGTCAAACTTCCCTCTGCGTCCTCCACTCTAACGAGGTGTAAGGACTCAGGAGCATTGCCTAGAGCCTTTCTCGCGCTCCCCTTTGGTATGGGAACACTAATGTGACTGTATTTCTTATCAAGAAACATCTGACGATGCAAGATGCATCAGGCTTACTCAGCAAAGCCTTGCCAATCATCTATGTCACACAAACCTTACATGATTTCTTTGGTGAAGTACAACTTCTGGGAATTCATTTAAACAGAAACAGCACACGAGAAAGTACCCCACAAGCTACACCTGACTTCTCATTTCATGGGTTAGATACTCTTTGTAGCTCAGCTTTATTTCCCTAAGCAAATCAGGTAGAGAAACCAGTGTCTAGATCTGGGCTGTGTCACTGTGGGCGGTGCAAGTGGCAGGGCCCTGAGTTGGCTTCAGGAGAGGAGGGGGCCAGGGCGATGGCCATCTCTCTTAGGAGCTGCACTTGCTCTCAGCGCCGCTTCCACAGAATCTGGCACGCACAGGCCCGACCAGGCTGCAGTGTGCTGCTCTCACACAAAGCAGGCTTATTACTCAGATTTACTCCTTGTGTGTGTGTGTGTGTGTGTGTGTGTGTGTGTGTGTGTGTGTGTGTGTTTCAGAGAATACTTAAGTGTGTGTCCTGTGGAGCTCCAAGGCTGACATCGGGAATCCTCCTGGATTGTTCTACCTCTTTATTGCTTTGCTCTGTAGTTTCCCAGGCTTTGCCTTCCAGGACCTGAAGTGCAGGCCACTGCCATATCTGCTCGCCATTTTTACTGGGATCTGGGAATTTGAACTCAGGTCCTATGTTTATAAGGCAAAGGCTTTAGGCCCTGAGCCATCTATCTCCCCAGCCTCTCAGATTTACTTCTTAAGTAGGTTACTGAAATTTTCAGGGCCAGTGGGAGGTCACTACATGTCCTAGTCATTCAACAGACATTTGCATTTCAGGCATTGATCTATGTACTTGGGATATGTTAGCAACCAAAGGATTAGATAGAAACCCTTGATTTCTTGGAACAAAAATTCTAGTGGAAAGAAAAAAAATCTAGGAACATAATAATGAAAGTAGATATATAAATATAAAATGCTACAGACAAAAGCAGATTGTGACAAAGGTTTAGGATGATGATGAGACGTAATTTTTTTCTTTTCATGTATGTATGAATGGGATGTGTGTATGTTTGCAAGTGTGTGTTTTGCATGTCAGTGGTTATACCTGTATGTGTGGGTACATGCTTTTGAAGACCCAAGGATGATATTGGGAATCACCCTTGGTCCTCTACCTTATTGTTATATTGTTGTGAGCCTGGGTTTCTAATTAAACCTGGAGTACACATTAGGGCTAGTCCGGCTAGCTATTTTGTTCTGGGGATTACCAGGCTCCACTTTCCAAGGCTGAAATTACTGGCTACTGCTATGCCTGCCTAACATTTCTACACAGGATCTAGAGATCTGAACTCAGGTCCTTTTGCTTATTGGGTGAAAATTTCAATAACTGAGCCATCTCTCCAGCCCCAAGTAATAATTTTGAACAGAGACAACCAAGTAGGCTTCGTGGAGCAGATGACACTCGAGTTTATTCATAGAAGGTGAAGTTGACTAGATGTGGGGGGAAAGAGTGTTCTGGTTTTATAAGAAAGCCAGGACAAAGGCCTTAAGACGGAAGCCAGTCAATCTAACCCGTACCAGGAACAGCGTGAAGATCAGTGTGATCGGTGTGAAGTGAACAAAGGAGAAGGTAACAAAAACCAAAGATAGCGAGGTGGCAGGCACTGCCTCTCTGGCCGCTGGAACGACTGTTGTCAAAGTGCAGCAAAAGCTTGGGAGGGTTTGAGGCAGAGGAATGTAAGATCTGGTTTTATTTCGGAAGATCACATGGCTTCTAGGAACTGTCTCCTGGAAGGCAAGTTTGACAAGACCAAGAAAACGGTGGCAAGTCCCAGCCCAGGGCTGCTGTTCAGTCAGCCGAGGAGCTGGTGGTGAAGAGGAGGGAGGCGTGTGGGCGAAAGGGCCGACGATGACCTAAGGCTTTGGCTAGGAGCAGATGGAAGCATGGATTCCCATCCACTGAAAACAGAGGCATCTGGGGGGAGTGGTTTCACAGGAGAAAACAAGAACTTCATCTTTATCCATCTTTAAGACACAAACAAGTTTGGGATGTCAGTGTGGTATACTACTGGGCATGCATGTGGCGTATGGAATTCAGGAGTGATGTATCCTTCATTGCCATATGATAGAAGAGCTTGAGGAAAAGAAAGGTCACTTTTCTGGGGTTTCCTAAACTGAGCAGAGCTGGTTGAAGAATTACCCTGAATGTTGAAACAAATTCATGGCAGAAGAGCTTAGGGGAATAAGGGAGTTTATTCTTTCTAATGATTCACAGTTACAGTTCTTAGTCTAGCTTAGCAGGAGAGCTCACACCAATACCAGGAGCCAAGGCGACTGGTCGCACCATATCTATAAGGGTTGCTGAAAGGCAGGCAAACCTCACTTGCCAGACTGCAAAACTGCCAACGTATGCTAAAGAATGACCAGTTACTGACTGCAGGCGAATTTCCTCCTCTGTAAAATGTGACCTGGTAGCCCCTTCTAGACAGGTCTAAATGAGATAACTTGTGTGAATTGCCACTCATGATGGCTGGTCTCAAAAATACATTTATTCTGAAAATCTGAAAAATCACTTCAGTGATAAAACTGTCCTGTAGGGGGCGCTTCAGGCCTGTCTTCCCTGTTGGTTTCCTGACAGGAGACCTCCAGTTTAAATGAAGGTCAAAAGTGGATTCCCAGTGCAAACTGAGTGGGTTGGGAGAAAGGCTAGAAAAAGCAAAGCAGTGTCAAGTATCAGTGTAGATGAGACTTATTAACATGCAGATCCACAGCAAACCCACCTGCAGATAGTGTAATTAAGTGTATCAGAAGAGGCTTTTTCCCATGGGGGGAAGGGCTTCTTGTGTAGATGCTCCCACAGTGCCCTACTGAGAGAAATAATAATAATGAAGCCTATAACAATGTTCTATTTTCCTTTTGGGGATCTTTCTTGGGATAATTTTTGTTTCTCTTTCCCACTCTCCTACAGCTCGGGAGGCCTCTTCAGGACCCTCTTGGTTCTGCAGAACTCATAGGTGGTGTGTAGCTGTCTCCCTAGTAAGGCTCAGAGTCATGCCTGCCATTCCCCATGTAGTTTCCAAATCGGTTGTATCTGACCTCAACAAAGTTGTCCTGTCTAGTGTCATAAGAAAATAGGAGTTTGTTTCCAACAGTTCACATCCAAGCCCAAGGTCCTTTCTTTCCTGCGCAGCAAACCTGCATCCTCTTAATGGACACGACTCTAGGGTTTGTCATTATCTCTTCATTTTTATTACTCCCCAACCTCGAGGCCAAGCGTAACCTGCCATTTGTCACAACACTTGTATTACTGCTTTCCTTAATGATAAGGAAAAGGTAATATTTATTCAGAAAATAAGGACAGAACAAAAGGTTGTAATGTTTTAAAAATAAATTTTCTTACACCATTCTTTCTCTCTCTTTCTTTCTTTAGGATTAAGGCAGAGTTTATCAGAGGAGAGAAAGAACAGAACTCACAGACATGAATTCATGAGGGGCAAAAGAGTCCTAGAGAACTCATGGCTCCAGGCCTGGAACCGTGAGAGGCAAGGAGCTGGAAAAGAACTTATAGACTCCAGACATGGAGTCCCATGAAGGGCAAGGAAGCCCCATTCTCTCTCTTCTTGACATTGTCTGACTTCTCTAAGCCTTTAAGTTCACTATTTCTGGTATTTCTCATTTTAAAAAATTGTTTTAATTGTGTGTGTGTGTGTGTGTGTGTGTGTGTGTGTGTGTGTGTGTAACAGTGCCCATACCATGGCTTGCATGCGAAGATCAGAGGAGAATTTTCAGGAGTTGATTCTCTCCTTCCACTGGGGATTCCAGGGATTGAACTCAGGTCTCCAGTTTAGCACAGCAGCACTTTTAATAGTCAGTCATCTCACCAGCCCTGACCTACCTCTTACTCTAAAAGGACTGCCCAAATGACAGGTATGAAGCAACTTTATTTTATTTTTTATTTAAGATATTTTACTGACTTGAGAGAAAGAACAAATACATGTATGTAGCAGCGTATGGGTGGAAAACAGAGGATAACTTTCCTTGTCCCACGTGGACTTCTAAAGAAAGGTCTAGCTTAGTTTTGAGAGATGTGCCTTATCACTGAGCTGTCATCTAGCCAGAACCAACTTTATTTTTAAAAAACTTTGCACTGGGGCTGAAGAGATAGTTCAGAGGGTAAGTCTCTGTCCCACAAACAGAAGGACATGACTTCAGATCTCAGATTCTATGTAAAAACACCAAGTGGAAGTGGCAGTGGCCTGCATTTTTAAATCCCAGAGCAAAGCAATAAGGAAGCTGAGCACGAGCAAACCTTCAGGAGACTGTCTAACTGATGGGGAAGTCCCTGTCCATGGCGGATGGGGGCGGTCCTCTGGCAGGTGAATGAAACGGAGGGGGCTGATTGAGATGCTTCAGCGTAGTTGTACAGATTGCTGCCTGGCAAGGGAAATTTGCCCAATTCTGTGGATATGGTGTGGCCAGGTCCCTAGACCCTCGGTGTTGGTGTGGACTCTCCTGCTGAGCTTATTGAGAATTGTAACTGGACATAAGCAAAATAAAAGCCCCTGTTCCCATGAGCCCTTTTGTCATGAATTTAGATGAACTCCAATAGTTCCATTTGTTAGGTGGTCACTGGGCAGCTGGCATAGGTGGTTGGCTTTGTCAAGGAAGATGGGATTTCCTGAACTCTCCCATTTCCTCTGCCCGCCCTCCTTCCTAGTCTCCTTCCCTACGCCCTACACCAAGGACAACATCAGTGACAGCGGTGAAATTTACCATTATAACTTTTGTTGGAATCTGGAAACACTGCTACAGCTTGGAAAACACTTTTACAAGACAACAGTTTTGAGAATTTTGAAGAGGGGGCAGAAGCTACACTTCAAATACAATCTTCCAAGACTTAATACAAAAAATGCTCTTTGTAAGTAGAGCCACTTTCCATTCTGCCAGGACGCTGTCTACTGGCATTTGTTAGGCAAACCCTAACTTCTGCGGAACATGCTTTGAAGCACTTTGGCCTAAGAAAATTGACCTTTATATGGTGGCTGATCTTGCTGTGCCACCTAAATTTTATGATCACATGTATCTGTCCGGTGCTGTGATGTTATATAGGGTCGGTTAATATTACTTACAAGGTGTTTGAGTATGTGTGGGTACCCACCTGTGTTTTATTGAGCTATTAGTATTGTGTCATCATACTTCTAGAATATCCATTGCTAATATCTGAGTTTTGTTTGTTTAAATTTTAGGGTGCCCTTTTTTTTGAGCTCATGGAAATGTGTGTGCCATGCGTGCATACCACAGCATGCACGTGGAGGTCAGAGGACAACTTTCAGAAGTCAGTTCTCCTTCCACCATGTGGACACTGGGGCTCCACTAACTCAGGTCTCCAAGTTTACACATATGTGCTTTTACCAACTGAGCCTTCTTGTTGGTCCTGTTATCCAGGTTTTGCTATAAAATGTAAATTGGCTTTGTTGTTTGTCCATTTGATAGATGAGAAAGAGACAATGGGCCTCTTCTACCTAGTGATATTGAAGAATTGTACTGTGAAGAACTGCAGGCACGTGAAATAAAGCATCCGTCATATGTGGATACAGGAATGCTGACCAGCTATGTCACGTCACTGTCCAGTTACCTACAGGACTGATAGTACTGCGAGGGAAGGAGGGATGGCTATGGGGTGTGTGTGTGTGCGTGTGTGTGTGTGTGTGTGTGTGTGTGTGTGTCTGTCTTTGTGTTGAAGCCATTTTCACCTGATAGGCTGCTGATTTTTTCCCTCTTCCTCCTCTTCCTCTTTCTTCTATTTCTCCTCTTTTGCCTCCTTCTCCTCTTCTCTTGTTTTTACTCTTTGCATATGTTCACTTTACTTCCCTGGCTTCACTCTCCATTACACTGGTCACTTGAGTTTAGACTCATACTTCTGGTGGTTCTCTTCCCTTATAACTTAGGAAACATCACCAAATCTGGTTTCTTCCTAATTCCTGGACACCTAACACTGGCATCTGAAGACACCTGGAAGCCTCTCGGGTGGCCATCTCTCTCTAACTTGGACACCAGCAGGGAACACAATCTCACTGAGATTTGAAGTGCTTTGCAATGAGGAAGCATTGTCCTTTTTTTCTCAAAGGCCTGTAACACAGGAGACAGACCTGTATCTGAAGGAGTTACAAATGTTTTGTCATGATCATTTATGTCAACAGGTACAACAAAATGAAAAAAAACCTAACTACTCATCCAAAGGTATAGTTTAGCATTGAAACACTTGTTCAAGACCGTAGAGTCTATCCCAGCCCTGTAAAACAAAACAGAATAATATTTGGAACAAAATTTGCTAATTTTTAAAATGGTATCAATTGAGTTTGAGGCCTTTCAAATACTAGGTAAGTACTCCACTACTGAGCTGCACCCCCAGCTATTTCCATTTTTTGTTTGAGACAGAGTCTGTGTCAGGGTTTGAAATGTGAGTTGGCCCTCACAGGCTCCTGTGTTTGAATCGTTTGGATTGAATTGAATGTGTTTAGTTGTTTGGAAGGGTCATACACAGCACCTTTAAGAGGTAGAGCATCTCTGGAAGAAGACACAGCACAGGGATGGGCTTGAAGTTGGTTAGTCCTGCCCTGTTCTGAGGGAATCTGTTCTAGCAGTTGGACTTTGTGGCTGTCAGTCTCCACATTGTCTGCAGTGACCTTAGCCTTCTCCAGATCTGCCTCTTCCACCATAGTGGGCTGTAGCTCCCCTCTGGAGCTGGAAACAAAATAAATCTCCTTTTCTCCCTTAAGTTGTATATGTGTGTTGTTTCACAGCAACAGAGAAGGGTAACTGGTACAGTCTGCTAAGTCACCCAGGCTGGCAATGAACTTTCATTTGTCCAACCTCAGCTTCCTAAGCAGCTGAAATTACAGACCTATATCAATCCACCTAGTAACTAGGATTTTTTTAAAACATTTTTTATTATTATTTCGCTCATACAAACTTAGTAGGTACCCCGGTTCCCTCCCTCCCTCCTCCTCCCCCTGACCCCCCTGCTCCCCCTCCCCTCACCCCTCCCTCCCCATCCTCCAGTGCCTCCCCCCCCAATCCCTGGAAAATCCTTTAATGTGCATGCCAGACTCTCCTCTGGGCCCTCCTCTCCGATGACGTACAAGGATCCAGTGGCATTCCCCTGGTAACTAGGATTTTTAAAAAAATATTTTATTTTATTTATTTATTAGAGAGAGGGAGAAAAAGAGGAAGAAGGAGAGTTGTAGGTTGAGAAAGAGAGAGAGAGGTGCGCACATGGATGCTATGGTGCACAAGTGGGGGTCAAATGTCGTTCCTCTCTTTCTGCCATGTGGTTGGCTTCCAGGGCTTCAAACTCAGGTCACCAAGTCGGTAAGCAGGTGCCTTACCCACTGGACTATCTTGCCAGCCCCGGTGTTAGTTACTTTTAAGATGCTATCTAAAAACATGAAAAATTTAGCACAGCTCCTTGAATTTCATGTAAATGCACGTGCACGTTTGTTTTATTTTGTGTGAGAAAGGATTTCACATATCTCAAGGTGGCGTCAAGCTCACTATGTAGCTGAGGATGATCTTGCTCCTGCATCTATCTCCTGGGCGCTGCAGTCCTCAGGCAGCCACACCATTCCTGGCTGATGACATACTGGAGATGCAACCCAGGGCTCCTCGCATGCCAGGCAAGCCCTCTGCAGCGAGCTACACCCCAGCCTTACTCTAAAGTGTTGACACAATATCTTCTCATGCTTTTCAGGGGAATTTGGAAGGGACTGCAGAAGCAACGATGATTAACTCCTCGTATGTTGCTTAAGACATGGTGGATGAGTGTGCTATACCCTTCCTCATAGAAAAACCCAAATTGAATTGGTTCTGTTTGGCTTCTATACCCTCTTGGGTCAGGAGTGACTCCATCCTCAGGTTCCAACTGGTTTGTGATCACCCAGGTTAATTTTCTGTTTTCTTTTTTGATTTTTGGTTTTCAGTTTAAATCCTCACTTAATTCCATTTTCTCCCTCACATTCTACAGGGCCTTTATTGGCTCACCAAATATAGGGCTTCAAGTGTTATAAAAAGCAGATTAACTGTAGGAAACTGGGGCAATCAATACTTTTTTTGTGAACTCACAATGGAAAACCAATGGTCTTGCTTGCTTCTCTCTCCCCCACCCGTTGGCTTTGTGCTCCATTTCCCTAGTCACATAAATTTGCTCATCAACTTTCACTCCAGTTAGAACAATTACTCTAATTTTTGCACATCTGCAATGGCAACCACTCCCATTTTTCTGACACATTATGAAAGATACTAGTGCGTGTTATCTAACTTACTGGTCTCTGTACGACTTCCTGTAATAATTGTACAGTCACAGTGAAATAGCAATAAGTATAAGCAGCATGTATGAGAAACTTAACTTTATTGAAAGTTAATAAGTAGTCGCAGGATTGTAGAATCTTCAAGGAAGATGACACCTTTTAAAAAGACAGAGTCCAACGTTCGCAGCTTTTATTCCTTCAGCATTTCATACACGGATATAAGTGAATTTATGATCATTTACACTGTAATCCCCAGTCTCATTCCCCTTCCCTTTCCCTTCTTCCCTGCCAGTCTCCCTCCTATTTTCATGCCTTTTTGCATGAGTGACCCACTGAGTTTCATCTAGGTCGCTTTTGATGGCATTCAGCAATTGCTGGTGCATGAATCATATATCAGGGCCGTTGAGGAAACCATTTCCTCCCCTCATCAACATTAACCTTCATCAGTCTTTCAGGGAGGTGTGGGGCCTCTTGAGACCTTTCCCCTGACATGGTGAAACCATATGCATTGTGTAACCAGGTACCTCGACGAGGTAAATCACTACCAACAGCATTGTGTTCAAACATGTTACAGCAGCTTCTGATAATTAGTCTAGCTCACTGCTGAGTTTTAGCAGCTTCCTTCTCTTCTGTCAGACCTTAAATCCTCTCTAGACATATCTGTCTTCTCTTTGTGTTCAGTCACTAGTGTCAAGTTATCACTCACTGTAGCTAGGTGAGGATCCATCATGGGCTCAGCCCCATAAACTCCCCTTGGCCTTTCTGCGCCATCTACAATGGAGACGGACTCCCAGTTCAGCCATTCATTTTGGTTCCTTGCACTTGTGTCTTCAGTACACACCTTCTTTTTGCCTTTCTGTAGCTCCGTTATCCAAGTGGGTCCTCCTATTCATGCATTTGGATATCTTCTGCACTCATTCTGATTTGAGACCCCTTTCATGTGTTCTCATATTAGCAGTGTTTCCTCTAGAACTCATCCCCATCGCAGCACTCCTAGGGCTCACTGTCATGGACACCGGCTCACTGAGATCCACGATCAGGCTATGAAGACAGGTTATATCTTGGGAGTTAGTGTGTCTTCAGAATCTAACCTGGTTCCCAGAGAAAAAGGTAGGTCTTCAACAAAGAGTCACAACAGCCACTAAAATAGTGCTCGCTACTTGATTACTTATTTTCCATTTTAGATACTGTAATGGACTAGCCATGTGCATTATTAGTACCAATTTCATGATATTTAATTTTATGATGATTTGTCTAATCCATATTACCCAGATATTTGGTCAAGAATAAATTTTTTGGTGTATGTTGTGTGTGTGTGTGTGTGTGTGTGTGTGTGTGTGTGTGTGTGTGTGTGTACCAAAGGATACTTGGATGTGTATGTGTGCCTGTGGAGGTCCACATCTGGATTGCTCTATTCTGCTTCCTTATTGCTTTGTTCTAGAACTTCCCAGGCTGTGTCTCCTGGGCTAGAAATGCAGGCCACTGCTGCAATTTCTGCCTGATGTTTTTAAGCAGGATCTGGGGATCCAAACTCTGGTCTTTTTGCTTGAGAGGCAAAGGCTTTAACCCCCAAGCCAACATATACTTTTCAGTTGAGGTTAACATTTAAGCTAGACTTTGAATGAAGCAGATTACTTTCCACAGCAAAGTTGATGGGCTTAGGAAAATGACTGAGCTCACCAAGAAGAGGGAAGTCTCCTGACTTTCACAGACTATGTGCTCAGAGTATATATATCAAATGGATCCCTCCTGAGAGATGGTGGCCGACCCTAGCTGGTAAGTGGAGACTTCTAGACAGAAGAGGATCTTCCTTAACTTCCCAAATGTGTCTTCTTGCATGGCCACCAGCATGCATGGCTCAGAGCTGTTGGATATCTCAGGACATTTCTAGAACACAGTGATGTTTTCTTTTTGTCTATCTCATTGCTAGCTTTTGTGGTAGTATGAGGAACCTGGTCTTTGTACTTAAGAGAAAAATGTACCTGTAACAGGATCCTGGGGATACAAGTAAGAGGAAAGCAGACAAAAGTGTAGTCTCCAGAGAAAGAAGAGCCAGCTTGAGGGAGGACGCTTCGATGTGCCGGTCACTAATGAAAGAGAGGGCCTGTGCTAGCGGGGATAGAAGATACTGAAAGGGGTCTTATTGGCTCCGTATGATGATGCTGTTATGCTGATTTTGAGGCTGGCCTCTGGGATACTGAGGAAAATGTTCAAGAGAAATAGCCACAACAGAAATGATAGGTTCTGCCACACGGTCGACGTAGAAATAAGAAGAGAGGCAGCCGGCAAGGAACTCCTGTTGACAGAGAAGGGCAAAGACGTCTCCACAATGCCTGCCCTCTGCCAATTGTTTCTTCTCCTGAGGGTTCCACATCTCCACTGTCTCTATCCCTTAGTAATTCTGAAGCACACAGAGCATTGTGACAATTCAACATGCTTGGGGCACGAAGGAGAAGGAGAATGTTAGCTTTTCATGACTATGACAAAATCAGACACGAATTGGCTTACAGGAGGAAAGGTTATTTTGGCTCATAGTTTTGGGGTTTTGGGTCCATTGGTGGTTGATTCCTGTGGGATCCTGTGGGAAGTTGAAACAGCAAGGTGGCAATCCATCCCCTTAACCACTCGGCCTCCTTGTCACAGACTTGCACATATACATGCAGATACATATACATACATTTGAATACCTGAAATTCTCGAGCCCAGTTACAATGTTAATAAGGCTGTGCAAGCCTGAAAGGGAGCGATGAGCAGTGGATGGGTCTGTGACATGAGTCCGGAAGGTGTAAGCCAGACACACTGCATAAACATGGTACAGTAGAGACGAAGTACTGTAGTGAGGGGCGTCATCAAATGAAGGCTGGGCAGGAGATGGTATCGGGAGCAAAGTATTCAGATGTGGTTTCCTTTGTCAATTGTATTTTCCCTGTGTATAAATAAATGCTTATAAAAAAAACAGCATGGTGGGAAAAAATGTGGTGTCACAAAGATGCCAGAGAAAAAGGAAAGAAAGGAAAAAGAGAGGGGGAGAGGAAGGAAGGAAGAAAGAAAAGAAGGAAGGGAGGGAAGGAGGGAATAAGGGAAGGAGGGAGGCAGGGAAGCAAGAAAGGAGAGAGGGAGGGAGGCAAGAAAGGAGAGAGGGAGGGAGGCAAGAAAGGAGAGAGGGAGAGAGAGAGGGAGGGAGGGAGGGAGGGAGGCAAGAAAGGAGGGAGGGAGTGAGAGGGAGGGAGGGAGGCAGAAAGGAGGGAGGGAGGGAGGCAAGAAAGGAGAGAGGGAGAGAGAGAGGGAGGGAGGGAGGAGGCAAGAAAGGAGGGAGGGAGGCACTCAGTGCACCGACTTTCTTTCAGGCTGAAGTTGCTTCTACCTACTACCAGTAAGGTGACAAACTAGCAACAAAGCCTTCAACACCCGGCTTTGGCAATCTTTCAAGGTCCGAACCACCCAGGGAGTGAGTGTGGAATGCTGGGAGCTGCTCCAAAGCCAGCAGAGGGCGTGGGAGAGGGCAGCAAAAACAGTAAGAAGGAGATGTGAGTATCTGCGCTGGGAGCCCTAGAATCACAGAGGGCATGGGATGCTCCGCCACTATTCAGGACAAGACCTCGAATGTAACTCGGGGCTATCTGGGATGCCTGGAGACCACGGGACATTCTGTCTAGGGGAGAATGTTACACCAGGAGTCAGAACTGAGGGTGGCTAGGTATTTGTCTCATTCTACCATTGTGCATAAACAAAAACCCTCCCATCAGGGAGGGGGATACTCAAAGCCTGGGAGCCAGAGCATCTTCCTTGTCACAGAGAAAAGATGTGTTCTTTTTCCACTGAGGAGCTCTAGTCTGTGTCCATAACCAAAAGACTGCTTCAACCTTTCTCTCCTGTTATCAAAAGCTAGTAATATTTTCACTGAATGATTTTTCAAAGACTTAGAGCTAAAATTACTCTCTCAATGTTTGGTACAGATGGGAACTCCACAAATACCACCCAAGGTTAGATATAATGTTATTTCTAAATGAAATAAGGAAAATAGCAGCCTGGTCTTCTCAGTATGAAGAAGCTAAAGGAATAAAACAGACATTTCTCAACTGCTTTATAGAGTTGATTTATTTGTACTCTTTTGGAATTTTAACTAAAATACTAGAAATCAATGGGTAAATAAAGGAGAACCAGTCTGGTGGTACACACTTGTAATCCTAGCTCTTGGGGGTCTGAGGTAAAAAGATTGCAAGTTCTAATATAGCATAGCATCATCCCGCCTTAAGGTAGGTAAATAGATAGGCAATAAATGGATAGAATGACCTTGAACACAGTTTCTTTGAGTGGATGTTTAATGCCTTTGTCCTAGGCAGCACGATGGCCTCATATTTCCTGGACCAGGTCGCTGTGGGTCACGCGCGCTGTTCTTTCGTATTTCGGCCTTAATGCCCTTCTTGTTGGGCTGTGACGATGGCCAGCCTTTTCAGTCAGCTGAACAGCTGTTAAAACTTATCCATTAAATTCTCTTCCCCACGGAGCTGGAGGCTCATTTTCTGCCTAAACCACTTAGGGTCACTTTGGATTGGCCAAAGGACTCAGTGAAGTAAGTGTGAGGAAGGCTTTTACAGGCCGCCGAGCTGAGGACAGACGGTGGCCCCCAGCACTCAGTGTCAAAACGCTTCTGGATTCAGCACCTTCCCTTTGTTTCCTCTGCAGTCTCTACCCCAATTTTCTTGCTTTAATAAATGATAAGCCTGGGCTGAGAGATGACTCAGGGGCTCGAACTTTTCCTCAAACCCTCAGTTCCCACATAAAATACCAGGCAGACAAGACTGTACTTCTGTCCCTGAAGAGGAGCCTGGAAAACCCCAGAGTGATGCAAGAAGGAAGTAAAACAATCTAGGATTCCTGTTGTCATCCTTGGACTTCCATAGGCACACATACCAAATGCACTCTTACACATACACGTGTGTGCGTGCGCGTGCACACACACATATACACACACGCTTGCACACAAAGAGAAAATAAATAAAAAATAATAGTCCTAAGTATGACAGCACATGGGAAGCTGAATCAGAACTACATATTCAAGATTAGCTTTGACACATGAGTGCTCCAGGCCTGCATGTCTCATAGCATGATTTTGTCTTCATAACAGCAACAAAACTAAACTTCTTGGATGTTCTTCATGACTATGGTATATGAGTGCATTTATAATTTGCATTCACACTAACTCTAAGAAACATGCCGTACTTTTCTTCTTTTACCAGAAAAGTCAAAGCATCCAAGAGGTTACAAAACTCTTACAACCAGGCAGATCTAAAGTGTTATGATCAAGAGTCTAAGTCAATTCAGCTGGACTCCAGAAGTCATGCTACCTAATCAGCTATGTGAAGACTGTGTGCATACTGGCTGTGAGCATCTGTGTATTCTAGAGTGTGGACTGGGTGTTTTGAGTATAAGGCACAGGGTTTGATTTGTCATGGAAGAAGAAAAACTAAAGTCTATAGTACTGTTGGTAAATACTATTCTACTTTAAAAAGTGGTTTAAGGGCTCAGTGAGTAAAATACTTACCCTGAAAATGTGAAGACCTGAGTTCAAGTCCTGAAAACCCAGGTAAAGTCAGTGTAGTAGCACACACCTGTAATTCATGCTCCAGTGATAAGGTAGGAAGGTAGAAAGAGAGAATCTCTGGAAGTTCAAGGGCCAGCTCACCTGGGATGTGCAAGTCAAGCAACAGAAGATGGAGTCTATCTCAGACAAGGTATAAGGCTAGGATTGATACTCGAGATTGTCCTCTGACCTCCACAGGTATGCCATGCTGTGCACACACCTGCACATACACAGAACAGCTCACACACACACACACACACACACACACACACACACACACACACACTAAATGACAGTCACAGTAAGAAAACAGACACAGACAGAAGAAAAAACCCTGTCGATGTTGTGAGCTTGGGGGATTGCTCAGAGGTTAAGACCTTTGCCTCACAAGCAAAAGGACCTGAGTTCAGATCCCCGGATCCCACACAAAAATGCCACCCAGTTACGGCTGTAGCCTGCACTTCCAACCCTGGAAAGCAGAGCCCAGGAAACCCCAAAGTAAAGCAGTAAGGAGGCAGAGCAATCCAGGATGATCCCAATGTCATTCTTGGGCCTCCACAGGCACAAAAACTCAAGTGCCCTCTGGTATACACACACATACACACGTGCACATAAACATATGCAGAAAAAAGATGTTAAGTAAATTAAAGGTAAAGGTCCTATACCATTAGTTAACTTCATAAAGTAGCATTTAAAAAAGAGTCTGATTTCTCCAGTCAGGTAATTCTAAGACATTTTAAAATTTTTGACTGATATTTGTTCTTGTTAGCAGGCATAATGTGGTGCTTGAGTTAGTGGATACAACAGGAAATGATCAAATCGAGGTAATTAATATCCATTTTTGTTTTTTCTCAGTGGGTACATTCTTGTGAATATATAAAGAATTCAAAATGCTTACTGACACCACCAACCAAATTGGACAAATGGAGAAACAGCTAAAGCGCTTGCTTCACAAGCAAGAGCATCCGAGTTCCCATCTCTATATTCCATGAACAATGCCAGGTGGGTGGTGGCCCATGGGTAATTTCAGTATTAGAAGGTAGAAGCTGGGAATTCCCAGAACAAACTGATTGGTGAGACTAGTTCTATTGATGAGCTCTGTGTTTGATTAGAGACCCTGTTTCAAAATGAATATGATGGAAGAGTGACAAGTAGGATTCTCATTATCAACCTCAGACACTCACATCACACCAGCACACATGTGCACACACACGTGAACATGCATCCACATGGACATGTACCTTAAACATACCTCACAAAAACAAAAAAAGAAAAAAGTGAGTAAATGACTTGAATAGATAAAACAAATTACCAGAAGTACATAAAAATAATCAATATCTTTACCTACTAGGGAAATGCTGATTAAAGCTACAAGGAGATCCTATCTTACTAACAAACCCTTATTCATTGTTGGTGGGAATATAAATTAGTGCATTCACAGTGGAAATCAGTGGATAACTGTTACTTGGCTGCCTATAAGTGTAGCCACACTACGATCCAGCTATCTGCAGGCATTGAATACCACATGCAGTAGAGAGAGCTGCAGAGCCACAATGTGGTAGGACTGCTCACAACAGCCTAGGGGTTCATCCACAGAGCAGGGCTAGGAAAGATGGCATTTATATAAAGCACCATGTCCTCAGCCATCCAGAAGAATGAAATCCTGTCATGTGCAGGAAACTGAAAGGAAGCAGTGGATACAAAAGAGACAAATATGTTTTCTTCTGAGATGAAAACTTGAAATTAAAAACAAAGGTGATCTGAAAGTAAAAAATGAGCGAAGACCAGAAAGGCAGGTGTTGGGGGCAGAGGTAGAAGAAGGGCAGACATGGTCAAAGCATGACACATACATGTAAGGAAATGTCACAAGGAAACCCAATACAACTAATGTATGACAACAATTGCATTAAGATGAAAAAATTCTGTCTCCTAATTCTGTGCTGTAAAACAACAGTGGATAGCTCTGCATGCACTGACCAATCTTCCCCTGTGGCCCCTCTTCCCATGCTCTCAGCCTGTAGAAAATGATTCTCTCTCTCTCTCTCTCTCTCTCTCTCTCTCTCTCTTTCTCTTCTTCCCTCCCTCCTTCTCCCTCTCCTTTTTTTATACATTTTTTTATTATTTCCGCTCGTACAAACTTAATAGGTACACCAGTTCCCTCCCTCCCTCCTCCTCCCCCCGAACCCCCTGGTCCCCCTCCCTCCCTCCCCATCCCCCAGCGCCTCCCCCCCAATTCCCAGAGAGTCCTTTATTGTGTATGCCTAACTCCCCTCTGGGTCCTCCTCTCCGATGACGTACAAGAACCCAGTGGCATTTCCCTGAACCCTTTCTCGTGTTCCCCTTAAGCATAGGAACACTACTGTGGCTGTCAATCCCTTGCCTCCAAAGATCTTGGTGCCTTTAGCTGATGCTAGACTTTGTGAGGTCAACAGTGTGTTGGACATTGTGCAGGGCATGCAAAGTCCTATTATGATTGCTTCGGCCCTAACTAGTGTGGAGAATCTTGCAAATCATTGCTCCTCCCATCCTTTTGCTCTTACAATCTTACCGCCCCCTCTTCCGCAAATGTCCCTGAGCTTCAGGATGGGGGGAGATTAGGCTGGCCTAGTTCTATGTGGTTGATCCCTCTCCTTTTTTAAAAACCAGGATCAGGTAATTTTTAAGTCAGAGAATTGCCATCATCTCATGTAAAGAATCTGTACTACATTTGACTTTGTACGAAATGAAATCACATCAGAAGAGATTACCAGCAAATATAGGGGAAAACCCTCCTGAGATATGTAAAGCAGAGCAAATCTTTCTGGCAGAATGCTAATGGACACACACACACACACAGACACGCACGCAACACTCATATGGTGCAGCCAGCTTTGGAGAATTAATCATTTTGTTGTCATTGGGAATTCTGGAAGATTATGAATAAGGAAAAATCAGCACAAGCAGTTGGGCAAAAACATGAATGGCCTGTTTCACAGCACCAGGAAGATAAAGCACGGGAGGAGAGACCTAATTTTAATGAGCAGCAAAGGTGTGTTAAACGTTATATTTTTTCCTAAAACAATGCACCCGGGTCTGGAAAAGTGCTCAGGTTTTACTGTCTTGCTTTTAATCACCTCATGCATTTGCCAACAGTGCTATTGCAGCACAATGTCAGGTCCACTGGTAGCACCACCATCATCCTGGTGTTTTTATAATTATTTATTTATTGAGAGAGAGAAACAGAGAGAGAGAGAAAAAAAGAGACAGACACACAGACAGACACAGAGAGAGAGAAAACAAGTGCATATGTGTGGAGATCAGAGGACAGCTTGAGGGATTATGTTCTCTCCTACCATGTGGGCTTTTAGGGAATCAAACTCAGGTTGTCAGCCTTAGCTGCAAATGCCTTTATGAAGTGAGCCATGTCACAAGCCCTCACCACATTCCTAATTTCTCTCCTAATTTTTCCCATGTTATTACAGGAAACAAGATGCTTGACATTGAAGATATTTTTTTTACAACCAGCCACATTGACAGTTTTCCCTTATAAGCCTTTATAAGCATACCATGGTGAGATCAAAGTAATAAATTGTCATTGCCTTTTTTAATTGACTATGTTTATTTTTTAAATTTTTTTAAATTTTTTTATTATTATTTATTCAACTGTGCGCATGTGCGTGTGTATGCGCGCGCGCGTGTGTCTGTGTGTGTGTGTGTGTCTGTGTGTCTGTGTACGTGTGTGTAGAACCACGGACGAATTCGTGAAACACCATGGACGCCTCCACCTCCTTCTGCCCCGGGATTCACAGGCTCCACCCTACCAGGACCAGAAGCGCAGGCCGCCCCCGCTTCCGCCTGGCGTCTATACGTGGGATCTGGGATCCGAACTCAGGACCTTCCGCCTGCAAGGCGGAGGCTTAACCCCTGAGCCACTTCTCCAGCCCCACTATGTTTATTTTTGACAATTTCACACATGATTATAATGTATTACGGATTAATCTCTTCACAACTTCTCCCTATTCCATTTCCATTGACACCTTTCTTCATCCCTACCAGTCCCTTTCCCAGATCCAAGACACTTGTTTTTGTGTCGCAGTCAGCTGAATTCAACCAGGGTTGTCTATTGGAGCATAAGACTGGAGCTTCCCTTGGTACATGTAATTGTTTCTAACTTTTCTATGTTGAAAATACATTCTTTTTAAAAAAATCTTATCATTTCATGAAAATATGAAAATGTCCATATAATATATGTCAAATAATTTTGGTACTTAGTTTGTCATATATACTTAAAATAAAAACAATAAAGCATATTATATGTATTCACTGGAGAGATACTCAGCACATTTTGTCAAAATTTAATAAGTTATGCCATATTACTGTATCAAACTTCAAATTTTTATATAAAATGTGTGTATACATAAAATGAATAAATATATATGTGCATATAATTTCTCTTTTTAGCATTGGAGGGGCACTTAGGTGTGTGTGTCTTTGGAGGCCCAAGGGTGACATTAGGAATTATCTTGTATTATTCTATCTCTTTAAAGCTTTGCTCTGGGTTTTCCCAGGCTCTGCCTTCCCAGGCCAGAATTACAGGCTTTCACATCTACCTGGCATTTTTACATGGGATCTGGACTCAGGCTCTTTTGTTTACAAGTCAAAGGCTTCAACCCCTGAGCCATCTCCCTAGCCTTATACATTAAATATATTTAAAAGATATTCCAGATAGAGTTGCTCATGAGTTTCTCAGGTAGAGGTCAAAAAAGCATTTAAAAGCCTTGGGAATCTTCCCTTACCACTCCATGGTTTTTGTGCTATTTTGGTGTCTTCATTTTTTATTTAGTTTTCCTTATCCTTCGAGGGGAGGGTTAGATGCCCCATCTGGAGCTGAATGATCCACAGTCACCTGTTGCCTGCTGACCACCAGCTCCTGCTAAGCAAAGCTTCTGGGCTAGAGGTTGCTCACTGCACAAATCTGCAGGTTTAATGTTAGTATCTGCATATGGGAGAAAAAATGTAGTATTTCTTTTTGGAACTGAGTTTACCCCACTCATATTTTTTCCAACTACATTTATTTATTTGTGAATTGCATGATTTCATCTTTCTTTTTTGTTGTATTTATTTATTTTTTCCCAATCATACAAGCTTAATAGGTACCCCGGTCCCCTCCCTCTCTCTACTCCTCCCCAGTCCCCTTGCACCCTCCTCCCCTTTTCCCCTTCCTTTCATCCCCTTCCCTCCTTTCCTCCCAGTGCCCCCCTTTCCTCCTCCCATTCCCTGGAGGATCCTTTTGTGTGAATGTCAAACTTCTCTCTGAGTCCTCCACTCTAGTGAGGTGTAAAGACTCAGTGGCATTGCCCAGAGCCCTTTCTTGGGCTCACCTTTAGTATGGGAGCACCATTGTGAGTGTTAATCCCTTGCCTCTAAGGATCCTACTGCCTGTGATCCATGCTAGACTTTGGGGGATCATTGATATTTCAGTCATTGCTCAGGTCATGCAAAGTCAGATTATGGCTATTGCGCCCCAACTTGTGTGGAGTATCTTGTATATTGTTGCTCCTCCTCATCTTTAGGCTCTTACAATCTTACCACCCCCTCTTCTGCAAATTTCCCTGAGCTTTAGGATGGGGAGAGATTTGGTCTGGTTCCAGGTGATTAATGTAGGGTCTCTGATGTTCTGAATTATGGTTTGTTGTTGTTTTCAGTTTTGCTGTTTCTGCACCGCCCTTGGTTCCATCCTGATTGGTATTGGAAGTCACCTCCTAACCAGAGACAAAAGGCTGTTTAAATGGACTCTTACTATAAGAGTAGATTCAAAGGTGGATGGAATAGGAGTAGGAGACTGCAGTGGGGGGAGGGTCAGTGTTCCATTTGCAGGATGGTCACTATCTATCTGCCAGACTCTATACCCTCCCTGACTGTGGAGGTCAAACCCCTAAGTCGCAAGTGACCAGGAAGGAAAGTGAATGAGCTTAAGTGTCTGTCTACTTACTTGCAATACTTGGAGGTGACCTATTTTCCCTACTGCAGCATGATCCCTTCTCTCCTTATTTCTGGGGGGGGGGCCCTCCTTCCCCTTCCCTCCTGTTTATAATCTTTGCAATTACTGTAGGTATTAGAGATTTATCTTAAAATGTGTCATTAGTGGGTTTGGTACTAGGATCCACCAATTAGGGAGAACGTTTTGTTTATTCATGGGTGTAGGCACATACATGATCACGTGAGTTTATCTGGGATTGAATTCAGGTTTCCAGAGTTGCAAGCAGGCACCTTGCCCACAATCAAGAGCCAGCAAAGCATGTGTCTTCAGGCCCAATGCAGTGTTGACCTTGACCATATCTGTGCCTCCGATTTCCTTGAATCCCATTCAGCTTGGCTCTGTCGACCTTGACCATCTCATGAATGCAGTACATTGTTGACTCCTGTATTCCTGTGGCAGTGAGAGGAGGTCAGGGACAGTCAATGCTGTTATCCACAGTAGTGCAGCTTGTTTGGCCTGGGCGTGTTCGCCCGAGGATATGTGGGTCCTCTGCAGAGGATAAATGCCTTGGGCTTCCAGAAAATGAGTGACATAGTCTCTCTCTCTTTCTCTCTCTCTTTCCTTATCCTGTTAAACTGCAAGAAAATGAGACACAGATTTAATGTGGCTAAAATGCTGATCAGGGCATCCTTTGCCTGTTCTGTAACTTGGTAGTGCTTTGGCAGTGGCAACAGTGGAGCAGAACCTTCTCATCTTGTGCAAATGCAGGAGCACAGCGAGGCACAAGAGAGCGGAGATGTAGAAGTGAAAATGGCAGCCATCTGTAATGCAAGTTACTGCTGTCAAAATTGCAGCAGATGCTGCCTATGTTAACTGTGAAACTATCAATCTACTCCAATGTCCTTTTTGATGATTCCTCTCTTTTGGGGAGTGCACCCCCAGGCAGACACTGGTTTGTCTTTACTTTTGCAGTAATTTTCTTTATGTATTTGGGTTCCCACAGAACTCAGTGCCCTTTGGAAGCCCACTTACATCAAGTCTGTGCTGTCTTGAGACCAGCGTTGTTGATTTACAGCACAACTTTTCTATACCCAGCTCTGGTAGCACATGCTAGCACTTGTGGCTTGTATGGTCTGACAGCAAAATTTCATTTCCATCTGTTTCACTTCTTCTAATTCACTTTTTACTTTCGTAGTACTGGTAATTGAACTCAGGGCCTCACGTAAACTAAGTAAGCCACTGAACCCCTTGTAAAAGATTTTACTTTAAGACAGGATCTTGTTATATAGTCCAACCTGGTCTTGAATGCTCCAGCCCTCCTCTCTCAGTCTCCCAAATGTTGGGATTGCAGGTGTGTGATGCCACAGCCACCTGGATTTATTTCTTAATTTCCTAACCATGGTGCACAGTGCGTGTATTTTAATTCTTTTTTTTTTTTTGGCATGGGTTAGTGTTATATTTTGATATAGACTACATTGAATGGAAGGTACCACTCCACTATAATCACATTTCATGATGTAAACTTCTTTTTTTTTAAAGATTGATTGATTGATTGATTTGTGTGTGTGTGTGTGTGTGTGTGTGTGTGTGTGTGTGTGTGTGTGTGTATGTGTATCAGAGGGCACTATGTGTGCCTGGGGTGACTTCAGGAATAACTTTACCTCTTCTTTGTTTTGTTCTGGAGTTTCCCAGGCTTTGTCCTCCAGGATTGGAAGCATAGGCTGCCTCTATTTCCTCCTGGCATTTTTACATGAGATCCAGGATCTGAACTCAGGACCTCCTGCTTTCAAAGCAGAGAATTAACCCCTGAGCCATCTCTCCAGCAAGATATGAGTTTCTTTATCCATTTAAGATTTTATTCACTTTTTTCTGAATATTCATGGTTTTCCAGCCCCACTTAATCTGTGAGGTAACAGGTTAAATTCATCATAAGTGAATAAACATCACCATTCCTCTGAAAAACAGTATATCACTTCAAGATGAGCAGGTTACACATTTACAAAGATGTTGCTACATAGAATGTATTTTACTTTAAAAAAAATTTTTTTATTTATTCTTTTGTGTGTGTATGTGTATCAGAGGGTACAGCTCCCGGGAACCAAGGAATCATCCTGGATTGCTTTTACCTCCTTGCTTCCCTCTAGAATTTCCCAGGCTCCACCCATCAGGACTGGAAGCATACACTGCCACCATTTCTGCCTGGCATTTTTATGTGGGACCTAGGATTCGAACTCAGGACCTTCTGTTTGCAAGGCAGAGTCTTAACCCTTGAGCCATCTCTCCAGCCCCATGTTTTACTTTTTGATTTCCTAACCATGGTACAAACTTTCCTAAGGTTTTGCATTGTGTGTATTTGAGAAACTCCAAACACTTCCCAATGGGCTTCCCCATGGACCAGTCAAGAAAGCATATTTTTATGCACATTTTTGCAAGCAGGATGAAGACAGCCATTGCTTCCAGGTCACAGTTTAAAGCATGCTGGATTATAAATGACATTCTAGTTTAATGGGCAGCCAGTCAAATGAATCACATGTTGCTGTGGGACTGGAACTAGGGGACAGAGCAAAACTAACATGTCCCACGAACATGCAGCTGGCATATAAAGGTAGAGCACACTGTTGTTCCCAGAGACATGCTTCCATAACCAGTAAGACCTTTACAGCTGGAAACCTTCTAGAATGTGCTTTGTTATTTTAGAGTGCCTACATGTGTATACAACTGTTCTTGTATTTAATGGTGAAAGAGAAATTGAAGCATATAGTCCAACAATATAAACAGAACAATGGAAAGGACTGAGTTACTAGAACACGGGAGAGCAAACATACTTGGAGTCAGAAAGGTGAGATTATCACAGACAATAATGTCTGCGCTACTTTTTGGTGCTGCCTTGGTGAAAAGGGTCCTTGAATCACCCGGTCCTCATTTAGAATCCTTGTGTGTATGCATGCGTAAGTATGTGTGCATATGTGTGCATTTGTGTGCATGTGTATGCCTGTTTATATTTCATGTGATAAAAACATACAAGGGAGAATCAAATTGGGAGAAATTGCACTGTATTACTTGAGTTGTGGTTGGCTGAGTCCAGTTATGGTTTCTGATTGTAGATGCCTTATTGGTAACGGAAGCATGGCCCCACTTTCCAGGGCCAGAGGGCAGATCATTGTGCATTTGCCTGGCATTTTTATGTGGGAACTGGGGATCTGAACTGAGGTCCTTTTGCTTTCAAGGCCAAGACTTTAACCCCTGAGCCATCTCCCCAGCCTTCTGGGACTATTTTGTATAAAGGCAAAATCAAGTGTTTTGCACTTGATCCAATCACTTCCCCAAGACCTTAACTTTTACTATGGTTAGGTTGAGAATTAGGTTTCAACATATGAATGTGTGTGTGGGGGGTGATATTTAATTTGTAGCAATGGTATAGTATTTCATCAAAATTTCGAACAATTCTAATTGCAAAACTCTTTTTTCTTCTCTAGAAGATAAGTCCTTTTAGTGAAAAAAATAGTCAGCTATTACTTATCCACAATGTTTGGAACAAGGAGTGTTTTGGATGTTAGAGTATTTGCATATGAGTAATATGAAGCTTGGTGTTAGGAGTCAAATTTATATTTATTTATTTATTTATTTATTTATTTATTCCACTCATACAAAGTTGATAAGTACCCCATTCCCCTCCCTCCTTCCACCCCTCCTGGATCCCCTTGTTCCCTCTCCTCTTTTCCCTTTCCTTTCCCCCCTCCCTCCCCTTCTGCCAGTGCCCCCCCCCCCCATTCCTGGAGCATCCTTTAGTGTGCATGTTAAACTTCCCTCTGAGTCCTCTTTGATGAGGTGTAAGGACTCAGTGGCATTGCCTAGAGTTCTTTTTTGTGTTCCCCTTTAGTATGGGAACACTATTGTGGCTGTTAATCCTTAGCTTCTAAGGATCCTAGTGCCTGTGATCCATGCTAGACTTTGGGGGGTCAATGCTATGTCGGCTGCAGGTCATGCAAAGTCCTATTATAATTACTTCGGTCCTAACTTGTATGGAGTATCTTGTTGCATATCATTGCTCCTCCCCATTTTTA
The DNA here is from genome assembly GCA_023101885.1 of Typhlomys cinereus. Classification (NCBI taxonomy): domain Eukaryota; kingdom Metazoa; phylum Chordata; class Mammalia; order Rodentia; family Platacanthomyidae; genus Typhlomys; species Typhlomys cinereus. The sequence continues at coordinate 5,940,875 of JALPQD010000082.1, forward strand.
GGCTCTTACAATCTCACCGCCCCCTTTTCTGAAAATTTCCCTGAGCTTTAGGATGGGGAGAGATTAGGTTGACCTGGTTCCAGGTGGTTGATGTAGAGTCTCTGATTTTCTGAATTATAGTTTGTTGATTTTTTTTTTCAGTTTTGCTGCTCCTGCACTGCCCTTGGCTCCATCCTGATGGGTATTGGATGTCACCCCCTGGCCAGAGATAAAATGCTATTAAAATGGAGTCTTATTATAAGAGTAGATTCAAAGGTAGATGGAATAAGAGTAGGAGACTGCTGTGTGTGTGGGGGGGGGTCCTCACATTTGCAGGATAATTAACTTCTTTTTTAAAAATTTATTTCTGCTCATACAAACTTAATAGGGACACCAGTCCCCTCCCTCCCTTCACCCCTTCCTGGACCCCCTTGCTCCCTCCCCTCGTTTCCCCTTCCTTTCTCCCCTCCCTCCCTATCTCCCAGTGCTTCCTCCCCCCCATCCCTGGAGCATCCTTTAATGTGCATGTCAAACTTTCCTCTGGGTCCTCCTCTCTGCTGAGGTGTAAGGACTCAGTGGCATTTCCTAGAACTCTTTCTCGTGTTCCCCTTAAGTATAGGAACACTATTGTGGCTGTTAATCCCTAGTTTCTAAGGATCCTAGTGCCTTTAGTCCATGCTAGACTTTGAGGGGTCAATAATGTGTGGGACATTGCACAGGTTATGGAAAGTCCTATGATGATTGCTTCGGCCCTAACTTGTGTGGAGTATCTTGCATATCATTACTCCTCCTATCCTTGTGCTCTTACAATCTTACCACCCCCTCTTCCGCAAATTTCCCTGAGCTTCAGGATGGGGAGAGATTAAGCTGGCCTAGTTCCAGGTGGTTGATATAGAATCTCTGATATTCTGAATTATGGTTTGTTGATTTTTTTTTTCAGTTTTGCTGCTCCTGGAGGATTGTTAACTTCTATCTGCCAGACTCTATGTCCTCCCTTTCTGGTGAGATCACACCCCAATTTAAACGCAATTCATTTGTAATTTTTGTATACTTTATGCATGGATCCTGGGAATACCTTTTCTACAATTTTAAAAACACTTTGTTCATGAAACTAAGTTTTATGGTATGGAATTTTGCACTTGCAGTGTATGTTGGTACTCAAAAAAGCTTCAGTTTGGGACCAGTGAGATAGCTCAATAGGTAGGACATCTGCATGCAAACCAGGTGACCAGAGTTCAGACTGAGCTCATAATGTCAAAGGTTTTTCTCTCATTTAAACCACCTTTCATTATAAGGCTTAGAGAACCTGGAGGATGGAGAGAGGTGATGTCAGACTGTAGCTTCTGTTCATGTCAGGGCTGTTATACATATAAACTCATGCATCACTTCTCTTCCTGTTAGATCTCTATAATAGCTGCCTAGCAACACTTCACCATGGAAAAGAGAAGATCCCATGAGACCTGACACTCCCCTGAGAGAACGTAGGCAAAAGAAAGGGGTCCTCTATATACACCGGGTGGGTCATTCACATCTTGATGGTTGTCCAAGCACTAACTAGTGCAGAAGTCCTAGAGGTGATTCAGTGACTCGCCTAGGTAGGGAGATATGGGAGAAAAGGGGAAAATGGTTGGGAGGGGAAAACTAGAGGGAAGAGGGGACTAGGTAAGGGTGATGAAAACACATAAGCTCTGTTGTTAATATAATTTAAAAACAAGGTGATTATTAAAAAATTACCCTTTGACCTGCACATGTCTGTGTACGTGTCCTTGTTCTCTCTCTCTCCCTTCCTCCCCCCTTCTGCATATCCCTCCCCCACTCCAAATAAATAATTAAAATGGCTTTTCAAGCTTTAGTTGGAGCATTTCATATTTCAGATGAGGGCTGCTCAGCCTATCTGAGGTTTCTGCAGTACATGCCTTGGAAAACAGACTCAACAGCACTCATAAGTCAGTGGTACTCTTGTGCACCCTTGGGCGCATTGACGCACTCCCTGTGAAGTTATGGATTCCTTGGGATTCTTTCCTCTTCTGCTTCTTTCCTTCGGGGTGGACCCCTATAAATGGATTTGGCCATTGCTGAATACATTGTTCATTGTTGGTACAGGCAGTAGGAGACAATTGTACAAAGGCACGATTACCAAGAAGTGGGAAATAATAGTCAGTGTTAGAACCAACTCTGCCAAACCTCTCAACCAAATGGATTACTAATTGGTCCTCTTGAAATACAAAGTATTATGAGAATTCAGTAATCTGGAATATTTAGGGTGTGTTTTAAAAATGCTCGTCATTATGCAAAAGCCAATAACTTGATGGCGGGGGTGTGACTCAGTAGTACTATGTGCTTGGCATGCAGGTCGGATCTGTAGCACCATAAAATGAAAAGAAAGGAGGGGAGGAAAGAAAGGAAAAGAGAGGAAGAGGAAGAAAGGTGGAGAAAGATGAATAAAAAAAGCTTTTTAAAGTGAATACTTATGCACTAGTAGATTCAAATAGGGGCCAAGGCGGGTCGGTGAGATGGCTTAGCAAATAAAAGTGCCTGCAACAGCAGCCCGACAACTTGATTTCCATCCCTGGATGGACCCCATGTAAGAAGGTAGATGTGGTTGCACACATCAGTAATTTCCACATTCCTGCTAGAAAACGGGAGACAAAAAGGGGAGAATTGTTGGAAACTCACTGACCAAGTAGATTCATGTACATAACACAGGAGCAGAAGCAAGAGAGACGCTGCCTCAAACACAAGGTGGAAGGAGAGAACTGACTCCCCAAGGCTATCATCACAACACACACACACAATGCGTGCACACACACATTTACACACAAAACACACGTACACGTGGAACATACACACACACAAATTAAAAAATAGGGAGACAAAAATTTAGTTTCTTTTGAATTGGTGATTTCTGTGTGATTCTATTTTCACTTACAGCAGTCTAGTGCTGTTTAAATAAAAAAAAAAACCTCTTACTCCCAGGAAAAATGGAATTTATTTTTTATTAAAAGCATTTGCTAATGTGTAGATCTGTCATATCCTGCAAATTCCCAAAGTAAACCAAGAGAAAGGTCAATGTAAATCTCCTTACGAATCAAATCCTAACATGCTCACGTCCTATGAAGGCTGATCTGCAGATAAAGCTTCTGAGAAATTCCTGTTTGTTTGCTTTTTTTGCAGTGTTTTTCAGTTCTTAGGCTAAAGAGAAAGTTTTATTTTATTATTTTGTTCAGCGGGGGGAGTTTGAAATGGAGACTTGCTATGTAGCCTGCACTGTTCTCAAATATGTGATTCTCCTGCCTCATCTTTCTGAGGCTGGGATTAAAGGCAAACGCCAGCATATGAGGCTAGAGAGAGTTTTTGATATCCAAGAAATATTAACTGGTGTGTCTATGTTTATAACTATTTTTAAAAGGGAAGCAAATACTTCACTTTTCGTGTGTGTGTGTGTGTGTGTGTGTGTGTGTGTGTGTGTGTGTGACCCTTAGTTTCTAGAGGCACACACGGTGCACTTTTCTGCAAAAAAAAAAAATTCTTGCTAAATAAATAAATAAATAGAGTGCAGGCCAAGTAGGGTAGCACAGGCCTACAATATTAGCCTGGAAAGGAGGATCAGGAGTTCTATGTCTTTCCTGGTGACATAGCAAATTCAAGGCTAATTTGGGTCAGGTGTCAAAGAAGACAAAACAAATATTGTACCTATTATTGGGTACCATGCGATGTTTCCACATGATTATGGGAAGAAAAGTTTAACAAAGAATTGAGTAAAGATGATAATAAACATGAAGACATAGAGGAGGAAGAAGATGGGCCATGGGGAGGAAGGCTTGGTGCAAGATGCAGAAACCGATGAGGAAGAAGAGGAGGAAGGTATTAGAAAAGCACAAAAAAGAGAGAGAAACACAACAGTGAAGACTGTGGAAACCCCCACGTAACCTGCCATATCAGAGTTTCTCGGTACTTTTAGTTGGACTGCTCAGGTATTTGGTAGCTGATTGCTTTTGTGGTTTTTTATTTTTAATGATGAAGCAAACTGCAGGACACATGGTCCCCAAAGAAAAAGGATGCTTTCTTTGACATTCCTCTTTGCCTGTAATGCCCACACAAACACTCCTGAGAGGTTGTTATTTTTCACATTCTCTAGTAATCTGATCCTGGATGCCTCAGTGGTGAAGTCGAGCTTCCAGGACAATGTCTAACCTCTGCTTCTTCTTGATACTGCACATACCATTTGGACGATAGGTATTTGTTCCTCCTATTTCCTACAAGTAATTCTCATGAGAATGCTCCAGGTACCTCAAGATAGTTCACAAGAAAAAAAAAAACCACTTTCAACTTAGAAAAAATTAGGATTGGGGGCTGGAGAGGTGGCTCAGGGGTTAAGCCTCTGCCTTGCAGGCGGAAGGTCCTGAGTTCAGATCCTAGACCCCACGTATAGACGTAGACGTTGGGTGGAAACCCGGGCGGCCGCGTTTCTGGTCCTGGTGGGCGGAGCCTGTGAATCCTAGAGCAGAGTAAACAAGGTGGAGGCGTCCATAGTGGTTCCCCAATTTGTCCGTGGTTCTACACACACATACACACACATACATACGTACACGCACACACGCGCAATTGAATTAAAAAAAAAGCTTTAAGAAAAAATTAGGATTATACTGAGTAGATCCTGAAAGATGTTCAGTTGCAGTTTGCCTGCATGTTGCTGATACATTCATGCCCAAACAGCTTAAGGGGGAACAAAGGGTATTATTCTGGCTTACAATTATTCCGTTACAGTTTTAATCCAGCCTGACAGGAGAACGCACACCAACACCTGGGGTCGAGGTGCCTGGACACATCACATCCACAGGGCTGCTGAGAGGTGGGCAAACCTTACTTGCCAGACAGCAAGTATGCCGAAGAATGCCAACTCTCTGAGTCAGCTAAAGAAGTGTGACAGTGGACTCACGCTCTGGAATTCACGGGTCTTTCCAGATCGGTGCAGGAGCGAGCATCTTGGCATCTTGAGTACTGAAGGATGCCGGCTTCCCCCATCTCATTCACCTGGGGATTGTTCCACCCACCCAGGGCTGGGACTTCCCTCATCAGTTAGACAATCTCCTGCACATTTGCTTAGGGCTTAACTCACTACCAATTCTGCACAACTGTACCCAGAGCTTGAGCCTTCAATTGTCAAGTGGGCACCTACACTCAGTAACCAAAGTGAAAAAAATATAAGAGAAACTTTAGTCCAGACTCCATTGGGTTGCTCTGGTCCCAAGTTGATTCTCAAGTCAATGTTTCCTAATTTGAGAGAAGGAGCACCTCAAGTCTTAGAGAGAGGAGACAGCTGGAGTTCACATCTGTGCAGATCCCTACTGCCAGGTAGCTGTGAGTTGTTTTTTTATTTTTATTTATTATTTATTCAATTGTGCGTGTATGCATATGTGCGTGTGTATGTATGTGTGGGTATGTATGTATGTGTGTGTGGAACCATGGACGAATTTGAGAACCACCATGGACGCCTCCACCTCCTCCTTGTTTACTCTGCCCCGGGATTCACAGGCTCCGCCCTACCAGGACCAGAAGCACAGGCCGCTCCCGCTTCTGCTAGCGTCTATACGTGGGGTCTAGGATCCGAACTCCGGACCTTCTGCCTGCAAGGCAGAGGCTTAACCCCTGAGCCACCTCTCCAGCCCCGGTAGCTGTGAGTTGTAACAGATAATTTTTCTCTAATGCTTTTGCTCTCTTGTGTGCCATTACAGTCCTCTAGCTAATGCCTGAAACAGGTTCCCTTCTATCTATGCCACAGAGAAGAAAAAAACACCTTGAAGCACAAGGTGGCTAAATGACTTTCACAAATTCACATTGCAAATACGAAATGAAGCCAAAGGGCTGGAGAGATGGCTCAGGGGTTAAAACTCTGCCTCACAAACAGAAGGTCCTCAGTTTGGATCCCATGTAAAAATAGCGGAAGGAAACAGTAGTGACCTGCACATCCAGTCCTGGTGGGTGGAACCTGGGGAATCCCAGAGCAAAGCAAGAAGGCGGTAGAAGCAATCCAGGATGATTCCTGAAGTCACCCTTGGTACTCTACAGGGACACACAGTACCCTCTGATGCACACACACACACACACACACACACACACACACACACACACACACTAAAAATATCAAAAAATTAAAAAAAAAAGAAGCCAGGAATTCAGCCCAGGCAAGATCTATATGCTTCAAAAGAGGGAAGGTAGTGAGGAGGAGAAAATATCAGCAGTGAGCAGATTGACTTAAAGAGGGCTTGCAAAAATGGTTGCCAAAGAACAACGTAGAGACCAGCAAAGGAAAAGAGATAAGAAGTAGCTATGTGGCTTTCTGTAAGAGGAAGAGAGTACGAAAGACAATCTTTGAAAAGAAGACTGAAAAAATGACTCATATCTGTCCTCTTGCCTACCTAGATTATGCGAGTCCTGGGAAGTCCCTTCCATTTACTACAACTCACCCACAGTTTGCTGAGCGGGCATGTGAATTCCCAAATCAATGCATTGCTCTGCTCAAAAACCTGCTGGTTGCTCCTTCCTAGAGACAGATAGGGGATCAGAGTGGCCTTCATAATTTGAAAAGTTAAGCTGCCTTATGATGCAGCCAAAGTTCTCATCTTGATAAGGCCCCAGTTCTTACCAGAAGAGAAAGGCACATTTTTGACCTGACTGGGCATCAGAGTGAGTCAAAAGCAAGCCTAAGGCCAGCCGCGTAGCCTTGAGCAGTGTGCTCAGATGCTCGGAGGAGATTGTAAACTCGTGCACACTGGTGAGTTTGAGATACAATCTTCTGCATCTTCTGACCCTACGTATTTGAGAGTCTCCTAGGGCTGGTCAGATGACTCAGCACGTGAAAGTGACTGCTCACAAACCTCACAGCCTGAGTTCGATCCCCAGACGTTCACATGGGGGAAAGAGATAACAACTCCCCAAGCTAACTAAGCCTCCATTTGTATGCTTTGAAATTCTCTCTCTCTCATAAATTTTTCTCTCTTATAAATAAGTAATTAAAATATTTCTTAAAGTGTTTAATTTCCCAACCCAAACTATCTTCACAAAATTTCTCTCTTTTTCTCTCCTCTTCTTCCCTTTATTTTTTCACTTTCTGTTCCATATTCCCTCTTGTCCTTTCTGTCTTCCTTCACTCAAATAATTAATTAAATTATAGTTAATAAAAATGGTAATTGCCTTAAATGAAATGTTAAAAAGAAACAGAGTTTCAAAAAAGAGGCCGTCAACCATGGATGAAAAATTATTTGAGTGGATTTTCAAAGGAAGGTTCTAGAAGCAGGGCTAAGGAAAGGAATGGCAAACAGAAAGTGCCAGATATACAAAGAACCAAGTGGTCATCAAATTTCCAGCTTCCAATGTGGTGAGAGGGAGCATCCTTGCCTCTCCTGCAAATCAATGACCTTTGGTCAGACACACCCTTGTTCACCCTTGTTCCAATCAAATTCAAATTCAACTGTTTTTCCTATGTCTGAGACCCACGGCCTATATCATCTCTGGGATCAAGGCTACACTGTCCGCTGTGGCTTAATGAACTGATTTAATAGTGATCCAAACCAAGTTTCGCAAGTCTTGATGGGCATTCTTCTGGGATCTTCATACAGCAATTGGATGGAATCATGTTTGCAACCGGAATGAAATTTAAGACAGTCAAGAGAATGAGTTGAATTTATATTCAGACTTTAGAACTGACTCCTTAAGAATGGGATTCCTTAAGTCATTACAACAGGAAAAGAGAAAGTCATAGTACGCATTAAACTGAGGCTTAATGTTAAGTAAGCAGAATAGCACTCAAGGATTCCCCATTCATGCCCCTACCACAGAAGGGAGTTAGTAGTCATCTCAGGACAGCAAGGTTACTCTGCAGACCTAAAGACTCTTTCTATTCCTTGTTTTACATCCATGCAGTGATTTGCATTCACGTGCACATATGAAATTGTATGATGTGTTTTCTGGGAGATTTTTGAGTTGTTTTGATTTTGAGAGAGTTTACTTGCTTTCTCCATCCTCTGATCTAGTTCAACACTCTCATCTCCTGGTTTCTGCAGAGGATGAGGGACCTAGGGCTGTGGTTGTGGAAATGGCAGAAAGGGAGACCATGAAGCCCAAGTCTAGGAGACAGAGCTTCGTTTACTAGCTGTGTCTTGTATCCTCGGCATTGCAAAATCCCTGCTTCTTGCTTTTGGTCCACATTCTCTGCATTTTCTGGCTGACGAATGATGTAAAGGACTTCTGGTGTGTGCGTAATGGGCTGAACGCATGGCCTTCTTTCTCTCCCTTCCTATCTAGGAGGCCAGGCACTCAGGAGAAGCTCCTGGGTGTGTCAGTTGACTCGCCTCCACAAATGTTAAACTAATTGGGATGTAGGTGTGGAGCGTCCTGTTTCTTCTCCCCTTTTTAGGGACTTAGGGAGAGAGCTCATTTGGTGAAAGTACTTGCCTGTTGAGCACAATGACCTGAGTTTAATCTTCAGACTCCACACTAAAAACACAACATTATCAACCACAAAATGGGCAGAGTGTCATGAGCTTGTAATCTCAGAGCTGGGAAAGACCAGACAGGGGCTGTCTAGCCAATTAGCTTCGGGCTAACAAAAGACTGTTTCAAAATAAAGTGAGTGACTAGGGAGATGGCTCCAGGGTTAGAGCTCTTGCTTCACAAAATAGGGAAGATAAAGTTCCTCAGAGACAACACCCAAAGCTGGCCTCTGGCCTCCCTGTACAAAGACGCATGCTTTGTGTGTGCACATATGCACACGCATGAGCGCGCGGACACACACATTCCCTTTCAATTTCCCCATCAATGAGTTGGGCATAACGGTGATGTCAATCTCTTGGTTGCCAGAGGATTACGCCGGACAATAGAGGGAGTTTGGACAACGTCTGCTGTCTTAAGGAGTAAGAGCTGTATGTGAATAGTCAGTCTGTTTCTTATAAGTTTGTGCAGAAGGATAGTATTTTTGACAAAGGATGTGGTTTCTCTCCAGTTATTCTTCAAACACTTTTTCTTTGGCTTGAGCTTCAGCCTTCCCCTCTGGAAGGCCAAGAAGCCGATTTCTTCTTTCACTCTAATTTCTTATGTTTTTGAACTTGACCAGTGATCATATATTCGGACTGGCCACCATCATGTCATAAGCAGGACAGCTTCAGCTATGCCAGAAGACCTAGCACTCAACATTTTTGTGACTTTTGAAATATTTGCATTTATTCCACATGTAATTATTACTTTTTGTGCATGTATATGCACACGGGTGCATATGTGCGTGTGTTTGTGTCTGTATGTGTGTATCATAAAGCATTGTATATGATTGTGGAAGACCAGGGGTGAATTTGGAAATCATCCTGGATTTCTCTTTTGACTTCGCTCTGGGGTTTCCGAGCTGTGCCTTCCAAGACTGGAAGTGCAGGCTGGCTGCCATCCCAGTGCTTTTACATGGGATCTGGGTTCTGCACTCAGATCTTTCTGCTCTTGAGGCAAAGCCTTAACCCCTAAGCCATCTCTCCAGTCCCCACGTGTAATTTAAAGAGAAAGGCACTTGTATATGTTTTATCTATAAGCATCAAATTTTGCTAGTTGAATAAATGTATATATATCATGCTAACATTCTATACTAAACAATGTAATAGCTAATGCTACTAGTACGATGTATAAAATCAAGAAAGAACATTTCAAGAATTTAGAACAATCAGGAAAATAAACTAAAGAGTATTAATAGTGTAAATTATCTGAGAACATTCAAGGAGAATATTGTTGTTTTTTAAAAATATTTATTTGTTTTTTCCACTCATACAAGCTTGATAGGTACCCCATTCCCCTCCCTCTCTTCACCCCTCCCTGAATCCCCTTGCTTCCTCTCCCTTTTTCCCCTTCCTTTCCCCCCCACCTTACTCCCATTGTCTCCCTCCCATCCTTAGAGCATCTTTTATTGTGCATGTCAAACTTCCCTCTGGGTCCAACTCTCTGATGATGTATAAGGACTCAGTAGCATTGCCTAGAGTACTTTTTTGTGTTCCCCTTTAGTATGGGAACACTATTGTGGCTGTTAATCCCTTGCCTCTAAGGATCCTAGTGCCTGTGATCCGTGGTAACTTTGGGGGGTCAATGATATGTTGGTCATTATGCAGGTCATGCAAAGTCCTATTATGATTACTTCAATCCTAAATTGTGTGGAGTATCTTGCATGTCATAGCTTTGCCCCATCTTTAGGCTCTTACAATCTTACCGCCCCCTCTTCCGCAAATTTCCCTGAGCTTTAGGATGGGGAGAGATTAGGCCGGCCTGGTTCCAGGTGGTTGATATAGAGTCTCTGATGTTCTGAATTGCACTTTGTTGATTTTTTTTTCAGTTTTGCTGCTCCTGCACCGCCCTTAACTGAAGAAGAATATTGTATATGCTTTGAGCTTAAAAATCTTATCAAATTAAATAAGAGGCAGAATATTAAGGATTGGATCATGATTCTAATTTTGATAAAATTTTTTGATATATTTTCATTTATAACTTCACATAAAATAACCTTAAAATGGTATAGTAGGACTGGAGAGATGGCTCAGGGGTTAAGACTGTACTTCATAAGCAGAAGGTCCTGAGTTCGGATCCCAGATTCTAGGTAAAAACACCAAGCAGAAATGGCAGCAGTCTGTACTTCTGACCCTGGAAGATGGAATCTAGGAAACTCCAGAGTAAGGCAAAGAGGAGGTAGCACAATCCAGGATGACTCCCGAGGTCACTCTTGAGCCTCCACAAGCCCACACACAGACACATACACAACAATAGTAGAGTATACTCTTAAAATCTTTTTGTTTTTTGAAATAATCTCAATGTGTAGCCAGAGCTGGCTTCAATTTTGCAGCCCCGTTGCTTCTGCTTCCTGTATTGCTGCCATGATCAGCTTTGAATTTTTTTTTCAAATTGTATTATCTTATTTATTTATTTTATTTTTATAGTTTTACAAGTATATTGAGTATTCAAGCTTTGAATTCTTAATAACCACATTTTCGCCCTTCTGGCAGCTGCAGGGTTTGCATGGGCAACTCCTCTGTGTTAGGCAAGTGTCCTACCATTGAACTACTGCCAAAAACCTTCTTAAAAAGTGCATTCGATCCTTTTATTTCCACTCCAGCCATGTGTATACAAAGGAAAACTGCTGCTTGTGAGTTCTCCTCTTCCAGGGGAAACAGAAAGGGGAACACTGCCTCTACACTTCAGTATTTCATAGGGAAGATGGCTTTTAATTATTTACAGTGTTATCCTGATTGATGAACCTTAATTCAGCGATAACAGATAATGCAAAGAAGGGAACGAAGTAACTGAGAATGATGCTTACTTACAGACACTAAATAGTGAATGGTCTAACAAGTTTCCTGCATAGCTGTGTTTAGTGGCTCTCTTCCTATGTATGTACAAAATAGTGGCCTTAGTAGCAACCTAAGATGAGACAGTGCTGAGACATTTTTATTCTTGGATGATAAGGTCAAAAAAATAGCTTAGAGCTGGGTATATGACTCAGCGGTTAAAGGACTTGCTGTATAAGCAAGACAATCAGGGATTGGATCCCTAGATCCCACGTAAAATTCCAGGTTGGTTTGGTGGCCCTACTGCAATTCCAGCCCCAGAAGACAAGACTCGTCTCTAGGTGAACTCTGAGCTTGATTAGAGATTCAGCTTCAAAATAATAAAGTGGAAAAGGGATCATGGATTATTTCTGATATTACCTTGGATCTACACACATGTGCTTGTGTACCCCCCACGTAGACCTGCACATAAACCAACGTGCATATGCGCACACACACACATACTTACGTATGATTGTACATACCTCAAATACACATACCCCTACAAACATATGTATGAAAATGAAAAAACAATAGTTGTTAAAACTTATAAACATCATATTTGTGTAACTGTTGCTTTTAGATAAATCTCATTTATTCTTGTAGACGGAAGCTTATTCTGAAGTATAATTCTGCCTTCAGTGAAATATCCATTTTAATCCACAGCCACTTGACAATTAGTTAAAATATGTATTCAGCACTGAGAATTTATTTTCTATATTCTTATTCTTGTCATGTGATGATAATCTGTCATATCTGTGCAAAAATTTGTTTCTTCATTTTTTCTAATCAAACTGAGATAAGATCACATGAATGTATATTTATCTTAAAACAGAAATTGATCAATGGAATGAAAGTTAACCTATTCTAGGTTATAAGCTCAGCTTCTTTCACGAGGTCCTCAGCCAGTTCTAGTCTTCTCCCCTCTTCTTTCCTGCCTAGCAGACCCACGCCTCAGTTCTTATGTCTGTATATGGGGCTGCCAGTGCTCAGCTCTAGCTGACCATCAACACTGAGCCTGGAGAGATTCATTATCTCATAGATGGGGCAAGATGGTCTGGAAATCCCCAAGTTTATGTAAGAATCTTTGAGTTCTTATACCTCACATGTTTGCCCCTCCAGATTCACCCTCCAGCCTTCCCAACAAGCTCTGTGGAGGTCATTAGGATCAACGGCCTTTTTTTTCCTTCTGCCAATAGTAAAGACCAGTAAGTGGGTCATAGCAGGACAGAGGACCCTGTCTGCATCCCCTCTCTGCCAGGTATCCGGCTGGTTTGTTGTGGGCATGGATTTTTCCATTTACCAAAGTCTCCTGACAGAGTCCTTCCAGACTGGACATTTTACTGCATTCAGAGTATTTTGTTTTTCTTTATTTTGTTGTTACTGCTGATGTTGTTGTCAACTTTGTCCATATTGTTATGAAGAGTTCTTTTGAAAGTGCTACCAAAATTAAAACTAATCAAGAACCTAAACCAACACTTCCTTTTTAAACTTACTTTTTAGAGTACTAACCTAGGTTGGAGTGATGGCTCAGAGATTGAATCTCTGCCTCATAAGCAGAAGGTCCTGAGTTTGGATCCCATGTAAAAACTCCTGAGAGAAATGGCAGCAGCCTGTGCTTCCAGCCCGGAAGACAGAGCCTGGGAAACCTCAAAGCAAAGCAAAGAAGAGGTAAAGCAATCCAGGGGGATTTCCGGTGTTACTCTTGGGCCTCCACAGGAACACATAGTGCCTCTTTTGCACACACATACCCCTCACATATGCACCTACACACACTAAAAAACTAGAGTACTAGTCTAGCATGCATAAGGTCTTTGGTTCAGTCTCCATTACCACACAAAGTAGGTACACCTCACCAGCAACAAGGAGGTACAGATGGGAGGAATTAAATTTCAAGATCATTCTCAGTTAAACAACACATTCAAGGCCAGCCTGGGATACATTAGATATTGCTTAAAAGAAGAGGGGAAAAATACATATATATTTCAAAGAAAACAAGTGTGCCCTAGTAAATAAAATTCCACGGATTAGCTTCACCATAGCAAGAGAGGGTGACTTCATTATCCCACCCTAGCCAATAGACATTTCATCCTCACACAAAAGAGTTAAATGACATCATACATCAAATGGATTTAGTAGACATCTGCATAGCATTCCATCTGAACTCTGCACTCCACATATTCTCAGCAGCCTCTCTAAAGCATGTCATATATTAGGATAAAGGCAAGTCCCCCAAAATATAGGAAAAATGAAATATCTTCTTGTATTCTATCTGAACACAATGGAATAAAGATATAGATGAAATGCAAGACAAACTACAGAAATTTCAGAAACTCACGGATATTAAATAATGCACTATTGAATGGTGAATGCAACACTGAAGAAATCAAGAAGGAAATTAAAATGTTCATAGAATTGAATGAAAACGAAGAACAACATACCAAAACCTATGGGAGACAATGAAATATTCCTAAAAGGGAACGTTATAGTGATAAGTGCCCACACTAAATAATCATGGTGATCTCAAATAAATAACCTAATGATGCAACCTTGGACCCTGGAGAAACAAGGGCAAGTCAAGTCCGAAACCAGGGGACATAAAGAAACAGTTAAAATCAGGGCAGAAAATGGCGAAACAGAAATTAAAAAAAAAAATCAATGAAACTAAGACTAAATTATTTTTTAAAATATTTATTTATTTGAGACAAGGGAGAAAAGAGAAAGAGAAAGAGACAGAGCAGGAGAGAGAGAGAAGTACGTGTGCATGTCACATGCATGGATGGGTCAGAGAGCAACTTTCCTTCCGCCTTGTGACTTCCAGGGATCAAACTCCGCCTTCCAGATTCACATGGAGCTTCCCACTGAGCTGTCAAAAAACAAAACAAAACAACAAAAAAAAAACAAACTTAAAAAAAAGGGCAAGGTAGGAATGACATTAACTCATCTAAACTGTTGGTCCCCCCCCCCTTTTTTTTACTGCAACACCGTGTTTACGATAGCAAGCACATTTGTACTATCATCATAAATGTCACACAGGTTTTATCCTCACACAGAATAAGTCCAGGTGCCTGTGATTGATAAAGACAAGGTCAAGTGGTGAGGGCACATCACATACACACAAGATTCCTGAAAAATAAAACCCTTGACATATTAGTTTGTGTACGTGAAGAGCTACACAAGTATTGTATATTGTGTGAGTATGTGGTATGTGTGTATACGTATGGATACATGTGTTTATATATATAGATGTATTTGTGAGACATACTTTTAAAAGTATATGTGTGAACTGAGCACACAACTTTTGTATTAAAAGTTTATGATCAATCTCAAAAAAAGAAAAGATAAAGTCGACAAATCTTTAGCTATAATAACCAAAAGAAAGAGAAGGTGCAAATTAATAAAATCATAAATGAAAAGAACGACATCTCAATATCAACAAAATTCAGAAAATCATAAGGACATAGCTTACAATTATATCTTTATGCTGTAGAGATGACTTGGTAAGAAAGGCACTTTCTCTGAAGCCTCCTGACCTGAGTTCAATCTCCAGAACCCATGTAAAGGTAGAAAGAGAGAACAGAGTCCATAAAGGTGTTGCCAACTTCCATACTGCCATGGCACACACGCCAATGCGTACGCATCAGACATACACAATAATGAATAAAATGATTTAAAAATTTATTTTCCACCAAATTGAAAAACCTAAAAGAAATAAAAGTTAAATCAAGATGAGATAAGTAGTTTAAATAGATCCATTAGAAGCAGTAAGGCTGAAGAGGTAATTAAAATCTCCCAACTGAAAAAAGTACATGTCCAGATTGATTCACTTCTGGATCCTAAAAGCCTTTAAAGAAGAATTAACACTGATTTTCTCAATTTATTCCATAGAATGGAAAGGAATAAATGTTATCAGAGTCTTTTTACGAAGCCAGCCCTGATACGAAAAGTCAGATGTAGATAAAAGAAAAGAAAGTTACAGACTAATCTCTCTAATAAACATATATGTAAAAATTATTGATAAAATACGTGGAAACTGAATTAAAGAAAATATCAGATTATTTCTTATGATCAAGTTGGCTCCTTTCGGAGATGTAGAGACAGTTCAGCATAAAACAAAATGATGAATGTGATTCATCTTGTAAGTGGACTCATAACTATCTCAATGAGTGCAGAAAAGACCTTTGAAAAAAATCCAACGTCCATTCATAAATTAAAAAACTACAAAAGACTAGAAATCAAGGAAAATATCTAAACATAACAAAGGCTATATATGACAAATCTATAGGCGACATTATGCTAAATGGAGAAAAACTCAAAGCATTTCCACTCAGATCAGAACAAGATAGAGTGTTTTGCTTAGAACAGTAAAAGAAAGAAACAAGAGGTATTCAAATAGGAAAGGGAAAAGTCATATTATCTAGTAAGTGTTTTCAGCAAAGTGGAAGGATACAAAATTAACATACACAAATCAGTAGCCTTTAGATGGAGGAAACTTGATGGAGGTAGGTAGATCTCAGGGGGCAGACCTTGAGGTTTGGTAGCCCAGCCATACATCTGGTTGCATCTTGCTCTTTCTGTCTTCATGATGATGGCAATGACCTAAACTACTTTCCTGCTTTTGACTCTAAGCCCTGCCTCTGCTATGAAATTTCTTTCATGATTGTTAATGGACTATATCTCCCCTTTGAAATCATAAGTAAAAAAAAATCCTTTTCTTCCCTTAAATTGTGTTTGCATATTGTTTCACAGCAGCAGAAAGAAGGGTAACTGCAACAGCCAGGAAATAAATCCTGAGACTCTCAATACAATACAGGTAGTTGTCACTGCTGTTGGTTGCCCACCAGAACTAGATATTAAGAACCTACTTTGCTGAAGACACACATATCTTGGTTTCAGGACAAAAAAAAAAATCAAATGGAATTGAGCTGGATGCGTCCTCCATGCTGGCTAGCCCAAGGTGCCATGGGCTGCTAATTGTCATCAACAACCTTATTCAGCTATGGAGTTTATGTGCATCAAGAATGACTGGCAAGTCAGGCTGAGTTCACTGATGCAATAGTGGCAAATGTATTACAATAGTAACCAGCCACTTTCTGATGCCATGAGAGGGTTTCACCTCTGGTACCAAAAACCTGGTCAAATGCTTACAGGCTCTAGTTGAGCTGTTGCTGCTATTCTGCTATATGGACACGATGCACTCAGCAAACCGTCTTCTAAATAACTATGTTTACGCCCACAGAATGGTGATTTTGCCAGCACTGGTTAGAGAACTTCCTTTGTCACTCGCCAACTGTGACTGAAAGGACTTAAAACTGATCAAATCCTAGAAATATATGACTGTTTAATATCTGGTCATAAATTGGAAATCTTTATTCCCTTCTCAAAGACTGAGAGAACATTATGGAGGAAGTGATGGAAACAATGCAAGAGCCAGAGGAAGGAGTGGGGAGCAACTGTGTAAAGCTCTGACTTCAGGCATGATGTGGTTGTTGCACTCTTGAACTCAAAGCAGCTATGATTACCCGCACAAGATTTATACAGCTGAGCCCGTTAGGACTCTGTTGTGGAAGCATTTAATGCCTGGTAGGGGAGGGAGAAACATTTTCTTTAGTGTTGTAACCAGTGATAAGGTGCCCATGCTTCTATAAACAAACCCCTACTCTCACTCCTGTAAATAAAAGCAACATAATTCATTGGGTCATAAAAAGACATGAAAGTAGAAAGGAACTAGTTGGGAAAAGGAATGGATTAATGGAAAGGGAAAGAGCAAAAGATAATAATGAAGGGGTTAAGATATATTATGTATAATATATATACACTAATAAAATGCATCTTTAAAATGTATAATCTTTATTTTGAGAACTTGACTGACTATTCATTTGTCTCCTGACTTCCCCTGCCTAATTCATTGACTTTCTTCTTGGTTGATTTTAGCTTTAGCCTTGTCTGCCTTGACTTTTACTATTTGAGACGGGATTTGGGAAGGACCATGAGTAATCTTGGTGACTCCTGAAATAGCAGGTGACCAATAGTCTTTAAATCTGGGCAATGGGATGCTCAGCTAAAACTGAAATAGAGATTTTTCTTGTAGAAGTGCATGAAAATCAGGGTCATCATCTTCATTTCCAAAGTGAAAAAAAAATGAAAACCATAGAATGATAATAAAAAAAACGAAGACAAAGATGGAAAGATGACTCCGTGGGTGGAGGTGTTTGCCACACAAGCCTAAAAATACCTAAATTCATTCCTTTGTTGGGTAACCCACCTGGTGGAAGGAGTAACCGATTATTGAAAGATATCCTCTTATGACCACACATGCACCATGGCACACACATCCTAGTACAAACACACACACACACACACACACACACACACACATACACAAATAAATAAATGAATAAACAAATACATCTGGGCTAACTAGATGGGTCAGTGGGTAAAGGCATCTGCCCCACAAGCCTGAAGACCCGAGTTCAATCTTCAGGACTCATATAAAGATGGACATTATCTTTTGACCTCTACACATACGAAGTTCACATGTACATTCTCACACACAAATACTAAAATGAATGAAAAGAAAATAAATTGAAGACCAATGAGATTGCTCATCAGGTAAAGCCACTGAGTTCAATCCCTAGATCTGATATGGAGTGAGAGATTGAACTTCTGAAGCTGTCCTCTGAGCTCCACAAACACACTATGTCTCTCTCTCTCTCCCTCTCTCTCTCTCCCTCTCTCTCTCTCTCTCTCTCACACACACAAAAGTTTAAAAAAAATGAAGACACCAAATAGCTATTCAGAAATGTTTACTCTATAAGTCTATAAGTTTATTCTGTAAGTTGCATTAACCAGATATAAACAGTTAACATCCTAGATTTTTTTTAAGTCATTAGAATCCAGATATTAAAATGGGTGTAGGAGGCTCAGAAAGGGGGATGGACAGAGTTCATGGTTAGGCTACAGCAAGGAAAAAGAAAAACAGGTTCTCTTTTAAAAGTACCTTAAAGAAAATGTTTTTAATATTTAAAAACTGCTATTACATTTTTATTTTAGGTATATCATGTTATTCATGAAATATTTCCATAAAGCCAAACCTAATAGTTCAAAAGCTAAATTGTTTAGAGTTAAAGGTGCAAAGGTTGACGGACATAATACATTAGTTGACTGATGTGACTGCAGTGTAAAATACCAAATCAAGGGGCATGTGTCTTATAAATATGTGCTCCATATAGAGCTGTGCTCTCAGTTACCAAATGGTCTTTGTAAACTGGAAGGAAAATGGGCTAAATGTTCTACATGAAAATTCAGAAATACCTTATGTTGTAGTTTTCTTGCCTGTTGCCAATAAATCCATGACCAAAGAGTTCAGGGGACCAAGAGGGTTTCCTTATGTTTCTTGGTTACAGCTTGGCAGGAGGGTTCATATCAACACCAGGACCGGAGGGAACTGGCCTCATCGTATCTACAGGAATCACTGAGAGAGGGGAAAACCTCCTCAACTGCCAGACTATGATGAAGTGTGTTAAAGTGTGTCAAAGTACGGAACCAGCTCTCTCCATCTTGCCGACTTCGCAGGGAAGAGTTCTAGCTACTGTGGGCTGTGTCTTTGCATATCAATCAGACGGTCTTCCACAGACTTGCTCGGAGGTTCCCTTAACTACTAATTCTTCACAAATGTGCCCAGAACTCAGCCTTCAAATGTCAAGTTGACAATTCTACATCTAGCACACTTCACCTCTTGTCAATTTGACACAAAACACATTACTTTTCTTTTTTTTTTCAGCCAGAAAACGATTTAACATTTCAATTACTTTACAGGAATTTTTCGTCCATCTTGGGTTTTCTAACTTCTATCTTTAGTAGATGTGGGTACTCATCCAAATATCTTTATTTTTAATTTTAAAAAAAGTATTTATTTACATACAAACAGACTTTATGTCTTTGCCTTGACCCTCTTCCTACCAACTTATTTCTTCTCTCACTTTCCCCATCCACACACTCTTTTCCCACCCTCCCCTCCCTTCATTCATCCTGTTTTGTCCCACCCCTTCCTGTCTCTCTGCTGGTATGTATCCCAGGACCCCCTCTGGGGTGCCTCTGTTGGTAAGGGACTCAGATTTCTGTTGAATTTTATGTTGAACTCTTCAGTGGGTAAAGTCATAAGAGGGAGGTTCCTCTTCTCTTGTCTAGAACCTGCCCCTGAGACATTCTCTGAAAGCAGATGCTTCTTCTAAGATCCTAGTTAGTCCTTGGGAAAATACTGATAAGTTGGCCATTGTGCAGACCTGGTGGTAGACATTCTCACAGCAGTGACCTTCTGGGTACAACAGCCCTGTCTTGGATGAAATGTGTTGGTCAGGAGAACCTCATCCCACCTTTAGGCTCTTACAATCTTGCTGCCTCCTCTTCTGAGAGCTTCCCTGAGCTTTGGTGTGTGATAATATTTTGATAGGCTGATTAGGGCTAAGTATTCCAAGTTCCCTGATATTCTGTATTCTGGCCTGAAAAAATGCATTACTTTCCAACTATGACCTTTCAACCCTTGTCCCACAGATAATTACATTCATCTTATGATATAAAATACATTTAACTCAACTCAATTTTAAAGTTTTCTAAGTCCAACATTTAAAAAATTATTGTAGTCCAATTTCAGTTGTAAGTAGTTTAGCTCCAATATTTTAAAAGTTCATATTCTTTTCTTTTTATTTATTTAATATATATTTAATTATTATTTGATTTTTCTAGTTTTACAAGCATATTGAGTACTTACCCTGCTTTCCTCTATCACCCTTAAGAAGCCTGAACCCCCACAAAAATAGACGAGCCAGAGGGAATCCTGGGTTCCATAGAAACAGATAGGAGGGAGTGGGATGGATTGATGAAGGGAAGAGAGGGGCATGGGAGGGAGGGGGGATGGAAGGAAGCAAGTATGAGTACTCAATGTACTTGTAAAACCAGAAAAATAAAACAATCTATTTATTTATTCAATTGTGTGTGTGTGTGTGTGTGTGTGTGTGTGTGTGGAACCACGGACGAATTCGGGAACCACCATGGACGCCTCCACCTCCTCCTTGTTTACTCTGTCCTGGGATTCACAGGCTCCGCCCTACCAGGACCAGAAGCGCAGGCCGCCCCCGCTTCTGCCCAGCGTCTATACGTGGGATCTGGGATCCGAACTCGGGACCTTCCGCCTGCAAGGCAGAGGCATAACTCCTGAGCCACCTCTCCAGCCCCAAAATAAAACAATTTTTTAAAAAAGCAAGCTGAGATACCTTAGCACAGAATAAGCATTACGGCAGAGAATAAAAACATCAAAATAAGACTGACGTCTGGAAAGGCAGCTCTTCTCTGGACCAGGCCGAATCTCACTCAGCTGTTCTCAGCACAAGTCCCATGGCTCTGGCATTTCTAGATGTTAGTCAACTTTCCCCCCTTATCTTTCTACCCTATTCCTTCTTGGAGGGGGTGCTAGTCTGTAAATTAGCTTAATTTTTTTGCTAGTTAAAAGAGTGTATTTTAAAAAAATATTTTATTTATTTGAGGGAGAGAGAGAGAGAGAGAAAGAGAGAGAGAACATAAGCACATGGCACATGCTTGGGAAGTCAGTTCTCTCTACCAAGTGGGCTCCTGGGATTGAACTCAGGTCTCCAGGTTTGTTGCCAAGTGCCTTTACTCACTAAACTATTCACGGCTCAACAGTGAACTTTTTAAGTAAAATAAATTTCCATTCATTGTTATTGCTAACAACAACAGCAGCAACAACAAAATCAGGCTTCCAGATTCCAGTTTCAGTCTCCTCATAATGTCCTGTTGGTTTTTGCTTCCGATTGCTGTTTGACTACACTGTTGTATTTAATATAAAAAAAAAGGGTATTTGTACTGAGCCAGAATTGTTCAAGCTTTAGCTTTGCTGATTGTAGCTATGGAATAGCATATGCCTGTAATACGACTTTGGGGATGTTCTTGACATTTTTGTCTTGGTCTTTGTAACTGCAATAAAATATGTCTACTATTGGTTAAAACAAATATTTGGCACATTGGAAGCATCCTTCTATATGGACTACAGCCATTATTGTGGATCTATCTTTCAGCACAGCAACAAAAGAAATACTTTCTTCACTCATTAGGGAATCAATGAAATAACACGTTAAGTATGCTATAAACTACATTTGATCTGAAAATGTAGATTATCTTTTTGTCATCAGTTAAAACTCATGTTTGACATATCTTTGACAACTGCTCAGAGGAAAAAAAAGAGAGAGGTCAGGAAGAGTTTCAACCAAACATTCAATGTTCCTTTGTTAGCTAAGTCTGAAACAAAGACCAGTGACATTTAAATGCTATGTGTTTTCAAACTAATGCCCTGTTGGAAGACACACACACACACACACACACACACACACACACACAAAAACCATAAAGGGCCATGAATGGGGGCTGGTTTGATGTGGAGAATAACAGACTGGGGAAAGATAAAGCCCTGGAGCTGAGCCAAAGAGCTTACACAAGAAGTAAATGAGATTATTGATGACACTGATATGTGCTTTTAGGGACTGAATTAAACAGGATTCCTTCAATTCGAAGTGGCAAGAACCTAGCTTACTCTGGCTCTTGTGAGAGGAATTTTTATTGTCTTATCTAACTGAGCATATCTATGGGAAGCTCATCCTTATGGATGGACAGTTTCCAGTCAGGGATCACACAACGAACATTCTAGAAATGGTACTGAATAAGGGAGAACTCATACTCTATCAATATGTTTGATGACCACATGGAAATGTAAGGTTTTAAGCCACGTCGAGAGTCAGATGAGGACCCAGATCCCGTGCCCATTTATTGGGGAGATTTTTATTTCAGAAGACCACACGCATTCCCAGTATAAGAAATACAACTTGTTTAGCCCAAGACTTGACATTTGTTCATAACACGCCAGCTTCCTTTCTCACCCTCTTCTACTCAAATTGGTGATGAAACATTGCGGTACAAATATCAGGAAACTAACTTGGGTAAGTTGTGCATAGCTCCTGAAAGTTTTCACTTCAACTCAATAGGCCAATATAAGATTGAGTCAGAAATCTCAGGTCCAATTCTAAATACTTGGGAAAGACTTGTGACTGGCCCATCATGTCCAGAAGCCATTGGCTTCTGCAGTTTAAACATGATAAAAGTCTAGGGAGAAGTATCATCAAGGAAGACCAGGGCTGCCCCCATCAGTGTTGTAGAGGAAGACGGGGTCTCATATGAAGAAAGACACACTTCCAGGATCAGTGAATGTAAAAGACCTTAAAGAAGTGGAGGTCATCGGTGAACTCATCCAAGAGTATGTACAAAAGAGTATTCCGTGAAAATCATCGAATGCTTTGTTTCTTTAATATTTGGAACTATGAGTGAGATTCACAATAGGACTGTGAAGGAGGGTATCCAGTTTTCTCCTTCACGTAGCTAAGGAAATCTTCAGACTGCAAAGCGGCCTGAGAGAGCTAGCAACCGCCACGTGCAGGAAGGTGACCCATGTCAAGACGCTGGCGCCAGCAGGGAAAGGGCACTAGAAGGAAAAGTCTACATACTGTATGCAGGGACCTGCATATGTCCCACATGGCTGTGGAAGAGATCAATCTTCTGAACCAGAAATAGTTGACAAGATACTTTTTTTTTTTACATAGTAGAGGCCAAAAGATTGTGAAAAGAAACAGAAAACGTGGCTCCCTGAGTAGAAGCACCTGACACATAAGCATGAGGGTCTCGTTACATGAAGAGCAGTAACGGCCAGTGTTGCTTTACTTTTGAATAGCAACAACTTTGCATATTAAGTGATAGGGCTAGTGAAATGGCTCGGTAGGTAAAGGTGCCTGCACCCCAGAGCCCATAGAGTGGATAGAGAACAAAGTTCCAAAAGTTATTCTCTGACCTCCTCATACTTGCATCCTGTCTCAAATAAATAACTTAAAAATAATCTAAGTGGCACATATCAAACCCTTCCTTCCTTCTGTTCTTCTGCCTTCTTTCTTTCTTTTGAGACAAGGTCTCGCTACGTATAGTTCAGGCTCACTTCAAACTCATGATTCTCCTGCCTCGGCCTCCCCAGGGCTGAGATTGCAGGTGTGCTTCCACCACTCACAGCCCAACTCTCCGCTGGTGATTATCTGTCTGGAAGTCAGTCAGCCTCACCTGGCTTGTTGGTCTTAACTGAAATCATTTGGGCTCAGCATCAAGTCTCAGCTCTGGTTAGGCTGCCCTGTGACCTTCCTTGAGAGATCCAACCAAATGTGTACTCACCCCAGATAGGAGACTGACAATAAACCAAAGAAAGTATTCCACCAAAATCTCTCTTATCATTGGGGAGTAGGAATCTGAATAGTCTCTTTTATGCAATAGTGGGCAGGATTGACATGTTAGTACCTCTTCCTTAGTGCTCTTGGCCTTTAAATGAGGATAATGAGTTGTAATGTAAATAATCTTATTTTTCATGCCAAGTGTAAAAATATTAATCCTCCTGATTAGGAAGAAATAGATAAAACATTGCCTGTTCCCTCTAGAATTTTAGTCTTTATGAAGAGAGATGTATAATAATAATGCAAGTTTAGGCATTTAACATCTCATCTGTCTCTACTCTTCTATAACTTTAAGATTGGATATATCTTCTGTCTGTTTAATGTTACTATATGGCTCTATAGTATGATTTGAAATCAGTTATGGTGATATATCCAACATTTTTTTTTGAGCAAGATTATATTGGCTATCTGGGATCTTTTGTGGTCCCATATGAATTTTAAGATGATCTTTTCCCCAAAGAATGGCATTGGAATTTTAATGGTTATTGTATTGAATATGTAGGTTGCTTTTGGAAAAATGACTATTTTCACAATATTAACCCTTTCAATTCATGAACATGGAATGTCTTTCCATTTTCTAGTGTCTAGCTAATTTCTTCAGTGTTTTCAAGTTTCCATTTAGGAGGTTTTCACTCAGGTTTACTGTAATCTATTCTGAAGCAGTTGCATATGGGATTATTCCCTTGACTTCTCTCTCTGCACATATATTATTGGTATAAAGGAAAACTTTTTTGTGTGTAACTTTTGTATCCTGTCATTTTGCTGAAAATTTTTTGATTCTTCTCTAGTCTTGTCTGATATTCTAAATGCCTTATATGGACACCTTTATCTAGATTTAGGAAATTTTCTACTCTGATTTCATTAAAAATGTTTTTTTTTTCCTGTCTTAATCATGAAATTCTCTCCTTCTATACCGGCGATTCATAGACATGGTCTTTTAAATAATGTCCAAGAGATCTTGAATGTTCTGTTCATAAATTCTTGTTAATTTATCCTTGTCATTGTCTAAGTGTGCCGATTCCTTTTCCTGAAGTCTTGATATTTTGTTCTCTCTTTGATCCACTACATTGGTGAGGCTTTGCACAAAGATGCTGATCTGACCTGTTTATCTTCTTTCCACCATTTAAGTTTAACCTCTTTTTGTCAGCCTGCCTTTCTCTTTACTGAATTTTGCCTTTATATACCATTCTCCTTATTTTGTTCAGCTGTTTGTGTTATTTTGTTATCTCATTCAAGAGATTTCATCCTTCTTGATTTCTTTGAACATACTTGCAATTATTTTTCTGAATTGTTTGTGATTTCATCCAAATTACTCTCATTGTAGGACATTCCTGGGGGCTTAGTTACTTTCAGCGGTGTCATGTTGCCCGGTTTTTTCACACTTTTTGTGTTTTTGCACTGTGACCATGTACCTTTGGGGTTAGGTCATTGGTTGAATGTTTTCCTTGTTCTTTCAGTGGAAGTGTTTGCTATGCTCAAGAGGGCCTAGGCTGCAGTTGGTTTGAATCTCTGCTTGCTGGTGTTTGAGGCACCAGGCTCGGCTCCCATTGCTCCCCTGAAAGAAAATTACCATCTGAAAAACAATTACTACCAAAAGATAGGCCCACACAGTAATAGTCAAATTTGAAAAAACACCCACTAAAC
This sequence comes from Typhlomys cinereus, assembly GCA_023101885.1. Taxonomy (NCBI): domain Eukaryota; kingdom Metazoa; phylum Chordata; class Mammalia; order Rodentia; family Platacanthomyidae; genus Typhlomys; species Typhlomys cinereus. The sequence continues at coordinate 5,966,175 of JALPQD010000082.1, forward strand.
TGCAATTATTTTAGTAAGTAAAGAAAAACCGATACCATGGTGTACACTAGCATATTAGTTCCTATGACTCATGAATAGACAGGAAAAAAAATAAGGTAAGATGGTGATTACTATTGGGTTGATAGAAAAAAATAGAGGAGAGGAAGTTAATATAAGAGGATAACAATAGAAAGAAGGTAGGTAAAGCAGTTCAGGGATAAAGGTAGAATGAAAACAGAGCTGTAAAGAAATGCAATATAGGGGCCAGCGAGATAGACCAGTGCATAAAAGCACTGTGCACAAACCCAGAAACCCAGATTTGATCCCTAGAGTCCACATGATGGAAGCGGAGAATGGTTTTCAAACTTGTTCTTTGACCTTGCTTCATGAATGGTCTCTCCGTCTCTCTCTCTTTCTCCCTCTCCCTCTCTCTCCCTCTCTCTCTCAATAGATATTAAAAGAAAAAATGCAATCTGATAACCTGAAAGTGTTCAAGGTTTCAGAGCACTGAGATGCAGAGACTCCTCAAGCCACACTAGTCTATGACCTTTGGTAAAGTTTACCAAGGTGCAAACAAAAAGGAAAGACAACAGACAAAAAACATGGAGAGATGGCTCAGTGAATAAAAATACTCAAGTCCCTAGCACTGACATTTTAAAATAGTCCTGTGTATCTGCTCAACCCTGTAATCTCAGCACAGAGGGACAGGAAGAGACAAGAGACCTGCTGGGGCAAGCCTAGCTTCGAGGTCACTTGGACATCCTGTCTCAAAGGAATGATCAGAAAATGTGGAGCAGGACCCTGGGCATCGACAAGTCTGTGCATACTCTCTCAAACATGCATGTGCTCACACAGCATACATATACACTACGCTTATACATATACTACACACATGCATAAATAGGCAAAAATCTAATAGAAAAAGTGAGAACAGACGACCTACTACTTTGATAATTTTTAAAAGAGAAACTTAGTTTAAATACTCAAATCTGGTGACCTGAGTTGGTTCCCTAAATGCCCACATGGTAGAAGGAGGGAATTGAAAGTTGTCCTTTGACCTCTACCCATGCACCATGGCAGGCATACACACACAGCATACATCCTCTCTCTCTCTCTCTCTCTCTCTCTCTCTCTCTCTCTCACTCTTTTTTCCTAGAAATTTCAGGTCCTTTATTAATATTGCTTAACAATCACTGCAAGGTTCAAAGGGTTTAAAACATTTCACATATTTAGTAGTGATTTCATAAAGTACACTCATTTTTCATTAGTCCCCTGTGGGATTTTGGAATGTTAGGATTTACAACTATACTGGAGATAGAAGGAACTAACTTGAATGTGATATACACACTTTCATAACATTTGGATGTCTATACTTTCATTTTCTTTCAATCTTTATAAAGGCAGATACCAGAACACAGAAAGGTCAAATTTGGTAACAAATATTTCTTTTTAAAATTTTTTCCTAGTATTACAAGAACAATGAGTAGTAATGCTGGACCTCCTGCTTTTTCTTCTCCGTTCCATCTCCCTTCCCCTCCTTCCCACTTCCTTTCCTCCTTTCCCTCCTTTGTCAATCTATCCCACTTCCTTCAAGTGGTCCTTCCTCGGGCAGACCCTCGTTGGGGCACTCACCTTCACCCGTCCAGCCCTAAACCCTTAGGTTCCTACTGCTTGAAATTATTTCTCCTGAGATCTTCCCTAGTCTATGGGGCATGTCAATTTTTCAACCCCTGTTTAGTCCTGTAGGGTCAAGTCTCATTGCAGTGATTTCCTTAATGCGGCTGCCCTGCCTTCAGTGCAGTATCTTGTCCAGTGGTGGACCTTCCCATCTTTAGGTTCTTAAAATCTTTTAAAAATTATTTTTATTTATGTATTTATTTATGTATTTATTTATTTATTTATTTATTTATTGTTTTACAAGCATATTGAGTATTTATCCCTGCTTCCCCCATCTTCCCTCCTTCCCATCTCCTCCCCTTCCCTTCAATCCATTCCACTCCTTCCCACCCTCCTGCCTATTTCTATGGATCCCAGGGTTTCTTCTGGCTTGTCTACTCTTACATCTCCCTCATTCTTACAAATAAAAAGTTTTAAGAGAAGGAATAAGCGTGAAGAGGAGTGAGCTGTGGTCTGCCTCCTGCTTGAAGCTTTAACTCAGGCATTCTTGCCCCTGAACCATGCCTATCGCATGACTGAACTGTCACATCCCAGGTTCTGATCCTGTTGAGGGAGTCACAGATGCTGGACACTCCTCCAAGGAGTCCTTCAGGGACAGGGTTATGAATACTGTTCTTGCCTCTGCGCGGATCTTCAGAGGTCAAGGTTGAATCACAGGTCGTGGTTCTGTCTGTGGGCAGTCTTTCATAAGTTGGGTCATAGTTTATATTCATACCTCTGGCTTTTTAGAAATCTGATTTGGAATGCTGTTCTGGCCCCTAGACAGTTCTTTGCAAGCTTGGGCATCAAGTGCTGGTCCTATTCTTATGGGTTGGGTTGCATTTTTTTTTTTTTTTTTTTTTTTTGCTGTGTCCTTCCTTGTGCCCTGGATGCTGTGTTTCCTTTCATTCTCTCATCATTGACCAGTTTTCTCCTTGTTCAATACTGCATAGGCTTGATTCAAATGTTCTTCGCCAGTCTAGAAGCAATCTGCTCACACACACACACACAAACACATACATGCCATGCATACAAATATAGAAAAATGGAAAAAAGAAATAAACACTGACTATATATAGTTCAATTCCAACATTTTAAAAAAAATCTAAAATCTTTTTAACTGTAAGCTTTGTCAAATCAAAATAAGTTAAATATTTCAGCACAGAATTAGACTTTAAAATGGAAGCCTTAGGACAAAGTAAGAAAATCAAATTAATACTAAAGTCTGGCAAGGTAAATGCCACATGGTATGGTTCAATGTCCATGTTATATTCCTTGTCATATGGTTAGGTTGCCTCAAAAATTTCTGGGCAATTACAAGAGGATCAAACCCTCACAAGAGTAAAACCAGAGGGAACCTGGGGTCCACAGAAACAGACAGACAGAAGGGTGGGAAGGAGTGGGAAGGATTGATGAAGGAGAGGGAGAGCGATGGGAGGAGGGAAGCAGAGATGAGTACTCAATATGCTTGTAAAACTAGAAAAATAGAACAATAATGATAAAAATTTTGGGCAATTACATTTCTGTTTTACAGCTTGAAGTTGTACAGGAAGCTTCTCTCTGAACCGGTTTGAATCTTCATTCCAAGCTGTTCTTGCACATGTCCCATGGCTCCAGCCTCTCCATCATCCTGGTTCTCTATGGCAACAATAAGCATCAAGTTCCTTGCAGGAGCTCTGAGGGCTGGAATTATAGACAAGCACTACCATGCCCAACCAGCTTGTACTAGTCTCTAAACATAAAGTTATGAAATGAACTGTAATGAGAAGCAGGGTGTTTCCTTTGGTTGCTGTGGCAGCTGTAACACTGAGCTTGGGAACTGCTGGCCTGTCGCTTCTTCCCAGGGGAGTATTTTCAGGTTTATGAAGGTCGTTTCAGTCTTGTTTCATTTTACAGGGAAAAATTTAACAAAATCACTATATACTTTATTGCACAAAACAAAATATTCGGCATATCAGATGTATTTTTCTAGGGATGAGTATAATATAATCCTGGAAGCAATGTTGATACTTTGAGAGTTCAATCTCAGCTCTTAAAACTTTATAATTTTGTCCTTTTGACCTGTTTTCTTAAGCCTAAAGATTAGTTCTCTCTGTCTCTCTCTCTCTCTCTGTCTCTCTCTCTCTCTCTCTCTCTCTCTCTCTCTCTCTCTCTCTCTCTGTCTCTCTTTCTCTCTTGCTTTCTCCCTCTTTCCTGGAATAGACAAAAAAACTGTGAATGGATTGATCGAGCACTAAAATATTCTTCGTGGAGAAGATAAGAGAACCCTTATGGAATCCCTTTTCTTTTTCTTCTCCTGCCTTGGAAGAATTAGAATCTGTAGTCCTGGAGATGCAGTGAGTAGGACTGACCGTCATGAGTCCATCCCTACAGAAAGATGCACACTGAAATAAACAGCTCTAGCACAGTGACACAGCCTAGATGGTGTTTCAGCGCTGACAACAGGCAGCTGAGCAATCTGTAGCTCACTGACATTCCATTGCATATCTCAAAACTCTCCAGACAGACCCTACTAAAAAAATCTTGCAAAACGTGTACTTCAAGTACATTCAAAGCATGATTTAGGAGCATTTGGATGATCCCAGACCTTTAGACAGAAATCATTTGGCAGAACATAGAGTCCAGGAGAAATGGTGTGTGATCACTTCGAAGGATTTGAGAAATGAATGGTCCAAAAGTGCTCCTGGGGATTTGTGTCCCCTTCCTTAACCTGGATCTGAGTTTTAAAGTCAACTCAAAGATACTGTATTTTGGGATTTTCCCTACAAGCACAGCAGAAAAAGCGAGCATATCACTGATGGCATGGCAAGGAAAATATTAAATAGGACTTCATATCTTTCTGGGAGAATTTTTTCCCTGGGCAAAACAGCACTGTTGAATTCTAATCCTCTTGAAATCCAGTGAATTGACCCTCTTCTTGGACTCCCTGAAGGTGAAAGGGAAGGCTTTATCGGGAGAATTTTCACTGGCTTTGGTGGAAGTTAAATCTCTGGAAGCAAAGCGTTAAAGGGATGCTAGTAATGTTTTGGAAACCCATCTAGAAGAAACTGAGGATATACTTAAACCACGAGGTCTGACAGATTTGCACTAAAAGGAACCTGTATTATTCTCTATAGTCTACTAATAAGTATGTGTGTGTGTGTGTGTGTGTGTGTATGTGTGTGTGTGCGCGCGCGTCTATGCATGTACGTATCAGTGTGTGTGTACAAGAGGGCATTTAAGTGTGTATCTGAAAGCCCAAGGGTGACATCAGGAATTCTCCTGGATTGCTCTACCTCCAATTGCTTTGCTCTGGGGTTTTCCAGGCTCCGCTTTCTATGGCTGGAATTACAGGCCACCACCATTTCTGTCTGGCATTTTTGTGTGGGATCTGAGGATCTGAACTCAGGTCTTTTTGCTTTCCAGGCCAAGGTTTTAATTTCTTAATCATCTCTCTAGCCTAGCACACATTGTTTTTATTTAGGCAAGACAGTGGTGACCCTGGTTTTCAGACAGATGCACAGATTTATATTTAAAAAAATCCCTGAACAAACTGAAGCTTCCAAGTAATTTGTGATAATAAAGACAAGTCTCAACTAGAAAAGTCAATTATTTTGTTCCCAAATCATTTCATAATTTTAAAATCAGAACTTGTGACTTAGCAGAGATAAAGCATGGAATTTTTCACACATCAATAAAATACTTGCACTATTCATCAAAAGCTTTAAAAAGTCCTCCATGAAACTGATTTTGGGAGATGGAGATGTGTATATAGATTAACATGAGTTATTTTTCCAGTATCAGTCATCATGGAAAAGAATTGGGAACAACATAAATTCAAACCATTGTTTGAATAGATTATAAAATTTAAACATGGAGTACCAGGCTTGCACTAAAATTATTTTTGAAGCAGTATTAATGCACTTAAAATTAATATTAAGAGAATAAAGTGCAGCACAATTCTAGCAGTAAATTCCATCGAAAATGGACTGGCTGAGGAGCTGGAGAATCTGCAAGTGAACACCATGCAGTGTGAGAAGCAACAGTGCTCGATGCGGCCCCATTTCTGACACATTGAGTGGGAAGAGCAATTGTAGACCAGGTTAGAAAGTGCACAAACATCTGGGCACCTGGGGATTTTTGAGGTGCTCAGGATAAACCCAGAACTTTGCAACCAGCCAAGCAAACACTCCACCACCAATCTATGCATTCAACCCTGTCTACATAAGTGCATATGTTTCTGAAAGTCTGCTAAAGATTCTGTGATGACAGGAATGGGAAGAAGACTTCTTTCTTGTCTAAAAATTGAAAAAAAAATAGAAAATAATGATAGTGTTAGGGAAATAAACATACCTAAAAGTCAGAAGGTGTGTGCGTGTGAGATGGAGAGAGACTTTAGGTAGGGTGAGTGTTAAGTGTAGGATCAGCCCAGTTCTATTTTTAATTAACTAATTACTCTATTTATGAGAGAGAGTGAGAGAGAGAGAGAGAGAGAGAGAGAGAGAGAGAGAGAGAAAGAGATAGAGACAGAGAGACAGAGACAGAGTCAGAAAAACAGAGACAAAGACAGAGACCTCTGGGGATCAAACTTGGGTGGCCAGGTTTTGAAGCAGGCACTTTACGTGCTGAGCCATCTCAGCAGAACCCCAGTCCAGTTCTAAACAGACTGGCCTTACTTCCGGTAGGCTCGGGATTTATTATGTTAGCTCCCTGCTGCCTGAAGCTGACACTAATTTTATTGCTGTAGCTCAGTTAGTCTCAATCTGGCCCATACATTGAACTACCTGGGGGCATAAAAAATACTATAGACATCAAGTCTCATCCAAAACCAATTAAATATCTGGAATGAGAATCCAGACTCCAGTGTGAAGACCCTCTAGGCAATCCTGATGTGAAGCCAGGGGTGAGCCTAACGCTTAAATCTAGGCCCTTGATCTGATTACAGCTGCAAATCTCCCTGTAGAAGCAGGCCAAGGCCTCCCTGAGTTACAGGAGAAAGATTAAGTGAACATTGATCCTTCCAAAAAAGATGAGTGCAACTTTTTATTCTTGTCTTGGTGCCAGGGAGGGAACCGGAATGTCACAGGAGCAAGGCAAGGGCTCTCCCCTGAGCTCTGAAGTCTGAGTGCCCATTTGGAGACCAGGAAAAGCTGGAGGCCAAGAATAACTTCTCTCAGGACAAGTTCAGTGTAAAGGAAGGGGTATTAGGAGGAGACCTAAATTTCAGTCCTGTCTCCCTTTCCTGCTGGCTATACAACCCGATTCAGTTTACAGACCAAACAGGTCTGCAAAATGCGGGAATGGATCAGCTCCGAGGTTTCCAAGATGGGTAAGAACAGAAGAGCGGGGCTGGAGAGGTGGCTCAGGGGCGGAAGGTCCTGAGTTCAGATCCCAGATCCCACGTATAGACGCCGGGCAGAAGCGGGGCGGCCTGCGTTTCTGGTCCTGGTAGGGCGGAGCCTGTGAATCCCAGGGCAGAGTAAACAAGGAGGAGGTGGTCCATGGTGGTTCCCGAATTCGTCCGTGGTTCTACACATACATACATACATACACACACATATATACACACGCGCCCACACATGCATACACGCACAATTGAATAAATAATAAAAAAATTAAAAAAAAAAGAACAGAAGAGCGGAGACTCCAGGCTGTCCTCCCACAATCAGCACATCTGTGCCTTAGTCCTTTTCAGGGTCTGACTGGTGATCTAGAAAGCTTTATTTTCCTGGGCGCCAGATATCAAGTCCAGGGTTTTGTGCACATAGAGAATGCACCCTATCACTGAGCTTCATCCCCAAGATGTCATACGCAGAGAGAATGAATGCTCCCTACCGCTGAGCTTCATCCCCAACACGAGGTCTTTGCTTTTTATTTTTTATTTACTCGTTTATTTTCAGATAGCACCTCATGTAGCCCAGGCTGGACCCAACACTATGTAGTGGAGAGTGACCTTGAACTTCTGCTCTTCCTGCCTCCACTTCCTTAGTGCCTGTTCCATATTGTGAAAAAGATTCAACACAAATTTGACTCATGGAAATTTACATAAGGATGGGAATGTGGAAGTCATTGAAAATCAGCTAATTTGAAAGGATCTTATGGAAATCTTGTGCGCAGAATAAAATGTGGGTGTACCTGAGAAATAGGTCAGAAGAGAAATAAGAGAAATGTATTTTGGTCCCATTTTGTACTCAGAAGGGGATATTTTATATTGTATCTTTGAAGAATTTAAGACCAAATGCTGAATTACACACAAGGAAATAAACTAATAGAAAGGTTCACATGGACCTTATAAATATCATAAGATTATTTCAATCTTGGGTGTCAGAGAATTACTTATGATGCCCACCAATGGGAGCTGCATTTCATTAATTTTTCACATGTTGTGCAATTAACAACTCTGAGTATATATTTTTGTCATTGATCCCCAAGGCACAAAACGCTGGAATTGAGTTCAGGACAGGAAAATTGACTTTCCTGTGATGTGGATTCAGTTTTCATCTGGATTTCCAACAACAGTGTTGCTTCCCGACTTTCTCAATCCCTCGGTGATAGAAGATTTGCCCTGAACTCATTTGAGGCTAGATTTGGCAAACTGGAAGAGCATTTTACATATTTGCAGAATGTCAACTTCTGGAGGGCACTCCAAGACTCAGTGGTGGTGAGTGGGAGGGGGCAGACATTCAGACTCCCAGTGGTCACTATATCATTTCTTTCGTTATAATAGCTACTATTATTTATTTTTAAAGGGTATTTATTCATCTACTTATTTATTTGACACACATGCACACAAAGAGAGAGAGGAGAGAAAACATGTGACATATTCTGAGTGTAAAGGTCAGAAGACACAACTTTCAGAAGTCACGTCTGTTCTTCCACCTGGTGGACTCTGGGTATCAAAATTAGGTCTCCAGGTTTTCATGCAGGTGTCTTTACCCACTAAGCCATCACACTGGCCCCAGAAAGTCTACTTTTAATTTACTCAGTAAGTGATAGTGAGCATCTGTGTTATATCCAGGTGCTGTTGTAGTTACTGGATTCAGGAGCGAACAGCCGACTAAACTTTGGCTCCCTAAAACTGGATACAAAGATCATAAAATGAGATGAATGTCATGGGATAAATGATTGATTGAGAAATATGGAAATAGAGGAGAAATTGATTAATTGCCATTCCAAATTTCAGTCCTCATTTTGCTCCCTGTCTTAGGTGAGATGCCCACAGATATGACAGACATGTGACCACAGGAAATGTGCATGGTCCATGAGGTACAGCAATGGGGTGCAAGCACCTCTGCTGGAAGTGTTACTAGACTTGAGGCTGCAGAAGGTTAAGAATGGAAATTGAAACTACTGTGCCTCTTTCTTTCTCTCTCCCGTCCCTTTTTTCTTTCCCTCCTTCCTCTTTCCTTCCTTCCTTCTTTTCTCCTTCCTTCCCTTCTTTCTTCCTCTTTCTTCCCTCCCTCTCTTCCTCCCTTCCTGCCTCCCTCCCTCCCTCTGTCTCTTTCTTTCAGAAAGGGTGTCATGCAGCCCAGGCTGGCCTTGAACTCACCGTGTAACTAAGGATGCTCTTGAACTTCACTGTTTCTTGCTTTTCTGTTTTCTGCCACTATCTCCTGAGTGCTTCAGCGCCAGACACATGCCACCACCCCTGACTTACACACTGCTGGAGCTCAAATCCAGGGCTTCCTGGATTCCTAGGCTGGCACTCTGCCCATGGATACACTAGTCCTAAGATACTCTGTTGATGGTCAAGTCTGAGGGCTCACTGGAAATTTTCAGTAAGTGGCACCGAGTCCAAAATAGCACTGCTGAGGCGGAAGGGCTGCTGGGGCTCAGGAGCAGTAGAGCTCTGTGCAGGCTACGTGCTGCTGGCCGGTACCCTCATTCTTGAATTTAGTGAGCAAAGCCAGGCAGTCTTGAGGAATGGGTGACCCTTGGTATACTCTGGACTGGAGGGAAACTCCTAACTAGCCAAGTTCTCCTTGATGAAAGGATTTGCATGGTAATTTTGAATGAACTGCTAAATGTCTATTCAATTTTGTGAATTACTCATTTTTTGCTCATTCAGCTATCAAATGTTTCTTTTTTGAAAACACACAACTGCCCAGCTTCAAAAGAGTTCCTGATAGGTGAATGAATAAAGAAACCATGACATTTAAGAGTGGCCTGATGGCATACAACCGCAAGTCCAGCGGCATGGGAGACAGAGGTAGGAAGATCATAAATTCAAGGTCAGCCTGGAAAGCTTAGTGAGACCTTGTCTCAAAAAAAAAAATTAAAAAGGGCTGATGGTGTTACTCTTGTTTGGTGGTTGTTGCAATTTGTCTGCATGGTTGCTGATAAATCACCATCAAATGACTTAAGGAAACAAGGGGTTTGTTTTCTCTTATGATTTTCTGGTTATAGTTCTCAGTTCAGTTTGATAGGAGAGCTCACACTAATATCAGCGCCGAGGAAACTGGCCACACCATCTCTACATAACGGCTGAGAGAGGGATGATCCTTACTTGCCAGACCAGCATGTCTGGCCAAGTGTACACAAGGATGCCAACTCTCTCAATCAGCAATCTGTGTTTTATTCCAGGGCCTATTCCCACTCACCTAGGTCTTCCCCATCAGCCAGACAATCTCCTGCAGGTTTGCTTTGGGCTTAACCCAACCACTAATTCTCCACAAATGTGCCCAGAGCTCAAAACCTTCACCGTCAAGTTGATACCTATTCCTAACTATGACAGTGGTTGAATACTTGTTCCATCTCCAATACTGTGAGAAAAAAAAGAGAAAAATGAAAAGGAACTGTTTGAAGGTGGTTGAACATTTGCGAAGTGGGGCTTTGTAAGATGCCTTAAGGCACTCGATATTTGTTTCCCACAGGGCTGTGAGAATACAGTTTCTTTCTCTCTATCTCCCTTCCCCCTTCCCTCTCCTCTTCTCCTTCTCCCTTTCCCTTTCCCTCTCTCTCTCTTTCTTTCTGTCTCTCCACCTAAAAGCAATGGGTTCAAGTGACCATAGATTAAAGTCTTTGAAACTTTGAGACAAAATAAAGATTTCATCCTTAAAAAAAAAAAAAAATATGTAATGGAAATATAAGTGGTGTGTTTGTGTGTGTGTGTGTGTGTGTGTGTGTGTGTGTGTGTGTGTGAGTGTTATTCAGCCATAAAGAAGAATGCAACCCTAAACCAGGCGTGGTGGCTCCTGCTTGTAATCTCAGACTACAGGAGACTGAGACAGGAGGATTACTGAAATTCAAGGCCTGTAATGGTTTTTGTGTTGTCATCCTGACAGGATTTCAAATCACGTAGGAGACAAGCTTCCGTGCATACCTGTGAGGGATTATTCTCTGGGAGATTATTTTGACCAGCTAGTGAAGGAGAGGGGGAGTCCAGAAGTGGTGGGTGTCACGTCCTGGGCCGTATACGAGTCAGCTGAGCCCTCACCAGCACGCACGCGTCTCGCTCATCCCTCCCTTCTGACGCACATGGAACGGCTGCTCCCAGCTCCAGCCTCCCGGACTCCGCCATGATGGATTGTTGCCTTGCACTGTGAGCCAGATTGAAATGTTTCTCCCTTAAATTGCCTTCATTTGGATATTTTTTCACAGCAACGGGAAAGGAACTAAGATGGCTATATACAGCGTTCAAGTCTGGGCTGTACAGCAAGATCTTGCATGGCAATAAAGCAAAATAGAATGAAATCCTGTCATTTCCAGCCAAACAGATGGAAATGGAGGGCATTAGATTATGCAAAAGACTTGCACACAGAGACATGTGCTGCGCCTTCGTACATGTGGACGCTTAGAGAAGGTGACTTGAAGGTTGAACAGTAGTGACTAGAGATTGATGGAAGAGGCAAGCATGGGGGTGGAAAAGAGCTTGGAGTTTTTCAGTGCATGCTGCAGACGCACATAGACATAACCCACTGAACACTGCACAGTTAGTCCATGTCTGGTCAGCCTCTTAGGAATTTCCAGCTATTGGAACTCTGGTGTTTTAGCTCCGTGAGGGTCCACATTTCCCATGATTATACTGACCTTGGTGAGTCAGTCACTTGCATGCATTTGCAGAGACCCTATAGAATGTCTTTTGCATTTGCAATGTGTATATTCTTTCTTTCAGAGGACGACACTGAGCTGGCACCCCGGTTTTCCCATCTCTTTATGCTACTTATTTTTAAGAGTTTTTTATTCCCCAGTCATTTCTTCTTTGATGGTTCCATCCATGCATTCTAACCATGCATTCTGGTTAGAGTCCTTTCTCCCTGTCATGCTCCTCCACCAACTCCTCCTTCCTCCCTCAAGTTCCCACCCTTCTTTCATGTCTCCTACTTTTGTTTTTGTTTTGTAACCCACTGGGTTACGTGGCTGTCCTAGTGGGCATGGATATGAAATGTTCCAGTGGAGTGTGAGTAACTCACCAGTGGGTCTGTCACTGAAGACAACGACACCTTCTCTCCCAGCAGCCCTCCAGGGTCCTCTATGGTTGCAGTTGGTTTCAGGTGTCAACTTGACCTTGGAAGAGATGGCCCTGTGTGCACACGCCTAAGTATTATCTAGTTAAGGCAAGCCTCTGAGCAAGCCTGCGGAGGTTCCCTGATTGATATGGAACGATCCAGTTCATGGTGATTGGGACTGTTGCAGTCAGCCTACAGGGTTGCTGATAAATCACCATCAAACAGCTTAAGGGAACTCGGGGTTTATTCTCGTATGATAGACTGGTTACTGTTACCCGTCCAACTTTGCACCAGGGCGGAGAGAACTGGCCACACCAATACCACATAGCAGCTGAGAGAGGGATGATTCTTACTTGCCAGACCAGCATGTCTGGCCAAGTATACACAAGGATGCCAACTTTCTCAGTCAGCTCTCTGTATTTTAATCCAGGGCTTAGTCCCACTCTCCATGGGCTGGGCCTTCCCCATGAGCCAGAAAATCTGCAGGTTTGCTCTGGATTTAACTCAACCATTAATTCTCTACAAATGTGCCCAGAGCTCAAGCCCTCAATTGTCAAGGTGACACCTGTGCTTAACTATGACAAGGACCATTCCCCTTAGCAGGTGGATAAGAGGGAGAGAGAACCAGTTGGCAAGCTGGAAGATTGCCAGGCAAGAAAGTGTGCATTGGCCTTTGCCCCTCTCTCACAGCTCTGGTGGCTGTGAGTGTTCACAAAAATCTCGTTTGCCTGCATTGCTCAAGTCCTGTGCTCACTACAAAAAGAGAAACATCAGGGCTGGAGAGGTGGCTCAGGGGTTAAGCCTATGCCTTGCAGGCAGAAGGTCTTGAGTTCGGATCCTAGACACCACATATAGACGCCGGGCGGAAGTGGGGGTTGTCTGCATTTCTGGTCCTGGTAGGGTGGAGCCTGTGAATCCGGGGCAGAGTAAACAAGGAGGTGGAGGCGGTCCATGGTGGTTCCCTAATACGCCCATGGTTCTACACACACACACACACACACACACACACACACACACACACAGACACGCATAATTGAATAAAAAATGTTAAAAAAAGAGAAACATGAAATTGAAATGCCTGTCTGTGATGGACGTGTCCAGGTTCAGTTTTATACACGCCCCAGGGACTGCAGCTGTGGTAAACTCACAGATGTCACAGCCATATCGTGCATATGAGTCATGTTTTGCTGCTTTCTTCCCTGCTGTCCTGTTCCTACATTCTTTCCGCCCTCTCTTCCACGATGTCCCCTGAGCCCAGCAGGGAGTGAGGGCAATGACCAGCGAGTGTTAATGGCTGATCACACAACCGTCACTTGTTCTCAGCATCTTGACAGCAATGGATCTCTGCATTGATTACCATTTGCTGCAAAGAGAAGCTTTTTGATCAGGATCAAGGATTGGAAAACATTACACTGAAGCCCAGAGAGTCAAATGTGACATATTTCCTTCTTTCATATGTGGCTTGGAGCTTTGATTATTTAAATTTGTTTGTTTAACCTGGAATGTGTGTAGAGATGCTGGAAGAGACAAAGGGGCCTTGGCCTAGTTGGGGAGGGGAGAAGAAGCCTTAAAAAAGGGTGAGAATAGAAGAATACAAGTGCTGTGAAAATATAGGGGGTGGGGGAATGGCCAGCGTTCCATCTTCAAGTTGGCCCCTAAACTCTCCTTTCAAGAGAAATTCTAACTCATACTCTTTCTGCGTTATGAGATCCGTCCTCTAGGTGGCGCCATTTGAAGTGCTCTGGTTCTTCTTAGGATGGCCTGCTTCCTTCTTAAGGAGTAAAGTCCATTTTATTTCTTGGCTAGACAGCTATGCTGGCAGTTCTGCAGAGAAAAGCTCTTTTCCAGTTCTGAAAGGTCCTGCTGTGTCTCAGCTTATTTGCAACTGGTCTTTTGGACGACTGCACTGGGCCTACCATACTCCTTTTGGTTACTCTTGATGGCGCCTGGATGAGCACGCCTCACCTGTGCTAGCAATCCATTCTCTCTACATTAGTCTCTAACCAGGCATGTCTCCTTTTGCACTGCTTATTGCATTCTGCATGGAAACTGTTCATTTTTCTATTGTTTATTCTTTTATCTATGTGGACTGTCTACCCAAATAGACTATAAAGTCTTTAAGAGCTTAGTCTGCCTCAGGCACCTGGCAAAATGGACTGTCTGAGAGAGGCTGCCTGTGAGTGTTTGCCAGCGACGGAGGTGGCAGTGTTCTTGTGTTTCTTTATCACTTAAGGAATATCCGTTGTAGTCTCAGCAGGCTTTGGGGCACCTTGGAAGCAGCAAAGACAAAGTCCATGCTGTCAAGCTGTGGGTGGGGGAGGGGAGGGGGCTCTACCATGATAATGTTTAGGAACAGGAGAGATGCTCTGTGACCTGCTTGCTGGGTTCCCCTGCAGACCTTTCCTTCCCCTGGGTCCTTTTAGAAGAGCTGGATTGTCTTCCTCTTGGACTCCAGAATCATTCCTTGAGACTCCCCTCCCCGCCTCACCCTGTTCCCCAAGGCTAGGATGTTGGGGTAGATATCCTGCTCAGTATACCACAGAACAGGTAAGTCTTTCTTTCTTTTTTATTCTTTCCACTCATACAAACTTGATAGGTACCCCATTCCTCTCCCTCCCTCCACCCCTCCCTGGATCCCCTTGTTTCCTCCCCCTTTTCCCTTTCCTTTCCCTCCCCTCCCTTTCTTCCAGTGCGCCCCCCCCCCATTCCTGGAGCATCCTTTAATGTGCATGTCAAAATTCCCACTGGGTCCTCCTCTCTGATGAGGTGTAAGGACTCAGTAGTATTGCCTAGAGCTATTTCTTGTGTTCCCCTTTAGTACAGGAACACTATTGCGGCTGTTAATCCCTTGCCTCTAAGAATCCTAGTGCCTGTGATCCATGCTAGACTTTGGGGTCAATGATATGTTGGTCATTACGCAGGTCATGCAAAGTCCTATTATGATTACTTCGGCTCTAACTTGCATATCGTTGCTCCTCCCCATCTTTAGGCTCTTACAATCTTACTGCCCCCTCTTCCGCAAATTTCCCTGAGCTTTAAGATGGGGAGAGATTTGACCTGGTTCCTGGTGATTAATGTAGGGTCTCTGATGTTCTGAATTTTTTTTTTCCAGTTTTGCTGTTCCTGCACCGCCCTCGGCAGGTAAGTCTTTCTTTCCCCCTGAAGTTTAAGCTCTAGGGTCTTGTAGCTTGTTTTGCAGTCATTTGGTGATTGCCCATGTGTTCTCAAAATGATGCATTATTTCACTGTCCATCTCTGGGTGATTTTGATTTGGAATTGCTATTTTACTATTAAGCAGTGTAGACACATACTTTTTGAAAAACTTTCTTACTCTGTTGTTCTCTCCTTTCCTTCCCTTTTTCTTTCCTTCTAACGGGTTTTCCTTTGTCACTCTGGCAACATAAAACTGTGCTCTCTAGGGTGCATCCACATGCCCCGTTCCTGTCTGTTCTGAGCGGAAGGGCTACTGATTCTTTGCTTATGTCTTTTTAAGTGTGTGTGTGTGTGTGTGTGTGTGTGTGTGTGTGTGTGTGTGTCAGAGGGCACTGTGTGTCCCTGTGGAGGACCAAGGGTGACTTCGGGAATCATCCTGGATTGCTTCTACCTCCTTCTTGCTTTGCTCTGGAATTTCCCAGGTTCCACCCACCAGGGCCGGAAGTACAGGCTTCAGCCTGGCGTTTTTTCTGTGGTACCTGGGATCTGAACTCAGGACCTTCAGTTTATGAGACAGAGTGTTAATCCCTGAGCCATCTCTCCATTATTTTTTTATGTCTTTATGTTGTTACTTCTTCCCCAAGATTAATAGTCAATTCTGTTGTCTTTTATTTATGCTTTAATACCATTAGCCTATGGAGAGAAGGTGATACCTAGTTATCTCATTGCCTCTCCACATTTTTACTTGTATTTACCTATAACAGGCAGTCGATCCATGTTTGTTGATTTAATGAGCTGGGATTTTGTAACACAATCACAGTTTCTTTGCATAATTTAGAGAATATTCTTCTAGAATACACTCAACACCATCAGGAGTTTCTGTATGGATTTCATTTGTTTGTTTAGGTTGTAGGAATATTTGCTTGGCAAATGCTTTCCAGATAATGTGAAAAGGTTTCTGGATAGATCTAGGCTCATGCTTGGAATTTTCTCTTCATTTTTTCTTCTTGATGTGTTTATACATCTGTATCATGTATGCTGTTGGTGTTATTTCCTGATTTCTTTTTAGTGTGGGACACATCCTACTGATTTGTAGTAACAATTGTGTGTGTGGGGCTTTTTTAGATGTTGGGGATTCAGGTGTAACAAAACAAAACTAATAAGTCAATTAAGCCAAAACATATTACTAGATACTATAATGGCACATTTTGAAAAACATTTTCAAAAGTCTCAGAGGTTCTTTTGCTAGAAAACCAGACTTGAAGCTTCAATCATTTGGCTTTCCAGTGTTTTGTGTTATGTGTGTGTATATATATTCTTATAAGGCACACCAGAGAATTTTCCCCTGAATACATTTTATATTTCTATGTGCTGAATCTTCAATTTCTTTAGTCACTTAATTTAAAATCTTAATTCCACAGCAAGTCTAGTGGCTCTTTGATAATTTTTAGATAAAAAGGGTTCAAATTTTCTCTTCTTTGCTTTCCTGGCCAAATATCCTTTTTAAAAGCCGGGAGGGAACTGGGGAGGTGGCTCAAGGGTTAAAGTCTTTGCCTCACAATCAAAAGCACCTGATTTTGGATCCTCAGATCTCATGGAAAAAAAAAATCCTGTAATTCTGACCCTGGAAGGCAAAGCCTGGGAAACTCTAGAACAAAGCAAAAAGGATCAATTCAGGGTGATTCCTGATGTCACCCTTGGGCCTCCGTAGGTGTGTGTGCAAGTGCACACTTGACCTCTCTTGTGTACACACGAGTGCACACACACAAATACTATAAGGGGCTGGCGGCGAGCCGGCTCCGAGGTGGTGGTTCCACAGTCATGAGGACTGGAGTTTGGATTCCAGCAACCACGGAGCAGGCAGGTAGTCCTGCCACACCCTTAACTCCACTCCAAACATGGCGGATTGGAGACAGTAGGATCACTAGGGCTTGCCGGTCTCAGGTTCAGGGTGAGACCTGATCAGAGGAACAGGTAGTGTTACAGGATGTCCTCTCTGGGTCTCTGAATGCACATTTGTGCATACACTCACACACAAACCAATCTTTTAAAGAAAAACTTATAACCGATTTTATGTCTTTATAACTGTGGCGAAGGTCCTAGGTGTCACTGAGTGAGTGAGCTCATGCAAGAGAAGGGCGAAAGGAGAGGAGGAAGACATTTGCAGCCTAAGAATCGAATGCATGCTCGGCTCTACAGTAACAGCACAGATGGAAGCCTGAATCAGTAGGTTACACTGCGGACAACTTCGGCAAAAGCATTTTCATCTAAGAAGGGCGTTCTCTTCATGAAATTATTTGCTCTGAAGGCCTCAGATACCACAGAGGCAGGAACAGTACGAATCTCACCCCTTGTTAGCTTTGACACCAAATAGAATTTAAATGAACAACTTTTTTCCCTAAATAGAATCTAAATGAACAACAAGTTTTCTATTTATTAGCAAACTACTTCAAATCAAAGAGCAAAGCTCCGGCAATAGTGGCTTTTCTATTTATTACCCCATCACCCCCAACCTCTTCGTGGAAGATTTTACATCGTAGTCCAGGTTGATTAGGAGCTCATTATGTAGCCCAGGCAGGGAGGCAGGTTTGGAACTCCTAGCAATCCTCCTGCCTCAGCCTCCCAGGGGCTGACATTCTCGGTGTGAGCCAGCACACCTAGCTCTTTCCTGGCTTTTTATTTCGGACTATTCTGCAAGTCCCCATCCCTAATGGCTGTTAAACACAGGGGCCCCGTGTCTACAAACAACAGGGTGGCATGAAACTTCGAACCTTATCCAGAGGCTCCCAGGACCTGGGGGAGCTTCGTTTCTCTGTTCATTATTCAAATTGGAATCTCAAGGGAGACAGAATGGGCTACGAATCTCCCCACGCCCCTCCGGGAGTCAGTGACATTCCCTGCCGCCGGCGCCCCAAGTGGAGTGTTTCCTATTTTCCAACACTGAGGCGTCTGCAAGCGAATGGCGTTTTAGAAATAGGAACGGGAAGCAGGGAACCGAAGGGCGCCCAGGGGCGCGGCCGGGCCGCGCGGAGCAGGGCGCGCAGGGAGCGGGACGCTTGCGGGCGGCCGGCGCGGGACCCGCGACTCTCGGGGACGCCGGAGGTTGTGATCCGGACCCGGCGGGCGGCCAGGCAGGCGAGGCCGCCATATTCCCGCTACACCACGCCCGGCCGGCCAGCGGCGCGAGGTCCGCGGCGGCCTGGCCCAGCAGCTGCGGCGGGCTGCGGGAACCCCGGCTTCTCCCCGCCTTGCCCGCAGCCCCGCCGGGGGCGGCCGTGACCGCAGCGCCCGCGGGCTGCGCGGAGGGCACCGGCGAGGGAGACGCCCGCGGAGCCGGAGGGGGCCGGCCGAGCGCGGGCGAGGCGACCGCCGCGAGCCCCGGAAAATCTTCCAGGAGGGCCGGGCGGTGCCCCCCGCTCCGCCCCCCGCTCCGCCCCCCGCCGCCGCCGCGGCCGCCGCCTCTCTCCCGGATCTGTGCTCCAGTTCCAGGCGGGGAGAAATGTGTGTGTGTGGCGAGGGGGAGGGCGCGCACTGAGCAGCCGCCGCGCGCCTGGCAATCGGGGCCGCGGGTGGGCGGCTGGCGGAGGAGGAGGCGGAGGCGGGGAGCGCGCGAGCCGAGCGGTGGGCGCGGGCCGGGCCGAGGGCGCCCGGGAGCCGTGTCAGGCGGCGGTGAGGAGCGGGGCGCGCCCGGCGCGCGGAGCCGTCGGCGATCGCTCGCGGCGGGGACGCCCCGGTGGATGCGCTGTCGCCGCTGGGCGCGCAGCTTCGCGGAGCCTCCGCGGCGGCTCGGGGGACGAGGCGGGCCGCCCGCTCCTGGGGAAGGAGGCGCGGGCGACTGATCGAGGCCCGGCGCGGCGGCCTTCCCCACCCCCGTCCCAGCGCGCGCGCCCTGCTTCTCCGGGCGGCCCCGGCCAGCGGCTCCACCGGCCCCCTCCCCCGGCCCACCTGGGGCTCCGGGCCCCGGCCGCGGTCCTCACGGCCGTTCCCCAAGCTCGTCCCGGACGCGCGCCCGGGCGGCGGAGCTCAGCGGCCACCGCTGCCCCCGGGGAGCGAGGGCGGGAGGGCGTGTGTGCGCGCGTGTGAGCAGGGCGCCGGCGGGGCTGCGGCGAGGACTTCGGAAGAATGACTCTGGAGTCCATCATGGCGTGCTGCCTGAGCGAGGAGGCCAAGGAAGCCCGGCGGATCAACGACGAGATCGAACGGCAGCTCCGCAGGGACAAGCGGGACGCCCGCCGGGAGCTCAAGCTGCTGCTGCTCGGTGAGTGTGGCCAGGGCCGGCCCGGCGGCGGGCCTCTGCGGCCCGTGGGGGGGCAGCAGCTCGCCGTGACCCCCGCCCCCGGGCGCCTAGGCTCGCCCCGGCCCTTCCCGGGCGCGCCCCCGGCCCGATCCCGCACCCGCGCGGGCGCGCACGCGCCCCCGCGGACACACAGACACACGCACACGCCGGACACGCACGCGGCCCGGAGGGTCAGCGGGCGCTGGCCGCGTCGCCGGGCGCCGCGCGGTATCTGCGAGGGCATCTGCTCCGCGGCCGTCGCCTGGAGCGGGAGGCGCGGGTGGAAAGCTGGGCCGCAGGGTAGACCGCTGTCGCGGCCCGAGTGGGAGTGGGGGGCCGCGTGCGCCGGCCGGGGCACAGATGGCCCGCGGTCGTCCATGGTCGCGCATTCCGGGGTCCGGAGAGAAGGGGGAACGACGCACAGACCCAGAACCGAATTCCCCTAGAGTGGTGTTGAGGAACCGCAGCTGGATCTGCTAAGAAAGGGGGGTTCGCATTTTGGGGGCGGGGCGGCCAGCGCAAATGTGTCACATAAGCGCCCCTCTGTAGTGGCTGGGTCGCCGAAAGGAGCGACCCCTGTAGGGTTTCTTGGCCAGAGGAGGGTGACTGGCGCGGTTCACGTCCGCACCTTTCCTTCCGGATCCACAGGGGCCGGGGAGGCCGGTGCTGTGCGGTTGTTGACGGCGATCGGTAGCTTTTGTTTAATGAGCTCCGCAGATGTAGGCCCGAATTCACCGTAGTTACTACCGAGAAAACCGGTTACTCTCCTGAAAATAAATAGAAAGTTTTTCTTTAAAACAGACATTTAAATATCTGTGGCATCTGGGCTCCAAGGAAAAGGGGGAGAGTGCCGCAAAATTTCCCTTCAATCTCTTAAAAAAAGAACCCCCAAACTAAACCTCGGCGTTTTCCCAGTTTGACATGAAGCAAGAAGAGTGCCCTTCTCACGTAGGATTTTATTGGTGTTTATTTCCGCGAGAACGTCCAGAACCCTGCGATCCGGATGCACACACAAGCTGGCGAGCTCGCCCTGAGCCCTTGCGGTAGGCAGAGTGGATGGCTTTGCCAGAGGAACAGGCCTGAAAAAGAAATGCCTGCGCTTGTGCTGCGATTATGTGGATAACAAATGGGTTTCTGTAACATATCTGCAAGAAAAGCGTATTGTGTCATTAGTCTGGACGTGAGAAGCAGGCGTGTTCTTTGTACCTGGAGCACCCACCTGCAGCCCTCAGGAACTCGATCACCTTGGGAGCCGAGCTGCTGCTTCCTTCAGCGGATCCCTCATAGGCGCAAACAGCAGGGAAACAGATAGTCACAGATGTTAGCTGGGTCGCCACGACTTAGGTCTTTATTTTGAAGCCCACTTAAGTAAATATGCATGTGTTTAGAACAGAAGGCAGAAAGCTCAGTGAAGGGTGGGCCCCAGGAAAGAAAGCCAGGAGAGGGGAACTCAGCTGCAAAAGTCAACGCCCCTTGTCATTTTTGTGTTAGAAATGTATGGTTGGATGTTTTGATTTTTTTTTTTTTCAAAATTGAGAGGAAAACAGCAATGGGAAGTGGAATAAATATATAGTGTTCTGGTAAACAATTAAACTTGTATTTTAGAGACACTGGTTTTATGACCTGGGCTTTGCTTTAATTTCCCTTTGTTCACAGTCTTCATATGTTCTTGTTTAACTGAGCAAGGATTGGGGGTCCTCTGTAACCAGTCTTCTTTGCCTGAGATTTGACAGCTCTGGGTTGCCCCTCCAGCTGTGAGTTTAAGGCTTGTCAGAGGGCCTAGGTTTAAATGTGTGATCTGTACATGTGTAGAGATACTTATTGTGTGCTGTGTGTTTAAATGACACACAGTGCTTTTAAAAATGAACTTGGAAATGATTTTCTGAGAGGAACACTTTGAATTAGTTTTACTGTTAAGGAGCTGGCAGTGTGGACAGTGCTCTCTCTCTCTCTCTCTCTCTCTCTCTCTCTCTCTCTTATTTTCCTATAGTGAGATACTTGAATCTCACCCCTCATGTATGGACTACTTGCAGTGGTCCACAAAAATACAAAAAACAAAACAAAACAAAAAAACCACCTACTTTATTTAGCACCTGCGTTCTTATTGCCACCTAACAGGCTGTCTGTCAGAAACATACTTGACATCATTAAACGGCCAGGGCTCCTGGTCTAGGTGTGTTGCTTTTCCAGCTGTGAAAACCACACGCTCTATGTAGTCCTGTTGTATATTAAGCATAAATTTCTCTGTGTGCAGATGAATGTCTGATTTTGTGGGTTTTTAGTTCAGTGGGGAAACAAGTGTAGATTGGAGCAAGGAAAGACTTTGGGGAGGCCTCCTTAGGAAATTACTCATATGCCGCTCTGGGACTCAGTTTTCTGGCCCCTTTCTTTGTTTTAAGAACACCCATCCAGAGGAGTTTAGAGAACATGTCCTTTCGCAGTTTAAAGATCCACTAACATTTTTGACTGCTTCATTTACATCGAGAGTTTACCCTTGTGAGAAAATTTAGTATAAAATTATTTTCCAAGCTAAGCTTTAGTTCAAGTCTAAGATATGATGCCACTTTCATGGAAAAGGATTCACTCAGGGATAAAAGTGCATCTTCAGGTAAATGTATAGATCAGTAATAGGGAAATACACAGAAGGGACATGATAATTATCTACTTAGACAATCAAATGTGGTAATAAAATTTGGATTGTTTTGATTCCTACCCAGCAATTAGCGTGTCCTTCAGATTGATTCTGCAGTACTTACATGTTTTGATTTTCATTCTTCGTAGAGAAAGGAACCTTGAAATTTATCACTATGAGAGTATTGTTTTAAATTCTTAGGGGTTTTTTTGTCTTCTTTAACACTTTTTCTAAGCATTTTTTTTTTCCCTCAAAGAAAACCTGTGTATACTGGAATGGATTTGATTTTAGCATTTTCTAGATGTAGGGTACGTAGTGTTTCTTGGTTAAGATCCATGAATATTCATTAGATAGTTCTATCAGTTCTACATAGGTCACAATATTTAATTACTGAGTTGTCTTTAAATTGTTTAGAATGAGCGGCCTTGGAGATCTACTTTAGATCATTTCATGGGGAAGTTCTGTTCAATTCCTTGGAATCTTTACTCCGTAGATCTTAATCATCAAATTAGCAAATATTTTTTATTGATTGGATTCCTCTTATTAAAAACAGGCAAAATTAAGTAAGAGGATATATATATATATATTTGGTTTTGTACATTTTTATCTGTTCTATACTGCAAGTCATGAAGGCAATGTTGTGTCTGCTTTGTTTACTATCGATTCCAGCTTCTTTCAGTGGTCTTACTCAGTCTTGCTGAACAAATGATTTTATGATCTTTAAAAAAATGTATGTAGCTTTTTAAGCCAGTACATTACAACTGCATTCCAGATATGAGGTGCTAGTGTTAAGTCATTGTGTTCTATGCTTGGTACGTTATGAAATATGAACAGTCTTGCCTTTTATTTTGGCACTGGAACTTAAACCCATTATTTGGTCGGCAAGTGCTTCACCACTGAACTGTAACTGTAGCCTTCTCACATGTTATTATGAGACAGGGTCTCATTAGGTTGCCAGGGCTGGACTTGAATTTGTGAGCCTCCTGCTTCGGCCTCTCTAGCTGGGAGTACAGAGCAGTGTCGCCAGGCCCAGATCTGTCCTGCTTAAAGCATGAACTTTTGAAGACAAAACAAATTATTTTCTACCTTGATTAATTTGTTTATTGTACGAAGGCTAGAGAAAATCTGTCACTTTATTTTTGCCGTTTCTTTTCCTCTCTTTATACATTAGTCATAGTGAATGTTTCATATTCCTTGACGGCCAAACAGATTTTGGTGATTCACTCATACAGTTGCATAAGGAAAGCCACACCAGATAATTACGTACTGTTAGGAATTAGAGATGGAACATGCTTAACCTGAGGGGCGTGTGCGGTACTGGAGATGCAGTTAGTGAACAAGAAGGACTGGGAGGCGAAGTACGGGTGTTCTTCCCCAGTGTACCTCCTCAAAATGGTGCATGGTGCTGGGGGGAAGGGGTGAGTGAAGGAAGGAAGGAAGAGTGGCTATGTGCCCAGCAGCTGCCAAGTTGGCTGCTCAGAACCTTAGAGACAAACCTTCTGGAAGCATTAAAATGCAGTGTCTGTGAAGCAGCTGGATGACTGATCAGCTTGATTCTATTGTTGCTGTAAGTTTTTTGTATTCCTTTATCTTTCGAAGGTTACCTATGACTAAATATCTGGATTTATTTGGATGTATTTCCTTTTTAAAAATTTTCAATAGTGTTTATATCTAAAGATCTAAATGGGAGCATCCATCCACAGAAGCAGGGCTGTGGCTCTGGCTGTAACAAAGGCTTCAGGGAAGGTTTCTGCATGGAGCTCAGTGGATTCCTTGTCTGCACCTGCCGCATGCCTGTCAGCCCCCAGCTTACCGTGTGTTCTACATGTGGGAACTTTGGCCCAAATAAAAACCTTGCTAAGGAGTAGATTTGTCCTGTGAGTCTGTTCAAGTGTTTGCAGTGTGTTCAGAGGACTAGTAGCCATTTTGTTTACTACAAATAAATTTGACAACTCCTTTTTATTCAGAAAAAACAATCCAGTTCCTACTTTATAAGAGATGGCTTAGGTTCAGTTTCAGAAGTGCCTAATAAGGTGATTACGGTTTTTATTACAGATGAATTTTTGAGGACTTAAGCAACTTTTGCATCAATAAGGCCGTGCTAAGTGTAGCAGAAAAGGGAAAAGATTTTTTTTTTGTCATGATCCAGGCAGACTTAATACTTGAAACAAAATTTGCACAGTTTTCCAAGGGTAATTTTGGTTCTAGCATTCATATTAATTTTTCTTGAAGGGAGCTGTTCTGTTGATGTTAGTGGGATGTTGGTCAGGTGCTGAAGAGGGGAGACAGGGAGCTGAAAGGGGATTTGTTGAAGGAGAAAGAAGTCATTTTAATATTTGGAATGCTTTCTTCCAAGAAGGCTGGAGAGACCCTGTACCTTGGCTGTTGTGTTGAGAGAAACACAAATATTTGTAGCAACAACTTTGAAGTCTCATTTTCTGGTGCGAGAGGCAAATGGCAATATTTTTCAGAGGAAAACTTCTACAATGGCTTCTAAGTAATGTTAGGATTTGTGCTGAATTAATCATAGGATGGAGTGAAATAGCCAGGATAGGTAAAGTGTGTGATTGTTCATAATTAAATCTGTGTCCGAAACTGACTGCATAAACAGAGAATGCTTCCTCTTCTGCCGACTGGAGACACATGAAAGAAAGCTGTTTCAGGTCCAAATGCTAGTTTGTATGAGCAGCTGTTGCTAATAAAATGATAGGAAGTTGTTCCTCAGTCACCTTTGATTTGTTACCCCACTGATATGTGAGAGTCTAATTTCTTATCTAACATGTAGTAAGAAAAAAGGACCTAGCATACTGACAAAATGAGTTAATGAAGCCAAAGAGGTCATGAATCTGTGAATTATACACAAAGTAAACATAGATATTTTGATATTGGGAGCCCCAGACTGAATTTGCTGTAGAACCTTCATACCTAGTCGTTGCTTCTGAAAGCAGCACAGAATATTTGCTCAAAGGCTTTGTGTGTGTGTGTTGTGTGCATGTGCGCGTGCGCAGCCAGCACTTTAAGCCTCAGGCGTGCTAATATGTGCTCTATAGCTGTGCTCCACGTCCAGCCACTTTATGGTTAAATCTTAAAGAAAATTAGCATTATCGAAAAGTTAAATATGAAGATAGATACCTGAAGTGCATCATTGAACATTTTTGTCACCTACTAGAAAATAAGCATTTTTCTCCCTTTTTTTCCGTGCCAGCCACACATTAGAAATAATTACATACCACAACTGAAACAGCAGATACCGCACAGCTTCAGGCCTCTGGCATAGTACGCATTTCGATTCACTCTGAAGAGCTGTGGCTCTTTTCACAGATTTGCTTTTTAGTTGTTTTTTTAGTCCAACATGTCCTAGGTTTTTAGCTTTCTGGGTTGGATTTTTATATGGGTTCCTCATGCAAAGGAAAAAGGCAAAATAAACTGCCGACCATCCACAGGAGACCTTCTACAGGATTTATACACCTGGGAAAAGCAGATGATGGTGAGAATTTGCACTTTTCAGTTGGTATGCATTTCCTTGAAGGGGGACACTTTTGGCTCATAATTGAGATACTCTGTATAATGAATTTTGTGTTCTTAACTGGTTTGAAAACTCCTGGAGGGCAGAGATAGTGGCTCCTGCCTCTTTATATCTCAACAGCACACAATGCATAGCTGATTTCACAATGATTTTATTATCAGTAACTAGGGGTGTGTGGGCAGTTGGTGTCTCAATCAAAAGTAGAGTAGTTGGAGGAAATGGATTTAAATTCTTGCTTCTTTCTAATGGGAACCCTCTAAATGCTCTCCACTCCGCCAGGCTTTGGTGGGCCATCTGGGGCTCCTGTTGTTTTAAGGATGGGGTGACCTGGGCCCTAGGCTTCTTACTTATTTTCCTCAACGTTTCATTTTCAGGCTGTTTCAGGTTGAGAAGCCAGCAGGAGTGGATTCAGCGATTCCCCTGGAGCCCTGAGATGCTCTGGTCCTTTGAAATTGAAATTCCCGGTACATTTATGGCAGGGTTATTCACTCTCCCATCGTGGACACTTGGATTGCTTTAGAAACAAAGGAAGTGTTTAATGGATTGCGGTGCTGTTGGGATCGAAAATGCTCTTAACGTCATTTTCCCTGAAAGCCCACAGAAAGGAGCAACAATTGATCCACAAGTTACAGAAAAAGATGCAGAGTGAGACTTTTGGCTTTGGTACAGAAAGTGCCGAGTGAGATTTAGAACCTAGTTACGTATATTTCTTGTGTGTGTGTGTGTGTGTGTGTGTGTGTGTGTGTGTGTTTTGCCTTTGGAAAATGGAGAGCATGAGTTAATTACTTCTTGCAAGAATCTGACTTCTTTATCCGCACTTGCTAAAAAAGATGGGAACAGAATTGTGTGTGTTTTAATGTTTTAAAAACTACTTTCACTTTTAAAAATTGTTTATTTCCTTCATTTCCTTTGCTGTATGTAGGGCTGCCAGGTGTAGGTGACATCTTTCCTAGTATACACTGTCTGGTGACTGCAGCTATCTGTGGAAAGGGGCTAATAAATTTACTCACCTTTTTCTTTATTCAGGCCCACAGTTCTTTGTGCCAGCCACCCAATTCCTTTTTCTTGAGGTTGGTAGGGGTCCTTACGTTCTCTGGCTTGCACATTCTCATATATTTAGAGAACCTCCAAGTTCTGCCAGACATCATGTGCCAATGAGCTGGTGAGAGGGGAAGTGGGGTGCTTTGTTTGATACAGTCAAACGAAGGGAGTTGTGAGTGTGGTGGCGGAGACATTACCTTTCTTTGCAGAACTTAACTCTGGTCTGGAAAGCATAATATGTTGTGACCCAATAGAATGTCAAATTCTCCTTCCTTCTCCAGAGGGCCGGGGCTTGAGACTGGTTCATGATTACCAGCAGAGAGTTAGTGAGCCAGGGCCGGATAATATAATGGGCCACTGGGTTTGCAAATAGAATGCAGTCAGTGCATTAGCAGAAGGGGGAGGTCCTGTGGGCTGTCCCATGTGCAGTAACAGCACAGCCACATCTTCAAGTAGTGGTTTGAGTACCCAGGACTCAGTTACTTGCAAGCTTTAATGACTTCTTTTTTCTGATTGCATTTCCATTCAAATCCTGAGGGACCTTAACAACAGCAGTGTTTGTTTTTGTTATGCTCAATCAGCCTGGGGTATGCTTTTAGGGGCAGTGTGTGTTTTTTTAAGGTGAGGATGAAGCGACTTGCCAAATTGATATTTTAGGGTCTATACTTTTCAGAATGCCGCCTTTACTCTGTGCATTCTTTCTGCAGATGGAAAATGCAATTTTCTTCTTGTCCTAGAGAGATGACCCATTTCCTGTGATTTGTTCTAATAATATGGGATGACTTTAATTCTCCTTCTTAGTTTGCCCTTAAAAGAATGGCAGGATGCTCAAGTGTTTAGCTCTCTTGGCTCTTGGATTCTGGCAATAGATTGTTGAGAGTTACTAACCCACACAGAGATTTAGAAACAATGGTAGATAGGCTTTGTGAAAGTTTTTTTTTAAACTCAATTATTGTTAAACCCTTCTTAGGCTGTGCATTCTGGATTAGTTGTGTATGATTTGTAAAACCTGCCGTGCACTATTCCTGTTCCACGTGTTTTGATTCTGCATCCTACCCCCCCCCAAGACCCCCACAGGAACACATATTGAGAGTTAGATAAGCTTTCCAAGGGCCATGTGAAGTTTGAAACTTTCTCTGCTTCCCCTTTGCAGCTTGGCAGCTCAGTTGCTTTTGGGTGAGGGGTCTGAGTGTGGAATGTCAGCAGGGAAGGGGGTGTACCCTGGTCCCACCTTGTCGTCCTGCGCCCCTCCCCTCTCAGAGCGGAGTTTTCCTGGGAAGCGCTGCCTGTCTGGTAGTCTTCTGGCCTGCTCTGATCCTCTGTCCCAGCTCTGCAGTACTCCAGGGCCTGCAGGCAGCTCAGCTGGTCGGGGTAGGGTGTGGTGCTTGGTAAGCGGGTTCTGAGAGTGAGTCCTTAGCCAGCCTGCCTAGAGCTTGCCTCCTGCTGCCTGGCGTGCTGCTGATAGTAGCACTGTCTTCACAGGGAACCTCCTGTCATATCAGCATGGGTCTCTTGCTTCCTGCAGGACAGGCGACATCCTGGGAGGCCGGAGCTGGAGCCTAGAGGAGGCTCTGGGCGCTGTTCTGCTGGGGCCTGCGTCTTCTCTTCTGACTAGTGGCAGCTTTTGTTTTCGTTTCACTGGCTGTCAGACTTGTTTTCATTTAGCCTCCAAAAATTCTCTTTCCTCAAGTTCATCTCTGCCATCTTCAGTGATCTCTGGTGGGCTCTTGAGCAGGGTGCTCAGAAGGTCCCGCACATCTGGACGCTGCTTTGTATGCAGAGCTGGTAGGCCCCCTTCCCAGGGAAGGCTTAAAGCAGCCGTCAGAGTGTTTGCATTCCTTCATCCATCACTGTGCCCATATTTTGGGGGACTTACAGTAAACCCAGAAAAATATTCATAGCGTGGCTCCAGAGGTGGAGAATACCATTGTTTTTCAGTAAGTGGCCCCGTCCTTAGTTGGCAGGAGGGTGGTTTAGAGGAGCTGGAGAAAACTGACTTCCTGTGTCCCTTGTCTGTATCTCAAGAAGGGCTGTGGTCCAAGAAGGACCAGCTGGAGTCTGGCTGAGGCTGCAAGAATGGAGACCGTGCTGATCGTGCTAAAGGTGCAGGCAGGCGACCCAGGCTGCTTGCCTCTGGGCTCCTTGCCTCCCTGTTATCTTATCAGCATCAGGGCAGCAGATCTGGGGTGTATCCTGACAGCAGATCTGGGGTGACAGGGAGAAGACGGTGCCAGGGCCAAGGAGCTTAGGTGAGTGGCAGGTACTGCTGCGGATAGGGTGAGTGTGTAGCCATGTCGTCACCAGGCTGGACAGGGGAGGGTTAGCGAGGGGCGTCTGTCTCTTGCCCTGTGACCCCCATCAGGCCAATGCTGCCCCTTCAGCTGGCTCCACCCTCACTGCAGTACTTGCTCTTCAGTCTCATTTTGCTCCCTTCTTCCACATGGCGAGGTGGAGATGAATAAGCCAGGAAGCTGGGTTGGCTGGGAAGAGTGTGTTGCAGTCATTCTCCTGCAGGTTAGAACACAACGTAGTGTTACACTGAACAGAGCTTCCCAAAAGAAACATTGGCATTTCAAAAGGAAATTTTGCAGCATGGCTTCTCTCATTTTTTTCAGTCACTGGTTTTAGGTGGTAGAAATAGCATCTGTTACTGCCTGGAGAACTCCACTCACCTGGTACTAGGTTAGGAGAACGTCTCTTGAGGCATCCTGTGCAGAAAACCTGCTCTGAGTTGGCGTGTTTCTCTGACGGTAGAGCGTATTTCAGTTGTCCAAAGCGTTGAGTAGGTAAGTCGTGGGTTCCTCTTGCCAGGTGCATTCATGCTCAGGGGAGGCTCGGACTGTAAAGAGAAGCCGTAGCTTTAGGTGACGAGAAGGACCCCCAAGTCTAGCTTAGCTTTAGAAAATTTTCTCTTTGAGACAGGATCTGATTCTCTGTGTAACAGAGGGTGACCTTCAACTCCCAACCCTCCTTCCTGCCTTCACTCCCTGAATGTTGGCAGTATAGGCATTTACTACCACACCCCATTTATGTAGAGCTGCTGCTGAAGCCCAGGGCTTGCTGCAGGCCTGGCGAGTCCTGTTCCCAGCGCCCAGTACTCCTAATGTACATTCTTCTCTGCGCCAGTGCCCGCAGCGTAACAATTGCGAGGACTGTGAGGACTGTGGGTTAGATGTGCTTGCTGTGGGGTTGAATCTGCGGCTGACCGTCTTCATGCTAATAAGCAAGTGCTCTGCAGTCTGTTTTTCCTAATTTTTTTAAGGGTGCTTAGTTAGGCCAATTAGTTTTTAATCGTGACCACCATTCGTATTGGAGTAGCACTTACGGAACCAACATAAGGGGCTTTCTAGACTCAAAACGCGACAAAAATATTTTGAAAAAGTACGAATACTTTTGAATACTTTGAGACAAGAACCAGAGCTACAACAAAGAGAAACGTGAAATCAGCATCCACTTTCATTAGCTACTTTCTGACGGCTCCTGGTGACGTGACGGGATCCCGGTGACTTGTTCTCAGCTCCAGCGTGGAGTCTGGAGGGAGGGAGCGCTTATGTGCTAGAGCTTGTGCCCCTCAATGTTCTATCTTCCTCTTACACTTGGGGCCTTTTAAAATGTTTCCTGTCTGCACTGTGATGAGTCCCATGAATTCCTGTCTTCTGTGGAAAAGGTGCTTGTATGTTACCTCAACAATGTCTAATGAACAACTTGTATTTTATTCAGCATGTAATTTTTGGCAAACTCTTGCATTTTATTAGAAGAAATTACAGGACTTCATGGGTATCTCTTTAGGGAAATTTTGTCTAGAAATTTATTTTCTCGAAACTCACCAGATTTTTTTTTTATTTCTTCCACTCATACAAAGTTGGTAGGTACCCCATTCCCTCCCTCCACCCCTCCCTGGATCCCCTTGCTCCCTCCCCCCTTTTCCCTTTCCTTTCCTCCCTCCCTCCCTTTCTCCCAGTGCTCCCCCCCCCCACTCCTGGAGCATCCTGTAGTGCGCATGTCAAACTTCCCTCTGGGTCCTCCTCTCTGACGAGGTGTAAGGACTCAGTGGCATTGCCTAGAGCTCTTTCTTGTGCTCCCCTTTACACTATTGCGGCTGTTCATCCCTTGCCTCTAAGGATCCTGGTGCCTGTGATCCATGCTAGACTTTGGGGGTTCAATGATATGTTGGTCATTGCACAGGTGATGCAAAGTCCTGTTATGATTACTTCAGCCCTAACTTGCATATCGTTGCTCCTCCCCATCTTTAAGCTCTTACAATCTTACCGTCCCCTCTTCCCCAAATTTCCCCGAGCTTTAGGATGGGGAGAGATTAGGCTGGCCTGATTCCAGGTGGTTGATGTAGAGTCTCTGATTTTCTGAATTATGGTTTGTTGATTTTTTTTTTCAGTTTTGCTGCTCCTGCACTCCCTTGGCTCCATCCTGATGGGTATTGGATGTCACCCCCTGGCCAGAGATAAAATGCTGTTAAAATAGAGTCTTATTATAAGAGAAACTCACCAGCTTTGATCTTTGACAAACACATTTTTTTGTAGGTTTCATTTCCAGGCTTCATTTGCTACAGGAGTAGAGATTTTTTTTCTTAGAGTTTTTCTGGATCCCTTAGAGTTTATCTGTGAATCACTAATGAAATTAAAGTGCATTACTCCCAGGATTAATTATTAATTGATTAATGCCTTGTGCATCCGTAGGTCTGAATCAGGAGGCCACACAATGATTTATTTTTCCTAATGAAAGAATACTTTCTTTGTATTATATAATGTATCTTTAAGTTCTTAGCTCTAGCCTGAATGTATATTGACTTTTTTTCTTTTTTTGAAATGAGGCAAAGAAGATCACTTGAGATACATCCTTGTGTCGTAGGGTTTTTTCTAAAACAGTAAAAAAAATTAATGGTGAGAAAAGCATTGCATTTAATATAGAGCCCAAGTTTCAAAAAAGAAGTAATATTTATTTTTTTTGCTCTTGAGAATTTTCTTACATTCTTAAGAGACACATTATTTTCATGTTACCTTTGAATGAATGGCCCTCCATTGTTAACATTATATTATTTTTGTCTTATTTTTCAGTAGTCTTGAAATTAAAGAAATAATGAATATATCGGATTTTTTTTCCACACTTTTTTTTTCTAGTGTTCCAGTCGGCCTCAGGAACCATGATCTTTTCTGAGCACCTCTCTGTTCAGTTACGTTTCCTGGGAGTAAGGCTATTTTGTGTGGCTTTGTAGAGTCCACAGTAGCATCCAAAATGGATACATGGTGCCCTACTTAGGAAGTATGCTAATTTTCTTTGCTCAATTCTTTTTTGACATACAGGTTTTTCTCAGTGTTTCCTTTTAAAAGCTGTATGTGATGAGGTTCTGGGTTGGATGGCTTTCAGACATAAACATAATTTTGTAAGAATCGATTCCTACCAGTGCTCCTTCTGGGTCACAGCATAGGAGATGAATGATACATCTTGGCTGCCCATACCCATAATGTATTCTGACCCCATAACAATATGGAGAGTTGGTCTGCAGGCATCAATAGTAGTCATGATTGTCCTTGCTGTGTTTGTGCCCAGGCAGATTTCTGGTTTTGTGAGTTCCCTCTCTCTCTTTCCCTTCCTCCCTTCCTCCCTTCCTCCCTCCCTCCCTCCCTCCCTCCTTCTCTCGTTTCTCCCTATTTGTGAGCTCCAAACATACAAAGGAAATTAGCTTTTTGTCATATCTACCACAATTAACTTAGTCTGTTGTTTTTCTCTTTGGTATTATTAAATACAGAATTTTTTATTGTTATCAAGCCAAATCTGTTGCTCTTTTATTACTGTTTTAAAATGAAAGTATGAATCTACTTTAGATAACCAGGAAAACCTTAGGTACTGCCATTGTTGAATAGCATGTGAACTGTCATTGCTGTGCAGTAATTTGAATATGAAAATGACATGTACACTGGCACATCAGCTGTTCTGTATGGAATTGGCTTTATCATTCAGTGATATATATGGGTCTTATTAATGCAAGTTTTTCATATCATAACCTTTTTAACATTTTAGTGATGTGTGTGTTCTAGACCGGAACCCATGGCCAAGCACAAGGATCCTTCCCTCTCCCACTCCTTCAGTGCAGTTTGAATCATAAAATTTGGCTCCGAAAATTTCTTTTCAGCCTTACAAAATTCAGTGTGTTCACTCTGGCAGCTTCTCATGTGTTTACTTACCACTAGAAATTGGTAAAAAGTATATAACTCAAGGTTGTCCAAGCTCCTTGGAGAACTAATTTTTTTTTTAAACCAGAACACCATTATTTATAATTAGCGATTTTTTAAAAATTTTTTTATTATTAATTCAACTGTGTGCATATGCGTGTGTATATGTGTGCGCGCGCGTGTGTGTGTATGTGTGTGTGTATGTGTGTGTGTGTGTAGAACCACGGACGAATTCGCGAACCACCATGGACGCCTCCACCTCCTTCTGCCCGGGGATTCACAGGCTCCGCCCTACCAAGACCAGAAGCGCCGGCCGCCCCCGCTTCGGCCTGGCATCTGTACATGGGATCCGAACTCAGGACCTTCCACCTGCAAGGCGGAGGCTTAACCCCTGAGCCACCTCTCCAGCCCCAATTAGCGATTTTTTACTTTGAGTGTATTAAGACATTTTACAATCAGTGCTACAGTCACCACTGTAAGGGATACATTTGTATATGTCTCTTTCAGGTACATTTCTTGGAGTATCAGCAAAATGATAGGCCTGTTACAGTTTTGATACGTTGTGCCCTGCAGTTTTCAGAAAGTTATGTACATCCTTTTACTTTACTACTTGCAGTCAATGATTTCTATGGCTTATGACAATCTGATGGCCATCAAAATGATTTTGTGTTTGTTTGCATTTTATTTAATTGGTTTCTGTGATATAATCTTCGTGTTTTTCTTAAATTGCCTACAGAATATGCAAACATAAAATTCCCCCCCCCAAAAAAAGCAACAAGAAATTTGGGGTTTAAAAATCATTTTAAATTTTATATTATTAACAGATATTTCTAGAGATTTGAAAATTGATCTTATTTTTAGGTTTGGGTACCCTAGACCAAAATCTCCAGGAGCAGGAGGGATTAGATGACTGTATGGCTGTATGTAAAATTGGGCAGAAGAATTTTTCATTGTGATAATGAATAGTTTGTTTACTTGTATATTTTTAGAGTCTGATGTTGAGAAACTGTGGCCAAAATCCAGGGCCATAAAAGTTTACCTTTGCTTTGTATTGTTTTCGTGTTTTTTTGAAAACTTTGTGTGTGTGTGTGTGTGTGTATCAGAGGGCACCGTGTGTCTTTGTGAAGGACCAAGGGTGACATCGAGAAATAGTGTTGGATTTTTTTCTACCTCC
This sequence comes from Typhlomys cinereus, assembly GCA_023101885.1. Taxonomy (NCBI): domain Eukaryota; kingdom Metazoa; phylum Chordata; class Mammalia; order Rodentia; family Platacanthomyidae; genus Typhlomys; species Typhlomys cinereus. The sequence goes on from JALPQD010000082.1 coordinate 6,000,227, forward strand.
TTTTTGCTTTGTTCTGGGATTTCTCGGGCCCCGCCCACCAGGGCTGGAAGTGCAGGCAACTGCCATTTCCTCCTGCCGTTTTCTCTGTGGGACCTGGAATCGGAACTCAGGACCTTTTGCTTTCAAGATAGAGTCTTAACTCCTGAGCCATCTTTCCAGCTTCACTCTGAATTTCTATTTGTTTGGTGTTTTCTTTTCTTTATTTTCAATTATCATTAATCTCTCCCTGTGTTTAGTTTTGTCTTTCTTCTAGTTGCTTGGTTTGTGCTGGGTTTTGCTGTGCTCTCTATTACAATTAGCGAGCTATGCACGCCACTTTTCATCATAATATTTCTGTGCCCAACGTCATTTTCAGTATCACCATGCAAGTTATCTTCCTCAGATTGTCAGCTTTGAGACAATGATATTTATGTTTCTCTTGTGCATAGTGGGGAACTTGTTTACTTGCCCTGGCAATAGGCAAACTTCTGTAAAGTCACATAATACATAGTATTCTGTGGAGCACAATGTCTTTGTTGGAGCTACTCAGTAATAAATACTTTGTTAGTGAATGGCTGTGATTATGTTAAAATACAATTCTGTTTGTAAGAACAGATATTCTGCCTTTACTTCACTGACCCCTGGACTCGCCTCTCTTCTGTTCCTCCTGTTATTTTTGTGTTATTAACTTTGATTTTCCTGTTTACTGACACATCAGCAGTATGAAGTTTACACCTGCTCTATAACTCTTAAGTGTCGAGTAATGAAATTAACACATTTTATTTCTCTAGCAATCTTTTCAAAGGTAGCAGTGAATGTCTCGAATGATAAAACTCTTAAGAATAGCATCAAGTTGTGAATGATGACTGCCTTTTTTCTGAGGTCTTCTTGTGTTTTATGGATGCTCTTTGAGTGCTAAATGTAGAAACAAACTGAAATCCCGTTTGAATGTAACAGGTATCGTGTCAGAAGGAATGAGAGGAGCACATGGCTATCCAGACTGTTTTCTGTTCCTGGCTTTAATCCACATTTCCTCTGCTCCTGGGAGGAAGGGGCTCCTGACTATTCCAGCACACCTGTTCTCAGGGCTGCCCAGCATGTCGTCCTGCAGTTTGTCATCTTTAATGTCTAGAAAATGGCCATATGTTTTATTAAAACTTTGTATATAGATTTTTGTATTTTCACATGTAAGAACTCTTAATGCTTTATTTCACATTTGAGTACTAGGATGAGCACAGGGGACCATTTCACATTAAGTCCAAAAGAGAGAACTTCATCTAAGAAGTTTGATATCGTTTAGTTTTTTCCAAAAATTTTAGTATGCATATATGTATCTCTCTGTAATTAAAACACCTATTTAGCATTAATCCGTGTTTGAATAAATGCTTATGAGCCGATGTTCTGTCAATCAACTGTTTATATTTTCCTTCAGCTATAATAAATTGGCTGGATTATATCCCCGGTTCATTCTTTCTCTCCCTTCTCCCTCTCTTTCTTTTTCCAGTTCTGGGATTAAACCCAGGACTTTGTTCAGACAGGCAAGCACTCTACCATGGAGTCACATCCCTAGCCATCAGGTAGATGTTTTTATGAGAAGTGTCCCCAGAGTTTTGGAGTGCAGTTGAGAAATCAGCATTACCTTGCTTGGTGTTGGTGGCTTGTGATAATACCTGTCTTCTCTCCATGTCATGCCATTTAGTAGATGTCCCTCCATGTTTCATGATATCTCAGTGTGGTAACAAGTCAGTCTGAGTGTGTGTGATTTGCCTTTTTGGTTTGTATTTTTGTGTGTCTGTAATGTGGAAGCTTAATGACTTCAATAGACTATGTCTCATTGTTGTGCGTATTTTTGTCATGAAATTCTCTAAACTTTGTAGGATGTATGTATATATGTATGTATGTATGTGTCTATCTATCTATCTATCTATCTATCTGTCTGTCTGTCTGTCTGTCTGTCTGTCTGTCTGTCTATCTATCTATCTCAAGGATAATTCCCATTTATGATTTTTCCCCGAGTATTTTTTTTTTAGACACACCAGTCATTCATAATTGGATTTCTGCTATTTCTCCACCAAAGCTAACAACTTCTCCAAGGGCTCTTTGGCTCTCTGTTCTTTCCTGCTCAGTCTGTGTCATTGATTTGACAGTGTTTTATATAAAAGTAACAAGTGCCAGTGATCTGGGCCGGAGCACCCCACCTGGGTGCCTTTCTGATTTCCTGATGCTTCACGTTCATTTTGAGTCCTGAAAGATTTCCCCTCCTTTTCTTTTTTAACTCTTGACAGTTTTTGTCTCACCTTCTGGTTTTTAGTGTCCTATTTCAGCAGTGCACATTTTTCTTACATTTCCTTGTAGACTCCAGAGCTATAATTGATTTTCCCCCCTTCAGTTTCCTAGAGTCAGTCTTTCAAAGGATTCTCATCATGTCTATGTCTTGTCTTCATTTTCTTTTAGGAATGTTCCAGGTTTTTTGTCTAGACTTACTGTTTATCTAAAAATAATGTAAGTGACATTTCATTGACTTTTTTTCTCTGCTCTCCCTGGGTCTGTATTGTTACTTTTTCAGTGGCGTGGATGTATTTGACCATCTTTTCTGACCAGGGTGATTTGAGAGAGCTCTTTGACCCTCACCTAGCCTTAAGCCTATGAAGTTTGCTTCATTTTGTTGCATCTTTAAACTAATCTCACTGTTGCTCTCCTGTGGGTGAGCCAACTGTTTGATGGGAATTCCTTCTAAACAGCTTTGCTGTGGGGGTACTTTGGCTCTATGCATCCATTAAGTATTTTTTCTCTGCTTTCCTTATACCATTTTTAGGTTTCCTCTTCCATTTAAGTGAGATCAGGAACGTGTTGTGGTTTTTTCTGCAGCCCCATCTCCATTAGACTAGCTAGGGGGTGTGAGTTCTAGTTGTTTCTCCTGGTTGGGGGATGCCAGGGAGTGCTTCCATTGTGTCTGGAACAGAAGAGCTGTGTGTATACTTCTGGGATCCTCTTGCTTCTTGTGGATCACCCTGCTACTTCTGTATGACAGGTCCTTTGCTGTTCCTAACATAGTTGAGTTGGTCTTCTCTTACTTTTCTTCTTTAGTTCAGTTTGAAGAATAGAAAGCTTTCTCCTTTCAAAGTTACTATGTGGCCCAGCATGATGGTTTGATGCACTTGTGCGGCATGGAGTGGTGAGACCAGGGTGCTCGATTGCAAGGGCTCTTTGCCATCTCTCCAGGAGTCTGCCTTCAATCTTGAGGACTGTAATTAACACATGTGAAGCCCTCACAGAAAGTCATAATTACAGATTCTCCGTTAAGAGCTAGTTTGGAAACCCAAGCTTGCTGGTCGCCACACAGATTGCCTCTACCCTGTACTGTGGGTGGGAACATAATCCTCTGGGAGGATCCATTCTGTTAAACCACTTACGTTTGACAGAAAACTTTCATAATTGAATGGAATTTGTCTCCTTCTAGCTTTGGGCTCTATCCCTTAAAGCCATGGTAGACTGGAACCTAGCAGAACGTGCCTGATTGGTCAAGTACCTGAAGCTGATCTCGTGATTCCCCTCCCCCGCAGAACGGCTTCCCTTTAGTGCACTGCCGTGAATAAATTCTGCCCACCATTTATCATACCTTCTCATAGGAATCAAGTCTTGTCCTTTTTTTAATCCTAGTTTTTCTCCAGAAAAAAAGATGTCTGTAATGGACAACAGTACTTTATATATGATACGATGAAGCCAGTGTGGATAATGTATCAGTATCTTCTGGGCAGCTCCAGAAATACGTGAAATATGTACAGCAGGGCTTTCCACAGAACTTTTTCTAGTGTGCTGATTGTTAATATTTATTTTACTTTTCTTGATCTAGTGCTGTATTACAAATCTTGTTATTTTTAATCTTTTATGAGGTAGGTCATATGCTCCCACATCTACCTTTTTATAAGATGCTTTGAATCAAACCCACAACTTCATGATGCTTGACAAACCCAAAATTCCTGTTTTGGGTCTGTGAATGCTTTACAGTTTTCTGAATTGTATTATTTTTAATTTTTTCTTTGAATTTCTGAGAGTATTTTCTCATGGCACGTGCTGGGGGCGTGCATGCCCATGCATGCATGTGGGAGCTAAAGTACAGCTTTATGAAGCTGTTCTCACCTTCCACCTTTACATGGGTTCCAGGCATCAAGCAGGTTGCCAGGCTGGTGTGGCGAATGCCTTCACCCACTGAGCCGTCCTGCCAGCACCAAGAGTAGTATTTTCTGAATAAATTTCCAGAGTCAAATCCACTTAAACTTCGTTTTTTGTTTCCAGCAGTTGTAATCCTGTCCACTTCATTCAGAGGAAAGCCAGAGAAAGTTAAGCTTTTCAAGACAGCCAATGTGGTGGTGCACACCTATAAGCCTTGTGATTCTGACACTTAGGGGACTCAGGCAGGAGGATCATGAGTTCAAAACCAGCCTCGGCTATATGTATTGAGATCTTGTCTCAACAACAAAACTAAGAAAGCAGGGTTGTGGAAGAGCTAGCTCACTTTGGTAGAAAACCCCGGATTGCTTCCCAGTGCCCTTGTAAAAATGTCTGGGCATGGTGACTCATAATCCCTGCACTTTGGGGAAGGAGGAAAGTGGATCCCTAGGATTTGTTAGCTGATCAGTTAGCCTAGCCCTGGGCTAGCAAGGTACCTTTCCCACCAAAACAAGGTGCATGGCACCCGAGGAACATACCCGGGGTTGACCTAACCCCATATTCATGTGCGCACAGGCATACCTGCACACGTGTGCGCACACATGCTCAAGTACACCACACAAACAACTTTAGGGTCCCGTCATTCAATATGAATTCAGTGGAATACAAGTCTTTGAACACAATTTTTCTTTCCTGATATGTATAGAGCCAAAGGTATACTAACTGAATTTGACTTGACTGAGTCGTGAAGGTTAGAAGGGGAAAGGGAAATGAAGAGAAGGCATTCCTTCTCTTCCTTGGCTTCTTCAGTCACAAGCAACGATCACATTGGTCTCTGATTGGGCTGCTTACAAGTTATTGCTTGGTAGAGGCTTGACCCCCTGGTTTCTCAGTGCTGTTGGTTGGTTGATTGAGTCTCTTGTGACCTGAAGTTTACATGCCAGTATTGTTAAAGAAGGAAGGAAGGGGCCGTTCAGTTTTTCTCTTCCACTGTAAATTCTAAAGTCCATGTAGAAGAAAGTGAGTATTTCAAGATAACAAAATTTTATCTATTTGCTTTACAGTTAGGTCGATTTAATCTTTTCTTCCCCCCCCCCATGAAGGAATTTTTTAAAAAATATTTTTCTTTGATACAAGATCTCACGTATCCCAGGCTGACCTTGAACTTGAAATGTAGAGGAGAACAACATTGAATTACTCCTTTCTCTGATTCCTGAGTTTTGGAATTCAGGGTGCATTGGTTTTATAGGCCCGTGTTATCAGGCCTGGCTTAAACAATGCTGGAGATCAAATATGGGCTTGGTGCATGGTAGGCAAGCACTATACTGACTGAGCTGCTACCCCACAGTAGGCAATTGGTTCTTAAAGAGAGAAAGCCAATTTACAAATCTGTATGCTTTATTTTATACAATTTCACACCATGCTACTTTTAGCACTAACATTAACTGTGTCAATGTTTAGATTTTTCATTTAGGAAATTGGGTAGATGAGTGCGCATGCTTGAGTGTGAACACATGACTGTTTAATATAAAATAAACCCAGTTCTTCTTGTTAGGTGGTTGGAGCACTGGCAGCGGAGGAGTTGGTAGTGATTCTAGTCAGTTGGCAAACAGAAATTGAGAAAGTACAGTGTATTCTCCCTTCCCCTCTGCTTCTTACCTGAAGCTTACCCCCTTCTTACCTTCTTACCTTAATCAGCTGCTGACTAAGGTCCTTCTTCACTATGGGTACATAATGATTTCCGGTCTGCAGTCAGACCAGGGTATTGTTATATCAGTCTTCAAACAGAAAAGATGCTAATCCTTTCTCTCTGCTTGTCTGTGTATGGTACATCTTCTCATGGTTCAAACATTTTAAAAAATAGATTCTATTGTCTAAAAAACATTTTCATTTTGTTTTGTTTTTTGAGAAAAGTCTGAGCCTGTCCAATCTGGTCTTGAACCTGTGTTCCTTGTGCCTTACCTCCTGAGGCCACTTGTGCAGCCACAGGTACCATGCCTGGCTCCAAATGCATCTGAACACACATTTTGAGTTTTTCTTTGTTGGGAAATTTGGCTCATTTTTTTTTTTTTTTGTAAGCAGTGCTCGTACTAAGTTTGTTTCTTTTATTAACATGGTAATTTACTGGAATGTCATCTTTTCTAATCAGATTATTATAGCTGGTGGAAATGCCTGGAGCCACTTCTCTTTTCTCAGGTCTGTGAGAATACTGGAAAGATGTGCGTAATCACACTCTGATGAAACATGGCTGTGGCCTTGTTATTACAGCGGCCTCACTGTCATGATCTTGGTAGGGTTGCTGCAATTTTATATACTTTTTAGGAAATTTCATCCTTGGAACCAAACCTGAGATCTTAGAAAATGCTGACTGTGTGCAGATATCTAAATTATTACCCCCCCCCCCCAGTTGGCGAGTCTCTCAGGGTGCAGAGAGGGAGGAGAAGATGGAACCCGACTTAGGCAGCATGATTTTATAGTCATCTTCCCTATAAACGTGTGTCTGTGGAGGTTCAGGGATCAAGACTTCCTTTGAGACATTTGACGTTTGCATCGGGACGCATGAAACATGATGATGCCTGTTAGAGCTGAAACTAGCATGCCTGGCTGCAGGTGTGCTCCAACGCGTCGGCGCTCCACTTAGGAGCTCTCAGAACCCAGGGCAGAATCAGATGGTGCAGAGGCTGTTCAGTTTTTTTTTTCTTTCTTCTCTGTTTTCCAGTGGGTGGTTTGCGCGAGTAGGCGAATGCAGGGAATAAATTTATCAGCATCAGAATCTGTATTTATAAAATTATATTTCTTTTATTAAAATATTTCAGCTTAAAGGTTTTCATTTTCCAAAGTGTCCTTTATTTGCAAAACAAACAAAAATACTTTTGGATTGCTCTTTGCTGTGTTTTCAAGTGTTCTTTTTCTGATGAAATGAAAGATGAGAGACAAATACTAGTCCTATCATATGAACCTTTTTTCTTTTTCCTTTCAGTGCTGTAAATGATAGATTAGGGTCAAACTTCATTTCTTTGGAAACTGTGAAGGCAGAGTTCTGTACCCAGGCTTTTAGGTCCAAAGGCACTTGGCTCGTGAATGTGAATCCAGGCAGCCAGAACAGCCCTGCATGGCCCAGCAGGAAGGATGTGCTGTAGTGGCTGAGTGCTCTGGTAGTACTCATCATTCTCAGGCCCAAAGAATGCCTGGCTCATCTGTAGTGCTCATCGGGAATAACAAAACACAAAGTGCTAACCTCACTGGAAAAGGCTAAAAAGTACTGACAGGCCAAGAAACATGTCCTGTAACCTCATGTGATCTTTTACCCCACCCAGCCAAGGCTGTGTCTTGTTGGTTAAGAAAACTGGGTATTACATTGCAAAATGTCTTCCATGTGAATTGGAAGTGAAGTCTCAAGTCTGACTTTGTTACTTCAGATCATTTTTAAGTTGGGACTCACAGATAAACATCTTGATTACTGTAACTTTACAGCAGATCTGCAAAAGGAAGATTTTTCAGGAACCTCAGGATAGGTATTGAAGCTGCATGTGGCAGGACAGTTGATTAATTCAGCCTTTAGGAGTCCAAGGCAGGAGGAGCCCCAAGTTCAAGGCCAGCCCAGGCTATATAGCAGGACTTGTCTCAAAAACAAAAACCAGTAAAAAACCAAGTGAAACAAAAAATACGCAGCCACAAAAAAGACAAGCATTGTTTCTGAAAGCTTGAGAAAATGAGAATTTATCTTGTGGTTTAAACCATGGTGGAGAATGTTTTATTTCTATAATTTTGGCTTGTTCTATCTTTTAGCAATTCCAGTTAGGAAACAGAGGTGGGGTGTGTTGAAGGCTTGCTTCTTACTGTCTGATAGGGTTCTTCTCGAAGGGTTTGTGTGTGTGTGTGTGTGTGTGTGTGTGTGTGTGTGTGAGAGAGAGAGAGAGAGAGAGAGAGAGAGAGAGAGAGAGAGAGTTCTTAAAATAATAAATAATATTTTTGTTTCCATATGTTAGTAGAATAAGACAATCCTAGTGAATTTGAATCTTCTGAAGCAGAATATATATTTTTAATTGGTACAAATATAGTCAGAAATCATAAATGTCTTTAAATAATTATAACAATATAATTAAGTCTTAAAATATATATTTTAGATTTTCTACGCACATCATATATTTGTTTTATGCTTTATTACACTGTGGATTACTGGCTTATTTTGATAGGTGATCAGACTAGCATTGGCACAGATACCTGCACCCTCCTACTGGGGTGAAGGGGTTTCCCTGACTCCTGGGACCTAAACTGTCCATGTGACCAGTGTGGTTTACACTAGCCTCTGCTTTCCTCTGGGGTTAGGATGCATGCTAAGCAGAAGCACTTTTGTGCCTGGCCTCTTGTAGAATCCATCCACTCCTGGCTAGGCTCAGGAAAACATAGGTGGTTAGAGCTGAGACCCCTGGGAGAGAGCTATGGCTTTCTCTAGACCTCACTCTTGCACCTTTTTTTTGATTGATTTTTTGCCTTAAGGTAGCTAGTTGTGGCCATGCACACAGCTATATGCTGAGGTCTTGTGAGTCTGGCGGTGCTCCCCTCACAGTCCCTCCTCTCAAGGGTCATCATGGAGTGCTCTGGGGCAGGAAGCTGACTCTTCAACCTGCTGTACCAGATGGATTGGGAGGAGCACCAAGTCATTATTCAAATGCCCAGGAATTAGCCTTGTTTTTGCTTTTCCTTGTGTTTTGGTCACTGATGAGTTCAGAGTCAGATGAGTACAGCGAACAGTCAGTTACTTACCCTTACGGCTCTTCCTTTATACCTGCTGCTTAGGAGTGACTGACTGGGCGGGGCATCCAGACATAGATCTGCTGCCTCGCCACATTTTCCCCGTTGCTCTTAAGTTACTGACTATGAACTGTTATTACAGATGCATCAAATCAGACAATTCATTACTTCCTGTTAGTTGCAGATTTAAGGTTAGATATCTTCATTTGTTAAGCTGGTGTGTCTCTCCCACCTTCCTTTTAGATCCTTTTCTCACCTGCTCATGGTCTCTGGTTGCCGATTTCAGGCAGGTTTATTGCTCCCTGCTCTTCACCCATCTGGGAGGACGCATTTTCCTTACTTCTTCTCCTAAGTCCGTGTTTTCCCCTCTGTTGGCATCTCCTTTTACCCCCTGCTCATCTTATCCCTTCCGCTCCCTTCCCTTCCTTCCCTCTTCTCTTTTCTTTAACATTTTAAGTTGTCATGCAAGGTGAATGTGTCATTATGACATTTTCATACAAGTATGCCATTGCCGTCTGTTATTTGTCCCTTTCCCCGCTTGTGTGTGTGTGTGTGTGTGTGTGTGTGTGTGTGTGTACATGTGCCTGTATGTGTGTGCGTGTGCCTGTATGTGTGTGCATGTGCCTGTATGTGTGTGTGTGTGCCTGCACGCAGCATGTTTGGATGGGTGTACTTCTGAACACGTGGAGGCCAGAGATCAGCTGTAAGAGTATTGTTCCGGGGGCGATAGCCAGCTTGCTTGTTCAGACAGGGTCTCTCAGTAGTCTGGAAATCAGCACGCAGGCCAGGCTGTTGGCTGTGGACCCACTTACCTCTGCGGCCTCCGTGCTGCGAGTGCAGCGGGTGCCTCAAGCCGAGGGCCTCACCCCCCCCCCCAATGCAAGAGCTATCCTGGCCGAGCTGCTCCAGCCCTAATGCCCGCAGCCTCAGCCCTCCAAGCGCTGGGTCACAGTGGCACCGCCTTGCCTGACTGGTGATGGAAGTCTGTATTTTGGACACTGAGATTAAGGAGTTGGCTCAGTCAGTGAAGTGCAGACTGTGCGAGTGAGGACCTGATTTTCGATCCCTAACACCCACTGTAAACATCTGGAATGCTCATTCCAAAATTTTATTTCTTTTGAGTCATTTAGTGTAGGGATAATAAGGAAGGTTTCAAAGTTAAATTTTCAATTAATTTTTTGTGTGTATACATGTGTCGGTGTGTGGAGGGGCATTTGTATGCCACTGTGCATGTAGGGCAGAGAACACTTTCTGGAGTCAGTTCTCTTCTACTTTGTGGGTTCTTGTCCAGGATGACTTTGCGCATTGAGTCATCCCATCAGCCCTTCTTACTGTTTTATACAAAAAGAGCTATAATATTTATGTTAAATCTCTTGTATATTCAGTATTGAGTCCTGTGGTTGATTGAAAGGGAATAGGCTTTCTCCTAGTCCTCAGTCAATTAAGGTGCGTGTGTGGGGACAACAAACGGTAATGAGAAAGATAAAGAAAAAGAAAGACGTTTGTTGAGAATTGTAATTCTCAGCCATCATGTTGTACATATGCTCTTCTTACCTGTTAGTGTCTGTAAGCTACCAGCTCCCGTCACAGTTAAAAATGACAGCTGTTGCTGGAGACAGCAGTTTCTTCACGAGCACAATTGCGGGCTTGGTGTGACGAGGGATAGCACAGGAATGTACCACATTTTGCCTCATCCTTGAAAAGAAGGCTGATGGGAGCAAGCTGCCAGCTCAAGGCTCCTGTAGCCACTGCTGGCCTCCTGCTCAAGGGCGCTTCGGATGTGCGGTTGGAGCCTGCGGCTGGTGATGCTGCCTCTGGTGTCCGTTGCCCAGTCAAGCCAGCAACCGGATGAAGAACCCCGATTTCTTTCTTACCCTGTCGTTTTTTGGTCCTGGGGAGCAATCCTAGGAATTCGTGAATGCCAGGCAAGCATTCTACCTCTGGTCTATGTCCCCGGTATGTTTGAATTTTTAAAATTGGAAACCAGTTTTGATTAGCTGCCTATGTTGGCTCTCAACCCCCTCTGTGGCCCTGGCAGACCTTGCTCGCCATCCTTCTGCCTCAGCCTCTGTGGTTGCGGGGTGATAAAAGCTGGGCTCGAGGCCTTGCTTGCATTTCGCTTTTGCATTCTTCTCTTGGGGTTTGTAAATTGTTTAAATGCCCGTTTTAAGGTCTTGCCAACTTTAACTTTTTGCTAGTCTTAGACAGTTGGTCTTATCTTAACCCTTTGGATGAAAGCAAAAGGGGAATTGGGATAAGGAAATGTCCTGCTGTGGTTCATGCTCCCACTTGCTGAATGGCCTTAGACGGCTGGCTGCTGAAGGAGCATGCACAGAAGAGTCCAGACAGACCCTTGATGCATTGCTCCTGAGGTGTTCTCTTCTGTAGTACCTTCCGCCTGCGACTTCACGTGAAGCCTAGGGTTGTTTTGAAATAAGCACACGTTCTCCAGTGACCAAGAGCACCATGGCCTTGTGGGATGGTGTCCTCCAAGTTTCAGTTTTGTTACTTTCTAGTCTGGCAAAGTGCTAAGTTTATGGTCTTAAGCCCCAGACTCTTTATTTATAAACTAAGGAAAGTAACTTTCTTTTGTGGGTTGTTGTGGAGAGGCCTGTGGGTCTAAGCAAAAGTTTCCTGAGATTCCTGTTACTAGAAGCTTGAGTCAGAGGAAAGCTTCACTCTTCAATGTAATCCATGACTTCTTAGAAAAGAGAAGAAGGGAAAAAAAGTACAAGAATGTTTGAGAATTTAAAGCATTATTCATTTTTTTCATTTAATTGATCAAGTAGCTTGTGGTCATGGTCCTCTTCCCCACCGTGCTGCGTGTGTCCTAAGAATCTAGTGTTGGGAGCTGCTATCGTCTGTTTTTCACTGAAACCCAAAATCCTTAATTCTGTGTTTAACAGAATCAGCTATCGATGTGCATGCTTTATGTAATTTCTTTACTTAGGTAGTTGGTCTGATAGCCTGTCTAGTTAGACAGCCAGTTAGTATACAGTTACTTTATTTTCTTTCTGACGCTGGAGAGTGAGCTGCGGCCTTGAGGCTGCCGAGCACGTGCCCTGCACTGAGCAGGATGCCCAAGCTGCTCATTTTCACCATTTGTTCTGTTTGGAAGCTGCGCACTGCTTGCTTGTAAGTATTTCGAGTTTCGGTGCAGATTGCATACTCTTAAAACATTTTTTTCCTTTTTTTTTTTAGGATGTGCCTTTTGAGAAAAAAAAGGTTATTTTAGTCAGTTCTATCACATTGAAAACTGAATAGTAAAGAATTTTCTGGCTTCCTGTTTACCACTCTCTCTGAGCAAGCGTTTACAGTTACTTTCTAAAATAGCCCCGTTAATGCTAATAGAAAGTGTGTATTACCAGCCCCACACTAGAAAGCTAATTATTGATGTGCAGTCTCAGCAAATCGTTAGCTAGCTGTTATAACCCATGTCAGAAAGGTGACATGGTGTAATTATGTATTCGTCTTGCCTTCTTCTCATCTGCGTGTATCATCAAACAAGCTTTCTTTATTACAGTTGTGGTTACAATAGTGACAACCACTTTCACTTGACGTGACATGTAAAGCCATCCCCTGTCTCTTGGTCACATGGTCTTGCCTCAGCCAAAAGCTTGCCTGAGCATGGCCGCATCAAGCTGCATCTTCTGAATGAAGGGGGTAGACACACAAGACTACTTCAGTGTCTGAATTTAAATCACAAGTTTTTCTAGCACACGATTGCTTTTCTTCATGTTCTTCATGTCTGTCTCTCATAAGTGTACATTTGATAACGTGACAGATCATTCTGCAGTTTTCAACCCATGAGAAAAAGCAAATTGTGGGTGCTAATCAACCGTCTTTTACTCTGCCACGTCTAATGTAAGGTATTGGATTTTGATTGCTAATAATGTATGCTCTCATAGGTGAGCCTGTTGATCAGATAGCTTTCTTTTTTTAGATTGCATATCTGAGAGAAAATGTGATATTTATTTTTCTGAGTCAAGTTTATTTCACTTAACATAAAGGTTGCCAATTTTCTTGAGAATTTTTGGTAATGTTTCCTTTTAGTATTTTCTAAGCATGTTCTTTTCTTTACTTATAATCTCGTCTGATTCTGTTTTGGCCAGAGAAGCCCTGTGCATTCACTAAATTTTCCCGTACATCAGAGCTTTAATAACATTGTTTTTAACCTCACAAGGGAACTAATCCTCTGATAGAGAAAATGGCTTCCAGTTTCTCATATTTAATGAATTTCTGCAGGATACTCACAAGATTTGGTTTGGAAGTTGTCTTAGAGCTTCAGTAGAATAATCTTTTCCTCACATGTTCCAGGCTCCAACACGTCAGGCCCAGCAGATATGGTCAGCAAGTATTTGCTGAAATAGCTCCTCAAATACTTGGTGAATCTTTGCTTTGACTAGTAACCTGGCAGGTAAACGAGGTCTTCATGCCGATTTTGCCTTTGGATGCCAGATTCCTTACTCGCAGGATGCTGTTATGTGATCTTTCCACTATTGAAAACATGATCTGTGACAGCTGATTCCTCTGGGATGAATGAATTTTTCTGTCAGCTGTTGAATAACTGAGTTGGGGTTTAGAAAAATGCAGAAACATTTGTTCATCAAACCTAAAGAGATTGTTTAGCAGAAGAAAAGGGAAGTATTTAAATCAGAAAAATTGCTATTTCAGATGCTTGTTGGCTAACCGGGCCTTTACTTCCTGGTTGGAGTAGTTTCTTTTGTTAGATGATTAGAGTACAATCTTGTAAGCAGAAATGATTTTGTTTGCTAATTCTGTTTGCATTTTGAAGGCAGTCTCCTACGTGAACCATTGCCTTCGAATGCGGGTTCCTCTTCCTCAATCTTGCTGTGGCGCTTCATAGATACAATTGATAAGCATTTTATGTTGGCCTCACACAATGCAGGGTGCCACTGGTAATCTTATTGAGCAGCAGTCCTGTGAATCTTAGTAGTAGTAGTTTATTTTATCCCACACTTGTAGTTTTCTTCAGTAATGTTGGTGCAGAAGGCAATAATTGCTAAGTAAACATATTTTTCAGGTCAGATCATTTGAAGACATTTCCATGTAGGAAATAGTTTTGTGTGTGTTTTCTATGAAGTTGTATTCAATCCTTTGTAGTCACAGTCCCATAGTCCGGATGTGGATGTGGAAGTCAAAGGGAATATGAAGAACAGGGGTAGCTTTTTTTTTTTTTTTAAACCTTATTCTTGGGTAAGATAGTGTTAAGAAGAACCAAAGAGTGCTTTTAGGTTTATGTGATGTTTTTGGACTTTAAATGCATTTGAAAGTAAGCACAGAGCAAATCCTTTAACAGAAATGCAGACACACAAGACATTTCTCTCCTTTTAGCTCTGGCTCTTGCTGGTGGATTGTGAGTGCCCTTATCAGTTGGTGGGAACGCCCGAGGCAGCCTGCAGCAGGAAGCCAGGCAGCTTGACCCTGCCCTTCCTGCTTAATGAATGGCCCCAGCTCCTTCAGAGGCTCTGGGGGGTTGGTCCTGGGCCCTAGCCAGCCTGTCGGGATGGGGCAGGAGAGCTTCTGAGGGAGGAGACAGAGGGAGAAAGGGGTGCTGTGGATGACAGTCGGAGTGCTGCTGGCTTCTAGTTCCTTCAGTGAAGGAACTCCTTGCAGTAGGCCTAAGTTTTTTGATGTGGTTCAGTACCTTTGTAAAGAAGTCACAGACCATAGATCTTAGCAGTATAATGATCATTTCTGAGCCTCTGCAAACTCTCCTCTAGAGATGTCCTTTGGATGTGGCACTGCGGTGCCTGGGGACTGCCCTTCTTGAAAGATGCCCGTGATTAATGGCTTGGCACAATTACAGCAAGAATCTGGGTTTGGAGGAAAGATGTAGGCCAATTCCAGCCTTCACTTGCAGACGCCTTCAGGCCTCCTTTCCTTGCTTTGGCAGCATGGATTCCTGTTGAGGCTCTTTCACAGGGAATCAGGCCAGTGCAAGAAGAAGGGATCCTGCACTGAGCACCTCACCCTGCCTGTGCTCCTCACGCTGCCCGTGCTCCTCACCCTGCCCGTGCTCCTCACCCTGCCCGTGCTCCTCACGCTGCCCGTGCTCCTCACCCTGCCCGTGCTCCTCACGCTCCCCGTGCTCCTCACCCTGCCTGCCCGTGCTCCCCACGCTGCCCGTGCTCCCCACGCTGCCCGTGCTCCTCACCCTGCCCGTGCTCCTCACCCTGCCCGTGCTCCTCACGCTGCCCGTGCTCCTCACCCTGCCCGTGCTCCTCACCCTGCCCGTGCTCCTCACGCTGCCCGTGCTCCTCACCCTGCCCGTGCTCCTCACCCTGCCCGTGCTCCTCACGCTGCCCGTGCTCCTCACCCTGCCCGTGCTCCTCACCCTGCCCGTGCTCCTCGTGCTGCCTGCACATGCTTGAGAGCAGCAAGTCTGAGTATCTGAGCATGGGCAGAGCTATAGTCTGCAGTGTTTGGGATCTTAGGCTGCTGGTTTTGCAGGGGACACACCCTTCTAGTTCCTTTGTTTTCTGTGTGCAAATAGTGTGACCGAGAGGTCGAGAGGTGGCTCAGTTGGTAAAGTGCTTGTGATACAAGTGTGAGACCTGAGTCCAGATCTTTGCTTCCCAAATGAAAAGCCAGCCACGTGAGAGACAGTGTATGTAGATGCATACACATGCACACACACGCACACACACACGTACGCACACTTGTGCCCATATGCACACATGCACCTATGAGCATTCATTCACACACAGAAAGTATGACAGAGACTAGCTGATTTGTAGATTCATGTGTGCTCGTGTGCATGTGTGTGTGTTGAGATGTTGTCCTGAACTTTCATTAATCCTACTTCTGCTTCAAAACGCCATCACTAGGTACTAAGCTCTTTAGGTTTTTTCGACTTCTAACCAATAAAATTTATCAAAACTGTATCTTCTAAATGAAAATGATCACTTTATGAAATCAAAGTTCAGTGAATTTTTTTAAACTTTACTAATTGTGTGTGTGTGTTTGTGTATGTGTGTATCAGAGGGCACCAGTGTGTCCCTGTGAATGACCAAGGGTGATTTTGGGAATCATCTTGGGTTACTTCTACCTCCTTTTTGCTTTACTGTGGGATTTCTCAGGTTCTGCCCATCGACTGGAAGTGTAGGCCATAAACATTTCTGCCTGAGATTTTTTGTGTGACCTGGGATCTGAACTTAGGACCTTCTGCTTGGAAGACAGAGTCTTAAGCCCTGAACAATCTGTTCAGTCCCAAGTTCCGTGAATTTTAAAAGTGAAAATTGCGAGGGTTTAGCTTAGTGGGAGAACAATTGCTTCACGTGCTTGAGGTCCTATTTTCAATTTCCAGTTCTTCCAACAAAAAGAAAAGTGAGGGAGGAGAGAAGAAAGGAGAGAAGGGGAGAAAGAAAGCAAAAGATCACTGAAAGAAAAAGAAAAACAAATTATATCAGCCTTTGGGCTGATCTGTTACCTTGACGTCAGCATATGAGCTATGTGAAGATCCATTTGAAGCCACCTCTTTTCCCCCTTTGCCCAAGAGAGCGGGGAAGCGGCTGGTACATAGGACATCCCTCTCACACTCGTGCCCGGTGCACATGGGGACCACGTTCACACTCACATGGAAGCAATTTTGTAGCTTCATGCTGCAGCTTCTATAGCCATACTTCAAAGCATTTACTTTGAAATCTGAAATTAATGAGAGTTTCTATCCAATACATTTTAAAGGAATTTCACTTGGCATTGAGATAAATGGATTCAGTGTAGATTTTCTTCTGAACATATAAAAAAGGGCAGCACACATCAGTTATGCAAGGAATGCATTTTTAGGTCTCGAGTATCCAAGAAAGCAGGGAAGTAAACATCTTCTCTTTGCGTGCTGAAGGGAGGAAATGCTGCTGGTTGGCTGGCTGTGTCTGCACTTAACTGTGAAACAGTTGTGCAAGAAAGTCTTCTCTCCTTCACACTTAATCTGTTTCCCACAGCAGAGCTGCTTCTAGCATTAGGTTTGTAAACATGTGGTTTCATATACATGTATTATATACGTGTGTACATAGGTCCACATAGTTGATTACCACTCTACCACAGGTCTCTTTCATTAATGAAGGGCTAGACAGGAAAAGCGATTTGTATATATGTGCATGTGGTGCTGCGTTTTGAACCCAGGGTCTCACGAAAAAAGACTAAGTCTAAACATCAGGTTGGCCTTGACTTTATGATATTCCTGCCTATTCCTCCCAAATGCTGAGATCATTGGATTATTAGAAGACTAATTTTTCACACACACACACACACACACACACACACACACAAATCCTGTAGTCCTGTGTGCCAACAACTACCTTAGCAGTAAAAACACAGTTCAGGAGATTCAGTAACTCTTCCCTCCTGTTGCTGGAGCGCATTGAATATAAGTCCACTGGCCTCTGTGGGTACCTATCAAGCTAGAGGACAGTCTGTCTTTTTCCAAGTCTGTTCACTTTTGAAATGTCAAAGTGATTTTAAGAAATAAATACATTATACTTAAGACAAAAGAGTAAATAAGAGGGGAAGGTCATCTGTTAATAAAATTTCAGTTGTCAGCACAGGTTTCAAAGACAGTCAGTGGTCGCCTGTGGCTCCAGCAAGGAAGAAGATGAATTCTTTCCTATGGAGAGGGGTCCAAAGGTGGGCAAGGCTCCTGCTGCCGTTCTGGACCTGGCTGCGCCTCTCGGGGTTTCTTGCCCCTCTTTTAGCGCCTAAGTAAGTCAGCCCCAGGGGTTCCAGCTCCGCAGCCAGTTTCTCGAGGAACAGAAGGGCTCTCTTCTGGAACGTTCTTCTTGGAAACGAGACAAGCTTCCTCTGAGCCCTACCAACACATGACTACAGCTAGAAGAGACTCGTCCTGCGTCTCACACCCAGAACTGCCTCCCGAGTGCAGGGTGTTTGGCTCAGTCTGTGCTGAGGTAGGGCTGCCATCTCCTGAGGCCTGAGAGAGAGGGAGGTGCAGAGAGAGAAAAGGGAAGGAGAGAAGGAAGGGCTGAGGTGCTGCCCTAGGCGAGATAGGCTTCTGCACTAGCCGTGTAGTAAGGCGAGTGGGTGGTGATGTTCAGTCCGACGCACCTGCTTTCATAAACTGAAAATGACGGGCAAGGATGGATTAGAAAAGCGACCCATGAAGGACGTCTGCCCCCTGAAGTGTTCAATTTCTGAGTTTCTTTTTTATATTTTTGCAGTTCTGGGGATAAGACCTGTACTAGGCATCTCGCTAGACCTTCAAGTTTACTTTAAAAGTAAATATATTCTAATTTTTAAGTTTATTTTTATTCTTTTGGAATCTCATGCATGAGTATGGTGAGTTTATCTTTTTACTCCCTTCATTACATTGTTCCTAACACAACTCTTTCGTTTTCCCACTTCAAGTCTTCTCTCCAATCTTCCTTACTTACCTTTTTATTTTTTTGTATGTGTACTATGTTTTGTCTAGGCTACATACATTGCCTGTACCTGAGCACCTGCTAGAGTACAGTTGATACATCAGTGGGATATTCCATTTTTGTATGAATAGGAAATACATTTTGCTACCTAATGAGAATTTATTTAGAAAAACGTCCCAAACAATAGCAGGTACCAGGAATTCGTCTGTAGCTCCTGATGTGGGGTTGAGATCGAACTCCCCCTTTCTTCATCACTAAGAGAAACAGAGCTGTAAATCCATTGTCAGTGCTCAAGTCTCATAAAGTGATTCTCCCTGTGGAAGTTTAGATGTCACCAACTTTTGGGAGTGTTTGGCATTGTGCATTGAAGATAGTATTTCCTGCTAATAGTTTGGTAGTTGAGACGAGTAATGGGGAAGATATTACTGTCTTCACTAACCCTTATTAATAACATGCAACTTTCCCCCCCCACCCCAGTAGTGGGGATGGAACCTAGGGCCTTGCACATGTTAAACACATGCTCTGTCATTACATCACATCTCCATCCCTGTGGCATGTGCACTTTTGATGCAGTCTTTGGTCCTGTGATGACAGTCCCTGTGATAGTCGTCATGGTAACAGCCATCCTTTATTCATCATTTGCACACTGTGAGTAGAAGCTAAAAATGAGGGCCAACTAGCTGGGTGCGCTGCGTTCTCTGTTGCTGCCTCCTCCTATTCTCTGACATCAGCACCATCTGCTCCCTCTTCCTTGACTACTCCCCGCTCTGAACCCTCAGCATTCCTGCCTCTTGTCCTTTCTCTGGTTCGTTTCCCCCACCACGGTCAGGCTGCTCATTCCTCCTTCTTCCTGGGCTCGTATGGACTCCGTGAGGCCGTCCCTGACATCACCCCCATGGCTTGGCCTTACTTCTTGCTTTCTCTTAGCCTTCTTCCCAGGTCTTGGAACTAGTTTAAGCTTGTGTGGTTATTTGCCTAATGTTTCTCCTCTTCCATAAGAAGCTCCACAAGAGATTTTGTCTATTTCATGGGTTGCTTGATCCCACACACAATTGTTCCCCACCCCCATGTCCAAGGTTTTACTTTTCATGGTTTATTTCTATTACCCACAGTCAACTGCAGTTTGAAAATATTAAATGGAAAATTCCAGAAATAAACAATTCTTGTTTTAAATAAATTTTATTACCATATACAGCTATAATTGTTTTCTTATTTACTGTTTGTCTCTTACTGTGCTCAAACAAATTAAACTTTATCTTACCTATTTATGGGAAAACTCACTGCACAAATAGGGTTGGGTGCTACCTACAGTTTCAGGCTTCCACTAGGGATCTAAAACATGTCCCCACAGGTAAGGGTGGAAGTTAAGACTGGCTATGGTCAAACAGGTATATCTGACTGCTAAGAGACCTCCACGAGGACTTGGGTGCTTCAGTGGCAAAGCTTTTAGATGCTTCCATTGGATTATAGTTTTCCTCAGACTATGTTACCCTGGTGCTCCTGAAGCATGAGAAGTGTGTTTGGTTCTCCCAACTTACAGCGCGTCAGTCTTTGAAGGCCCCTCCCAGAGGCCTCCCACAGCAGCGGCTGGAGAGAGGCCGTGCAGTCTGCATGGTGCCACTTTAGATGGCCCACATGCTGTGATGACAGAATGTCCAGGGAAGCAAAGTTAATGCTGTTTGCTTGTCCCAACATTCTGGTGGCAGACAGAGACTAAATGTCAAGGGGAAGCATCTGTGGCCTTAGATTTCAGCCCAGATGGAAGGTACATATGATGGTTGTGCCAAATGGCTTGGAGAGAGTTAGGCACCTTCCATGTTGTGAATGATACTGTTACTTGAGTGCGTATGATGTGCCCACTGCTATGTGAGCGCCAGCGACACATTCACAGCAGTGACAACGAGCGTCCAGGCAAAGGGAGAACCAGACATTTACCAGCACTCATGTGAATAAAGGACTTAAATTACGTTGGAAAGCTGGACAAGACCCAGGCAGCAGGATCAGGTGCTCAGGGGCAGCCTGGGCTACATAGCAAGACCTTGTCTCAAAAAAAGCCAAAAAAACCTCTCAAACAAACAAGCAATAAATCTGCAAGCAACATTTTTGAAGGAAAACAAAATACACCCCACAGGCAATGAAAGGAGGAAATGTGGGAGGAGCACATGGGAAGAGCTCGGGGAGACCCTCGGAACGCTCTGCATGGGCTTCACCTTGAGGTGTCTGGGATCTGCTTTACTCCTGCAGGAGCAGCTGGTGGTTGCAGCCTCAGGTGGAATCTCTGCAGCTGGGTGCACACTGCTGCGAAGTCCCTTAGCAGGTCAGGGTTCCGTTGCGTGGGCGTCTGCAAACTGCCCCTAGGATGAGGCATCCAGCAGCAGCTGTGTGGCCTTGCAAAGGCGTCTGTGACGGCAGAGAAAGCAGGGATGTGGGCCTCCTTCACACTGAGTGCTGGAGCTGGCTAGGAAGCAGGGGCAGCAGTAGAGGCGAATTTTATTTTTTTGTTAAAGTGTTTTTCTGATCACTTCAAACAGTAGGTTGCATAATATCAAGCCATCCAGGAAAAACAGAGAAGTAAAAAGTCTTCATGTTTACAACATGAAGAATGAGTTTATTTATTATTTAAACACACAATGAATGACCATCTTTTAAAAAACAAAAATGAAAACTATAGTAGTGTCTGGTGGTTGAATACAGTATGTGGTGCGGTGAGGTTAGCACCTTGTACGTTGCTAAGAGTATGGGATATTTAAATGGCACACACTATGGCATTTATTGAATGGCATACATCATGTCTCCCGGAATATGAGTTTCAGTAACAGCTCATGGTGCCTCTGTGTGTGTGTGTGCGTGTGTCTGTGTGTTTTTAGAAGACAACTTGTGAGAATTAGGTCTCCCCTCTGTGGGTTCAGGCTGTCAGACTTCGTCAGCAAGCACTGTTACTGGCTGAGCCATGTCATTGATGCACAGCCTTTTCTTTTTTCTTGGCATAATAAAAAATTGGATACATAGAATATTCATTATGAGAACAATGAATATTTTCTGCCTCCCCCCCCCCATTTTAAGGTGTGGTAAATCTCTCCAAAAATCTTTAGAAATTTGACATTACATTCTTGTAAAATATTTTATTTGAAGGAAAGGTGAAGAAGAAGAGATAGATGGAATGGAAGAATGTGTACATGCACACTGCAGTGCATGAGTGGAGCTCAGAAGACAGATTTTGAAGTCAGTTCTTTCCTTCTACCATGTAGGCTCTGGAACTTGAACGTAGGTCGCCAGGTTTGAAACAGATTCCTTAACTGCTAAGCCACCTATCTGCCGGTCCCTGAATACTTCTTAAAGAAGGAAAGATGGACTGTTGAGTGTGACAGCCTACCCCTGAGCTCCTGAACTGAACACCACTGGAGCGCCCCAGAGGACTCACCACAATTACGCTGGTTCCAGCCCTGACTCCTCAGCTTGTGGAAACTTCAGGGACTACCGGGGAAGTCGTCATGGGGGGTGCCTGAGCTCACCTGCAAGGTGAAGTCGAGCAGCAGAATGAAAATCCTGTTCTTTCAAGCTGCTGTTGGATGGAAAGAAGCGCACGGTGACCAGGTGGTCAGGACGGTGCTTGAGACCCGCCTTAGGGCATTTCCTCAGCGTGGACAGGGTAATAAAAGCAAGACTCAAGCAATGAGAATTAGATGCAAGGTTACCTGAAGAGAGGAATAAATTTAAAGTTAGCCGAGCCCAGAGGACGATAGTGGAGTCTCCGTAGTCACACCTCCCTCATCTGGGGTTGCCCTCTGCAGGGCTATAGCCGTCCCCCCTTCTGTGGAACTGGATTTTGAGTTCACAGGTTTTAAGTGTTCTGTAGCACGTGCAAAGAATGCTGCGGAGGAAGAGTTCAGAACTGTGTGCGGAAGTGAGTTTCCTAGAAAGTTGAGATAAACGAAAGGCCTGATTTTTATTTTCTGTCTCCTTTCTATTCTTTTAAGGATGACCCAAGAGGACATTTTATTTATGCTTTTTGGTGCTGAGGACTGAACCCGGGGTCTCACACACGTTCACTATGGAGACGGTACACGGAACAACACCCCCAACCAGGAAAGGCCACTGCAAATGCCCAGTCTTTTCCTTTTGCTTTATGGCTTAAAGGAGATGGAATTACATGGCAGAATATTGACAGTTAGTCGAAATACAGAGCAGGCTTAATATTAATCTTATGAGGAAACAGGGAAAGGCCTACGTGCTAATGAAAGAAAAGGAATACTAGATAATATTATGCACGAATAAGTAAATAATTATACAAGCTTTCATGCATGTAAGTGGTGTCCAGAACCCAACACTGCACCTCTCACTTTCCAATCCAAGCTACTTGTGTAGGAAGCCAATAGCCTTTTGGTTGGAGATCATTTAAAGTTTAAGTCACTAAGGTACCGTGAGTCGTGAGGTGATGTTTAGGTTCCAGGACTGAAGTCTGTGTAGCTGCAAGAGGTGGAGCCTGAGGTACTGCCATAGTTTGGGGGAAGAAGATTTAATCCCACCAGGTTTCTGTGCACGATCTTAAATTCGTGTCCGATGAGGGTATAGTCATCTTCCAGATTCTAGGTTTATGACTTCGTGATCTAGTTTATACAGTGATTCATACAAAACCATAAATTTGGATACATTGTCAACTCGGGGATTTTTTTAACTAGTAAAATAGTTTACTAGTTGGAGTTAATTGTTCATGGTAAGATATATGTCGAATGTTGCTTTTCCAAGCACCGTAATATGATGAGTCATCATCAAACAAGGGGTCTTTTAAAAACAAAGCTCAAAAATCATAATCTTTGGGCTGGAGAGGTGGCTCAGGGGTTAAGCCTCCGCCTTGCAGGCGGAAGGTCCCGAGTTCGGATCCCAGATCCCACGTATAGACGCCAGGCGGAAGCGGGGGCGGCCTGCGCTTCTGGTCCTGGTAGGGCGGAGCCTGTGAATCCCGGGGCAGAAGGAGGTGGAGGCGTCCATGGTGGTTCCTGAATTCGTCCGTGGTTCTACACACACACACACACACACACACACACACACACATACACACAGACACACACGCGCGCGCGCACATACACACAGTTGAATAAATAATAATAATAATAAAAAAATCATAATCTTTCAGAGTTTAATTACAAAACAATTCTCTGATAAGATTATCCTTGGGCAGATTTTTTGTCTGGAATTATACTTTTTTACCATGTACATGTCTTTAGATTTACAATCAGTTTCTTAGTTATACACAGGATAAGTAGAGCTGTATCCTTCTTTGTTATTATAGCCAATTTTGGAGACTGACTGGAAATACAAGATCCAGTGTTAGTTATTCAGTGCTAATTGCAAGGCTAGGGACTGTGTTGACTGCCATGTGTACATCATCCCATTTCACCGTATTTTGTCTTCAGTGCCCTTGCAAAGGAGGTGGTGCCCGGTACAGGGTGGGAAATAGGCTCAGAAACTCCAGTAACTACCAGGGCCCAAGAGCACACTGAAGAGAAAGAAGTTTATGTAGGATTCTCTTTCTCTTGTGCAATGTTGCTTTGCTCATAACTTTCTGTGTGATCAACTAATTTGTTTCCATGGATAGCTTTTTCTGTGCTGGGAGCTTGTGACCCTTTGACCCTTTTTCTATTTTGTAACACTGCTAAATGCAAAATTGAAGACTGTATATGTGTATTTGTTTGTCTGCATGTGGATGTTGATTCTTAGCCAAAGATTAAAAATCAGGTAGCTAAGAGATGAACAAAGGCTAGATCTGCTAAGGACTGTTTGCCCGCTAGCTTCTTCCTGCCAAGCTTGTGCTTTGAGTCTCATGGGACCCAGGGGTTCTTTTCATTGGCACAGTTGCTTAGCCTAATAACTGCTCCTATTGGAATAATGCATACCTCTTTACTGGAAAGAATACAGGATACTATTGAGGTCAGATGAATATAGTTTTGATAAAAAATCAAATCAAGAAATACATGGACACAAATCCCGTCTAGGACAGTCAGATGTTTCATTTTTTTTTCTATTTCCAAAAATGAAAATAAAACAAATTAAAGTGGATTAAGAGCATGTAAGAAAAGAGAACACATTAACTCTGAGGTTGAACCCTTTAACTGACGTGGACTTGTGTTTCCCCAGAAGCAGAGCATTGCTGTTGGTTGTGTAGTTCGTGATATTACACGAGCATACATTGAAGATGGAGCTAGCTTACTGCTCGTCACACAGAACAAGGAAGATGTAAATATGCTACTACAGAAAAAGCAGTGTCAAGGTTTTGAAACCCGTTTAGAGGATGGGAGAGTGGACAGCAGTCACAGCGAGGTGACAGGGAAGAGGGAGGTGGTACTGTCTGCAGGGACTGTCCTAGCATGTGTGGGGCATTGGAAATACTGGCAGTGCTGCGGAAACAGAGCTGACCAATGCGGGGACCAAATCTGAAGAACTATGGGTAAATTAAGGATGAAGTAAGTGTGAACAAGTTCCATTGTGGGGGAGGGGGGTGGTCAGGCATTGCCAGATGTGGACAGTCAAGAAGAGATGACAACTTGCTATTAAGCTGATAACCTTGGGAGGAAGTGGTAGAAACAGGACAGGCCAGCAGGTGTGATTTTCTGTTTATTACCATGGTTCTGTTCGGGAAAACTTAACTCCACATGCCTTACCGTTAAAGATAATTTAGTAGAAAGGTGTTTTGGCAATTGTAGACTTAATGGTGTCAGGCATAATTTTCCATGTGTGTTGTTACATCACAGCTGTTACCAAGTTACCCATTGCCAGCAATGGAGGCTTCTAGTTGCCAAAGACTTAGAACAATGCTAATTGGGATGGGTGGCAGGTAACTTTCACTCACAATCCTTTTCAGGTATTCATCTGGTTCAGAATTGGATCCTGATCAACATGTGTCTAAAATCTTTAGACAGAAGAAATCAAATAGCAAAAAGAACCCACAGCCCTTCCTAGCTGGCCTTGGCTCTCTCCTTCCACCAGAGAGCTGTCCTGGGCCCTGACTCACTTCTGTTTCCTCCGGTGCTGCTTCCTGGAGAGAGGATGCCTGTTCCACCTTTATTTTTCTTCTGGTTCGAGGAGTGGCTGAGCCACAGGGCACTGGCTCCCTGGAACTTCCTGCGGTGGGAAACTTAAACTCTTCTGTAGGAACATTCTAAAGCCTGTATGTTAAACAATGACTCCAACAGTTGTTTTTCCACAAGGAATTGGTTTTTGGTTTAACTTTGGGAAGGGTGTTTGCCTCGTCTCCAGGTGGTGATCAGGGGAGAGAGTGCTGGGTACAGACCTTAGAGAGGGACTTGGTTGCGTCATCTTTGCTTGCCTTTAGATGTAGCCTCCGGCCGCAGATGCTACATCGGTAGGGAAGGACATATTGGGCTTAAGAGGGTCTATAAATGGATGCTTTTATTCAGTGTTTCTCTTTTTGCCTCTCTGGCCTAATTTTTAAGCAGTCCCATCTTTCAAGATAAAAGAAGGTAGAAGGGGTTACTCCGAGGTTTCCCTCACAGCCGGCAAATCCTGCCTAGTAACTACCTGCACCTTTCTCTGTCAGGAATTCATTTAGTCCAGGGCTTGCAAAGTCAAATGCTTCTGGGTGATTTCAGTCCAGTGACACAGTCTGTTTAGGGCCTTTGGCCAGTTTGTGTCACCTGGGTCACTGAAGCTCTTGTTCACTTACAGTGTTGCTGTGTATGAAAAGCAGGTTTTCATGGTTGCCCACACCCAGAGTCTCCAGGAAAAAACAAGGGATGGGTTTTTATATGAAAGCTCTTAGATGGTAAATGTTACTTGATTCAGAAGCAAATAAGTCTTCTGTGCAGACCTGGTTGTCTTATAAATTATCATCATTATTATTAGAGACAAGAGCACTTAGCCATGCTTAATTTGTATTGCTTAAGCCTCACTATGAGTAATTTGGGTCGGGCCATCATGCACATGTTTCATCACAGAGAAACCTCTCTATGGCCCAAGGGTGCGTGTAGATATGGATCTGTGTAAGTAGATGTGCTCAGCAGTTACACACCCCAATGGAAGTGCCAGCCCTGAGCCTCCATATATTCCCCTTGGTCTTGAGGACGTTAGGTGACCTCCTATCCCTCAACTTTGTTATTTATCAATTGGATAAGAGTGTGCTAGTTCCTCCTTCATAAATAATACTGCACCTATCATAGAAGTAAACAGCAGCTGAATGCTCTTGGAACAATATCTGATGCCCCGTAATTTTGCAAACTGATTAAGTTTTTCTTCTGATCATTCGTTTCTCTTGGAAGAGTCAGTGTTAAAATTTTTTTTTTATTTTATTTCAGCTCATACAAACTTATTAGGTACACCAGTTCCCTCCCTTCCTCCTCCTCCCCCCGTACCCCCTGCTCCTCCTCCCCACCCCTCTCCCTCCCCATCCCCCAGTGCCTCCTGCCCCAATTCCCAGAGAGTCCTTTCTTGTGCATGTCTGATTTTCCTCTGGGCCCTCCTCTCTGATGACGTACAAGGACCCAGTGGCCTTTCCTTGAACCCTTTCCCGTGTTCCCCTTAGGTATAGGAACACTGCTGTGGCTGCCAATCCTTTACCTCCAAGGCTCTTGGTGCCTTTAGCAGATGCTAGACTTTGTGAGGTCAACAGTGTGTTGGACAATGCACAGGGCATGCAAAGTCCAATTATGATTGCTTCAGCCCTAACTAGTATAGAGTATCTTACATATCATTGCTCCTCCTATCCTTTTGCTCTTACACTCTTACCGCCCCCTCTTCTGCAAATTTCCCTGAGCTTCAAGATGGGGAGAGACTAAGCTGGCCTAGTTCTAGGTGGTTGATATAGAGTCTTTGATGTTCTGGATTGTTGATTTTCTTTTGCAGTTTTGCTGCTCCTGCAATGCCCTTCACTCCATCCTGGTGGGCATTGTATGTTACCCCCTGGCCAGAGACAAAAAGCTGTTAGAGTCTTGTGATAAAAGCACATTCAAAGGTAGATGTAATAAAAGTGGGAAACCACAGTAAGGGAGGTGTCTATCACCCATTTGCAAAATGGTTACTTTTTATCTGCCAGACTATATGCCCTCCTTTAGGTCTCTGTGTGGTCAGACTTGGTCCACAGTTTCGGAATAGAATACGGGTGTAGAAACTCATAACTCCAGGCTCCAAGACAGTCTGGTCTCCTTTAGTTTCAAGTGTGTGGAAATGGTCGCAAAGGGGGAGTGGATGCAAGGGTGGGACAGTGGATGCCTGGGAGTGGGGTTGGGGGTGGGGGCAGCAGTGGGAAGGTCTTGTTTCAGACCATGAAACTGCGCAACTACGGCTCATCTGGTCAATGACAAATGACAATTCTCCAGTCTCTGATTTGTCTGGTCTGTAACTTCAGCTTCTTGGTAAGTGCTGAACTTTTATTGCTTGGAGTGGGGTAGGATGTAATCAGGTAAATGAGTCTACAATGTTATCAAAAGCTGAGGGCGGTGTTAGTGAGCAAGCTCAGCCCTGGAGCTACATGGTGGGGAAAAAAGTCCTCTGACCACCACCCACGAACCATGTTCTCTCCCTCTGTCTCTCTCTCTTTCTCCCTCTCCCTTCTTGTCTCTCTCCTTCCTCCTCGTTTGTAGTGGGGAGGCCAAAGGGTGCTGTCAGAAATCACCTGGATTGCTCTACCTCCTTATTGCTTTGTTCTGGAGTTTCCCAGACTCTGCCTTCCAGAACAGCTACCATATCTGTCTGGCATTTTTACATGGGATCCAAACTCAGGCAAGTCCTTTTGATTGTAAGGAAGAGGCTTAACCCCTGAGCCATTTATCTCCCCGGCTTCATTTCATGTTTTTTTTAAGGAAAAAAAATTGTGGTCATTTTACACATGCATCCTTTATGTGAAATTTGAATCATTTTGCCACCTTCTAAAGATCCCCAGTGGTATTTTGAATGTGATTATGTTAAGAATATAGATTAATTTTGAAAGATTTACACCTTACAATCCAGGAATGTGGTGTGCCATGTTTTTTTTCTTTCTTTTTTCCTTTTTTTTTTTTTTTAAAAAAAAGCACCTTTTTTTTTTAACCTTAATAAGTGAAATTTTATAGTTTTATTTGGACAGTTCCTACACAGTTCCTGTTAAATGTATTTCTAAACATTTTAGATTTGTTTTTGGTCATTGTGGTGAATAGATTATTTCTAAATTACAACTTGTAACTGGTGTTTGCTGATTAAGGAGAAAACCTGTTGGTTTTTGTACATTTTAAGTGAATTTATAAAGAGCAGTTTTTTAATTGTCTGAAAGTAGAAACTGACTCTGTCCACCTTTGTTATGTTGTAGATGAAAGGCAGTGAGAAAGTTGTATTTTTATTTTATTCTCTATTAGATTATAGTTAGTTTGAAAGTTTAATATTTAGTTTATTCTTTATTAAATCATGAAGTGTGCTGTGGTCTCATACCCACTCAGGATTCATTTGATAGTTATTTGTCGAGTGCTTCTTAACTTCACCATTTTCTGACAGTAGTCGTGATCTGTCAGTTCCACCTTGATTCTTACATTTTCATGAAAACCTTACCGTACTATTGGATGGTAGTTACCATCATTAGACATTCTTATTCATTCCTCAATTCCATGGCTACCCTTCGTGTGTGCCCAGAAGTAGAATCTTCTGAGTTAGGACATTGTGGGCCTCATTAGCAGAGAGAGGAGCATGGAGCTTGAGGAAATCTTTTTTTTTTTCTTTTTTGTATTTATTTCTTTAACTTTTTATGGTGCTAAAGGTTGTTTCTGGGCAGGGGGTGAGGCTCAGTGGCAGAACAGGTGCATAGTGTGGAAGCCTTAAGTTTGACCCCAAGTGTACCTAAGGAAAAAAAATGTTACCTTTCCTCAATTGCTTAGTCCAACTTGGCTTTGAAGTCTTTTCAAAAAGTCATTCATTCATTCATTCACTTATGTATGTATGTATGCATGTATGTATGTATTTATATATTTATTTATTTATGAGAAAGAGAAAAAGTATGCATGTGTGGAGGTCAGAAGGCAGCTTCAGAAAGCCTGCTTCTTTCCATGTGGATTTGGGGATTGAACTCAGATCTATGTACAGAAGCTGTTAGCCACTGAGTCATCTTGCTGCCCAGAAATTTTTTTGCCTAGTAACTACCCAATTGGCATGATGCTGGTTCCCACTACACGCGGTGCCACCTCTTTGGCCCTGAACTTGAACTGTTGATCTCCTATACCAGGCCTGCCTGACTCCTTCTTTCACTTGGGTTCTTTGAGTTATTTTGTATTAAAATCAGGAATAGAGTCAGTACATATGTAGTATTTCCTATATGTTGATTTACATAATGGCATTTCTCTCTGTATTCTAATGTTAAAGTATTCTTAAGTTGCTAAAGAGTCTAATTCTAATATTATTGAATTGATTTATTATTTTTCTTGTGATTTTTGTCTGTATTCATAGATCACACTTGTTTGTATTGGGCTGTTTTGTCAGCCCAATAAAGTAAATTATAAAGTGTTCTTTATTTTCTTCTGTGCTACGAAGAGAATAAGTCATCTAGCGTTCATGTGGCCTTGAAGTTTTGGCAGCATTTGCCTTTTATTTTCTCACTAACGAAAGTCTATCATTTCTTTTTCAATCTTTCTTATTATTTAATATTAAGTGAATATAGGAAGAACATTTAAAGTATGGATAGATGACTGGCAAGGAGCCAGATGGTCTTTTTTTTTCTTTTTAGTTTTTCAGTGAAAAGCCTTTATAAAGTTTCTAGCTTATCTGTCTAGACAGTCTTCCTATCCGCCAGTACATGAAAATCCACAAATACATATACATTTCCTTGCTTTAGTAATGATGAGTCTTCATATTCATGTGAAGTGAAGTGCTTCATTATCTGAACATGTGTGTAATCATATGTCCTTCATGATGCATGCTTCCGTCACACTTTACTCTGAAATGCTATGAATCATTCTGTATAGATGTCTCAGCTAGTTATCTGATTTTTCTTTCTTCTGTATTGAATCCTACATTTTAACTCCTGGACCCTAAGATAACAGACATGTTTCTGTACCCATTTGTCCAGTTACTTCTAGAACTATTCAGTACTACACATCATTATCCTGTGAATCCTGTGAGTGACCATAGGAGGGCTGGTCTCCCTGAGTTAATCTAGTTAATCTAGCTGCACTGTCCTAGGCAATTGGCCAGGCAACATCTGTGGTGCAGAGGGTCAGGGCTTATATCACAGACCATTTTTTGCTGCCCCTCCAGCCTGCTCAGAGCCAGGAACCAACATGTGCTATGTGTGTGGCTCATGCCTGCCTCGAAAATACCAGAAAGAAAAGAACAACTTCCTTACCTTTTACATTTTAAACGTTTATTTCACTTACTTAATGTGTGTGTGTACACACGCACATGCACCACAGAGCGAAAGTGACATAAGTGGACAACTTGGTGGAGTCAGTTCTCTCCTTCTACCACGTGGGCTCTGGGGAATCAATCTTGGGTCATCAGGCTTGGCATAAAAGCCTTTTACCTGTTGAGCCATCTTGCCTGTCCAATTATGTGGTTTTTAAAAGTCAGAATAAAAATTTGCTCTATATGAAAAGATGTTTAAGGAATATGCATGCAAGTATATAAAACAAGGGGCGGACAGTTGGAACCTGACTTTCTAGAAGCAGCCCCCAGTCATGCTCTGCGGTTACATGCTTGGCTTCAGTTGGCTGCTCTCATTTTACCTTCTGACCCGTGTCACCATCGCTGCAAGGGAGCTGGCATGGGCGGAAAGGGGCATTGCTTCCTTTGCAGTGTCCCCCAGGAACGTGCTGCTCAGCAGTGGGGGAGCTTAGGTCACTTACTCAAAGGCACCAAGTGGCTGAATGGGACCCCATTTCAGAACACATCTGCCTCCACTTGCTGATGCTGCTAGCTGCGTGTTACCATGGTCGGCCCACATTTCGATTAGTTAAAATGAAGATTTTTTAGTTGTACTATACACAAATGCTCCATAGGCACATGTGGCTGGTCACTATGCACACACCATTGGAGACCAAGTAAAGATCATGTTTGTGGCTCTCTAAAGAGTTGTACTTGACAAAGATGATATCCTGAAACCTGAACATTTATTTGTGTTTCGTAAGGCTGTATGTTAGTATATTGTAGTTTACACTTATGTTCTCCATTTGGACATCTCACTGTTGAAGAAATGGGACTGACCTGCTAAATTGAAAATTTAAAAATGAGTATTGATCACTTGCTTTTAGCTCTCATCCAGGATTGGGATGTGGATGCTCATGGGGATTATGGTAAAATTTGATGGATGGGAAAGTGAGAAGCCCAGAGCAAGGCTGTAGCTGTCAGCTCTCTGCCACAGTCAGGTTTTAAAGGTGCCCTTCAAGAGTGTAGCAGTAAAATAGGAAGAGCGTCAACCTTGCCCTCACCCTGGGCTCTGTGGTCAGTGCTGCTAGGGCCGCTGCA
The DNA here is from genome assembly GCA_023101885.1 of Typhlomys cinereus. Taxonomy (NCBI): domain Eukaryota; kingdom Metazoa; phylum Chordata; class Mammalia; order Rodentia; family Platacanthomyidae; genus Typhlomys; species Typhlomys cinereus. Next base: position 6,031,957 of record JALPQD010000082.1, read on the forward strand.
GATGCTACCACTTGTCTTCCAGTGTGTGCTCTTGATTTTTCTGTTAGGTTTTGGTTTTGAGATGGCACCACCATACAACTTGGACTGATCTCAAACTCAAGATTGTTCCACTCTTGTTCGCAAGGGCTGAGGTCTCAGATGCCCACCATTGTATACCCAGCCTGCACTTGACATTAGATAGCTCTTAATAATAGAGTTCAACTTGGTAAGCCTGTTGTGCCCGGGACAAAGGTGACGAGATGACAGTAAGTAGGTAAAGAGAAGAGGGGTCGGCTCTCAAAGGCTGATGCAGAACCTTAGCTCATGGTGCTCAGGATTCTGGGCAGTGAAATACATGCCTGCGACCTGCCTTTCTGCCCTTTGCATGTGCCCAAGGAAGAGGTTTTAAGAACTGCCTCGGATTTCCCCAAGAAGCTGTAGGTTGGTTGACCTGCTGCTAGGGCTGTACAGTCAGCTGGGTTTTTGTACTGAAACTGTGAAAGCCAGTTTTCAGTGTAGTATTTAACTGAGTATACTCAGAGTATGCATGTGTTATACACATATTTTATACTTGTTAGTATATCTTCTTCCTGTCTCTGTGCTTTGCTGAACTCGGTGTTATATATTTGAGTGGTTTATATAGCCTCATGGACATTCACAATTTATGATGCTCTGTTTACATACATGGGCCTTAAGTTTATTCTTCAGGATCAGGAAATGACAAATCTGTGGGAGGCTGTGAAGGAGCTAATTCCTTAGTTTAAATTGGAAACTCTGATGGTTGCATTAATTTCGAGTTCCTCAGAAATTCTTCAATTGTTGCTTCAGGGTCCTGGATGGTCATTCGCGTGTGTTAGGAAATGATGGGGCATCAGAGAGCGTGAAGGCACTCGCACAGTTGTGTGCCTACTTGCAGGTGGGCATGAGTAAACCCTGGTGGCCGTTCTCGCCCTGAAGGACTGCAGTGTTCCCTGGTGCTGACAAGCAGAGCTGACTGCTGGCGCAGGCCGAGGTGAGCCTCCAAGGGCCTGCGCACTCTGTTCTTCTGGAAGAAAGCTCTTTAGAAAATATTTCATCTGGGGTAAGCACTGCGCTGTGGTCCTGCAAGATGCAGGCATCGCTGGGTTCTCACATCCCGGGTGCTTGCCCAGGGAGGTGGGGAGATAGGGGGTGTTTCTGCTGGGTTCTCACTTCCTAGGTGCTTGCTCACGGAGTGGAAGGGAGTAGGGGGGTGTTTCATAAACCCCTTGCACTTTGAGATTACTTTAAGTCAGAGTTATGTTTAGGAGGTTGACTGGGCAGGTTGTGTATCTGCGTCGACAAGCAGCGTTGTCTATCCTTTGTTTTGATACACTTATGAAGAGTAATTTGGAGAGAAATGTAATTGGAAGCTAATTACATCTGCTGGCCAGACCTATTAGAGCAGAGTAGTGTTGCTGATTGGGGAATGGAAAGCATTTGAGACAGTGTCTGGGAAATACATCAAATGTGTCCAGTGTCACTACCCTGTCTTAACAGCCTCACTGAAGTGACTTTCCCTCTGCCTGTGTTGTTTTGTGCCTGATCGAATCTAGTCCACGGGGAGGAAGCCCAGCAAGTGAACACTTAGGTCCTGACATTTGGATAAGAACTGGAAAGCATTTAATGGAAATTAGTTTTTGTTTCCTCTGAAGATAAAAGAGGATTTACAATGCATCTTTGAATTCGGGATTTTACTTAGCTCAAAGGGATAGCACTGAACCTGAACAAGCCCTAAAATTGGTTATACTAAGCAGATAATTATGTCCAGTGGCTTTCTTTCTGCTTTTCTGTAATTTAGGGGTTTTGAGACCAAGGTTCAATTTATATAACATAAAAACACCATTTGAAAGTACACAACGCTTTTTTAAAAAAGTTATACTAACCACAGAATGACAAGATGTAGTTGTAACACACAATTTATTGGCTCGCATGTGCAAAGACTTGTGCAGGCATTCCTGTTGTTTAATTTAGGACAGTCCTCCTGAAAAGAAAATCATTTATATGCACTGATCTTCTCCACTCCCCGCTTCTTTGCTCTGGTAGCCTAGTGTGGCAGTTAGTTCTCCAGGTCAACTTGACAATGGAGAACGGAGCTTTTAGGCATACCTATGAATCTATGAAGAATCATTTAGTTATTAAGGGAAACCTGCAAGAGACTACCTAATCCATGTACAGAGACCCAACCCACAGTGAGTGGAACCATTCCCTGTGCAGGTAGATAAGACAAAGCTGATCGGAAGCTGTCAGACGGGCGGGTCAACAGAGAGCAAGCTAGAAGGTATTCTTGGGTCCCTGCTGCCCGCCTAGCTCCTCTTGTGGAAGAGCGCCTTTTAGCTCCTGTTGCTTTTTGCTTTTGTGCTGTGACCATAAACTGTAACCTGACATCGGAAGCTGGAATAAAATTCCCTTAGTGGCTAAATGGTTTGGGCTATGTATTCACCACAAGGATGGAATATGAAACAAAGACAACTAGGAGTTTGCTTGTTATGGACTTATCTAAAATGGACTCATATAATTTGTAGCATGTAATAGTACTTTGTTCCTGTTCACATCTAAAGAGTGTTGCTAAGAAGGGAGATGGGGTAGAAGAAAGGGCACTTGGGGCTCAGGGAAAAACTCTGAAACAGCTCTGCCATGAGATTAGGAGCCATGTTTTTTGATGGAGAAGGGCTGGTTCCAGGGCCAACAGGTCTGAAGTCTGTCGGTGTAATGGGGAGGTTACAGCTTGCATGTCCAGTGCCGGCCCGGCACGGGGGCAACAGGCCTTCGTGGTGTGGAGTGACTGAGGGCTGGGTCTGAAGTGGGAAGCTGTTGTCAGATTACCAGGACTGCAAGTTCACTGGGGTCAGGAACAGCTTCCTGTGGCTCTGGGATGTTCCCCTCCCTGAGATGTACTCTGTGTTGAAAGAAGCAGTTCAACTTTACTTCAGATTCCTCATGAATGCAAAGGCTCATGTGTGAAAAGCAGAGAGAATCTTCAAAAGAACTGAAAAGGGTAAACTCGGTGGAACAGCAATGAAGCAGGGATTTCTGAGCCCGACTGCACAGATGGATCAAAGTTTAGCCAGGGGCATAGGCAGGAGTCAGAAGGACCCTGGTAGAGGCAGTGGGTGTGGCGGATGGCCCAGCCCAGGCTAACCAAGGGCATAGCCTAGGCTAAGGAGGGGTGTAGACAGGAGTCAGAAGGACCATGGTGGAGGCAGTGGGTGTGGCGGACGGCCCAGCCACAGGAAAAAGCTCTTGATCTCTTCTGAGAAAAGGCATCCGGGGACCTGTCTTGGGGTCCACAGAACATCTTCTGAGCTCAGGATTAATACTGGGAAAACTCCATTTCAGAAGCTGGTTGGTTGTCACAGATATCTTAGCCTTCAGTTTCCAAACTTGGTGATGAATAAACTTTGCTTGAGTGTTTATTAATGTGCTATTTCCTTTCCCTTGGGTGGAGATTGGCAAGTAATATGATCCTCTGTCTGCTGAAGCGAGGTGTGGCTGAAGGAAGCCAAACCCAGGGACATGAATTCTGTTCCTCTGGGAAACTGTAATTCCTTTTTAGAGAAGCTTAATATGTACTTTTCAACTTTGTGAAATCCTAGTTTAAAAGAAAAACATGCATAGCAAATAGTCTGCTTATAGGTAATAAAATCCCAATAAAAAAACAACTTGTAGCAATAGCTATTTTGGGATGTAATTTACATGCAGTAAACTTGCACATAGCATGTAGAATTGATAAATCATTTACGCATTTGAGAAATAGTAACTACTATGGAAACTGAACATGTTTGTCACATCCAGGTCACCCGTGTGTCCCCTTTCCCCTTGGCCTAGGACCAACTCACAGCTTCAAGCCGATGCCTCTTTTCACTTAGCATAATTATTTTGAGCTTGGTTTATTGTGTTATGTACCTATTGATTTGCTCCTCTTTTACTGAAACATTCTGTAATTACAGACTGTATTTTATTTATCTCTTTGCTTATTGGTGATGACCTAGACTGTTTTCTGCTTGGGGCTTACTATAAATACAGCTCCTCCTTTTCCTCCTCCTCCTGCTCCTCCTTTTCCTTTTCTTTTTTATTCTCTAAGGTTTGAAACCTGGTACCTGGTACTTGGTAGGCAAGTGCTGTACCCCTGGTCTACACCCCTGGCTAAAGATATGTTTTTACTTTAGAGGATTTTCTGCATATCTTTGTGGTGTTAATTCATAATTCCACTGTATTAAGAGAGCATATTTAGTCAGAATCTTCAAATTAATGAGACTGGTTTTATAGCCTTGAAGGCAGTCTATAGATGATTTGGTGCACTTGAAAATAATATTTATCTTGCCATCATTGAGAGAAGCAAGCATCTTTCCTGTCAGTTAGTCAAGTAAGAACTGAACAGTGCTCGAGCCTGTACTTCTTGGATGCTTTCTGCTTACTTGCTCATTTAATTATTGGGAAAGGGATATTGAAGTCTCTGCATGTAGCTGTGTACATATCTAGTTCTCTTTGCACTTCTGTCATTTTTTCTTAAATCTTGGTGCTATCAGAGTGGGGATGTAAACTACAGTTGCTGCACTTGTGGCGAGTTGGCCTTTTTCTCACTGTGCACTTAGCTTCTGTGTTGACGGTATTATTTGCACTATGATACTCAAAGTTACTGTGTCCTGCCGTTTTTTTTTTGGCTAGTGTTAGCATTCTTTTTCCTTGTTCTTCCTTTACTTTGAAGCCATTTGTATATTTAAATGATTCTTGAAAACAGTGAATAATAGTTGGATCTTTTCTCCATGACTGCTGTTTGACTTTCTCTGTTACTTTTCAGAAGTTGAGTGTGACCTTACCTCATGTATTTTTCTTTAGACTTTTTTTGCCTCGTTATTTATTGAGGTTTGCATGTCAGTGGCCATCAAGATTTCATCAGATGTGGTGGATTTTCAGGGAGGTTTATTTTTACCTTTTTTTCACTCACCCGTCACATGCACAGTCACTCATCACACACACTCACCCGTCACACGCACACTCACCCGTCACACGCACACTCACCTGTCACACGCACACTCACCTGTCACACGCACACTCACTCATCATGCTTGCACCTGCCTGTCATGGGCACTTACCTGTCACACACACACTCACCCATCACATGCACACTTATCTGCCACACGCACGTTCACCCATCACACGCACACTCACCCATCATGCTCACACCTGCCTGTCTTGAGCACACTTGCCTGTCATGTTCCCCTGTCACACGCGCACTCACATCACGTCACATGCACACTCACCTGGCATTGTACACTCATCATGTGCCCACCCATCTGTCGTGCGCACACTATACCGCGCAGAGCCCCCCGCTGCTCACCTCCTCTAGCATGCCCTAGTTCAGTCACTGTTGCCATTCCAGTCCGAGGCCAGGTCCGGGTAGCTGAGGACAGTAATTAAACCCCAGAGCCCACTGGCATTGTCAAGCCAGATGTTCTTGCTTATGCCTACCATACCTGGTCTGTTTCTTCTAAGAAAGCCACATTCAAGGATTGGCCCATGTTTGCCCTCACTCTGTCTCCCGACTGGCTAGATGTTTGTCTTCCGTGACCCTGGGTGCTGTGGCATACTCCTTTTCTTGGGAACTATGAGCTACAGACCACTTTTCAGGGACACTCTGAAAAAGCCTATCTGTTGCCCTTACCATTCCTGAGTGAAAACATCTAGGAACATTATAACACATAGTGGAAAATTATATTAAAAAACATTAACAGTTATTTCTTAGTCTATCAGGCCAAATGTATTTAGATAAAGTGAATACCTCTAGCAGGCAAAGAAAGGCGTAGCGTAGCCAACCAGTGTCAAACCTTTGCCTGTCGCTCACTTTTCTGGAGGTGGTGGAAAGGAGGTAAAGGAAGCAGAGAGAATGAAGGATGAGAAAGGTTGGCAGGAGGAGTGTGGTGCCGCAGCACGATTGTTGTTGGTCTCCCTGGACGTGCTCCTATTGTGTTGGGATGGCAGCCGCCCCCCAAAAATGTGGCTGAACTGTACCCACTAATCTTTGTACTGACAAGGCCACATAATGATTACATTTGAGCGGAGTCAGCAGGTAGTGGTAGTGTTCTGCTTGCTGTAAAACACGTGAAAAAGAAAGTGATCCTATTGCAGGGCAGAGCCCACTCATCCCTTGTGTCTGGGTGTGAAGGTGACGGCCACACGGTGTGAAGGTGACGGCCACACGGTGTGAAGGTCACGGCCACACGGTGGATCCTGCTTGGCTTCTCCCTTTGGGGCCTCATGACCCAAGGGGAGACGCGTGGCTGAATGAGCTTATGCAGGTGCTAGTACAGTTAGGCTTTTTCCTTCAGTCTGAATCTTGATGCTTTTACTTTCTAAAATCTTGCTACTTAGAGACTCCTGAAAAGTTTCTTATATGTCCTTTGAATACTTCGGAATTTTGAAATACTAAATATTATGTAGCTTAGGAGAAAGAGATCAATTATATAAAATAATTTTTAATAATTATGGCAGTGAAAAAAGGAATAAAGTAAATGAAATGATGAAAGTCTTCAAAATGGATGTGCTATTTCCTTAAAAACTTACTCTTACGCATGTTAAAATTTGCAAATGATAGTATACAAAATTTGTCTTCAAAACTGTTTCTATAAAATACTGAGTTGAAATGGCAGGCTGTTTTACTTTAAAGATTTTATTTGTATTCGTGGACATTTTGATAATCATGTACTTTGTGTTTTCATTTTACACTTTATATTAATTGAAATACGAAAGTTGTATATAGAAAATAAAGTTGAAACATGAGGGTTTTTAAAGAGAAATAACGATTCTTTGCAATGGCCCACACTGAAGGAAAGAAAATATTTTATTACAGAATGAAACTTGGAAAGCGTTAATGAAGGTGGGGGACCTTGTATGCTCAAGGAGAGGAGGGCTCGCTCTTGTCCTCTTGGAAGCTTCTAGGCTATTAATGCTCTGAGACATTCCATGAATAATTCTAATGCAGCATCTGTGTGCCACACCTTAGAAATACAAGACACTTTTGAAAAACAGTGGCATAGAGACTTCTATTACATGTGCAATGAAGAGTTTGTTTATTTTCTTTCTCTTTTTACTGACCTTCGTGCTGAATACTAATGACAGTTTGAAGTCCTTCTGAATTGGGCAAAGGGCAAAAATCAAAAAGCTAAGGGGAGGCAGAAGGCTAGTCCTAGAGTTGAAATTAGTCTGTGGGCATTTCTGGTTCTGCATAGCTGCTAGGCTGCCTCTTCCCTACATATGATTGGCATGCCACCTGCTGCTTCCTCTCCCCAACTCCAGGCCTTCTGGGCTCGCCCCATTTGTCTGGTTGTTAATGGAATCAATTGTGACTGACCTGAGAGGACCTGAGGTGTTCTGGCCAGGAACTGATAACCAAATTAAAACTGTGTCTCCTGTGCTAGCATCTCAGTTAGTTCCTCAGTGAAACAACAACAAAAAAACTTAGTTTCACATGTGATCCTTCTTACACTTTGTAATCATTCTAATATTTCCTCACTTCCATAAGCTCCAGAGGAAGTCCTAATTTTCCACTTACCAAATAGGCCAAAGTAATTTACAGTATTGTGCAATCAGAAAGTCATGTATTGTTCTTTTCTTGGTGTATTTTATGACTTGGGGCTATAGGTGTACTTTCTAGTTTTATTTGGATAGTCCTTCAGCTAATCTTTATTATCTTTGTATTGGCAGTAAGACACAGTAGACAGGCACAGGGAAAGTTAGAACGAGTCAGGATTGGAAGGTCTTTTTTTTGAGGTGATTTTGAGAGATAGTAAAAAAATAAGTAGCAATCACTAATATTTGCGTGTTGTAGTTACTCTGCATGTTGCTAATACAAATTCATGACAAAATGGTTTATGAGAACAAGGGATTTTATTCTGGCTTGTGACTGTCTCCAGATTGGCAAGAGAGCTCATACCATTATCAAAAACCAAGGAAACTGGCCACACCGTACACACATGATTGCTGAGAGGGACAAAACCCACTTGCTAGACTTCAGATCTGACCCAGTGTGCTGCAGAATGCCAGTCTACTGAGCTGGCTCCCTCCATCTCATCCACCTGCCAAGGGAGCAGGCTGGGCCTTCCCTATTGATTGCTAGACAGCTTTCTGCAGCTTTGCTCAAAGGCTTGCCTTCAGCCATCAGTTCTGTGTAGCTGTGCCCAAAGTTCAGCCTGAAACTGTCTATTTGACACCTGTATCTACTATCACGTAACCAAAATGTTCTAAACTAGATATGGTATTTGTACTTTCGGCCTGTCCAACAAGTCTGTCATTTAATAGTGATTCTGCAATTTCACATGATGAAAATGAGGGAGCTATGTTCAGAAATGACAATTCACTAACCCACATTGTCTTTGAAAGGCAAGGGTTGTTTGTCTTGCAGATATTCAGTGGTAGTAATAGACTAATGATATCTGATCTTGTAAGAAGATGACCACTGTTTTAAAATGAGACTTTTTTTTAAGATGCCACAATGTATAAGTCGCCAGAAGATGGATGTGCTGCATCTCATTCTGACTGCTCCCTTCCCTCTGGCAGTTAGAGGAAGACACAGTTCCTCCTCATCTGTGAGATGCTTGTGGCCAGCTGAACGTCACGTGGACTCATGGTACCTGCAGCAATCCCCTTACTTACCTACCCCTCTGCTTTGCAGACATTTGATTCTTCTTTCACTTGTTACACATGAAATCTCATCACCTCGAAGTCTGACCTAGTTGGAAAAGAACAAGTGAATTCCCATGTGCCCCTGCTGTCCTCAGAGCATTCGCCTCTCAGTAATTGCTTCCCATGCAAGAGTAATTGTATCCCTGTCCAGGTGTAGTGCAAGTAGTTACGCGTGCCATGCCCCCAGGGACAGAAGGAAGGGTCAGATCTGTTGTGATTTCTGTTATTATTATTACTACTTGGCTTTTACACTGAGAATGTTTGCATCATTCTTTACCTACTGGTTCCCTCCAGTGAGGCTGCTTAGTCAGCTGGTGTCTTTATTCTGAAGCCCACTTCCAGATGGTCTCAGAAATGGTGGGAGTGGTCTCACTAGCAGTTGCCTGTAGCCACCCAGGTCACTCGGGTCAGTTTCCTGTTTTGAAGCCAGAATTAAGTGCTTCCTCTTGAATATGATTCTTTTATGTCATTCTCCTGTTCCGTGACATAACTGTGTTCAATTCAAATGGTAAAAATCTCTGACCTGCCACTGTTAAGGAAAGAAGAGGTATCTGGAACCACAGTGCAGAGAAAGGATGTATTCAATGTTGACTGCATGATGCATGTGCAGAGGACATGGGCCGCTCCACCCAACGCCAGCTCACATGAGAGGTGTGTGGCAGTGTTTTCCCTCTTTACCTTTCTTGAGGCTCTGTGCTCACAACTGAGGCTGAGAACTAGGAACCAAAATGTTGCTTTCCTCATAGGATGCTTGTCTTCCACAGCTAAAGAAAAGGAAGATAATGGCTTTCTGGGGTTTGAAACTATACACATTCTGTTCTTTTCTCACTGTTACAACACGAAGGAGGAAATGTGGCACGTGCCCTGCATAATGAGGGTCGAGGGTGTGAAAACCAGAGGGCAGGGACTTAATGTCCAGCAGCGGTCATGAGTTGTTTTTGTAGTGGCTGCTTCCCATTCCTTCTCTTTGGAAACGATGCATTTGCATTTTTGTTTTAGTGTTTGGGTCTGGTAAATTTGAGATGGAATCATACTGGATTTTTATGTAAACCAGTGTGTGTGTGTGTGTGTGTGTGTGTGTGTGTGTGTGTGTGTATGTATGTATAAGAGGACATTGTGTGTGCCTTTGTAGGCCAAGGATGGCTTTGGGCATCATCTTGGATTGCTTCTACCTTCTTTTTGCTTTGCCTCTGGGATTTCCCAGGCTCAGCCTTCCAGAGCCTGAAGTCTTAACCCCTGAGCAATCTCTCTAGTCCCCCAATTATATAATTTTTATAATGTGATTAGGTGGGTTAAATTTAGTTAATACCTAAAATGCTCTTTAAACCAAGGCCTGCTACGTAAGTGCCTAATATAATATTCCAGTAGTGTTAAATAGAAGAAAAGATGACTCTTAAAAAAACAAAAAGAACTACCATAAGAAATCAAAAAGTTTACTGAAATGTTTTACTGCAGGTGGTCCTTCGAGGACTCATTGAAATGGGGAAGAACCATCCTGGCAGAGCGGTCTTCAGAGGTCTTGAACACATAATTCTGTCATTAATTTGTCAAGCAGCTGTTTCTGAGAACAGAAACACCTGCCGAGTATTAGGCAAGGTCATCACTACAGTGCATTTCCATCAAGACCTGGAAATCAAAAAAATGGTTTTGTTTTCTTTCTTTTTTTTTCTCTTTTCTTTCTTTTTTCCAGAGTGATTGTCGTGTACCCACCAGGCTGGCCTTGAACTTGCGATCTAACTGAAGAGGGACTTGAACTCTTGATCCTCCTGCCTCCTTCCCAGTGCTAGGAGCACGGTGTGTATCACTATGTCTGGATTCAAAATTTACATCCAATGAACTGTAATACCAAAAAGTTACAGTACACATTGAAATGCTCAAACTAATTGGTAAAACTTACCTAGCAAGTGATTCGAAGTGGGCAAGTGATGTGCTCAATTTATTCTTTCACAGTTATTCTAGTAGAAATTTAAATATTAAAAATTAAAAATCCTTTGGCAGAGTTCTTGGTTTTCTAAATTTTGCACCAATAGAACAATGTTTTCGTCTTATCAAGTTTGAGGCATGTGAGTAGATAGTATAGCGTAATGCATGTGATATACCTTCTTGTATTTCTTTTAAGCCTTGGCGTAAAGATTTTGTAAACCCTTCCCAGTTTGTTTCAGAGCACTTGCTGCAGTCTGCACTCTTGGAGTGTTGCCCGCATCACATTTCATGTTCCCCTGAAGTTCTTCATCAGAGCGCCATGGGCATGAAAATCCTGCCTCTCAGGAGGCTGAGGCAGGACAGCATGGGCTCCAAGCCAGTCCGGACAACATAATTCTCTCCTCTCCTCCTAATCCCAGAAAATGGTTTGAGTTTTATCCTCTGGCCAGTTAGCATTTAGTAGTTAATGCTGAAGAGACTTGGCATGTTGGAATCACATGAGGTGAGGGTCAGGTGTACAGAGAGCGAACTTGTTGCATAGGGAGCTGGCAGGAAGTTCGCTGTGGACACAGCACTGTTCTCAGAAGGGCTTTCTCGCATGGGTGGTCAGCATAGGAAGGACATTTCCACAGCGCGGCCGCCCTGATGCCAGGCCTCCTTTGCCGCTAGCCTCCGGTGGGTCCAGCCTGATCGACTCAAGCTGTGCCTCAGCTTATATAACCATAATAAATGGGTTTGAGGTCAGAGAGTGAAAGGGTTTTTGAAGCTTTTAATATTGTGTCTCTTGAGTTCTAACATCCACGGTTTCTGTGGGCTGATCCGAAATCACTCAAATTCGATGTTAGATTGCAGAAGCTTTTGTGGAGAAGTCACACAGCAGCATTTTCTGGCCACCTCTTGGCATATTCGTTTGTCTCTAATGAACATCTGACATATTCATCTAAAAGTCATCATGCCCTCATTACAGGTTCTTTGGGGCCTGTCGTGGCGATTGGTGGACAGGCCAGACGAGACTAGGCTGACAAGGCCATGTCAGCAGCTGATTGGCTTCTCCTCTTTTTCTTTGCTCCTTTTTTTTCTTTTAAGACATGATCTTGCCATGTAGTCTAGCCCTGGACTCACAATTTTTCTGTTTCAACTTTCTAAGTGTTGGGATTGCAGGCATACGCCACTGTGCCTGGCCCAGGGCTTTCCCTTAACTAGAATTCTTTCTGCTGTCTCTCATATGCTCTAACAGAACAAGTTAAATAGGAAAAAAGAAGGGCAAATATTCTGGAGAAGAGGGAAATCTGGCTAAAGTACCCCCTCCAGCGAAACTCACTCTCCTTCTGTCTGGGTGACATTTCTTGTGTCCAGTGCTAGTGGAGGATGAAACAAGGTTTACCAAGACCACCTGCTCACTGAGGTGGTTTGGTTCCTGTCCCCATGGCCCAGAGGAGACAGTCTTGTGACCTGTGGAGCCTTTAAGAGGTTGAATGTGAGTGGGTTAGGTTGCTGGGAGTGGACCGCCCGGCAGGGTGGTCTGGGCGCCATTCTTGCTTTACTTCCCAAGGCATGCTGTGCCTCCTTGCTGGCCCATAGCCCCAGAGCCAGCCGCCTGTGAGTTGAGAAGACTTCTTACGCTGTGAGCCAAACTTTTTTTGTAGGTTGATTTGTCTCAGGTATTTCGACCCAGACAGAAAGCTGGTTGACAAGACTGTAAGGAAGCTCAATGCAATATCTTTTCATTATATAAAGTTTAAAAGCATCTTAAACCCTTTTCTGGATGAAAGCATAGTATCTTGTTCCATTCAGGTCCATGGGATAGATGAAGTCTCTATAACAGCTTTTTAATTTAATAGGAGTAGAGACGAATAGTCGTGACACTAAGGAAGAGATAGTCTGATAGATTGTTTCTTTAAAAGGAAATTATGTGTTGGGGACATAGACTCCAAGAATCAGCTTGGGTTTCCCGGGGCCAGCTGAGAGTTGTGGGCGACCTGGCCTGCACGGAACTGGCTGCAGTTGTTATTTGGTTCCCTCTCACTGCCAGCCAGCTATAATTCCATTTATTTCCTTAGTTTTGATAGCCACAACATTTATTATCTGTTCAAACAATGGCAGATTAAATACCATAAGAGGATTACTGAACAAAGCAGTCACAGATGAATTATCTGTTCTTTTGTTTTTGTTTTTAAGAAAGAAGGCCTGCCTGGGTCTGGGTGTGATGGGAGGGATTCGATGCTTAGGAATATTGGGTGGGACACCTTCCCCCAGGCTCTGAGAGCCAGAGCTCATTTACCAGGACTGGTGGTATTCTCTGCAGAGGTAGGCTTCTTTGGAAAGCTCAGGGAGCGCTCAATGGGGGCAAACACTCCCACTCCATGTAGTATTTCCTAGTCTAGTTTATACCAGTTTTGGAACAGTGCCATAAAAACTCAGCTAATTTAAAAATATACAAATAGTTTTCCTTGTGTAATAAACAACCAGGGAGCCAAGAAGATGGCTCAGTGGATAAAGCCTTTGCCTCAAAAACAAAAGAACCTGAGTTTGAATCCCCATCCTATGTAAAAAAAAATGCCAGGAGGATATGGCAGTGGCCTATAATTCCAGCGCTGAAATTTCAGCCTTGGTAAATCCAGAGGAAAGCAATAAGGAGTTAGAGGAACCAAGATGTTACCTTTGAACCTCCACAGACTCATACCTAAGTTCCCTATTGTTTATACACCTGTGCGCATGCGCAGCGCGCGCGCGCGCGCGCGCGCGCACACACACACACACACACACACACATACACACACACACACACATACACACACACACACACACACACACACCAGTATTATTTCGTCAGAGACAGCAGGAAATAATTCTGGATTCTTGCAGTTGATGCAAATCAGAATTTTCTGAAGAACTTGTGAAAATGGGGCTGGCCCTGCACCTCCGGAGGTGGGACTGCCAAGGGCCTATTCCTCATAGGCTGAGGCAGCCCAGACCCACGGCTCAGGAGTGTCCTGACCTAACCTCTCAGGGACTTGTTGCCTCCAGAATTTTTTCAGTGATTTCCCATCTGGCAGACCTCACTGGGACAGTCTCCCTGGGAAGCTAATATGGTAGTATTTTGATAAAACTGCCTTATTTTGCCCATAGTCTAACTTGAAAACCAATGTTTTGTGTGTATCAAAACTGGTGAATTAAAAAGAATTTTTTACTTGAGTACAGTTCTCAAAAATATACTTAGGATTGCTCTGCGTTCCTTTTGCAAGTGTTTTTTGTGATTTCCCAGTCCAATGTTTGTCTTTTGATATGAGTCACCAGCATGAAACCTGGTACTTTGCTTATGACTTATTAATGGACTTCTTGATTATTAAGCAATACACGTGGTGAAACTGACATTGGATCTGATAGTCAGGTGACACATTTCTGACTTAGCACACTAAATAGAAAATAGGGATCAGGTAAATACCTAATTGTTTTTTATTGAAATTTGAAACTTTTAAGAAGGGTTTTATAAAAGATAATGCTTAATTTTAAAAATTTTGCATATTTCTTTATTTCTTAGCAGCAGAGAATCATTCAAAAATAAAAAAGTGTGTGTGTGTGTGTGTGTGAGAGAGAGAGAGAGAGAGAGAGAGAGAGGGAGGGAGGGAACACTGGGTGTTTCTGTGTTTTGGGCCTCATCCTGGGTTTCTTGTTTTGCTCTGGGATTTCCCAGACCCCGCTCTCCGGAAGGGCAGGCTGCCTTCATTTCCTCCTGACACCCTGATGTTTTTACCTGGGATTCAAGATCCAAACGCAGGTCTTTCTGCTTTGAAGACAGAGCCATCTCCTCAGTCCTGTTTTACACTTTAAAATAAAATCTCAGCCTTTTCCCACCTCTGAATCAACCTATCATCAGGCATGTTTTCTTCATTTTGTTTAGTGGGGGAAGAATAGGAAATACAGAGACCGTGAGTCATGTCGGCCTCTTCAGGAGCCTTTTTATCCCACAGAGAAAAGACTTCTGTCTTTCCACTCAGGATGATCCTAGTCACAGTGTGTCTAGCAGCCCACTAGGAGGTAGAAGCAGCGCCTCGTTGTAACATGAAGCCACGGTAGAGTTGGAATTAATGCCACCCTTAGGTCTCTTTTCTGTTATCCCTGCTTGGACTAATCCTGAGCGAACATTGACAAAGTCTGGTTAGGAAACTGATTGTCAGCTTACCTGAAGACCAGTGATGACAGCCCAAGTGGACTTTCCCCAAGGTGGGATGCGGAGGATCCCACCTTGTGGAATCCTTGCCCCTGAAATTCCCTTGTGCTTTCTTCCCCTCTCCTCCTTAAGGAGACCCTTTTCTGCCATCATCCTACCATGGGTAGAGAACCCGTCTTATTTGGAATATTTTTATGTTAAGAAGGTTTAAAACCCATTTTAATATACTGTAAGTTTAAAAGTGTGTGTGTGTGTGTGTGTGTGTGTGTGTGTGTGTGAGAGTCCCTGAGACAGAAAACATATATGATCCTTGTGTCTGTGTGGAGGTCAGCGGACAACTCGCGAAAGCAGGTTCTCTTCACCATGTGGGCTTCTAGGGCTCAGTCTCAGGTCACCAGGTTACGGTACAGGTACCTTTACTCACTGAAGTATCACGCCAGTTCCAGGGGGATTTTTTTTAGTGACTATTTTTTAATAACTATCAGTATCGTATTGTGTAAATGCACTTGATCTATTGTACCAAAGTCTTATCTTTTGACTGATGTTTCTAACTTTCACGTACTATTTTCTACCTTTACTGGTCTTTCTCCCAGTTGTGAGAAGATGTTATACTGACCGTCCTTGTGCATACATCTTTTCACACTAGTTCACTGGTTCTTTCATTAAAAAAACCTAGCTGAAAATTGCTGTGCATGTACTTGCCAAACAATTTCGAAAAGCATAGAGGTATGGGAATGAGAAGCAGAAGTTACGTATGACCTTCTTTCTCCATGTTTTCCCTAGAGATACCTACTTGCAAATGTTTCCTTATTTATTTGTCAAGATGTTTTGACTTAATACACAAGAAGAAAGAACTGGTATTTTGGCTGCTCACCTAGAGTGTAGGATATGCTGGAGAGTGTGGCTGCTTCTGTGATTTCAATGATGGGATAAAGATGCCACATTCAGTTGTCTTAGCCTGCATTGTGGGTGTGGAGTCTGGGAAGAAGGATGGACAGGAAAAGTGAGTGAGCTTTGCCTTCTGCCGAGTGGTGGGATGTTCCCTGCGAAAGGGACGGAGAATCTGTTAGTGCACTGGCCGTGTGCGGACATGAGCACAGAACATTACGGTACCTAGCTGAAACCACGGAAGGTGAGATCTTTTATCAGAGAAGAGTCAGCCCAAGGAGGAACGTACATCTGTAAGAAATAGGTATCGGAAGAGGCAAGGGGAGGGAGCTTGTTTGACACCACATGGAGGGAGTATTCCTAAGCTAGTGCCCTTCGAAGTCCAAAGGTTCAAGACAAAGGCCAGATTGTGGGGAATTCAAGAGAAGCCCGGAAACTCTGAACCATTGCAGAGTTCCTTTGAGTGTAAATATAAATAATAATACAGAAAGTGCAATGAAGTTTCCTGCGCTCTTGGAGAGTTTGCATCTGAGATTTTAAAGAGTGTAATGAAGCTTGGCTCCAATGGGCCCCATGTTAACTTCACGTGGTGCCTGAGAGATAGGCCCCTGGCTTGCTCTTCTCTAGCTCCCCTAGACAGGTCTCCAGAGCTGCTGGGGACAGGCTGAAGTCTGGAATGACTCCGCCCCTCCATTGCCATTCTCCCCCTCGGCAGCATAGCTGTGGGCTTTCTGAGGCCTCTGGGCTGACCCAGGCTCCTGCCTCTGTCTGTCCATCAGCTGTTCTCTGTCAGCATTTGTAGGCCCCTGCACTTCCCGCATTAGAAATGACCCTTGCTTGGATTCCCGTTTGGAAACTACCATGATTACTCCTCCTGCATTTAGCTGGAAGCCCGTCCCGTGAGCCTCGCCTCTACACCTGTGCAGAGTTAGCCTGGCTTCCAGTCTTACAGATGTGGCTATTACAATTTGGTGAGTTAGTGGTCCACACACCCGGGTCAGAGTTATGCAGGCCCGCTAGGTCAAAAACTCACTTTGCCATGTAATATGTCTATAAATTTTGGCAAGTTATTGAAACCCTTGACATTTGTAATCATTTTCTGTTTTAATGTGACGCTTTCCTGTGCTTGCTACCAAAAGAAGAGACTGCCTCAGTAAACCTGGAGATTTTATTTAAAATTTAGACTTGGAGGGAGGAAATCTCCTTGGGAGATTCTGGGCACCTACAGCCGACTGTAGTCATTTAGTAGAAATGTACTAACTATATCAAAACTGCCAGGACATTTCCAGTGTAAATTCCACATCAGAAGCATCAAGGCAGATTGCCTCAGATGGCGCTGCGGCCTCAACTGTGTGCTGTGCAGTTGAGTCACTGTTTCCTGCCTCTTGACTGCTTGCTTCCCTCCCCCTCCCTTCCTCCCCTCCTTCCCTCCTTTCCTCCCTCCCTTCCTTCCCTTCCTCCTACCTTCCCTTCCTCCCTCCCTCCCTTCTTTTCCTCCTTCCTTTCCTTCCTCCCTCCCTCCCTCCCTCCTTTCCTCCCTCCCTCTCTTCCTTCCCTTTCTTCCCTTTTTCCCTCCCTTCCCTCCCTCTTTTCCTCCCCCCCTTCCTTCTCCTCTCCCCCCTCTCGGAACAGCAGAGACTTGATTTCTCCAGGTCACACTTAGGTAGCAGAGTTGAGCTGTGAATTCTGATTGACTTGTGCTGGTGCGCCAAGACACTGGGTCATTCCCAGTAGTATCATGTAGCAGCGGTTGTTTAGGCATGCAGAATCTCGGACTCTACCCCAGAACTATGCAATCAGAATGTACCTTTCTGTAATATTCCCAGAGATTCCAATGTGTGGCTTGAGAAGCAGTGCTCTGAACTACCCCTCTCTTACCATTTACCTCAGCCCTGAGAGCTTCCCATTGTATGCGATGGGAGTGAGGTATGCGGGTGTGTGCAGAGCTGTAGTCCGTTCAGCGTGCTCTTCTGATGTGCAGCAAGCAGCAGAACACCACTGGAAGGCTGCAGACTTTGCAAATTCAGTCCTAGACTTCCTCATGTCATACACTTGGTTTCTTGTTCTCTGCATGCATGCACATACACACATGCATGTTTGTTCTCTCTCTCTCTCTCCTCCATGGGGTTTATTAACATTAGAGGAGACAGGCAGCATTGTTTCTGCCATGACTTTTTTGCACCTGTCTCTTTTCTCAGGTCACCCCTTCACACCCCCAAGCCTGTGACCCTGGGGAATGCTTCTCTACCCATGACTCACTGCTTGCCTCCTGGTGGAAACAATACTGACAGGTCCCTCTTCCCCAGTTCAGTAAATAAATGTCTTTTTTGTTACATAAGTAATTATAATCCAAGTGTAATCACATAATAGACACGGAAGGAGCAGCCAACTGGCCTTAGGGGAATTAGCCAACTTGAAGGACAAGAAGGAGGGAGGTGTCCTGCCCTGCTGAGAAGGAAGGATGTGCGAAAAAAGGAAGTGGGAAGTAGAAAAGGGGGCTGAACCTGAAAGGGTTGGACGCACTTCTGGAGAGGATCTGGGGTGACCCAAGAGGACAATTGAGGTCATATTGTGAATAGCTTTATTTACCATAATACTAGTTAAAGAATTTTACTGTGTGGCACCCACTCTTCTGAGGCCCTGTTTATGTTTCAACTGCTAACAAATCCTTTGAGGCAGACTTTCTTCATTTTGCAGAGGAGGAAAGTGGATGACCTCGGTTAGCCAGGTTGCCAAAGCCACACAGTGCCGGTCGCTGCTTCACCGGGTGCTGTAAGGGATCTGTGCAGCAGCTATCTTAAATGTTGCCATGCGGCAAGTAATGCAACTAGCCTCAATACAAGGATTCTAGATTTATTTGTGGGGTTTCTTTTGTTTACTGTTCTTTATTTTTAATCTTGTATTTTTTTAATTATTGAGTTTTGAGTTGGCACATTAGCTGTGATACATGCGCGGAAGTCAGGAAAACTTTGAGCAATTAGTTCTTTCCTTCCACCTTTAAGTGGGTTCTTGAGATGAGCTCTGGTTTCTAGACTTGCATGTCAAGTAAGTGGCTTCACTGCTGAGCCACCTCTGGCCCTGACTCCCTACTTTGAAAGACTGATTTTCTCAATCGTGTGATGGTGGAGCCATTGGTATGTGCTGTTGCTTGCTGTTTTGTTTTGAAAATGACACTTTGTGAATCTTCGAAATCTTAGAATCTTAGAAAACACATGATTCTCAGAAGACTTGGAAAAAAGTTGGTTTTGCTTATTCTCAGTTCTCTATTGGCATAATGGTTACCCCCACCGTTTTGGTTATGGTGCAGCGCTATCTTAGTTCAATCAAAATGTTTCTTTTTCCGTAGGTAGATTACTAACGAGGGTATTTTAAGTCCTAAGATCTCTTCTTTATTATTATTATTTATTTCTGTGTAGGAGAAAAGAAGGAAGAGGCGGGATTAGAAGACACCTTTTAGAAATTGGTTATCTCCTTCCACTGTGGATTAGAAGACACTTTAGAAATTGGTTATCTCCTTCCACCGTGTGGGCTTCTGTGGTTGAACTCAAGTTGCCAGGTTTATGCTGAGCCATCGCACAGGCCCCATTCTTTTTTCTGAGCACATAGCCATGAAGGGGTTTGGTTTTCTCTGTAGCTGTTGTGTCTCTCCTGGTACTTGACAGGGTGGCAGGTGGTTTTTCTGTAGCCCCTGAGGGTGCCTTCTTGGCACTTGGTCTTTAGATTCCTTCATCCTGTGAGCTGTTCAGGAATGATTCTGAAAGGCCTGCTTGTGTGCGTGCAGTACAGGCTTGTGGAAACTGTAAGTGCTTGGAAATGAGCTAAATGACGTGAACTTGGGCAATCCACTCTCTGTTGGTAGACCTCAGTTTCCTCTTTTTGAAACCTAGAGGTAGATTGGGAACCTTTAGGTGAGGCCTTGAGGGCTCGCTTAGATGCAAGTCTAAAGTTCATGTACTTAAGGAAATTTCACAGCCAGCTCTTGGCTCTCTTTATATTTAATAGGATTTAACTCTCCTTTAAGTTTATATTATCTGTTTTCCCATTTGCAGTTTATTAGTAGCTTTAATGAATTGTGAAGATGGTTTAATTAGATCATCCATGTATAATTAGGCCAATTGTTTTTTTCCCCATAAGAGGATTTGTTTTTATTCCCAAGCATGCACCTTACCTCTGACCTAGGTAATTAAGCATTTTCCAAAGTAGGGACGTTAAATCCTTTCCACCTTCTGGTAAACACATTGTGCTTTCCTGCAAAGCAGCCTGCTTTCCAATAAAATAACCTGACTGCCACTTCATGTCTATTCTCAGTACACATCTGGTAAGATAAATTTAATTGCATGCTCTTTTCTCAAGAAAGGAATCACAGGTATCTCAAGCTGCATGATAGTGCACACCAGTCTTCTGGAGGCGAGGCAGGATTCTTGGGAGTTCTAAGCCAGCCTAGGTTGCATTGTACCATATCAACCAGGGTACCTTTTAAAAAAGGAAAAAAAAAGTTCCTTTTTGTCAAGTACCATGTTAAACATGTAACCGATCAGCCCTATCTGATGGGTGGTCTCCAGTGTGTAGCCTACAAACCAGTTTGTATTCAAATTTGCAGTGTTTTTGTTGAGTATGGGTGTGTCTGATGTTCTGGGAATTTACAATAGTTCAAATAAATAAGGAAGTCACACTGTGAAGACAGACTCAGAAAGAACTGGAAAACTGACAAATAGACCTTTGTTCTTCCCCAGATGCCTGGCTGAGTTCTCTGGGGTGGGCCTTTTGCATTCTGAGATTGAAAAATCACATCCCGGCAGAATGGCTTTCCTGTTCCTTTGCATCTATCTGTAGTATCCTTCCAGGAACTGGATAACTGGAGTGCTTAATAAAACATGTTGGTGTGTGTGTGCGTGTGCGTGTGTGTGTGTGTGTGTGATCAAACCCAGGTCATGGAACTAGTCCTCACTGTCCTTTTTGAGATTGGGTCTCACTAGGTTTCACACTGGTCTTGAACACATTCTGTAGCCCAGGGAGCCCTGGAATTGTGGTCCTGCTTCAACCTCCTGAAGTGCTGGGTTATAGACTTGCACCTCTCAGGTGTTCTTGTCATGTCCATTGCCAGCAGGCAACTGTGTTTGTAGCTGTTTTACAGAGACACGGTGTGTTCTTGTGTTCATGACTTGAGTGTCTTTTGTAGCCCACAGTGGCAAGGCAAGCTGCTGTCAGAACAGCAGAGTGGATTTCTTCTTGCTTTATAAGGAGAGACTAAAATGAGGACAGTGCCTCCGTGGAAGAGGGTGCAGCTGCTCAGGGTTTTGTGGAAGGGCTCATGAAACTCTAGGGATGAGTCGTAGGTTTTGCGTCTGGTCTTTTGATGGGAGGCAAAGGCTAGAACATGGGACGACGTGTGCAATGTGTGTCTGCATAAATCAGTACTTTCTAGTAGGTACAATGTGTTTGTACGTTCTTCTCTTTTCCCCTCTCCTACATGGTGTGACTTATTATTCTTTCACTGTTGCATGTTCATGCAGCTCATTTATCCTTTATCCTATCTGTGCCAGAAGAACGAAGCTTTAACCAAGGGCAGCTTTGTATGCACTGGAGGTTTATATTATTACAGAAAAAGAAAATACTTGAATTTACCAAGGTCTTACTGTGCATACAAGGGGATTACGGCTCTCATTTCTGTGACTGTTCAATGTTGGGTTTTCTTCTTTTTGAGAAGGGTCTCTATGTAGCCCAGCTGGCCTGGAATCTGGTATATAATGTAGCCCAGATTTGTCCCAACCGTTCCATCTTTTTGCCTCAGCTTCCTAAGTGCTGGATGACATCTCTATGCCACCAGACTTAGTGCAAAGGCATCTGCTTTTATGGTAAAGAATGTTCTTTGTTCTTTATATCATTCGTCACACTATTTGACCAACATGATGTATTTCACCTTTTCTCAGACATACTGAACAAGCGACAATACTTATTGACATTAACATCATTGGATTTCTTTTGTGGTTTGTAACTTGGTGTCAAAATGAACCCGAGACTCAATTTAACCTAAGAACCCAAATCCCTGTGGTGCAACATGACCCCTTTCCTGGATTTCATGGGTTAGGGTAATCTTCAGATCTGTGTTGGTCTAAAAACCTTTCAGGTCAGAAGTGTATCCTACTTACAATGTCAAATATGTGCTATCAAGGTTATGGCTTTATTTGCTAGCTGGAATAAGTAGAACATTTTACCATTAAAGTTTTATTTATACAATATTCTTAGCCATCAAAGCACATTAATTTTAAACCAGAGGTGCTATTGTACTGGACACACCCATGTCTTTTATCAGCAACTGTGTGCTCCATTTCTTTTCTTCCATCAGAAGAAACTGCAACTGGGGAAAATTGAACCATGCACAGTACATAGCCAGCTGGTTGGTAATTGGGTCTAACTAAGTACAACAAATTACCAAGATTTGTAAAGATTGCTAAAAATTTAATAAATGTTCATTCAAAATTTGTAAAATACTTTAAAAAATTGCCTGTATTCTTATAATCCAGACAGAACTATTGAGACCATTTTACTAAATTTCTTTAAGGTGTTTTTATATTTCTGAAATACAAATCCATGTGTATGCATGGATCAGGAGAGTGTGTAGGCAGGCGAAATGGTTGCAGTCCTACCTCCTTTCTTTCATTTCAAATGTGTTCAAGGACTTAGGGTGTCAAGAACTGTAACTGTATTGTGTTTATTGGTGATTTATTCATTTCCTGTGTTTCGCAAAGCTTCCCAGAAAACTTAAATATATTGCTTTCTTTGGCCAGCAGAGGACCTAATAATGTGAGGACAAGCATGCTCTTTCATTTTATGTTCTGAATAGCAAATGCCAACATGGGACTCATAAAGGGGAGTGAGGACCACTGCGTAATAATAAGAACTATTAATAAGAACTTCTGCCAATGTCAGGCCACCTTACACTTACTTACTTAGTAGAATACTTGACAAACCCTTTAAGATTTTCTGGTATTTTTTTAATCTCATTTTTATCTTCACAAGACTGGGTCTTATGAAAATCCAGACAGTTCTGTAAACCACCTGATCTTTGATGTTTTCTAACTTACAGACTGGTTTTGGGTCCACCAAGATGACTCAACAGGTAAGACACTTGGCCACAAATTTGGCAATCTTAGTTCCTTTTCAGCAGCCCATAAGGAGAGAGAGAAAATTGACTTCCAAAAGTTGTCCTTTGATTTCCACTCATGCATTGTGTTATGAATGTGCCCCCCATAATATCTGAAATATTTTTTAAAAGACCATGATCTTCCAGTTGTTACCAACTGTGTATGTATCTGCATGAGGAAGCTTGAGGGTAATAGTGTGAATCACCCTTGATCACTCCTATCTCCAAGTGTTTTGCAC